>JAVGWX010000010.1:51594356-52194356 GCA_036924085.1 Ariolimax columbianus | reverse complement strand
AAGAGCTATAATGTCGGGTTGTGAAACGGTCTTGTTGAGTGTATTTCAGTATTTCGTATTACTTCTCGTTCGACAGTAGAAATCCACTCCTACGATTCAAACAATAGCAGTAGTCAGCTGAAGGCATCTGACGCTATTGTACAGATTCTCGTGCACTGATTGACAACGGCCAGCTGACTTTTTTTTCATATGTTGATATTTGACGTGTCTACAGCAATGATCAGGTGGCATTGGTCGAAGTGCACACATCTGTGGTGCCAATCATTCATTTTCTTTGAAGATGGGACTTCGAATCCTTGTTTTCAGTGTTTAACTTGATAAAGGTCACTTATTCTCGCCGAGATAGATGCTGGTAGAGGCCATTCTAAACATGACCTTGGTGGGTTTTTCTCTGACGTTGATTGAAAGGACACTGTGACAGAGTACGCTTAGCGTAATAGTAGAGCATTCGCTTATCATAGCATAGCTACAGGGTACGCACCAGTTGAACCAGATGTAGACTAGGGAAGTAAAAGGCAGCGAGGAAAGAAACTGGCCACGCTGCATCATAAAGATTATTTTTGTAAATATTTGTAGATCAGGTACAGACCACAAGTCTCAAAGCCAGATATAGCTTCCTAAAATCATAAAATAGCCCATACTGATAAACTCTGAAAGTCGCAGTATCGAGAGAAAGCACGAATTGATGCAGGTTCCAGAGATGGAACTTCGAGAGGAACCTGCTCCCGGACATCATCTACCATACACGACATGGAAGTGGTTGAACAGACTCCGAACCGGTGTATCACGGTGAAAGAGGAATATGGGACATCATCTACCATACACGACATGGAAGTGGTTGAACAGACTCCGAACCGGTGTATCACGGTGAAAGAGGAATATGGGACATCATCTACCTTACACGAAATGGAAGTGGTTGAACAGACTCCGAACCGGTGTATCACGGTGAAAGAGGAATATGGGACATCATCTACCATACACGACATGGAAGTGGTTGAACAGACTCCGAACCGGTGTATCACGGTGAAAGAGGAATATGAAACGATGGGGATACACTGATACTGTGTTGCAGTACAGGACCCTGAACACCTGATGACCTGCTTCAACCTCTAGGACACATGCAATAGGCGCGACATGCTGCATGCAAATAACAAGGCAAATCCATGTCGCTGAATACTGGATGTATACTGTATAACGTGGTACTTGGAAACAGAAAGTAAGTGAGTAAGTATAGTCTCTTGCAACTTCATTCCCCAGACATTAGTGTAACTTATATGGGACAGACTTTGACCTTTATAGTTACGTTGGTAATGTAAGCACGTGTGGCAGAGTCTAGGTTTAGCTGAGTAGTTACTTAACTAAAGAGTTACACCTGGTATTTACACCACAACACGACTTCACGGAGTAAATAACACAGTAAACCCTCTCCTGTCATAACACAATATATTATTGTTTAATATGCAAATCAACAAAAACAATATTAACAAAAAGAACAAAGTACATCTAAACTAAATAATCATATATACATCTTTATATATCGAACTACATCGGAGGTTTGTAAGCACTAGCTTTTGCTGTTCCCCCAAATACACAACCCAGGCTCTCGCCGCTGCTATCCCTTATCTGCAAACCCAAGACACAATCCCCAACTCGTACTCACGATCGGAATACGTGCTCAGTCGTTCTGTGCATTCCTACACAATTAGATCCCCTTCAGTCAGGTGATCTGTACATCCACATTCAATCGGTTCACGTATGTTCAGGGGATCTGTGCGTTCATATGCAATTAGATCACGTCACTTATAGTCGGATGACGTACTTGTGGTCCCATATTCAGTCGATCTGTGTTTACACGTACCACTCAATTTCAGATCTTTTGCTTAGGCGATCTGTACATTCACAATTGGAATAAGATATTTTACCATCAGGCGATCTATACATTTACAAATAATTCGCACAAATATTCACACGAATCTGTATATTCATTTGTAATTAGATCACGCATAGTTCACTAGGTGTCCTGCACGTACGACACACATTCAGATCTCTTTCTGTTCACAGGATGTCCAACATAAACACCTATAGAGCGACTGGCCAATACTAGAGGAATATAGTAGTTTTGTCACCCTGCCAATTCACTCTCACAGACTCCTGAAGCTTCTCAGTCACTCTCCTAGCCAATCTCTCTCCTAGCCAGTCTGTTTGAGTTCATCTTTGCCGAGTATTTATAGTCTCAAGCAACATCATGGCTGTCCAATGGTCTCCTGTTGCTTGTCCGACTTAGCCATCCCTCTAATTTGTTACTACTCTTCAACTAATTGTTATTGGATAAATAACCTCGAATCCCTGTCATTCTAAACGTCGTAGCCGGTCGTGGCGGCATCTGACTGTCACCAACCCCAACCACGCTAATTCGGAACGCCAGAGTGGTCAGCTGCAAACCCCCCATCTCAGCTTCGAAACTCCAGTTGTAACTGTTACACACGTGACAATGGATACACAATAGAACCCTATACAAAATGATATTCCTCCACACATTGTGCTTTACAATGCCAGAATTCGGCATTAACAAGCAAATACAAAAAGGAACATCGTACCAAAAGAGATGCCTGCTAAAAATGCGTATAGTAACAAAAATGGATATAATCAGAAACGAAGATATTAGGAGACAAGTAGATGCATCATCAGTGCTAGACTTCATCAAGAGACAGTCAACTAAATGATATGGACACGTGATGTGACAAACACCAGATATCATTCCTTATAAAGTAATGCTGTACAAAAACAATGGATACAAAGCCAAGGGCCGACCACAAAAAGATGGATAGCAGAAATAATTGAAACAGTAAAACTCCCCGGGTACGAAGCAGATACTAGGGCCCTGTTAAGAAACCTCTTCATAACCTGACACTGAAAAGGCACACACACATACTAGGGACGGATCAAGAAACCTCGAAATAATCTCGCACTGAAAGGGCACAAGCACATACTAGGGCCCGGTCAAGAAACCTCTTCATAACCTGACACTGAAAGAACACAAGCACACACTAGGGTCCTGTCAAGAAACCTCTTAATAGCCTGACACTGAAAGGACACACTAGGGCCATGTCTAGATACTTCTTAATAATCTGGAACTGAAAGGACACACTAGGGCCCTGTCAAAACAACCTCTTCATAACCTGTCACTGAAAGGACACAAGCACACACTAGGGCCCTGTCAAGAAACCTCTTCATAACCTGGCACTGAAATAACACAAGCAGGACAAAAACGAAAAGAAAAGATGAAAAAAAAACAACTCCAAATAACGTTGTTTTGCCCCTACCAAAACATGTCAACATATTGCGTAATTGTGAAGTCACTCCCTGTCTGGCATTTATGTCTGCCTTATCGTTGTACAGGATGCCCCATTAATCAGTTGTCAATTGATGTGTGCTATTGTGAAAGCACATTGCTAATAGTTCAAGTGTGCGTGACAAGAACTCAAGTTCTGTGCCATTTGGAGTTTGACTATCTATCTGCTCGCTCTGTAAATGTTACCCATCCTCTCCCCATGTCCTCTTGAGGCGCTCTAAGATCCATTCACGGATGAGGGATGAGAAGTTCAAGAACTGTAAAAATCTAGGAAATAACAATTATTTGTGTATTCATAATTTGTGTGCGTGAAAACAGAGAGAAGAAATCGCAAGAGAGATATCGACCACTTCTGCGTTCATGGATGGTTGTTAGTGTGTGTAAACATCGCTGCTACACTATTCTGGTATGTACATTCAACAGTAAATCAATATATCCATGAAACCGTATACAGATCCATGCGGAGCTCAAGTTTTCAACAATTACACGCGACGTCCTCTCACCGAGAGCCATCAGAGTCGCCTTTATTGGTTGCCTTGTTCTTCATTTTTAATTGCCTTGTCCATTAAAAAAAAAATGTTATGTGCTTAAAATTGTTACAGGTTGAGGTAGGCAGTCCGATTCACAACCCTTCTCAGTCGACGTTTACGAAAATGCTTGGCAGGTTAGGCGTTACTATTCTTTGTTCCCATTTTGACCACGACAAAACTCAGGTGTATGTACATAAACCAATGCAAAAGGTGTGTGGCTTGTCACTTTCGCTGCCTGTGAAGAATAAGGCAGTCTCTGAAGTTTGAAACCTTACGAAAATTTGCTCATAATAACCGTGCGGTTTCTTGTGGTAGTGGTTTCTTCAGCAACACGTTTTACATGATGAGGTTGCTAACTTCATCCTCAAATATCTTTATGGGTCTAATGATGCATCCAGCGACTCATAGCAGGCTGATTGCATCAGGTTGAGCTAACCATGGCTAACCATAACTGACCTTGACCCTTTTCGGGCATTATGGAGCGGCCCTTAAAACAGGCTGCATTAGTTAAGAGAAAAGGCATCGCGGTGGGAATGCACACCAGTACTCAAAAAGAGCCAGACATATATCGCAGCCTCGCTGTGAATTATAACACATCATTTTTAGGACGAACGCCGAAGACGAAGCAGAAAATATATGTAGTAACCTGTTGCCAGATGCTTGACAGGTTACAGTGGTTCTCTTCTTTGATTTCTGGACACCCAGAAGCTGATCCTGTATCCTGATCCTGTATCATTACAATCCTTTTTAGTCACGTGTTGGCTACCTTATTGAGCACATGAGCACCACTGATACAGAAAGCCTGTACCCAAGTACTGTTTATGTGTGTGTATTGTATCAAAAATGTATACCAGAATACTTACTTGAATCATGGTATTCAGTCAGACAAGGCTGCCTAATACAAGATAGACAGAGTCTTCCTCTGTCCTTTATACTGAAGTATCGTGATGGTTCAAATGTGTGGTGCAGATCATCTCTTCATCTCGTTGGCTTTGGCAGGCGGTTGTATGGCCACCAGAAGGAGACCCTGCTCGTTTAACTATCGTCAGTTATGCAGACCACATGCCGGCCCATCTATACTTGGTGCTGTGCATTCACATAGCTGATATGTCGTCTGATGAGAGCCTTGTCATGCAGGTTCGTCATCGCTGGATTGTCGCCGTTTACAGTCAGTGCCGACATCCTGACAGTACTGACATCCACACAGGCGTCACCATATACTGCTGTCATTCTTCGATGCATGCCGATAGATACATAACCTTCTGCCGTCATAAATTCAATCACAGCTCGTTTCTTCAATAGTATTTTCGTGTAGGCCGCCATTATACTATCTGCTGTACGCATGCGTCATGTTCCAGCGCAAGCCACAACATGCCCATATAGTAATTTCATTAGACATTATTTTCACATAGGTGCCGCGTGGCTCTGAATATTGCTGTCATAATTATATATATATCTTGGTGCAGTAACTGAGCCATTACTTGACATTTGTGTGTAGACCTAATTCTATTTCTGTCTCAACTATGCTTTTTTGTGTGATCATTGACAGCGAAAGAGTGAACAGTTCGACAGACAAAGTTAATTAACATCTTCAACTGGAAAAAAGAACTTCATACAAATGCACGCAACTTTTGCAGACACCATTTCTCAAGCGCGAGTGCCAAATGTTAATCCTAGCCCAGAAGTCCCCACTTAACACAAGCCACACGTCAAAGAGTGTTCTTATATCCTGGGATCTCGCCAGCAAAAGAAAGTTGGAAACCAGACATTTCCTTCCATGAAAAGAGTTACAATTTGTCTTCTGACCTTACTATGCTATATCATTTCGTTTTCTGGCCGTCTGGTTAAAAACAAGCAATTTTCCACTTTCTAATCCAGGTATCTCAGACTATCGCTATAATTAATACACTGTTTCCACGATAAATAAGGTTACAAATATAACGATAAGATCAAAACAAGACATAAGCTCCCGTCTAAATAAGCACTACAGCTGTGCCTTGTCTGGCTTCATTTCTCAAATAGATTGTGTGCAATGGACATTGAATAAGTCAACATTTGATAGCAGACTCCAACTTAAGCTGAAGTCTATATTGGTCGTTAACTGAAGGTGTGCAAATCGAGTAAGAATAACAGTAAATGCTACATGTTCTTTTCCCTAAAACATTTAAGTCAGTAGAGTCTACTGAAGCGCGTATTTGATTGTATGTATTGCTAGTTAACATAATTTAACCTATAATTCAGTAGCTATTGATAAACGGACTTGATAGTTAACAATATATTAACCTTAAATTCAGTAGCTATTGATAAACGGACTTGATAGTTAACATACATTAACCTATAATTCAGTAGCTATTGATAACCGGACTTGCTAGTTAGCATATATTAACCTGTAATTCAGTAGCTATTGATAAACGGACTTGATGATCTGGCTTTTGCTGTTGACGTAGCTCTTTTGTCTCACACCCGCGGCCACATACAAAATAACATAACTTTTCTTTCATAATGGTCACTTGAATTAAGTCTGAGGGTAGCGAAATGTCTGCTATACTTGTACTTTCTCTCCTTCCCCGTACTGGTGTTCGTGGTCGAGGACATGCCACCTTATCAAGACGGACCTAATTGTGGAGGGCCGAGCTAATGTCAAGGTTATCTGGTCTTTGATAAGAACTGCAGGAATGATACGAAGATGAGTCTTTCTCTTTGTTTCTGTTACGATATTGAGGAAGTTCTACAATTTGTTTTGCGAGTAACCGCTCTTGTGGTGGAATAACTGCGTTCATAGAACGGACTATGGGCACACACACAGTTTCATCGCTTGGCTATATTTATCCAAAAATAATGATTGTTGAGAATTTGTAGGGAGAAGCGAACTTCTAAAATATGAAGCCCATGGTGGAAAGCCTAAGCAAGGCAATAATGCAAGCCACCACTGAAACCATCACAAGAGGAGCCAGGAAAAACTATAAGCCCTATTGGAATGATGAGTTGCAGAAAGCGGAAGATGCAGTTACAAATGCTAGGAACATGGCAGAGCGAGAACAATCTATGGAGGCAAACATCGCCCTCAAAGCTGCCATGGCGAAATACAAATACACTCTCAAGCAAACAGCAAGAGAAAGCTGGAAAAACAAAACGGAAAGCCTAAGCCTGCACAAAGAAGGGAACAAGCTATGGAAGCTAGTCAGAGCCATGAACGACGAAACCCCGTCAAACAAACAAATTACCATCAAGCAGGGCGAAAACTTGCTCACTGGTAAAAAAGCTGCAAACGCTTTTGTCGATCACTATGCCAGAGCAAACCACATCGAGGTCCCTGCAGATAGGCATACAGACATTAGTGAAGAGCTAAAGGGGCACGACAACATCAATACGGCTCCCGAAGAGCATATGATGGCCAAATTAACAATGAGCGAAATGGAAGAGGCCATGAGAACATTAAAGAAAAGGAAATCTCCCGGAAAAGATGGGATAACAAACGAAATGCTGATGGAGCTGGGCCAAACAGCGAAGAGGAAGCTACTATCGGTCCTGAACCAAAGCTGGAAAAGGGGAATTGTACCCCAGGCATGGAAAGACGCAGTTCTGGTACCAGTACCAAAAAAAGGAAAGAACAAAACAGATCCAAATGGATACAGGCCTATAAGCCTACTGAGCTGTGTCGGCAAAATGATGGAACGTATGATAAACACCAGACTGATGTGACATCTCGAAGAAAAACGAATACTAATTCCACAGCAAGTCGGCTTTAGACAGCACAGATCCACTGAGGACCAGGTCATCCTCATAGCCCAGGAAATAGAAGATGCCTACCAGGCGCAGAAACACACAGTAGCGGTTTGGGTGGACCTGGAAAAGGCATTTGACAAAGTCTGGAAAGATGGACTTAGAGTCAAGCTAAGAAGAAGTGATGTCTGTGGGAAAATGTACAAGTGGATCAACCACTACCTCAAAAACAGAACGGCCAGAGTCCAAGTACAAGGGCAGATGAGCAGAAAGGTGACACTCGAGCAGGGAGTACCCCAAGGGAGAGTACTGTCACCCACACTCTTCCTGGTGTATATAAACGACATTACAGAGAATATACCAAGAAGAGTCCATAGCTCAATGTTTGCAGACGATCTGGCTATGTGGACCTCTGAAAAGAATCTCACCATAGCAAGAAATCGGATGCAGACGGCCCTAACATCGCTGGAAGAGTGGGCGAACTCATGGCTGGTCAAAATAAACGAGGAGAAAACCACATGCACAATATTCTCGCTTTCCAGCAAACCCCAAAATACCAAGTTAAGTTTAAATGGCAAATTCCTGCAGCCAAACGACAACCCAAACTACCTGGGATCACATTTGATCGGCGCATAACATGGAAAAGTCAGATCGAGAGAAACCGAATGAGAGCCAGAGAAAGAATGGCAATCATGAGGAAACTTGCTGGCACAAGCTGGGGAGCAGACGAAGGCATACTAAAGAAACTGTACACTGGAAGAGTGAGACCAGTTCTCGAGTATGGCATTGCGGCATGGACAACAGCAGCAAAGGCAAACTTCGATAAAGTTAGCAAACTTCAAAACCAAGCCATGAGAGTTATAACAGGTGGCATGAAGTCAACGCCAATTGTAGAACTTGAAAAGATTACAAAACTGCAATCCATGACCGATAGAAGAGACTGCAGAGCCCAGCTGCAGTCAGAGAAACTCCGGAGACTGACCGACCATCCAATGCACCAGAGACTAAACAATTTGGGAAATGGGAAACTAAAGCGGAGAAACTTTGCAGAAATAGCCAAAGCAAAGATGCACGAAGATCCCATAAACGCACTAACAACACCAAAACCCATCACTACTGTACGAAAACCTACCTGGAGGCAGGATATATTTCCAGAGGTGGTAGAAAATATACCAGGTATTGGAAACTTCTTCTTCTTCTTCTTCGTACGCAGTCAGACAGTAACCATTATTTTTTCAAAAAAAGCGGCGGTCATCCTTAGGCTCTCGCCACTGCCATAGAGCTTGTCTTGCAGTTCCACTGGTAATGGCAACATCTGCTCTCTCTGATCCTCGTATGTCGGGCAGTTCTGCAGCAGATGTTCAGCGGTCATTTTACCAGTACCGCACGGGCATTCGTCGGTACACCCTATCTTCAATTTGTTGAATAGGTGGTACCTCAGTCTGTTGTGGCCAGTGCGAAGTCTGAAGACAACGACCTGCTCTCTTCGGTTCAACTGGTAATATGCATCGTTTTTGGTGTAACCAGTATGTTCGGTTTCCCATTTGGTCATGTATCTGGCTTTGATAAGCCGTTTTGACTCTTCGTACGTCATATTGGTATCTGTTTGTGGTAGTCTTGCACCTTCTTTTGCCAGTCTGTCTGCCTCCTCGTTGCCTTGGATAATGCAGTGTGACGGAACCCACTGTACCACTACCCTTTGTGGTGCGGACTGCTGGCACAGTTTGCAGAGTGCTGCTCTTAAGTTATTGAGCTCAGTGTTTTTCTGGCTTTTTAGCGCTGTGACTACGGCGAGAGCATCTGTCAGCAGGACTATATGGCTCTCATTTTCACTGTGTGTCACCATTTCTTCCACTGCCGCCCTCAGTGCCTCTGCCTCCGCTCTGAAATTGCTTGTGTACTTACCAGTAGCGAATGACAGTGTTATTTTTCTGCCATTTGGTAGGTTCAGGAATGCTCCTGCCCCTCCGTTCTGTGTAGTGTTTGTTACAGACCCGTCGGTGTATGCATGGGTCCAGTCCATGCTTGGGTAGCTTTTCTTTATGAAGCTTAGGGTAGTATCTCTCCTTTCTTTTTCAGTCTGGCAGTTTTTGTTTGCAATACCTGGTATATTTTCTACCACCTCTGGAAATATATCCTGCCTCCAGGTAGGTTTTCGTACAGTAGTGATGGGTTTTGGTGTTGTTAGTGCGTTTATGGGATCTTCGTGCATCTTTGCTTTGGCTATTTCTGCAAAGTTTCTCCGCTTTAGTTTCCCATTTCCCAAATTGTTTAGTCTCTGGTGCATTGGATGGTCAGTCAGTCTTCGGAGTTTCTCTGACTGCAGCTGGGCTCTGCAGTCTCTTCTATCGGTCATGGATTGCAGTTTTGTAATCTTTTCAAGTTCTACAATTGGCGTTGACTTCATGCCACCTGTTATAATTCTCATGGCTTGGATTTGAAGTTTGTTAACTTTATCGAAGTTCGCCTTCGCTGCTGTTGTCCATGCCGCAATGCCATATTCGAGAACTGGTCTCACTCTTCCAGTGTACAGTTTCTTTAGTATGCCTTCGTCTTCTCCCCAGCTTTGCCAGCAAGTTTCCTCATGATTGCCATTCTTTCTCTGGCTTTCATTCGGTTTCTCTCAATCTGACTTTTCCATGTCATGCGCCGATCAAATGTCACTCCCAGATAGGTTGGGTTGTCGTTTGGCTGCAGGATTTTGCCATTTAGACTTAATTTGGTACTTTGGGGTTTTAATGAAATCGAGAATATTGTGCATGTGGTTTTCTCCTCGTTTATTTTGACCAGCCATGAGTTCGCCCACTCTTCCAGCGATGTTAGGGCCGTCTGCATCCGATTTCTTGCTATGGTGAGATTCTTTTCAGAGGTCCACATAGCCAGATCGTCTGCAAACATTGAGCT
The DNA here is from genome assembly GCA_036924085.1 of Ariolimax columbianus. Classification (NCBI taxonomy): domain Eukaryota; kingdom Metazoa; phylum Mollusca; class Gastropoda; order Stylommatophora; family Arionidae; genus Ariolimax; species Ariolimax columbianus. Next base: position 52,183,847 of record JAVGWX010000010.1, on the reverse strand, counting down.
ATGGACTCTTCTTGGTATATTCTCTGTAATATCGTTTATATATACCAGGAAGAGTGTGGGTGACAATACTCTCCCTTGGGGTACTCCCTGCTCGAGTGTCACCTTTTTGCTCATCGGCTCTTGTACTTGGACTCTGGCCGTTCTTTGTTTGAGGTTCTTTGTTTGGCCCAGCCCCATCAGCATTTCGTTTGTTATCCCGTCTTTTCCGGGAGATTTCCTTTTCTTTAGTGTTCTCATAGCCTCTTCCATTTCGCGCATTGTTAGTTTGGCCATCATGTGCTCTTCAGGAGCCGTATTCATGTTTTCGTGTCCCTTTAGCTCTTTGCTAATGTCTGTATGCTTATCTGCAGGGACCTCGATGTGGTTTGCTCTGGCATAGTGATCGACAAAGGCGTTTGCGGCTTTCTTACCTGTGATCAAGTTCTCGCCCTGCTTGATAGTAATTTGTTTATTTGACGGGGTTTCGTCGTTCATGGCTCTGACTAGCTTCCATAGCTTGTTCCCGTCTTTGTCCAGGTTTAGACTTTCCGTTTTATTTTTCCAGCTTTCTCTTGCTGTTTGCTTGAGAGTGTGTTTGTACTTCGCCGCGGCGGCTTTGAGGGCGATGTTTGCCCCCAATGACTTTTCTCGCTCTGCCGTGTTCCTAGCATTTGTTACTGCATCTTCCACTTTCTGCAACTCATCATTCCAGTAGGGCTTATAGTTTTTCCTAGCTCCTCTTGGGATGGTTTCAGTGGCGGCTTGCATTATTGCCTTGCTTAGGCTCTCTACCATGGGCTTCATTTTGGTGTTTCGTGTGTTTATGGTTTCACACAGCCAATCTGTCAGGATTGCAAATCTGTCCCAGTCGGCTCGTTTGTAATTCCAACGTGGGAGCGGTTTTGTTTCCTGTGGGCCTACTTCCATGTCAATGGTTAGCCTGATCTGCCTGTGGTCGCTACCTGCCAGTTGGTTTAGCACCTGGCGGTCTATTTTATGGTGTATGTCCTGTGTGGAGAAGGCCAAATCTGGAGTCGAGGTGGTATGCCATGTTCTTGAATAGAAGCTAGGGCTATCCTCCGGCCTATTAATTAGGGAGAGATTTGCATCTATCTCCCAATCTTCCACTTCGTCACCTCTGCTGTCTGTGTCAGAGTATCCCCATCTCTCCGAGTGGCTGTTGAAATCTCCAACTACTATGCAGTTGGAGTCTCTGACCTCCATACTCGAGAGCGATAGGTCTCTATTTGGTGGTCCGTACAGATTGAAAATGCGGAGCTTCGTCTCTTGAGCCATTATGTCAACTCCTACAATTTCTGCTTGTCCGGTGTGATTGACAGATACCGCGCTACTCGGTATGCAGTTTCTGGTTAGTATCAGGACCCCTCCTTTGTGGCCTTCTCTATCTAGACGGAAGGTCTGATATCCTCTGATTGAGAATTTATGGTTATTGTTGAGGTGCGTTTCCTGGATACATGCCACGTCAATCTTACCTTCATGCAGGTGGTGTGTTAGGGAAAGTTTTTTGTTAATGACTCCCTCCGCATTCCACTGTAGTATTTTGAGGGTCTTGAGGTTTTGGCCAATAGAAGTTGCTCCATAGCCATGTGCCTTGACTCCACGACACATGGGTGGGTGACCACCAGTAGTCAAGGGTGGGCCCCTTCGAGGCGTAAGGCCCGGCACTATCGCTGCCTGGCGGGACTCCGCAGGATGAGCGCCATGCGTTTTTCTGATAGGTTGTACTGCCATCATACTGCGATTTACGTTGCACTGTTTTGTTAGGCTTGCGGCCCCGTGCATCCGATTTCAACAGGCGTTTCTGTAGGGATGCCCTCCTTAGCCTTTGGCTGTCCCCAGCCTATCTGTAAGGCAGCAGTTGTTTTTGATCAGAGTTGTCTCTCTTATGGAAGTTGTCTTACTAGACAATCGAGTCTTCACTACTCGTGTCTATAGGGTGCAATGATGATATGTGAGATGATATATGAGATGGACTGGTTTACCCGGAAGAGAGGCAGTCCAGTGTGTCTGAATCCCAGGATCGTCACGTCCTGCCAGAAACGTAGCATTTGCATGTGAGTGGGGTATCTCTTTTTCCCTTTATTTTCTTGGCTTCTATGCAGGGATGGTACGCCTAGCATTCCCCGCCCCCTGGGGTGTTGACACAGTGGGGCAGGTGTGCAATGTCCGCTGGTCTGCATCTCTTCTGCGTCCAGCATGATAGTTATATGGCTGATAACGTACAGAGGTAGATATCGTAGCCGGAGTGCATTTAGCCAGAGGACAAGCCTGGTAATGTCACAGAGATGTTGTTCGTCTGGTGTGCGGACAACTCTCATGGTCAGTGGTTGAGTCTTGACAGTTCACAGTGAGGTGGCTGCTCTACTGTTTTCGACACCCCGACCAGGTACTAAGTCTTTGGTTGGTGTTTTCGCACCCCATCGCCGTATAGGGTGAGTATCAAGCAGTTGTCCGCCCGCTTTGATTGGCGGGCGGCAAGGACCTCTTACTGTGGCTCTACCTGATAGGGCTGGGGCGCAAGCCCCAGGTCCCGAGCATGTAGGAGCCTCCCATTGCAGTGGTGCTGAGATTTTGGGCGGGATTGCGGCTTACAAGGGTTCGGCCGTAATCCCCCACATGGTAGCCTCGCGCCCTTGGCTTATCAGCCTGGTACTTGAACCAAAGTGTCTGCGGCTCCTCTCGATTTGAGCTGGTTTTCCGTAGCAACGCCCTGTCATTTGTAGGGTAAAACTGACCTGTCTTCAGATGATCTATTTCCAGCACCCGTTCACTATTTGGTCAGACGAATTTATTGAGGGCTTTTGTTTGTCGATGACCAGGTATTTGAAATCTGCGGTTTCTGCGGAGTTAAACACGATTTCCGTAGCGTTCTTTCATTTGAGTGTTTGAGAGCTGACTTGTCATCCGTGAGTCTAATACCAGCGTACGTTCATTATTAGACCCAAACGGCAGTGCTCTCGATTTGTCAGTTGTTCTACAGTATTGGCGTGTTCAGTCAAATTAAGCCGCAGGTTCCACACCTGGTGGTGCCCTTCCGTCAATTCCCTTAGCGAGACAATCAAGTTTCTTAGGGGGTAGCCCCAGATTTTCGAGGGTCTAATTCCAGCACATGTTCTCTATTAGACCCCACGAAGGTGTACTTTTTGATAGTCATTCTGTAGTATTGGCGTGTTAAGTTAATTTAAGCCTCAGGCTCCACTCCTGATAGTGCTCTTCCGTCAATTCCTTTTTCAGAACACTGGATGCAGACCAAACCGGGCCACAGGGGGCATAACCCCAGATTTCTGAGGGTCTAAATCCAGCACCAGTTCCATATTAGACCCCAGAAGAGTGGTCTCGGCATGTCAATCATTTCAGTGTTGGCCGTGTTGAGTCAAATTAAGCCGCAGGCTCCACTCCTGGTGGTGCCCTTCCGTCAATTCCTTTAAGTTTCAGCTTTGCAACCATACTTCCCCCGGAACCCAAACACTTTGGTTTCCCGGAAGCTGCCCGCAGAGTCATCGAAGCAACTCCTGCGGATCGCTAGTCGGCATCGTTTATGGTCAGAACTACGACGGTATCTGATCGTCTTCGCGCCTCTGACTTTCGTTCTTGATTAATGAAAACATTCTTGACAAATGCTTTCGCAGTAGCTCGTCTTGCGGCGATCCAAGAATTTCACCTCTAACGCCGCAATACGAATGCCCCCGTTTGTCCCTGTTAATCATTACCTCCAGTTCCGAAAACCAACAAAATAGAACCGAGGTCCTATTCCATTATTCCATGCACCATTATTCAGGCAGCCGAGGCCTGCTTTGAACACTCTAATTTTTCAAAGTAAACGCGCCGGCCACCCAGGACGCTCAGCGAAGAGCATCCGTGGGAGAGAGCCGGCAGACGGTAGGGCAGGAGACAACGGGCAGTGAACCGGCGCGAGCCGGACCACCCGCCTGCGCCTGAGATCCAACTACGAGCTTTTTAACTGCAACAACTTTAATATACGCTATTGGAGCTGGAATTACCGCGGCTGCTGGCACCAGACTTGCCCTCCAATAGATCCTCGTTAAAGGGTTTAAAGTGTACTCATTCCAATTACGGGGCTTCGAAAGAGTCCCGTATTGTTATTTTTCTTCACTACCTCCCCGTGCCGGGAGTGGGTAAGTTGCGCGCCTGCTGCCTTCCTTGGGTGTGGTAGCCGTTTCTCATGCTCCCTATCCGGAATCGAACCCTGATTCCCCGTTACCCGTTACAAACATGGTAGGCATGTCACGTACCATCGACATTTGATAGGGCAGACATTTGAAAGATGCGTCGCCGGCACATGAGGCCATGCGATCAGCACAAAGTTATCCAGAGTCACCAGTGGGGACGCCGCAACCCCGCGAGGGGAAACGACGATTGGTTTTGAACTAATAAAAGCGCTCTTTCCGCGAGGGTCGGAGCTTGGTAAGCATGTATTAGCTCTAGAATTGCCACAGTTATCCAAGTAGGATCGTGTCATCTAAGGAACCTCGACTGATTTAATGAGCCATTCGTGGTTTCACCGTGAGACAGTGTGAACTTAGACATGCATGGCTTAATCTTTGAGACAAGCATATGACTACTGGCAGGATCAACCAGATATCTGTCGGAGACGTACGTACAGCACACACCGGTCGGCGGAGGGCGGGTGTGTAAAAAGCCTCGATGGGACGACGGCCGCAGGGACCGACTGACGGGACGGACGGACGGACGGTTTGTTCCACCAGTCCCTCACTCCGTCGACCTAGGACCGCCTGACAGGGGCCTCCCACACGCACCAGACGACCGACCGACCGGGCTCGCTCGAGGAGCGATGGCAGCGCTCTGTGCAGAAAGGATCCCAACGACCTCGGCGATGAATTTCACTGGGACTAGAGACAATTTGGCCTGCCGGCCTGCCCTTCTCCGTAGGAGAACGCAGGGCCTCGAGGCAACGATTCCTGCTTTCCATTTGCCGGTCACAAGCTCTTTGCGAGAGTCGGACCACCAGCGAGACGTACTGTCGAGCTCTGCTATAAGCCTTAGATAAATCACCACGGACGGACCACGTTTCCTGATACGGACCAGACCAGCGCACCTCGGTGGAGGAGCCGCTGCAACAAACCGCACCCAATTCGCTCTACGGGGAAAGGCAGGCGAGCGTTTTCCGCAAGCCCGCGCTATCGCTCCGCCTGGCGGGACTCAGATCGCTTTACGAACACTGGTTGAAATTGAGTCGCTGCGGCGAGACAACTACCCCCAGATGTATTGGAAACAAAAACTGCCAGACTGAAAAAGAAAGGAGAAATACTACCCTAAGCTTTACATCGAAAAACTACCCAAGCATGGACTGGACCCATGCATACACCGACGGTTCTGTAACAAACACTACATAGAACGGAGGGGCAGGAGCATTCCTGAACCTACCAAATGGCAGAAAAATAACACTGTCATTCGCTACTGGTAAGTATACAAGCAATTTCAGAGCGGAGGCAGAGGCACTGAGGGCGGCAGTGGAAGAAATGGTGACGCATAAAGAAAATGAAAGCCATATAGTCCTGCTTACAGATGCTCTCGCGGTAGTCACAGCGCTAAAAAGCCATAAAAACACTGAGCTTAATGACTTAAGAGCAGCACTCTGCAAACTGTGCCAGCAGTCCGCACCAAAAAGGGCAGTGGTACAGTGGGTCCCATCACACTGCAACATCCAAGGCAACGAGGAGGCAGACAGACTGGCAAAAGAAGGTGCAAGACTACCACAAACAGATACTAGTATGACGTACGAAGAGTCAAAACGGCTTATCAAAGCCAAATACATGACCAAATGGGAAGCCGAACATACTGGTTACACCAAAAACGATACATATTACCAGTTGAACAGAAGAGAGCAGGTCGTTGTCTTCAGACTTCGCACTGGCCACAATAGACTGAGATACCACCTATTCAACAAATTGAAGATAGGTGGTACCGACAAATGCCCGTGCGGTACCGATAAAATGACCGCTGAACATCTGCTGCAGAACTGCCCGACATACGAGGATCAGAGAGAGCAGATGTGGCCATCACCAGTGGAACTGCAAGACAAGCTCTATGGCAGTGGCGACAGCCTCAGGATGACCGCCGCTTTTTTCGAAAAAATAATGGTTACTGTCTGACTGCGTACGAAGAAGAAGAAGAAGAAGAACTTCTCAAATTCCTGTCTTGTTCGCGTTCTCAGTTTTGTTTCCAAACTTCCTTACTTTATTTGTGCTTCAAGAAAACACAATTACATAATTATTTCTAAACAGCGTTAGCATGAAACAAGTTATAATGGAAAGATAAGTCATCCTACTTTAGACTTCTGCCCGCTATTGGCACGGCAGTTAAAGTGCACCTGTTGCGTTCGTGATAAGGCGATTGATAAAATAGTTACCTGCGCCCGATATCAATTATTGAAGATAAGACAACGAGGAAGGAAAACAAATGTGGTATGCTAGGGAGAAACATTTCTAGCATAATAACATCTTTAACACCTCTTCTCTACTCAAGTATTTGCTATCAGACATAAAGCCAATACCTCACAAGTCCCAAACACTTTGGTTCTCATATAAATAAACAATTACATATATAAGAAACTCTAAAGAAAAATAGTTTCTAGGGATATTTTATGTAGATATATTAATTGCTTACTTCAGTTGAGTTGCATCTTCACATCGAAGTTCGTCCACATAGGATCTACAATGTTCTATGTTTCTTGGCTTGCTATTACAAGTGGGTCGTTTTAATAGAAACGATAGGTAAGGTACTCGCTTCTCAATGCGATGAACGGAAACTGTTTGAGATTGAATTCCAGCAAATCTCAAGCGATCCGTGGTCTCAGGGGAGGTGGGACCAGAGGGCCTGCATCCTGAGTTGCCACCGGTCAGCTTGACGTACGTCTTGCCACTTGTCCAAGGTAGCTCAGGACTAGAGAGTGAGGTTGATGACCAGCCCAGTTTTCTCTTCACTATAATCCAAGTACAACACAGGTTACATCAAGACAAAACCCTCTGATGATGTCACATCATCGCTTGCAGTAGACAACAAACGCTCGCGCGCGCGCGCGCGTATGTGTGTGGGAGGTTATTCAGTATGTATTTATGTGTGTGTGTGTGTATGTGTGCGTGGGTGGGGTGGGGTTGAGGGCATGTGAGGGTGTGGTGGGGTGGGTGTGTGTGGGTGTATGTGTGTGTGTTGGAGTGGTGGGTGTGAGTGTGTGTGTGTGTGTGTGTGTATATGTATGTATGTACATATGTATATATATGTGTTTGTGTATTTATGTATGTATGTGTCCATCAATCTAACCATCCATCAGCGATCGATCTATCCATTCATTCATCCAGCAATCCATCGGTCGATCCATTCATTCTTCCGTCCAACCATCCATCCAGTCCATCCGTATGTCTGTCTATCTATATCTCTGTCTGTCTTTCTATCTATCTCCCTGCCTGTCCGTTTGACTCCTCCGCCTGTCCGTCTATCCATCCATCCACCCATTAATCCATCCATCATCCATCCATTCATCCATCTTTCTATCATTCCATTAATTTACCCGTCCATCCGTCTGTCTTTAAATGATCGGTCAGTGTACGTGACAAAGAACGTACGATATAGTTGAATACGATAATGTATCACACAAGCTGTGCTACAGTGCAGACCAGGGGCTCTAAACCTTTTAAGATTACGAGCACGTTCACGCGTAATTGAAACTGTGCGAGCACCGTTCGTGTGTAATAGAAAGTGTGCTAGCTCCGTTCACGTGTAATAGAAAGTGTGCTAGCTCCGTTCACGTGTAATAGAAAGTGTGCAAGTACCGTTCACGCGTAATAAAAAGTGTGCGAGCACCATGCAATCTGATAAGTTTAATTTTTGAAAAACAATACATTAAAAAAAACTGCTTAATGACATCCTTGAACTTGAAGGCCACTCAGAAGTTCAGTGATGTAGAAGACGCTATTAGATAAACGTAAACAGTCTTTCAGATGTGAATCAGTTAATTGTGATCATGCTTTGTTCTTGAAGTATTTCTTCTTCTTCTTCGTCGTTCACCCTCAGATCAAGATCCCCATTTCTCTTACAAAGGTCACCGTTGTTTGTAAGGCTGTTTCATCTCCATACAGCTTTTGTCTCATATCTGACTCGCGAGGCCAGTATTGTTCTCTATTTTCCTGCGTAAAAGTGCAACTTTGTAGGATGTGTTCCACGGTCATGATATGCTCCCCACATGGGCACCTGTCATCTGTCCCAATCCTCATTTTGTTGTAAAGATGACCCTGGAGTCTGCTATGCCCATTTCTCAGTCTGAAGATGATGACTTGCTCTTTTCTAGTTAAGTTATAGCACCTGTCGTCTTTTCGGAAGTGGGGGTGTTGATCAGCCCATTTTACCCTGAAGTTGACTTTAATTATGGTCTTAGTCTCATTATATGTGATACCGGTACTCTAGTATGTTAGTAGGGATGCACCTCTACACTTTGCTAGTTTGTGTGCAGTTTTATTACCTTCAATATTGCAATGGGATGGGATCCACTTAACCCTAAACCCAACTCTAAACTCAACCCTAAACCTAACCCTAAACTTAATCCTAAACCTAACCCTAAACTTAACCCTAAACTTAACCCTAAACTTAAACCTATACCTAACCCTAAACCTAACCCTAAACCTGAACCTAACCCTAAACCTCAACCTAAATTTAACCCTAAACCTAACCCTAAACTTAACCCAAAAAACTTACCATAAACCTAACCCTAAACCTAAACCTAACCTTGAACCTAACTCTAAACTTAACCCTAAACCTAACCCTAAACTTTTTTTGATCACAGTTTACTTATATATTTAAAACAGTATTATATCGACCTGTCCTTCCCTCAACCAAAAATGGAATGTCCCTTTACGTGCAATAGGAACTCATGGAATTCTGTTTGGAGTGAATTAAAACGCAAGTACAAGGAACTGTACACCCCACCTCATATACTATCGGTGGCCTAGTACACTTTGTTCCCGACGGCCCCAATGAAGCCGCCTTTATCGTGTTTTTTTAAATTGTATTCCACCACATAGTTAAACTTTGTTAATCTTTGCTAAAACCATTTTATCTCTTCAATATCACTGGATTGTGTCTTCACTAAGTCTGTGACTCTCCATTATACCCGTACCATTACTACACAGCACCCCAGGGTATTGAAACTCAAAGTCACACTGCGGAGGGCACCAACCAATTTATCTATCACGGCAGTATGACATCATCCGATGAGCGCAGTGGTCTCGATATGTCATGGCGGATTGGACTAGCTACGTCTGCTATGCGCGACCTCCAACGCGTATAGAGCAACGGCAAGATTTCCCTTGGGACAAAAGTCCGCATCTACTGGTTCTGCGTGGTCACAGTCCTGTTTTACGACTCAGAAACCTGGACATTACCGAAACATGACATGACGAGACTGGAGGCCTTCCACATGCGCAACCAGCAGCGTATCCTGTAAATCGGATAGCATGACTACATCCGAATTCGCAGCGTAGAGGTATCTGCTAAAACAGGCCTCCACCCAATCTTATCCACCGCCGAGTTTCTTTGTTCGGTCATGTTGTACGGCTGGACCAGGAAACCCCTGCCCGCAAGGTATTACACAAGTCGTTCCTCAGCGCCAAAAGTCTTTCCCCGACCGGCTGGAGGCGCAGAAAAGGCCGTCCCTGCATAGTGTGGCTCCAACAGACAGCAACCTCCACCTCCGACCTGACCGACGCCCTGGAACCACGCCTCAGCTGTGGGTCATGGATGTGGCCGACCGACGCCCTGGACAAAGCCTGGAACCACGCCTCAGCTGTGGGTCATGGATGTGGCCGACCGACGCCCTGGACAAAGCCTGGAACCACGCCTCAGCTGTGGGTCATGGATGTGGCCGACCGACGCCCTGGACAAAGCCTGGAACCACGCCTCAGCTGTGGGTCATGGATGTGGCTGACCGACGCTCTGGACAAAGCCTGGAACCATGCCTCAGCTGTGGGTCATGGATGTGCCCGACCGACGCTCTGGACAAGGCCTGGAACCACGCCTCAGCTGTGGGTCATGGATGTGGCCGACCGACGCAACGGGCCTCAGACGCCTAAGCGAACATTATTATTATTACAACACCTATTTATTTCCAAGATGGCATCAGTCCGTCTGTCGCTCTACAATGTGCTGGCTGCATTGAGGTAATTGGAATATTTGTTAAACAATTTATGCTCACCTCCCACTTGACACTTGGCGCCATTCCTCTCCTCCCACCCTCCAGATTTGTCTAAGAATGTACAGGCACATGTTCCTCATTTCGTAGAACGATATCGGGTACCAGACGTGTATTGTTTTTGGAATAAAAAATATTTTTTAAAATATATTTCTTTGCCTCTGTTCCTCTTTTGCCTTTCTCCACTTTCTCTTTCTTCAAAACTTCCCCTCTCTCTTTTTCTCCATTTTCAAAATCTCTCTCACTCTCTATTCCATCAATCTTTTTTTCTCTCAATCCTCTCCTCTTTCTCTTTCTAGTTCCCTAATCTCTAACCTCAATCTCTCTCCATGGCTCCCTCTCTTGCCCACCTTAGTTATCCTTCACGCTTTCTTCTTCTCTTTCTCTGGTCTCAAAATTTCTCTCTCTCAGTTCCTCCTTGTCTCCGTCTTCCCGATCTCACTCATTTCCTCACTCTTCTTACAGCTTTCATCCCTCCAATCCTTTCTCTCGCTCTCAATTTGTTCCTCTCATCCCCGACCTCCCCCCTTTCTTCTCTGCTCCTTCTCTTCTTCATCTCTTTCCACTTTCTGTCTCTTGCCGTATTTCCTTCTCCCCTTCCCTCTCTCTCTCGCGCCATCTCCCAATCATAAATCCACCTACATCAGTATTTTGCAGGACAGTTCAATATATATTCGCGACACGTTAACATATATCACTCTACATTTCAGAATATGATGTTTTTCCATCACATGGCACGAGGACCAGTCTCTTTGTTCAGCTATGTGGACAGTCTCTTCTCTTGTTGTATCCGCTGAAATGGTTGACTTGTGAGGTGAGTTTGATTAAAGTGAGGAAGAAACGGCGCCTTTTGTCAACCTGACTCTCTAGTCTGAGCTATACTTGGAAGCCTTTTCTGTAAATAGGTATCCGACAAGGCAGCGGAGGGAGGTGACATCTTTAATTGTGTGTCGTGACTTTCCCATAACCGCAAGAGGTCGCAGGGACATCACTTAGCGTGTAAGTGATGTGTTGGGCATCTCTCCCGGGCCGTGTTCTAGTCCATTATAGCCGTGTTTAAATTGCAGTCACGTCAAAAGCGACGCTGTCTGCAGCTAGGGGAAAGGCGCCAATGCCGTGTGAACTAGACCGTAAATATGCGACACAGCTTTAAGCGTAGTGCTAATTCATATAGCCGAAGTCCTGGTCAGGATAAAAGAAATAGCCAAAAAAAAAAAAAAAGACCGAACGAATTAACTGGTCTAAATGAAAGAAACAACACATTTCCGTGAACGCAGTTTTAAGTCGTCGACTAGTGTGTATTCCAGGCATATCCGTGACATGGCGGCATCTATTAAAACAAAAGAGCAATGCAGACCCGTATCCGGAAGGACGTCATCCTTCTCGCTCTTTTGTATTTATTTATTTAAATTTCAGCATAAATAAGAATATTTCAACACTTACATCTTGGACAATCTCCATAACCACCCCACCCACCCTACTGGAGGGCAGTATTCGCTGAATCTGCACAACAACATCCATGACCCTGAAACGAACAAGCTAACCGTCGCATGGACAACTCGTGCCCGAGACAGACCCGACGAGATTCTGAGCACTGACCCGAACAAGACCACAGAACGCAGCACTGATCAAGCCCAGACCGCAAAGCAGAGAAATGCACCTACCGGCTGGCACCATCTAGCAGAAGAGATGGGACCTAAACAAATCGTAACCATCCCTTGTAGAAGGACAGGTCTACTAAGACTATGATATATGCTTCTTCTTGTTCTTGTTCTTCTTCTTCTTCTTCTCTTTCGTCGTCGTCCTTCGTTCTCAAACAAACTCACGCCACCAAGTCCTGAAAGGAACTTTGCAAGGAGCAGGATGTTGTCTGGAGAACGGAATACACTGTTTCGTAGTTTACAGCTTGACTGCGATATTTGCACCGTTTGGTCCGACACATCCGACTTCTACAGGCATTTTTTGGTAACGGATTAACCTTCTCTCTTCTATCCCTTCTCCTTAGCCAGTCTGCTCTATTGCAGCCTGTTATCCGGGATCACTACGTGGAGGTGGAGAAGAGTCTTGGCAGCTCTGGGTCGCTGGCCCTGACGCTAGGAGTTAGCTTTAGGTCGCTGACTGATGCGTCTCATGTACTGCTCAGCATTTTGATCCACAGATATGTACAAGCTCAACACATTGTCCTTGATAGTTAAAACTGATGGCCTGTAATAGCTCAACAAATACTCCACGACGTTGAATATTTGGCCCAGGACAATTAAATTGGTGGCTCGCGACAGTTGCAAAGACCATAGACCGAAGAACAGATAGTATGTATCAGTTCATTAGATGTCATTTCTACAGATGACCCTTATCAAGTACAATAGAAAGCCCGATAGTTCACATTTAAGTACGGGGGAAAGTCAGTAACTAGGCCACACACTAATATGTAATAGCTGATAAACGAAGCTGGCAGTTTACAGAGGAGTCATTAAGTGCCAGCAACATCCCGATTTCTGAGTTTTGTAGGTAGCAGAAGTTGAGGTGTCGCATGGACGTGCCCATCAAGGTACAACACGGCGCAGATAATCACACAGAGTGTACAATCAAAGAACAGCTAGCTGTTATGCGTTGGAAGGGTTAAGACAAAAGACCTTTCTGTAAAGAGTATTCACAAGGAAATATTTCATGTTCACGGTGAGAAGTGTTTGTCCTGTTCATGCTACAGCAGAAGCAGATGTGAGGCTTGATGGGGGAGATCATCTAAAGAAGGATGTGAGTTAACGAAAGAAATTCCGAGACCAGGCCAGGCGCATATTGTTGAGTTAACTCACATCCTTCTGTCAGCATCGTTGTCCAGTTCTTCACGGTTGTCTTCGACACACTTTTGTCACCACACACTGCCTGCATTCTGCGATGAATGTCAACTGGTCAACATCCTTGAGCTTTTAGAAACCGAATCACCGCTCGCTGATTAACTCTGCACGGATTCCGTATCACACTCGCAATATTTTAATCGGTCTGCTGAGGAAACTATGAGTCGGTGGATAATGAAATTTTGCAGACTTAACGGTTGGTTTGTGCTGTTTACATATGACGTGACGTCATATGTGCATCGTACGTATGTTCATTTGGTGCAGTTAGGTCCGGTTTCATTTGAGCACGCCTAGTATATATATATGGTGATAAGACAATGGTGATAGCATAAGAATAACATTTAGTTTAGTTTTAGTCGAGGAATAAACATCATTGCACACTGTTTAACCCATAAGTGCTCTGTTTTTCTCCAGTTGGAGGATAACGACATTTTGTAACCTTGACGCTTGGTATGTGCTGTTTATACCAAACGTGACGTCATCCTGCGTCGTACTTATGTTCACTTGTTGCAATTTCGTTCGGTTTCATTTAAACATGCCTCGTATAATAAGAAATAATGGAGACATAACGTATCACTACAATGTGTTACCAGTGCCAATGTCTGCCCTTACTAGCGACCCATAAGAATAAGATCCAGAGCTGGCAGATAGTGCTGTGTGAGAAGTGCAGCCGGAAAGACAATCTACAACACTACGTTGAGGTAGAACATTAGAAACAAACCCAGTTAGATCCTACATTGACACTCAACATATCAAGTGGTTTTTGTCATTTAGTCAGAATGCATTATGGCGAGCTAGCATCAAGAGCATATCAGCTGCAGGTCTCTGTTCCACGACAAAAAAGGCAGGCCTCAAAGTCGATGGTCCGAGGGTGTCTCTGACACTCTCGGGAAGTTTCACCTAACAACAGCACACTCTTCCCACTTGTCGATAACAAGACATCTGCGCATTTCTATGTCTGCGACGCCGTATGGAAAAGGCAGTAGGACAAAAGAATACGACGAAGAATGTTGGACACTATAATTGCAATAGTTAATTGTTTTCAAGTTTGTGTTTATATTTTTCTTTTAAATATCCAATTTTGACCTGTTTATGACCTGCCCTGGTATGTGGCCGGCAGCAGTTCACACACGATGGGAAGAGAAACAAATGAAGTTTGAAATCAATTAGCTGCCAACATTTACCTGCACCTGTACCTGAGCGTGTTTTGACAACCACCACAACTACGTCAGAGTGTCGTTTCTTTCCTGGCAGGTTTTATCGAGCTTGGCGTGTCTGTGTAGATAGTGGGAAGACGAAAGTTGGCAACCTGCTCGTCCAAGTTCGGGGGTTTTAGCACAGGGCCAACAGTCGTGTTTATATTTAAACATAAATTGTGTTGTCGAATCGACAATAAATAAGCCAACTTCACCGCATGGCAGAGTACAGAGCTAGCATGACTGGCATTGGTGGAAGATGAAAGGAAGCAGCTGGTATGAAACCACGCAGTTAATGCATTAAGATACACGAACTGAATTTTGGAACGCAGGGACAATGAATGACATGGACAAATGAAAACAGATTACAACAGAAATGTGCATCTCCTGATTACAGGTATGAAGAATAAGTGAGAGATGATGGAAAGGAGCAGGAAGGATCTAGACAGCAATAAAAAAGGCGCTATTCTATTAGGAGAGAGAGGACTGGCAACACATCGAAGGTGTGGTCCTTATCATGGTGATGAGAATAGGCAGAACTTTGATTTATTGGAACTACTTTTTGCAGATTAATGAGAGGCAGTCAGCCCCTTGAAAGGATGAGTTTGGCCATGCTCTACAAGCCGTCGGGGGCAGGCGTAGCTTCATGAAACGTATAGTCTCCTTCGTAAACCTCACCGGACTGTAAGCATAAGCATAACATCAATTGATCGAAGAAGATTTATTGGAAATAGTTAAAAAAATAGACTGATAAGCGAGAGACAGCGAGGAAGATTATACAACATTACATTAATACAAACGGTATGAACGAAAAAAACGACCTGGTAGGAAATGGTAATGAACGAATTCCCGCACTTCTGCACAAATAAATGGTAATGGCAACCATAGATAAACCTCAGCATCGTAATATTTAGGCCTCAATGCGACAACATCGAACAACTGATAAGCGTCTGCATCCTAAGCAGTTTAGTTTTGAAAGGGCGCTCTTCCTACATAAACTAAAATGAGACTTTCAACCTGACCTTAACAGACACTAGATAGATCACTTAATGATTATGCATATATGGAGACATTTTCTACAAGATCTGAAAGTAAAAATAGAAGTACGGATGTCGTATTACTATGAAGCATCAATAATTAATGTGAAGGTCATAGCTACAAAGATTACTGAGCAAAGGAAATATGGTGTAGTCCAACTGACAGATTGGGATCAAGATGCTTAGCAGCGCATGAGCTGCAGTGGTCAGCGACTCATAGCTGACTGCTAGTGTCAGGACCAGCGAACCAGAGCTGCCAAGATCCCTCTACACCTCCACGTGGTGATCCTGGATAACAGGCTGCAGCAGAGCAGACTGGCTAAGGAGAAGGAATCGAAGAGGGAATGCTAACGCGGTACTAACAAAATGCCTGCTGAAGTCGGATGTGTTGGACCGAAGGGTGTAAATATCGCAGTCAAGCTGTAAACTATGACACAACGCATTCCGTTCTCTGGACTACATTCTGCTACTTAAGCCCTTTCAGTGTTTGGTAGTGGGAGATTGAGAATGAACGAAGCCAAACCAAGCCAACTGACAGATTATCCACAGGGAACGCTTTTGTGGCAGAGCTATAGAAAGTTTAGAAAGTATCAACTGTCGAACGACAGGAAGTAATACTAACTGACAATATGGACCAGAATTTCAATTCAATTGTAACATGTGTCGTTTCCGTGAATAAATGCTACACGACTGGACAACATCAGAATAAAAAAGAAACACAAAGATGACAAAACAAATCAGAACGAAAATAAAAAAGGAAAGTCCCCTAGATTACAGGAATAAAATACATCGAACAGAAGGTGCCAAGAGTAGTGAGGCTCAGCTGAGACATCAAGGGACTGAAGATACAATACAGTGAATGATCTGACAGTATCCTGCGACTCATTGATAACTGCTTCGATTAGGGTCAGTGAACCAGATCTATCTAAGACCCTCATTCGCCTGGAAACAGGTTGCACTAGAGTAGTCTGACTAGGGGAACAGGGATCTGAGTGGGAAGTCAGATACGTGACTTAAAATAATAATACGAGGGGCGTTCAAATCAAACCGAAACCTTTTGTTTTAGTTCTACCTGAATAGGTTAAAGCGTACTGGAACTACTATCATGAGTTAGGGACACTTGTGTCCTATTACTGCTAGATAGCCCACTTGCCATTGGCCAGTGACGTGACAGACAAATACAAATAACGGACAAAACTCGTAGTGCTTGCATAGAGCAGCGTGTTGTGTTGAAGTTTATGTGAAAGAAGGCGTGAAACCAGCAGCATTTAAAGAATACTGCAATAACAATATGGCGAACAGTATTATTCATGAACATTTGCGTTTCCGGCAGGTTAATACGTGTTGGGCGCTAAGACAGCTTTCCGCTTTTAACCACCAGATAAAAATTCAAGCCTGCACGACCTTATACGGCTCACCAATCTCTGTGCCATCTGCAGCAAGCCGACTAGGAGGTATTGCCCATCCACCTTACAGCTCAGACCTCATTTCAAGTGATTTTTACCTGTTTGGACACCTAAGTTAATTCCTGGGAGGTCATTATTTCAGTACGGATGAAGTGAAACAGGCTGTCCTGGAATGGTTCAAACATACTGACAAATCTTTCTACTCTGAAGGTTTTCAAGCATTACTTAAACGCTGGGATAAGTTCCAGTAGATATTATAAAAAAATTAATGGGATTTTGACTTTTCGAAAACAAATGATTATATTTCCTGACAACAAAAGTTCCGGTTTGACTTGACGCCGCTCGTAGTAAGTTCTTAGATGTTTGAGACGTGTTGTGTCGATCGGGCACATCCATAACCCACTGCTAAAGCACAGCTTAAGGCCACGTCCTGAGCGGAGGTAGTGACTGTTGTCTGCTGGATCCATACTGCACGGGGACGGCCTCGTCGGGGTAAGTCTTTTGGCGCTCATTACCTAAAAAGGTTAGTTGAAATCGGATGTGTTGGTCAAAAGGGGCAGTTATCCCAGCCTGGCTGTAAACTACAACGTTAGAATGTCATATTCAGGACGTACGCCAAGAAAAAGAAAAAAAAATAATAACAAGTAGAAGAAGAAAAAGAAATAGAAGAAGAAGAAGACAAAAAATGACAACCCTCAAACACCTCGCCTCACCGCCTCGTTCGGGCTCCTGACAACATGCATGCCACAGCAGTCCGACTAACAAGGTGGGGATCGAAGCAACAATTGCCCTTGGTGGTGAGCTTAGTGAGAGATCTCGTATTGCACTACAATCAGGTGAACCCAGAGCCACCTTCTCATGCACGCCTCGGTAAGTAGGAAGAGCCACTGTGATCCGCCACTATCGAAATGTCAACAAGAGCTAACTCAACTCGCCACCAGCAGCTGCGATCAACAACAACAGCGAACGGTTGAACAAGGATGAAACCTCACAATCCCATCTACTCTATTATCTGTCGACAGTGTGGCATGACGCATTGGGGAGACTAGTCTGAAATTGCGTTAGAGTTTCCCATAACACACTATTTTGTTTTCGTTCGCCTTTTCTTCTATTCCCCAATGCGCTGTGCGGGACATTATGTTCTTATTTTGCGCCTATCGGTCCAGTGCATCCGACTTTGGCATCATTTTTATGTAAGGGTCTGCTTTCTCCTGCATTTTCTAAGGGTTTGCTTCCTCGGGGTAACAGCCGGTGCTGGGATTGGGGAGCGAACCCAGCACTTTCGGGTTGTGAGTCGTGTCACTTAACCACTAGATCACCCCTTCCTCTGAACACCTTGATGATTTCTATTATCGTATGGGTTCCCTTATCGCCAGCCACTTGAGTGGACCTGGACACCAGGGTAAAGCAAATGTCACCTGTACACCGGGGTAAGGCAGATGTCACATGGACACTGGGGTAAAGTAGATGTCACCTGGACACCTGAACAACTATCGTTTATCATTTTTACAAGCCTTTTTTAAACTTGACATGACCTTTGTCCGTTTGCGTGAACTTCTATTTCTCCTATTTTACCTAACTTCCCCATAGCCTTAACAGCTGAAATACTGAACTCATCCTCTTCTGCGACCTGCTAGTTTTGGCGGATCCTGGACAGGTCATCGACAAGCTTTCACCGAAAAAAACGTCGTTCATTTATATTTCTTTTGTTCAGTCAGAATTGCCAAGTCAACTATAGTCACGAGCATACTTCGTGGATGACGCAGCGTCATTTGCCACAAACGTCTTTATCCTGGGCAACTAACCACGTTTCAATTCAATCCCGAGTTAATTTTCCAGCTATTTGTCATCCGAGCTTGCCGTCGCGTTTGACAAAATTATATGCAATAAGAAATTATTGGAAGATATGCAACGATTTTTCCAACTTCCATATTAAATCATTTGAGTTGCTCATTAACAAATGTTCTATTTATTATAGGATTTACTCCTTTATTTACAATGATTTTACAATGCCATCAAGTTTTTCTGTAAGTCCAACATTACTCTATATTCCAACAAACTCCTCTGTGCGTTCAAAATTACTCAATAGCCCAACATAATTGTCCATTTGTCCACAACTTTCTCTAGATCATCACGTTTCTGTATTCGTCCAAAATAGCTTTATGCTCCCCAAAATAACAAAAACATTACAAATAAAAAACAACAACACGTTAACACACGAATTCACAAAGCAACAACAAGATATACAAAAATGACACTCCTATTGCTTTCAAAACAAGAAAAAACATGTATGAGTGTAAATGAAAGCCTGTACCTAAAAAGGTAGTTAAAATATTGATTTGATTATGAAATGCACTGAATAGTTTCTGGGATCAAGATGATGACCAGTGCATTAGCTGTAGCGGTCAGTGACGCAAAGTTGACTGCTTGCTATCCAGAGCTGCCAAAACCCATCTCCGGCTTCACGAGGGGATCTAGGATAGCAGATTGCAACAGTACAAGTTACCTTAGGAGAAGGAATCAAAGAGGGAAGGCTTATCCGGTACCCACAAAATGTCATGCAGAAGTTGGATGTGTCGGACCGAAATGTGCAAATATCGCAATCAAGCTGTAAGCTATGACACAACGCATTCCCTTCTCCAGATTATATCATGCTACTTATAATGCTCTTTTCAAGATTTGGTAGGGGGAGTTTGAGAACGAACAGCGAAGAAGAAAGAAGAAGAGATATTCTTACTGGGGCAGCGTGGTGAAATAATTAGGGACACAGCTCACGTCCTAAAACATGTCGGATTCAGATTCTTGGAAGATACTACGTCTATGGAAAGTAAACCTGTTATCAAATCAGATGTACTGAGCTATTAGGCCCTAGAGTCAGCACAACCTTATGAAACGGACGTCCAATGCACACAAAAACAGTTTATTTCCCTGTCTAGTGAAACCATTTTTTGATTCAGACAAGAGGCTAGTGGAACGACTGTGGCTTTCAAATCTTCTTTGCTTTGAGTGAGATATTCCGAGTTGAGCTCTCGTCTTCAGCTAGTTAAATATTCATGGTTATATTGAGAACTGGGAAAAGTAGACGGGAAAATTGACAATCACGTCCATATTAATGAAGACCATTTGTTTGTGACAAAAAAAACCCAAAACAACAGTTAAAGATTAGGGAGGGTCATATTAACCTTTGATCAACGGGTCAACAACTGAGACAAGATAAGCCATCACCAGAGGGATGTCAGCTAATTCCATAAACGCATTTAGCGGCTGAATGTCTGAGTGGCAGAGGGTAAGAGCGCTTGCTTCTCATATGAAAATACTGAATTCGCTTCCTGTTTTCGGCAGGCTCTAGTTGACCCCAGTGTCAATTGATACCGTATTATATTTAAAGAAATAAAGACAGCGATAATTAGGGTTGGCCTCACCGCCTCATATTTAACAAGGATGTGACACTAATAAAACTGCTATATGACTTTGTGCTATATGACTATAGTCTTTGTAACCGTCTGGGTGAACAGTAGCGTCCAATGTACTGAATAATTTCAAAAACGGTAGTGACACAAGTGCAGTCTAGTCTAGTTTTCTTTCCGCATAGGACCGCCACTGCATCTAGCCCCTTTACACGAAGCCCGTAATGGCACATTCTATGCGCTCCTGCAGGAATGCGACGATATTCAATATTTGAAGTAAAGTAAAGTAATCTATAGCATTACTGCCAAAGGGGTGTGAGGTGTTAGCGATCTCACATTTCAAAGGCTCGGCTATATGAGGGCGGTAGCCATCTCCTCTCCGTCGCCAATTTTACCTCCCGGACTGAGCCGGTACCCATTTAAGGCTGGGTCGACCCGGCAGCCGTTGCGGTCTGAAAAAAACATTTCCACCTCAACTGGGGAATGAACCCAGGACCACTCAGATGCGAAGCCAGCTCGCTAACCACTGCGCTCGTCGGCTCCCTTTCTGAAGAGTAAATGTTTTTTTACAAATCGTATTTATATGGAATGTTTGAGATCAAGACGCTAAGCAGCGTATGAGCTGCAGTGGTCAGCGACCCATAGTTGACTGCTAGTGTCAGGGCCAGCGAACCAGAGCTGCCAAGACCGCTCTACACCTCCACGTGGTTATCCTGGATGACTGCAACAGGGCAGACTGGCTAAGGAGAAGGGATCGAAGAGGGAATGCTAACCCGGTACTAAAACAAACTGCCTGCTGGAGTCGGATGTGTTTGACATGAAAGTGCAAATATCGCAGTCAAGCTCTAAAGTACGACACAACATATTCCGTTCTCTGGACTACATTCTGCTCTTGTAAAGCAATTTTCAGGGCTTGGAAACGGGAGTTTGAGAACGAACAAAGAAGTAGCAAACTTTTGATAACAGGCAATGTCAGATATATATGTGGATTTCCCCATGTCATTTATAATTATCATTTGCCCAAAAACACTCATTCTGTTAAAAGCTTTATCGTTCGGCCTGACGCTCAGCTTTGGCTCGTTGACTACTACAGCTCATGTACTGCTCGGCATCTTGATCCCATCAGAAGAATTGATATATCAAGCACTGATTAAACGAAGCACCAAATAAACGAAGCACCGATAAACGAAGCGTCGAATAAACGAATCACTGATAAACGAAGCGCCGAATAAACGAAGCACCGAATAAACACTATTTAGGAATAAACATGAAAGTCTAAACCAACTTTCCTTTTTTTTTTCTAAATGGTTTTCTGAAGTGACAAAATAGGTCTCCCACCCCACTGGGGTATTGTCGTAAAAGGAATTATCGTAAACGGAGAGTAACACTGGGATCTCATCGTACTATAGGAGAGGACTCTATACCTCCATGCTTTTACAAGCTCAAATAACCGCCATGTCTCGCGCAGCCACTTTGGCAGGAAAGAAAATCCTAGAAATGTTACCCTTCATATTATCCTGAGAAAAATGGTCTTGAAATCGTAAGAAGAAGGAATTGATAAATGGAAAGAATGGAAGAGGGTAAAATGAAAAAGAAAAACAGTCCGTCTGGCTATCTAACAGTTGTGTCGCGCCTGCGTCTGTCAGTTCGTCCGATCCCACCTCCATCTATCCATCCATCCTCCCATCCATCAATCTTTTCATTCATCCCCCCATCAGTATGCAAGTCCGTGTATCTATCCATCCAGCCATCCACCCATCTATTCAACTATCCATCCAAACATTCAACTATCTAGCCATCCATCCATCAACCCATCCATTATCCATTCATCCGCCTATCTTTCCATCCATCCATCCATCCATCATTCCTGTTCTACATTCCTAAACCTATTCAAATATTCGCCATTAAATATTGCATTCATCCATCTACACATCCATTAATCTATCCATCCATCATTTCTTCCATTATTCCGTCCATGCGTAAATCAATCCAACCATTCACCAATCCTTCCTTCCTTCCATCCATCCATCCATCCATTAATATTTCCATCCATCCATCCTTCCGTGTATCATCTATCCATTAATCCATCTATCCACCAATCATTTATACCATACTTCTATCCATCTATCAAAATAATTGTCTATCAAATCTTCCATTCATCCATCCATCCTTCTTTCCATCCACTCATTAATCCATCCAGTAATCCATCCATAATTTCTTTCATCCTTATGTCAATCTACACACCTATTCGTTCATCAAATCTTCCTTCTATTCGTCTATCTCTTATCAATGCATCATTCCATCAATTTGGTCTATGTTTTCCTTCCTCTATCAACGCAATCATCCATACATCCATCCATACATCCATCCATACATCCATCCATACATCCATCCATACATCCATCCATACATCCATCCATACATCCATCCATACATCCATCCATACATCACACTTTACGCGTTCTCTCATTCTTCAGTTGAACCAACCATCTATCACCCCCCCCCCCTCCTTTTCATTCATCCATACATTAGACTATCAATAAATCCATTCTTTCATTCTCAGTATCATAATTCCATACATGTATCTGTCATTCCAACCGTCTTGAGACGGCGTGGGCTAGTGTTTAAGTGACACGGCTCCCAACCCGAAGGTGCTGGGTTCTATCCCTATCACAGCACCGGCCATTACCCTGCGGAAGCACAGGCTTTAAAAATGCAGGAGGAAGCAGACCCTTACATAAAATGAATGCTGGACCGACAGGCGCAAAATAAAAACCAGTGCAACGCACACCGCCTTGTGGATTAGAGAAACAAGGCGAACGCAAAATGAAAAAAAAAAGAAAAATATAAATTCCAACGGTCTATCTATACATCCGTCCATCCATCAATTCTTTCATATACCCATATGTCCTTGCTTTATTCCTTCAATTCATCTTTCTTTGCATTCACCAATCCTTCTATCTTTCCATGCGTCTATCCACACACTCAGCCATCGGTTTGTCAATCAATCCATCAATTCTTCTTTACATCCATCCACATGTGCAATTATTTATTAATCGGACCAATCACTCATCCAACTATCGATAATTTAGACCAGAAAATCATCCATTCTTTAATACTTCCGTTAATCCTTTCATCCATCCTTACATCATTCCATCCATCTATACAATACTCAGCTATCCATAAATCCATTCTTCCACCCAATGATCCATCAATCTATCTATGTATTATTTGGTCTATTCCCAGTCCACTCTTCGAGATGTCCAGTCCATCTATCAATCGATATATCTATTGATCGATACATCTATTGATCCATACGGCTATTTATCGATACATCCAACCATTCAGCTCTGCGTCAATCATGTCTTTAATCCATCAATTATCCATTCATCCTTCCTTCTATCCATTTCTTCATACATCTCTCGATCCATCTTTCCTTTTGTCTATCCACCCATCCATTTATTCGAGGTTCCATCAATACATCCATCCATCCAATCATTCATGTACTTCCATTAATCCATCTATTCATTCATACACGCAACTTTCCATCTTTCTATTGCTCTATATATGAATCTATTTCTGGCTGTATTTCAAGTCTCAGCTAACACACCATTTTCCAAAATTTTATTTTGAAAAGGCTTGCTACTGAAGAATTTTCTCTCCAGGCATTTCTGACCAACCAACAGTATCACAATAAACGGTATCCTACATATTGGTCTTGCTTCTCCTTAGGGAAGCCGCCCGGAGATTGACATTGATTACAGATCCTGTTATATTTGTTTTAAACTGTTTACAAGTACTACCGACATAAATATGGAGCTTTCGAGTAGCTTCTTAAGCGATGGTCGCGTTACGTTCAATCAACACGTGATCGCGTCTTTTCAGTTCATAACACATTGCGCGCGCGCGCGTGTGTGTGTGTGTGTGTAGGTATTTAACATCACTGATCCAGTGCGGTTGTTGTTGTTGTTGTTGTTGAAGAATGTCCACAATGAGTAGGATTACTATCGTGTGCGCCTTGAAAAGGACGTTAAGTGGTGGATTGTTGTAGCTTTCCTCACATTCCGAGCGCGCTGGTGAAGGTGGACCGGGATCCTCCAGGCGGTTGTGCTGCGGTTATTAACCACGATAACTGGAAAA
Source organism: Ariolimax columbianus (assembly GCA_036924085.1). Classification (NCBI taxonomy): domain Eukaryota; kingdom Metazoa; phylum Mollusca; class Gastropoda; order Stylommatophora; family Arionidae; genus Ariolimax; species Ariolimax columbianus. The sequence goes on along the minus strand of JAVGWX010000010.1, from coordinate 52,159,584 downwards.
GAAACGTCACCAACAGCCCAGACTAATGCAGCACTAATGTGGAGTGTGTTCAAAGTCATGAGGTATCAAGAGGCTATCCAGAGATGATCGCTCTACAAGATCGCTCACAGTAAACCATCCTGCACTCCCCGGTAGAAGAGGGGGGTGGGAGTATATTTCCTTGTACTACGTCCAACAAACTGTTTAGAGCTCCGATTGTCTTGTTTAGCCATCTTCTAACTCAAGCAACAGTGAATGTTGACAAAGTATATGTGTAGGGATCGCGCGGATGCTATGGTAACGAAGAGCATGTGTGGTGAAGAATGCTAGATCGACCATCGACTTGACATTGTCAAGCTAAACTTCTAGATCCAGCCCAAGATGCGCCCACGGGGAAAGAAACCACCGAGGAGGCTAAATGTTGCTCAGCTGAAATGCGAATCCACGAGCGGCGGTTTCCAGGAAGAGCTTGAGGGCAGACTATCTTAGCTTCGTTCTGTAAAGAACGACATCGAACAGAACTGGGCATTCTTGAGAAACACCCTCTACAGTTCAGCAGTTAAACACATTGGCCCACTCACGCGTAAGCATAAGAACTGGTTTGATGAGAACGATCTGGAAATACACGGCCTTCTCGATGCAAAACAAGAAACGAACAGAGAATACCAAAGAGACATACCATATCCGGCAGCAAAAGCGGCCTTCAATACTGCTGGCACAGCTGTCCAGACCAGGCTTAGAGAGATGCAAGACTCCTGGCCCAGCAACAGCAGCCTTCAATAATGCTGGCACAGCTGTCTAGACCAGGTTTAGAGAGATGCAAGACTCCTGGCTCAGCAAAAGAGCTGATGAAATAAGACAAAATCACATCATAGACCAGTTGAATTATTGAGACATCGGAAGTAGAACCGAACCCAATACACGAATTACTATTTACAAATTATCAGTCTCTTTTGTACAACGATGAAAAGAAACTGTAAAATCACATGAACGGGCATGCGACTACCTATGCCAAATACAATATGCGAATTAACGCGAAGAAAATAAAATAAATACTATGAGAAACAGCAAAACATATGGGCTACTCAACAAAAGTCTAAGTGGCACTGTTCTTCAACAGACCCATGAGTTCAAGTATTTGGGATGTATTTTTTCGACAGAACGTAATCGAGATCAGGTGTCTGAAATCATCTATTATTACTTATAAGATTTCGCCAATACGTATGCACCCTAACATTAGTTTGCCAACAAAGTAACTGCTGATACATATTATATTTACTCTGTGCTGTCAGTGCCAAACATGGCCTCTGTCCAATGCGCGTGAGAGCAGAATTTAGACATGTGAAATGAAGTGTTAGAGGAAATTCACCGGTGTTATGAAGAAAGGCAAAATGCGGCACGAAATCATTTGGTGTAGGGAAATCACTAATTCTTGTTCAGAGTACTTTTCCAGACACACGATGCGCTGGTTCGGTCATCGCATGAGAATCTAATTCAGTTCAAGTGCCGTCTCCGCAACGAAGATTGGCTGCAATGGATTTACAATGTCCTCTGACTTTCGTCTTGACGGTACACTCTGCCAGACTGGCATTACCCCATCACTTGTAATTATCGGTCCCTGATACATCTATTTGTTCTAGTCTCGTGTCGTTTACTTGGATATTAGCATCGGTCTACACATTTCTTTTGGTAAATAACATCTTTTGTTTTATTAATGTCTAAACCATATCCAATAGTTCTGGTGTTGACTATCTCCACAACTTATTGCAACTGTTCTGGTGTTGACTATCTCCACAACTTATTGCAACTGTTCTGGTGTTGACTATCTCCACAACTTATTGCAACTGTTCTGGTGTTGACTATCTCCACAACTTATTGCAACTGTTCTGGTGTTGACTATCTCCACAACATATTGCAACTGTTCTGGTGTTGACTATCTCCACAACTTATTGCAACTGTTCTGGTGTTGACTATCTCCACAACTTATTGCAACTGTTCTGGTGTTGACTATCTCCACAACTTATTGCAACTGTTCTGGTGTTGACTATCTCCACAACTTATTGCAACTGTTTCTCAGCCGGCTATACAGTGTCATCAACATATCTCATATTGTTGACTATTCTTCCAGGCACTCCTTCAATCTGTCTACAGATGTTATCTGTGGAAATGTTAAAGAAACAAGGTGAGACACACACATCCCTGTCTCACACGTCTTTGGATATCTTCTTCTTCTTCTTCTTCTTCTTCTTCTTCTTCTTCTACTTCTTCGTCTTCTTCTTCTTCTTCTTCTTCTTCTTCTTCTTCTTCTTCTTCTTCTTCTTCTTCTTCGTACGCTATCAGACGTCAACTTGTATTTATTCGAAAAAAGCAGCTGTCATCCTGAGGCTGTCGACACTGCCATAGAGCTTGTCTAGTGTTGCCACTGGTGATGGCCACATGTGCTTTCTCTGGTCCTCGTATGTCGGGCAGTTTTGCAGCATATGTTCAGCGGTCATTTTCCATGTACCACAGGTGCATTCGTCAGTGCCACCTATCTTCAGTTTATTGAATAGGTGGTACCTCAGTCTGTTGTGGCCTGTGCGGAGTCTGAAGACCACGACCTGCTCTCTTTTGTTCAACTGGTAATAGGCATCATTTTTTGTGTAGCCAGTATGTTCTGTTTCCCATTTGGCCATGTATCTGGCCCTAATAAACCTTTTGGAATCTTCGTAGGTCCCACTAGAATCTGGTTGTGGTAGTCTTGCACCTTCTTTTGCCAGTCTGTCTGCCTCCTCGTTGCCTTGGATGTTACAATGGGATGGAACCCACTGTACCGCTACTCTTTTTGGTGCGGAGTGCTGGCACAGTTGACAGAGTGCTGCTCTTAAATCATTGTTAAGTATTTTTCTGGCTTTTTAGTGCTGTAACTACGGCCAAGGCATCTGAAAACATGACTATCTGGCTCTCACTGCTTTCGTCTGTCAGCATTGCTTTTACTGCAGCCTTCAGTGCCTCTGCCTCCGCTCTGAAATTTCTTGAGTATTTTCCAGTTGCCACTGACAGTGTTATTTTTCTACCATTTGTTAGGCTCAGGAATACCCCTCACCCTCCATTCTGTGATGTGTTTGTTACAGAACCGTCGGTGTATGCATGGGTCCAGTCCATGCTTGGGTAGTTTTCCGCTATGTACCTCAGAGTTATGTCTCTTCTTTCTTTTTAAGTCTGGCTGTTCTTGTTTCCAATATTTGGTATATTTTCTACCACCGGAATGATATGCTTCTTCCAGGTAGGTTTGCGTACAGTAGGGATGAGCTTTGTTATTGTTAATGTGTTTATAGGGTCTTCGCTCATCTTTGCTTTGGCTATTGCTGCAAAGTTTCTCCGCTTTAGTTTTCCATTTCCAAATCTATTTAGTCTCTGATGCAGTGGATGATCTGTCAGTCTTCTGAGTTTCTCTGCTTGCTGCTGTGCTCTGCAGTCTCTTCTCTAGGTCATGGATTGCAGATTTGTAATCGTTCTACGATTGGCGTTGAATTCATGCTTCCTGTTATAACTCTCATGACTTTGTTTTAAGGTATGCTAATTTTATCAAAGTTCGCCTGTGCTGCTGTTGTCCATGCCGCAATGCCATACTCGAGAACTGGTATCACTCTTTCAGTGTACAGTTTCTTTAGTATTCTTTCGTCTGCTCCCCAGCTTGTGCCAGCAAGTTTCCTCATGATTGCCATTCTTTGTCTGGCTCTCATTCGGTTTCTCTCGATCTGACTTTTCCATGTCATGCGCCGATCAAATGTGACTCCCAAGTAGTTTGGGTTGTCGTTTAGCCGCAGATATTTGCCGTTAAGACTTATTTTGGTGTTCTGTGGTTTATCTGAAAGCGAGAATATCGTACATGTTGTTTTTTCCTCATTTATTTTGACCAGCCATGAGTTCGCCCACTCCTCCAACGATGTTAGGGCCTGCTGCATCCGATTGTTTGCTACGGTGATATTTTTTCATAGGTCCACATAGCCAGATCGTCTGCAAACATGGAGCTGTGGACTCTTCTTGGTATATTCTCTGTGATGTTGTTTATATACACCAGAAATAGTTTGGGCGACAGTACTTCCCATTGGGGTACTCCTCGCTCCAGTGTCACCTTTTTGCTCATCTGCCCTTGTACTTGAACTCTGGCTGTTCTGTTTTTGAGGTAGTGGCTGTTCCATGTGTACATTTTTCCAGATACTTCACTTCTTCGTAGCTTGACTCTGTCCCTCTTTCCATACCTTGTCAAATGCCTTCTCTAGATCCACCCAAACCGCTACTGTATGCTTTTTCTCTTGGTAAGCATCCTCTATTTCCTTTGCTATGAGAGTGATCTGGTCCTCAGTGGATCTATGTTGTCTAAATCCTGCTTGCTGTGGAATTAATATGTGTTTTTCTTCCAGGTGCCACATCAGTCTGGTGTTTATCATACGCTTCATCAGTTCACCTACACATCTCAGTAGACTGATAGGCATGTATCCATTTGCATCTGTTTTATCATTTTCTTTCTTTGGTACTGGTATAAGTACAGCATATTTCCATGCCTGGGGTACAATTCCCGTTTTCCAGCTTTGGTTCCGGACTGATAGTAACTTTCTCTTTGCTGTTTGGCCCAATCCCATCAGCATTTCGTTTGTTACCCCATCTTTTCCGGGCGATTTCTTTTTCTTTAAAGTTATCATGGCCTCATCCATTTCGTTCATTGTTAGTTTTGCCATCATGTGCTCCTCTGGTGCTATCTTGATGTTGTCGTGGCTCTTTTGTTCTTCACTAATGTCTGTATGCCTGTCTGTAGAGACATCGATGTGGTTTGCTCTGGCATAATGTTCTATAAAGGCGTTTGCTGCTTTTTTTCCGGTAAGCATGTTGTCGCCCTGCTTGATGTAATTTGTTTATTTGATGGTGTTTCGTCATTCATGGCTCTGACTAAATGCCATAGTTTGTTCTCTTCTTTATCTAGATTGAGGCTTTCTGTTTTGTTTTTCCAGCTGTCTCTTGTTATTTGGTTTAGTGTTTTTTTGTATTTCGCAGTGATGGCCTAGACGGCGATATTTGCTTCCATAGATTTGCTCTCTCTCTCTCTTTCTCTCTCTCTCTCTCTCTCTCTCTCTCTCTCTCTCTCTCTCTCTCTCTCTCTCTCTGCCATGTTCCTAGCATTTGAGACTTTATCCTCCGCTTTCTGCAGTTCATCATTCCAATAAGGCTTGTAGTTTTTCATTGCCCCTCTTGAGATAGTTTCGGTGGCTGCTTACAGTATTGCTTTTCTTAGGCTTTCCACCATAGGTTTTATATTGTTATTCCGTGTGTTGATGGTTTCACACAGTCCATCTGTCAGCATTGCAAATCTGTCCCAGTCGGCTCGTCTATAGTTCCAACGTGGCAGCAGTTTTATTTCCTGGGGGCCTCCTTCCATTTCAATTTCTAGCTTAATTGACCTGTGGTCGCTACCTGCCAGTTGGTCGAGCACCTGACGATCTATTTTGTGGGGAATATCCCCCGTGCAGAAGGCCAAGTCTGGAATAGAGGTGGTATGCCTTGTTCTAGAATAGAAGCTAGGGCTGTCGTCCGGCCTATTGATAAGATAGAGATGTGTGTCTATCTCCCAGTCTTCCACTTCATCCCCTCTGCTGTCTGTATCTGAATATCCCCATCTCTCAGAGTGACTGTTGAAGTCTCCAACCACTAGGCAGCTGGAGTCCTTGATTTCCATCCTCGAGAGCGACAGGTATTTGTTGGGTGGGCCATACAGGTTGAATATACGGGTTTTCGTTTCCTGTGTCATTGTTCGACTGCTACAATTTCTGCTTGTCCGGTGTCTTTGGATATCAATATACGTTGAGTAATGCTTGTGGGATCTAACTGTTGCGATCTGTTCCCAGTACATGTTACTGACTAGCATAATATCATTACCAACCAGATTAAATGCTTGCGGCATTCAATGAATGTATCATGTTGGACTCTTATAAAATGCTTTATTATTATCTTTTGTACTTGTATTAACTTTTTCTGCCAGCGCATGAAGACACAGTATTGCTTCTCTAGTTCCAGTTTTCTGCATAAACCCAAACTATTCCACACCTACTTCAGTATTGATGTTATTTGTACTTATTTCCTGTATTATATCTTCAGGAGTAATTTGGTCAATTGCCTCATCAGGCTCTCTGATCCATAATCCCCACAATCCACAACCTGAGGTTTTTTTAGTTAATGGAATAAAGACGGATGTCTCCAAGTCATTTTTTATGTATTCGGTATCGTATATCTCATTGCGTACCTGTGTACATATATCTACGACAAAGGCCTCTAAAGTGATTAATATTTCTATATAGTAATCATATTTTTTTGGAGTGTGTAGTTTGTCCTTGCTTTTGTCCACCTTTGATTTAAGGATTTCAGACCCTTCGTTGTTCTGTGCCTGTGGCGTGTCTGATATCATGGAAGAGATTCCTGACAAATTGTAACAAAACAATCTTCTTGAAATATGCACCTTGTCAAATATAATTGTTTCATCTATATTCTTAATTCACAATCCACCTTTTCCTATTTGACTTGATACTAAATTCCTCATGCAGATCCTTCCTTCTATGTTTGTTCGCCGTATTCTAATTACTTTGTTATTTTTTTTCCATCCACTTTTCTTTTGCTAAGTCTACACAATGAATGTATGTTTTTATTAATGTGTGGTACCGTGTACCGTTGACTTTCATTCGTTCCCCCATTGTGAATAGTATGTCTTCTGTTCTCCAAACGTTAGTTCATTGAAATGAGAATGTACGCTCAACAACTTCCAATGAATGCCCACGAAGCTGGTAGATCTTTGTACAGGGTAACAGGCGCCGCGAGGCATGTAGATAGACGACATTAGATTGATTCTGCAACGACACATATTCACAATGACTGAGCCAACGCAGTTAGAGCATGACATACATCTGAAGCTTCCCACGCCGCTTAATGGCATAAGTACAAACACAACTAACTAAACTAGCTAATACAAGATAGTAAACCTTCAACTCCGTGAAGTAGTTTGTTTTCACACTTGATAGAATAATCTTAGAAATGGCATTGACATCTAGCAAGAGCAGTGAGGATGTAGTGAGAAAATCTCAAGCACAAAGAAAGCTTATTACAAACACCTCGCCTTGCTAATATCAAAGTGAACGACACGAGACTAGAACATAAAGACAGCTACTTGTATCTGGGACAGATAATTACAAGTGATGGGCTAATGCCAGTCTGGCAGAGTGTACCGTCAAGCCGAGAGACAGAGGATATTGGAAGTCCATTGCTGCAGATGTAGTTGACTTGTTTCGTGGGATGGCCATTTCTTTTACTCGCCAACGTTTCTTCCGTAACGGTTAACATGTCACCAATTTTCATTGGAATGACTGGAGCAGGTCAATAACTGAAATTGAATCACACCTCCGCTGAGATAGGCGAGCTCTCCTTTACGCGGTCGAAAAAACACTCATTTCACGTTACAGAAAGATAACAATACCACTTTTACTAATTGCTCTCCGACCAGTTGCAGTTTATCTTTAGAACTATCATTCATCTGTTCATTCATTCATCCATTTCACCATCCACCCAACCAATTATCGATTTTTTCAGTCATCTATCTGTCCATCTATCTATCTTTCCATTTAATAGAAATTCGAAGTTAGTCTCATTCAAATCACATAAAAGAAAATCATTCCTTCAACGTTGATTTAACTAAATTGGTATGAAATTTCCTATGTCAGTGTAATTATGTTTTGTGGGGATATATACTCCATTGGCGGTCTTCAATTCATTGGTTATGCGTTGATTTTTTCATGCATACGTTTTTCAACATGTAATTGTGTCGTTTAAACATTTGGGGATATCTTGTATATACAATGCGTGGAACACCATTGGGGATAGGAGCCAAACTACAACGTGCTATCTGGACATTTGTTTTTCTTGCTTTGACATTAAAATTCTCTCCTAGTTCGTTAGAGCAATACAAGCCCATGGGTGTTGTTGAGAGGTATATCTTTTTAAGCATCGGAATAGGTTATCTTCTTCTTCTTCGATCAACTGATGATATGCTTCAATCCCGGTAAAGTTCACGAAGGAGACAGTGCGTTTGAGGTCTTCCCCCGCCCACCACTACTTTTGGTCGCTCCACCGGGTCAGACTCCGTCTTTTTGGTCTGTATAAGTGGGGCTGTCCAGCAGGATATGTTTTGGTTTTTGCTTGCAATGCTCAACAATCGCACGTGAGGGAGTCTCTAAGAGCAGTTATGTCTATGTGGGCCATGGGTTCTGAGTCTGAAGATCTTTGTCTGCCCATCTCTCCCAAATTTGTCTATGCTGCCATTTTATGGTTTGTATTGAATTGTGATGGTCTCTCCATAACGTCATCGTGGCTTGTTTAATGAGTGTGTTTGCTTCTTTATAGCTCTGTGGATGGCCTACGTGCCGGCACATCAGGCGTTTGTGAGCTTATCTGCTATCTCGTCTCCGAGGACACCCACAGTAGGACTACATCTTATATTTGTGAGACAGCAACACAATGTTATATTTCATTTCATGGAGTCTATCGTGTTTGTGGCTTGAGATGGCTTGGAGTACCCTCCTGGAGTCTATCGTGTTTGTGGCTTGACAGGGCTTGGACTACACTCCTGGAGTCTATCTTGTTTGTGGCTTGAGATGGCTTGGAGTACACTCCTGGAGTCTATATTGTTTGTGGCTTGAGATGGCTTGGACTACACTCCTGGAGACCATCTTGTATGTGGCTTGAGATGGCTTGGAGTACACTCCTGGAGTCTATCTTGTTTGTGGCTTGAGATGGCTTGGAGTACACTCCTGGAGTCTATCTTGTTTGTGGCTTGAGATGGCTTGGAGTACACTCCTGGAGTCTATCTTGTTTGTGGCTTGAGATGGCTTGGAGTATTCTCCTGGAGTCTATCGTGTTTGTAGCTTGACATGGCTTAGACTACACTCATGGAGACCATCTTGTATGTGGCTTGAGATGGCTTGGAGTACACTCCTGGAGTCTATCTTGTTTGTGGCTTGAGATGGCTTGGAGTACACTCCTGGAGTCTATCTTGTTTGTGGCTTGCGATCGCGTGCAGTACACTCCTAGAGTTTATCTTGTTTGTGGCTTGAGATGACTTGGAGTACACTCCTGGAGTCTATCTTGTTTGTGGCTTAACATGGCTTGGAGCACACTCCTCCTGGAGTCTATCTTGTTTTTGGCTTGAGATGGCTTAGAGTACACTCCTGTAATCTGTTAGAATGACCGCTTTCCTTGTAGTTGTGTTTTGGCTGATAAGATTCTGCTTTGCTGCATTACCATATTTTGATACAGATCTGAAATTGACACAAGTCTATCCTACTCATATGAAGTGGTTGTCTATGTAGCCGTTGAAGTGCGTGATGTAGATTCCACTGCCTCCCCTTTTTCGCTGTCCTTGGCCGATCCATTTGTTTACACGTGTGTCCAAGAGTTGCTATGGTACTGTCTCTTGAGCACATGTAAAATGTAGATTTTTGTTATGTTGCTAACTGCTGACTTTTAAGATCTTCATTTCGTTCGCCGGGGGCGGCGTAGGCTAGTGGTTAAGTGAAATGGCTCACATTCCGAAGGTGCTGGGTTCGATCGCCATCACAGCACCTGCCGTTACCCTGGGAAAGCAAACCCTTAGAAAATGCAGGAGGAAGCAGACCCTTACATAAATGGATGCTGAAGTCGGGTGCATTGGGCCGATGGGCGCGACATAAAAAAACAACAGTGCAACGCACACCGCCTTGGGAAATAGAGAACTAAGGCGAAAGCAAAAACAAAAAAACAGTAACATTTCCTTCAACATATTTTTTTTTCCAGTTTCGTCTACCCGTGAAGCCTAGTTCTCTGGATGAAGGTTACTGTAGACGAAAGTTCTTTAAGGCAACCGAACAGCTTTATGGGCTCAAAGATACGTTTAAGATCAAATGTTCTTCTATATGTAGTCCATCTTTAGTGAGGCCTAGCGTCCCTTACCTTTATTATTAAAACATTTCTCTTGTAGTTAGCCAGCAAATAATTTCTCTTTATAACGAAGTTATCCGTCATTTTCTGTTCATGCATTCTACTCAAGGCAGTGTATAATGATGATCTTTCAAATGATGCATCACTTGCATTTACACATTATCTTTTGTTTCTTATTCTCGTAATGTTTCCTAGCATGGTTGATTTGCTTCTATTTGATTTTTTTGTCATATACATTTGTGATGATGTTGTTATATTACTTGCGTGTTTCTCCTAATTGTGTTTTGAGAATGAAAAAAGACAATGTCGCAGACTATCTTCTTTCTCAAATTTCTTTCCTTGAAAGTGCTTGGCTAGTTGTTTGGACAACGCTTTGTCAAGACTTGATTACATTCTTTGCTAGCAGCGAAAAGCTTCACAGCAACTCTTTTTCTCTTCATTCATGACGAGAGTTGGATTAGTGTAGTTGTTGTTGTTTGCGAATGGCCACAATAAGTAGGTTTACTTTTTTGTGCGCATTGAAAAGGACGTTAAGTGGCAGGTTGCAGTAGCTTTCCTCACGTCCCGATCGTGCTGATAAAGGTAGATCTGAGCCATCCAGGCGGTTGTGCTATGCTTGGCTTCATCTGCATGTGGTTCATTACTACGGGGATCACGACGATCCCTCACTCCGTTAGCCAGGCTGCCAAGAAAACAGCCCGTTTCCAGGGAGGGCTACTAGGAAGCCGAGGTGAGGTTCTTGGCCAGTATGGTTTGCCTGACCCTGACTAAAATGTTTGATCAGTTTATTTTGCCTGACCAGACGTTAGTCTTTCTCCACTTAGTGTAGTAGTAGAGTACTCGATACTGGGTTCAACTCCCGCAAACGTCACGGTCAGTTCGACCCAGCTGTAAATTGGCACATGACATTCTGTTAGGAAAGTAGAAGACTGACCATAACCTCACAGAACCTGTGACTCATTATACTGAAACCTCTAACGCTTCTTTCTGACCATCGGTTGACTGCTGAAGAATATCCGTTACCTCCCATCAGTAGGATGGATAGATCGGTCATCTAATGAGAGCTGAACATGATGGATTGTCACTGCATGTTTAAAGCGCAGGAACCTCTGGCTACAAGGACGAGGTAGACCGCGTGACAGAAGAATAGATGATATTAAAGATAATCTTCACAAAAACGAGCTTACACCAGCCGGCACAGTACACTTGGTACAAAAAAGGCGACTTAAACTCCCATCCTGGTTATGCTACGCAAGCCGATGGGAAAAAGTCAGTAAGTAAAGTCAGTAGGCAGGAAGAGTAACTATTCTATCAATAAAAATAACTTGCTCTCCGCAATGTTGATTGAATCCTGGATTAGCATTTTTGACATCTTATTTGTGGATACAGTGTGTTATTGGTGTAATGGGGAAAAACATACACGCACACACACACACTTTGTTCTGTCAATTTTCATGTCCTTTTACGCTGTTAATTTCCTACGACAAATAAGTAGATATTCCAGCCGCTGCTCTGAAATTGAAATCTGTTGGACAAATCTGATCATCTCCACATAGTCATCCGTTGATTCACCTTTCTCCCTCACCCATTCGCTTTCATGGGAATGCAGGGAACATTTTGTCATTATAGAACAACAGTGTTTCATAATAACTGGTGGGGTGCCTTTTTCTTTCCAGAAGTCGATCTAGTCTTTCTTAGTGTCATCTGAATTTTCAGAGATCTTTTAGTCTTAATCAGTGTTATATGTCTTTACATAAACCAGTATAGTTTTTTTCAGTGTCATATATATTTCTAGAAGGCAGTGCAGTTTTTCTCAGCGCCATTTATATTTCCAGAAATCAGTCTAGTTTTTCCCAGTGCCATTTATATTTCCAGAAGGCAGTGCAGTTTTTCTCAGCGCCATTTATATTTCCAGAAGGCAGTGCAGTTTTTCTCAGCGTCATTTATATTTCCAGAAGTCAGTGCAGTTTTACCCAGTGCCATTTATACTTTTAGAAGTCAGCCTAGTTTTTCCCAGTGCCATTTATACTTTTAGAAGTCAGCCTAGTTTTTCCCAGTGCCATTTATACTTTTAGAAGTCAGCCTAGTTTTTCCCAGTGCCATTTATACTTTTAGAAGTCAGCCTAGTTTTTCCCAGTGCCATTTATACTTTCAGAAGTCAACCTAGTTTTTCCCAGTGCCATTTATACTTTTAGAAGTCAGCCTAGTTTTTCCCAGTGCCATTTATACTTTTAGAAGTCAGCCTAGTTTTTCCCAGTGCCATTTATACTTTCAGAAGTCAACCTAGTTTTTCCCAGTGCCATTTATACTTTTAGAAGTCAGCCTAGTTTTTCCCAGTGCCATTTATACTTTTAGAAGTCAGCCTAGTTTTTCCCAGTGCCATTTATACTTTTAGAAGTCAGCCTAGTTTTTCCCAGTGCCATTTATACTTTTAGAAGTCAGCCTAGTTTTTCCCAGTGCCATTTATATTTTCAGAAGTCAACCTAGTTTTTCCCAGTGCCATTTATACTTTTAGAAGTCAGCCTAGTTTTTCCCAGTGCCATTTATACTTTTAGAAGTCAGCCTAGTTTTCCCCAGTGCCATTTATACTTTTAGAAGTCAGCCTAGTTTTTCCCAGTGCCATTTATATTTTCAGAAGTCAACCTAGTTTTTCCCAGTGCCATTTATACTTTTAGAAGTCAGCCTAGTTTTTCTCAGCGCCATTTATATTTTCAGAAGTCAACCTAGTTTTTCCCAGTGCCATTTATATTTCCAGAAGTCAACCTAGTTTTTCCCAGTGCCATCTTTCTTTGTATATATGCGCCTAGTTTTTCCCAGTGGTGTCTGTCTCTCCAGGTGCAACCTAGTTTTTCCCAGTGGTGTCTGTCTCTCCAGGTGCAACCTAGTTTTTCCCAGTGGTGTCTGTCTCTCCAGGTGCAACCTAGTTTTTCCCAGTGGTGTCTGTCTCTCCAGGTGCAACCTAGTTTTTCCCAGTGGTGTCTGTCTCTCCAGGTGCAATCTTATATTTGCCAGTACCATCTATCTTTTTAAAAGTAATTCTATTATTTTCGTTGTGTTCCCCCGTCTTACCACAAGTCAGTCTAGACTTTGCCAGTGCCGTCTGTCTATCCAGCTGCTAGTGTACTCTTTTCCATGACCATTTAGTTTTCAGAAGTCCGCCTAGTCTTTCTCAGTACCATCTGGTTTTCGTGATGTCAGTCTAGTTTTGCCCAGTACCATCTGGTTTTTCAGAAGTAAGTCTAGTCTTCCCAGTGACATATGTCTTTGCGGAAGTTTGTCTCGTCTGTGCCAGTAATATCTATCTTTTTAAAAGTTAGTTTAGTCTTTGTCACTGCTACCTATCTAATGAGAAGTCAGTCTAGTCTTTGTGAGTGCAATCTATCTTTTAGAAGGTCAGTCGCGTTTTAGTCAGTTCATCTATCTTTTGAAAATCAGTCTAGTTTAAGTCAGGTCAGGTCAGGTCATCCCGTAACCGGTGAGGTCGTTGGGGCACACATGAAGACATCCTCACAACACCACGCTACCCCTCTCTGTCAGATGCCGCTGCCTGTTACTCTTCTGGTCGGAGACTGGTCGATTCTTTTATGTTGTTCTCCCATCTCTTTTTGGGCCGGCCTCTTCGTCGCCTGCCATGCACCTTCCCGTGGAGGATTGTATTTGCAAGACCATTTGATCTCGATATGTGCCGTACCAAGTGAGTTTCCTTCTTTTGACAGTTGCCAAGAGGTCCTCGAAAGGCCCTATTGCTGTTGTAATTCTATCTCGTATTTCCTAATTTGTAACTCGATCTTTGTACGTGACGTTTAAAAGTTTTAGGAAACATCTAATCTCCAAGGCCTGTATCCTTCGTTGAAGGTCAGCTGTAACTGTCCATGTCTCACACGCATAGAGGAATATTGACAGGACCAGTGTACGCATTAATCTGATTTTCGTGCTTAGTGCTAACTGTTTATCTTGCCAGATTTTGTTAAGCCGTGCAAGCGCCGCTATTGTCTGTGCTATTCTGGCCAACACCTCACATTTTGATCCTTCATCACTTACAATCGACCCAAGATATTTAAAACGGTCAACCACTTCGAGTACCTAACCGTTAGCTTTTATCCTGCTGTTGAAGCCCGTGGCGTTGTTGGTCATCAATTTTGTCTTTCCAGCGTTTATCTCCATACCATAGTCAAGAGCTGTTTCATCGAGCCTTCTGACCCATTCCTGGAGTTCTGCTTTTGAACCCGCCAACCCGTCAATATCATTTGCAAAATCGTTCGGCCCCCTATCTTGACAGTTCCAACGTGACCTCCAAGTGCCTCACTTATAATTCCTTCAAGAAATATATTGAAAAGAGTTGGAGAGAGTGTACACCCCTGTCTCACACCAACAGATGTGCGAAACCAGTCCCCTCGCCTCTCATTCACAAGAACTGCGCTAGACGCCTTGTCATACAGGTGTTCAAGGACCGTTATAATATTTCCATTTATATATTACACGTTCATGGTTGCCCAAAGCGCTTTATGCCATACCCTATCAAACGCCTTCTTCAAATCGAGCATCAACACCGACAAAACGAGACGTTTTCCCGGAGCTGATATAGGAAGCGACCACGATCTGGTTATGATGACCATGCGTCTGCCATTGAAAGGAGACGCAAAGAAGGATGTGACCAGGCTGAAGTTTGACCTGGACAAACTAATGGACCCAAAAATCACCGAAATGGTCCAAGCAGGGGTGGGAGGGAGATTTGCGCCACTGTTGGCTCTCAGATAGGGACTGGATACAGATACAGTTACAGAGTCTCTTAACGCAGCTCTCATAGATACTGCAACAGAGATCCTGGGATGCCACCAAACAAAAAAGAAGCAATGGATGACCAAAGAAATTCTAGACCTTTGTGATAAAAGAAGGTCACTGAAAAAACACAATCACCCACCGGAGGAGGTCGTCAGTTATAAAAAGGTCAAGAAAGCCATACAGCAAAAGATGAGAGACGCGAAAGAAGCCTGGATATGGGAGCAATGCACAAACATCGAAGATAGACTAAATAGAAATGATGAAAAGGAACATACAACGTTGTCAAAGAACTGGTAACACCAAGATAAGGCAGGAACCTTATGATCCATGATAAAAGCGGCAAGTGCCTTATTGAGGAAAATGACGTACTAGCACGATTGCCAGAGTACTGTTCCGAGCTATATAACTATGAAGGGCGAAACGAACCTGAGAAAACAATCCCCACAATACCAACAAATATAGAGGATAACCAACTGATAACGAAGGAAGAGGTAATTGCAGTGGTAAAGACATTGAGAAGAGGGAAGGCGGCCGGCGTGGACAATATTCCAGCAGAGCTCTTACAAGCAGGCGGAGAGGTAGTGGTGGAAGGCCTGACACACATCTGCAACAAGATATGGGCCACAGGAAACTGGCTGGACTTATGGACGAAATCAATAGTTATACCGTTACATAAGTCTGGAAACCTAAAGCTGTGCCAAAATTACATAACAATAAGCCTCATCAGCCACCATATCAAGGTCATGCTTAGATTAATCCTCGACCGATTAAAGCCCCAAGCAGAGAACATCACTGCCGAGGAGAAAGCAGGGTTCAGACAGGTAAGAAGCACTACAGAACAGAAATTTAATTTAAGGCTGCTAAGCGAGACATATTTAGAACAGCAGCAAACACTGTATCATGTGTTTGTGGATTTTAAGAAGGCGTTTGAAAGGGTATGGCAGTGCCATATATCATTCTAGTCTTTGCCAGTATCAAATTTCTTTTTAAGAAGTCAATGTAGTCTTTGTTACGACCACTTATCTGTTAGAAGTCAGTCTAGTCTTTGTTACGACCACCTATCTTTTAGAAGTCAGTCTAGTCTTTGTTACGACCACCTATCTTTTAGAAGTCAGTCTAGTCTTTGTTACGACCACTTATCTTTTAGAAGTCAGTCTAGTCTTTGTTACGACCACTTATCTTTTAGAAGTCAGTCTAGTCTTTGTTACGACCACCTATCTTTTAGAAGTCAGTCTAGTCTTTGTTACGACCACTTATCTTTTAGAAGTCAGTCTAGTCTTTGTTACGACCACCTATCTTTTAGAAGTCAGTCTAGTCTTTGTCAGTGCAATCTTTACTTTTCACAAATTGATTTACTATTTCCAAGTTGCGCTTATCTTTTCAGAAGTTAGTCCATTATTTACTTTACTTTAGTCATATGTCTTTCCTTAGATAAATCTTGTCTTTCTCAGTGTCAGCATTCTGTAGAGAAGTCAGTATCTGAGAAGTTCATAATCCTTTCCCTAATGTCAGTGGTCTCACAATATATCAGTAGCAGATAACTTGCAGAACGATTAAATTAAAGAGGTCTGATCATCAGAAGGCTCCCCCTCCCCTTTCAAGCAAATTCAGCCGTTTTATCTACTTGATTCTCTCTTAGAGAGAGTAGGTGCTGGGAGTGACTATTCCCAACCGCTCTCTTGCTTTTGTTAGTTTCTATTTGTTGTTATTTTATGAATAAAGAAATAATCATCATCAGCAGATGCCATGCCGGTTGGCGTTGGTGATCAAGTACCTCCATCCATTTCTTTCACGTGTGTTGTTTAACAAGTCTGTTGTTGATTGTTGCCCGTGCCATCCACTCAGGTTGTCCAACATCTCCTTTCTTCGTCTTCCTCCAACTCTCTGCTATCTGTCCCGTCAGGTGGTCTCTGTGGTGAAGTGGTAAAGCCGATTGCCTCGTTTTCAGACGGTCGGGGTTCGAATTCGAGCTGCGACGGTCGGTTCTTGATGGCAATTTTTTCGGGAAATCCCTGGGTTCATCGCTAAGAGGGATCCCTGGGGTCATCGCTAAAGGGATCCCTGAGTTCATCGATGGAGCTACGGAGCTCGTGCCTTGTGTGATGCTCTCGGCAGACAGGGATACCTGAGAGAAACCAAGCAATATGGGGAAATCCGTGGCAATGAAGTTAAGCTCTCGCCTTTCGTCTTTAGCCTTTCCCGTTGTCACAACGTGCTCCAAGCCGCCTCATCTCATTACATGCCCGAAAAAGTATGCTTTGTTCTGATCTTTGCAATAAGGTGTCCTTGTGTTTGGGCCTCTCCGTGTACTGTATCATTAGTCTTATAGCAGTCCATGGTATCCGCAGCATTTCTCTGTAAAACCACATTTCCTTTTCTTCCCCCCAAAAAACCCAAAACAATATCTTCTATAAAAGGAAACAAGAAAATATTTTTCAAATACATTTTCCGGTACAAGCTTTTAAATGAGCTCTCCAAGATCCATGAACATGTGATAAGCAAGTGGCATTAGTAGAGTCTGTGTACAAAATGTCGGCTCTCTATGTTATAGAGAAGTTGGTGTGCCGACGACCGACGTGTCGGATCGAATGGTGAAAATATCGTAGTCAAATTCTAAACTAGCGACACAACGCATTCCGTTCTTCGGACAACGTCCTGCTATTTGCAAAGCCCTTTTCAGGGCTTAGTAACAGCAAATTGAAAACGAACGCAGAAAAAGAAGAAGAGAAGTTGGTTGAAATAGGAGAAATATAAGTCCACGCAAACGGGTTAAGGTCATGTCAAGTTAAATAAACGTTTGTTAAAAAACAAAGGACAGCGACAAGAAAGTTATAGCTTCAACAATTCTAGTCCGACATTGTTTTGAATGTCCATTAAAATAAAGAGAATTAGTAATTACACATAGCGTGTATTAACGAAGCATTAATGTATTAGATTTAATTATTAATTAATCTGGTTGTATTTGTGACGAAAAAGACAGTTATTAGTTCAGAAAAAAAACTGTGTGCATTTATGTGTTTTTATTGCGCACTTGAGTGTGTGTTAGTTTTCATTTGCTGTGTGTTAAATATTATCTTGATCATCTTTTTCTTATAACACACTTAGTGCTTACTCTTTCACATCATTCTAGTGTCCTGTTCTTGAAATTCACTGCACGGTAGTGATAACATTAGCTTTGGCCGTCACAGCATGATGACCTTTAGACAGCGATATTCTACTTCTGCTTTGTTTGATCTGCGGCCATCATTAGAGAGATAGGTAGATGGGGAGGCGAACAAAACCATGCAAACTACACACATTCTTACCACCTGGAGAAAACAGCGCTTTTAAGAGCTGTTAGAAAACATTCCCAGTATTGGAAAGAGCAGCAGACAGACAAAAACGAAATGAAGAGTTCGAACTCGCACAATACACAGATAATCACTACTCAAGCAGCATCTGAATCCATATTTTTACAGACGGATCAGATAATGGACATGGAGGGATCTTTCTAAGCCTAAACAGCAGTACACAAAGACAACTGTCAATGCCGATTGGAGAATGTTCAAGTAGCGTCAGAACAGCAACTGAGGCAGCAGAAATTAAAATGATAAATGAAAAAAAACACACAAGTTGTACGCTTCACAGGCGCACTGGCAGTTTAAGGAACATTATAGAGCCAGAAAAATACAGACCTAAAGGAACTTAGAGTGATACTCTATGGACTATATCAACGGTTCAATAAAGTTGTGAAGCAGTGGATTCCAATATTTGTATCACTACAGAGGCTGATAGGCTGGCAAGAGAGGGTTGAAAACTAACTCAACTTAATGCAGGTAATGCTTATGAAGAGGTCAATAGGTATACCAGGTGTAGATACAGGAACAGGTGGAAAGTGGAACACACTTGTCATCAACCAAGTGCCGCTTACTACCAGCGCAATGGATGCGTGCAGGTAGTGATCTTTAGACACCGCAAAGGTCACAGCAGACTGAGATTCCATGTATTTAACAATCTGATAATATGACAAATAGATGAATGTGTCTATGGTATTGGCAAAATGACCAATGAGTATCTGCTATAATGGTGTCCATAGGACAGGGAACAGCGAAAGCACACAACTGGGAGAACAATACTTAAACAATACGGATAAAAACAGTACTGGAAAAAGCAATATAGGGAGAAAAAATACTGGAAGAAACAATATTGGAAGAAACAATACTGGAATAAACAATATTTAGAGAAACTTCTTCTTCTTCTTCATCGTACGCAGTCAGACATCAACCTTTATTTTTTCGAAAAAGCAGTGGTCATCCTAAGGCTGTCGACACTGCCATAGAGCTTGTCTAGTGTTGCCAATGGTGATGTCCACATCTGCTTTCTCTGATCCTCGTATGTCGGGCAGTTTTGCAGCAAATGCTCAGCGGTCATTTTCC
This sequence comes from Ariolimax columbianus, assembly GCA_036924085.1. Taxonomy (NCBI): domain Eukaryota; kingdom Metazoa; phylum Mollusca; class Gastropoda; order Stylommatophora; family Arionidae; genus Ariolimax; species Ariolimax columbianus. The sequence goes on along the minus strand of JAVGWX010000010.1, from coordinate 52,140,415 downwards.
CGGTACCACACGGGCATTCGTCAGTGCCACCTATCTTCAATTTGTTGAATAGGTGGTACCTCAGTCTATTGTGGCCAGTGCGAAGTCTGAAGACTACGACCTGCTCTCTTCTGTTCAACTGGTAATAGGCATCGTTTTTTGTGTAGCCAGTATGTTCTGTTTCCCATTTGGTCATGTATCTAGCTCTAATAAGCCGTTTTGACTCTACGTATGTCATACGTGGTAGTCTTGCACCTTCTTTTGCCAGTCTGTCTGCCTCCTCGTTGCCTTGGATGGTGCAGTGAGATGGAACCCACTGTACCACTACCCTTTTTGGTAGGGACTGCTGGCAAAGTTGACAGAGTACTGCTCTTAAATCATTAAGTTCAGTATTTTTCTGGCTGTTTAGTGCTGTGGCTACGGCCAGGGCATCTGTAAGCAGAACTATGTGGCTTTCATTTCTTTTACCTGTCACCATTTCTTCCACTGCCGCGCTCAGTGCCTCTGCCTCCGCTCTGAAATTGCTTGTGTATTTTCCAGTAGCGAATGAAAGTGTTATTTTTCTGCCATTTGGTAGGTTCAGAAATGCTCCTGCCCCTCCGTTCTGTGTTGTGTTTGTTATAGAACCGTCGGTGTATACATGGGTCCAGTTCATGCTTGGGTAGTTTTTCGTTATGTACCTCAGGGTAGTATCTCTTCTTTCATTTTCAGTCTGGCAGTTTTTGTTTCCAATACCTGGTATATTTTCTACCACCTCTGGAAATATATGCTGTCTCCAGGTAGGTTTTCGTACAGTAGGGATGGGCTTTGGTGTTGTTAGTGCGTTCATAGGGTCTTCGTGCATCTTTGCTTTGCCTATTTCTGCAAAGTTTCTCCGCCTTAGTTTCCCATTTCCGAAATTATTTAGTCTCTAGTGCATTGGATGGTCAGTCAGTCTTCTGAGTTTCTCTGATTGCGACTGGGCTCTGCAATCTCTTCTGTCTGTCATGGATTGCAGTTTTGTAATCTTTTCAAGTTCTACAATTGGCGTTGACTTCATGCCTCCTGTTATAACTCTCATGGCTTGGTTTTGGAGTTTGCTAATTTTATCGAAGTTCGCCTTTGCTGCCCATGTCCATGCCGCAATGCCATACTTGAGAACTGGTCTCACTCTTCCAGTGTACAGTTTCTTTAGTATACTTTCGTCTGCTCCCCAGCTTGTGCCAGCAAGTTTCCTCATGATTGCCATTCTTTCTCTGGCTCTCATTCGGTTTCTCTCGATCTGACTTTTCCATGTCATGCGCCGATCAAATGTGACTCCCAGGTAGTTTTGGTTGTCGTTTGGCTGCAGGTATTTGTCGTTAAGACTTAATTTGGTGTTTTGGGGTTTGTTTGATAGCCTTTAGAGAAACAATACTGAAAGAAACAATATTGGGAGAAATAATACTGAAAGGAACAATACTGGAAGAAATAATACTGAAAGAAATAATACTGAAACAAACAATATTGGGAGAAATAATAGTGAAAGAAACAATATTGGAAGAAATAATACTGAGAGAAATAATATTGGAAGAAATAATACTGAAAGAAACAATACTGTAAAAAAACAATACTGAAAGAAAAAATAGTGAAAGAAACAATATTGGAAGAAACATTACTGACAGAAACAATATTGGGAGAAACAATACTGAAAGAGACAATACTGAAAGAAACAATATTGGAAGAAACAATATTGGGAGAAACAATACTGAAAGAAACAATACTGAAAGAAACAATACTGAAAAAGAACAATACAAAAAAAAAACAAGAGAAGGCAAAGCACGATGGATTTATCTAAAAAGACAAAACTGGTAGAACTATATTCCAGCTAATTCCTAAGGCTTTTATCGTATTGAGTTAGAAATCCGTTGAATGCGGTAGAGAAATTCAAAATTATTGGGATCATCATAAACAAGACAGGCGATGCAGACGAGGATTATTTTTTAAACAACTCGTAATGCACAAAAACAGGAGTGTCCTTTTTCTGAATTATAAAATCTCTATAAAAAAAACTATAAAATCATAAAAATAAATATAACTTATTTTTGTATACGTTTCTGAAACTTGTAGCACGGGCCAAACTCAATATTAGGATATTATAAAACGTCGCCAACAGAACTACGAGAACAATCTTGGCACGGATACGAACAAAAGTTTGGGGACAGAACAGGTAATGTAGAAAGAAGATGGAAACACAATGCGAACTCCAGAAGCCAGTATCGCCAGACAATCTCTGTTGTAGAACACCCAGGAAAAACGATGCAAAGGAAGAAGCAAGTTACATGGTATCTATTATCAATCAATCAATCATTCAAACGAAAACATTTCATCTCCCTGTGAAGCGTGTCTTACACAATCACATGTCAAGTCATGAAATATTGACTTGTACCTCCTTATCTGTTGAATTTTGTTTGTGTAATCTTCCTCAGTCGTTTCTTACTGTAAGTCTGTCAGGTTATCTTATTTGTTAAGAAAGATGTTGTTAAATACACAATAACTAAGTGTACTCTACTGTGAGCCCTGAAAGGGGCGTTAAATTGCGGGTTGTAGTAGCATTTCTTACATCCCGAGAGTGCTGATGAAGGTGTATGGCAGTCCTGCAGGCGGTCGTGCTATGCTTGGCTTTATCTGCGTGACACTCACTACTACGGGGATTGAGTCGATCCACATCTTGTCAACCATACATCCTTTAAAACAGCCTGTATCCAGGGTACGCTACTTGGAAGAGAGATTGGGGTCTTATTCAGTATACGCTGCCCGACCCTGATCTGCACAATGTCCTGATCACTATGGAGTGCCTAGCCTGTCCAGCGTCTCAGTTCCCCATGACTCCCTGGTCGAAGACGGCCGTCTCTGCTTGATTCACGTGAAATTGCAAACTATTGCAGTCTGTGTATTGTCGATTCAGTTATTGTAATGTCCTTATCTAATAAATGGTTATTGATGGATGTCAGTACCCAGAATCCCTTCTAATATCAACGCCAAGGTAATACATCGCTGAGTGCTGCAATGCAGCCGAAGTTAGAGTACAATGAATGCGCTGACACTAGCCAGAGACTCATAGCTGACGTCTTGCTCCAGGGTCAGCTGACTAGAGCTGACCAAAACCCCGTTCCGTCTCCAAGTGGCGGCCCTAGAAACAGGCTGCAATAGTGTAGTCTGGATACGAGAATAAAGATCGCAGTGGGAAGGCAAAAACCGATGTTCAGACAAGCCAGGTGGAATTGGATGTGTTGGATTGTATGGCACTGATATCGCAGCTTATGATGTAAACTACGACACACCACGTCACATCATTATTTTCAGGACACACGTCGAAGAAGAAGAAGACATAGAAGAAGAAAAATAATTAGAAGGAGAGGAAGACAAAGAAGAAGAAGAAGACAAAGAAGGAGAGGAAGAAGAAGAAAGAAGATGCAGACGAATAAAAAGAGAAGGAAAAAGAGGAAAATTAAGAAAAGGATGACGAGGAATGAGAGGAAGAAGAAGAAGAAGAAGTAGAAGAGGAGGAGGATTGCTGTAATAACTAGGACATCATATTCACTGTTTATTCCTGTTATTCTTCATTCGTTAACAAGTGTTCCAACTCTAACATAGGCAACATTCAGCGCAAGACACCCACCACTGCTTTACAGTTTCTCAAGCAGAGATACAGCTTGCAAGCACGTCCTTCTCATTAATTGGGCTTTCACATCTTCTTAGATAATTCCTCAGCGACTGAAATTAGCATTTATTGACACTCATTTATCATGACCTTTTATAGTCTAGCAACAAACTTCCTCCACTCCATCCGGACTAGCGTCATCTATCCCATGTCTCCTCAGCTCTGATTTATATATTCACATTTCGACATTTTTGGCATCAAGTTGTCTTATAGTGATTTATCATTTGTTTTTCACATGTCCGCACACACTGTTGTTCTTTCGCTAGCGGATATTGGACGGGTCATGACAAGTAATCTGCTGTTACGAGACCTGCAGCGGAGGATACAGGACTTTGATATGAGATGTTTTCAAAAACTTCCAAACGTCACATACAAAAACAGAGTAACGATTGAGGAAATAGCTTTCTAGTTAGTTTTCTTTCCACGCGCTGTTTAGCGTCGTGGGGAGCTTAAGTCGTCTTTCCTGCGCCAAGTGATTTGCGTTGGTCAATGTGAGCCCTTGTCGTTGCACAATCACTCTAAAGTCATCTATCCACCTACTTCGCGGCCGCCCCCTTACCCTGTACCCAGATCTACCAGCATTGTAAGTCGTTAGTGGAAGATGATGAGGGCGCATTCTCACGAGATAACAAAACCAACTTATTTTCTACCTGGAAATTTATTCGACACAAAACATAGTTCCGACCATACTTCGAATGTCGTCGTTCAGCATTCTGTCTCTTCTGGTAACACCGATGACTTTCCTCAAACACTTCATTTCACAAGTTGAAATTCTGCTCTCGCGCGCCCTTGACAGGGGCAATGTTAATATAATGTTAACAGCTTTTTCTTTGTTGCTAAACTAATGTTCGGGTGTCTAAGCAGTAGGGACTGCTGATAAGTCACCGCAAATGCTTTATGACACCTTGTCTCAATCCCTGTCGATCCTACCGTCTGCCGAAAAAATACTGCCCAAATACTTGAACTCATGGACCTGCTGAAGAGCAATATTCTTTAGACTTATCTTGAGTGGCCCAGGAGTTCTACTGATCATCGTGTCTACTTTGTTCTTGCTAATTCGCATATTATTGAGGAAATAGGAGAAAGATTTACAACAGCAATAGGGCCTTTAGACAACCTCCTGGCAACTGTCAAATGATGGAAACTCGTTTGGTATAGCTACATTTCGAGATCTAAGTGTCTTGCAAATACGATCCTGCGTGGAAGGTGCAAGGCAAATACGATCCTGCGGGGAAGGTGCAAGGCAAATACGATCCTGCGTGGAAGGTGCAAGGCGGACGATGAAGAGGTCGTCCCCTCAAAAAGATGAAATGAGAACATAACGGAATGGACCAATCTCCGACCAGCTGAGGCACAGGCAGCGGTCGCTGAAAGAGAGGGGTGCGTGGGGTTGGGGGGGGGGGGTGGTGTCTTCATGTGTACCCCAACGACCTCACCGTTTACGGGATGACTTGGGCTGAGTCCCCACAAACGCATAGATCCGTCTTTACCATTGCAGTTTATTTGTAAAAACTAAATGCTTTCGTCAGCGTGACCTTTTTTTTACTCTCTAAAAAGTATGCAATATATACGTTCCTCATCATGCTCTCAACGTGTGGGCGGTACAGTTATTGCCTGAGAGATCAACGTACGCACATTGAAGAACAAAACCCAGACACATGCGCAATAGACATATATAAGCTGTCGTTTTACAGCGTGCTATCTGATGGCGTTTCTTTTGAGTAGGCGGATGTATATCTATCTATCTATCTATCTATCTATCTATCTATCTATCTATCTATCTATCTATCTATCTATCTATCTATCTATCTATCTATCTATCTATCTATCTATCTATCTATCTATCTATCTATCTATCTATCTATCTATCTATCTATCTATCTAAATCTGTCTATCTCTCCGTCTCTCTGTCTGCATCTCTGTCTGTCTATCTACGTCTATTTGTAACAATCAGTACAACATTTTCTGTAACCTTGTTGTGCGTAAATCGCGCTAGAAAGAATGTATTATTCTTTCTCTCTTACGCTGTTTCTGAATCAATGTGTTTGTATACCTCGATATCTTCACCACACAATCTGCATCAATTTATATTCCTTCAATCCCTCTGTCTCTTCCTAGTCTTAATGGACCCGAGGAAACGCCCCAGTGCAGGTCCCAGCTCTGGCGGTAGGTGCATGTATCCGGGAGGAGGATTTACTGCTTAGTGAGCTAAGCTCGATTCTCAGATTCCTTCTCAGATTCTTGCGCCTTAGGCGAGGGCAGCGTTTATTATTGTTTGATGAAGTTCAATCTAAGCGTCCGTGATTTGTTGATTTTACCCTAAAACGTGTGTTCTCTTCGAGCGATGCACTTTAAAACCGGTTGCTCTCAAATTTGCAAAGTCAACAAGACTAAAGTCAGGACTGTTCGGCGAACAAAGTGTTGGGAGGTAGACAAGCAGGAATCTCACGTTTGGGGCGCTGAACATCTTCCCGAGGGCGATATCACAAGTGCCCTATCGTACTAAACAATAAGCAGATCTGAAAATGTTCGAATATTCGAAAGAAAATTTTGCTTCAGCTGAACATCCCGGCTGTAGGCACGGCTTATTTTCGTACGCGACTCAATCAAGTGATCATAAGCTTGTTCCAACGTACACAGAGATCACAATCGATTTGCTGAAAGTTGATTGCAAGCGAAGTCATATTTTTACATAAATGTCACGTTCGCAAGTTCATATTCTGACGTATAAGCTATTATTTTGATTGCATTGCGAGCCAGCAACAGGAAACTTTTGATCGAAGCACCAAACGAAATTGACAGTGTACGCTGAATATCTGTTTATCAGCAATTACAAACGCTTCAGTCTTGCCGCTCTGTTAGCTTCCTTTAGCAAAGTCATTCTCTGTTTTTAGAAACATTTCAATTTCTATCCTTTCTTGATAATATCTCGGACTAATGACAGCGAAATGTTTAAATTTCTGCAAAATTCCCTACGGATAAGATGCGTTTGAGGTAGATTTACCTGGCTTAGAACCAACTATCGGACATTGACAATGCTTTTGTCTGTGTGTGTGGTGGGTGTTTGTTTGTATGTATGCATTTATATATATATATATATATATATATATATATATATATATATATATATATATATATATATATATATATATATATATATATATATATGGACGTCACGAAATGGTCGATAGCGGATGTTCAGCGTGTTTTTGATGAATAATTTGCAGTATTTTCCCGATTTTTGAATGCTTTGAACGTGGCTTGTTGTTCGCTCGACTTTCTATCACTACTATTGTAGCACACATTTGTAATGCGTGGGGCTGAATGCCTCTAGTCCAGTTGGTAATGCGTGTGGCCGAATGCTTCAAGTCCAGTTGGTAATGCGTGTGGCTGAATACTTTTAGTCCAGTTGGTAATGCGTGTGGCTGAATGCTTCAAGTCCAGTTGGTAATGTGTGTGGCTGAATGCTTCTAGTCCAGTTGGTAATGCGTGTGGCCGAATGCCTCAAGTCCAGTTGGTAATGCGTGTGGCTGAATGCTTCTAGTACAGTTGGTAAAGCGCGTAGCTGAATGCTTCTAGTCCAGTTGGTAATGTGTGTGGCTGAATGCTTCTAGTCCAGTTGGTAATGCGTGTGGCTGAATGCTTCTAGTCCAGTTGGTAATGTGTGTGGCTGAATGCTTCTAGTCCAGTTGGTAATGTGTGTGGCTGAATGCTTCTAGTCCAGTTGGTAATGTGTGTGGCTGAATGCTTCTAGTCCAGTTGGTAATGTGTGTGGCTGAATGCTTCTAGTCTAGTTGGTCATGTGTGTGTCTGAATGCTTCTAGTCCAGTTGGTAATATGTGTGGCTGAATGCCTTTACTCCAGTTGGTAATGTGTGTGGCTGAATGCTTCTAGTCCAGTTGGTAATGTGTGTTGCTGAATGCTTCTAGTCCAGTTGGTAATGTGTGTGGCTGAATGCCTTTAGTCCAGTTGGTAATGTGTGTGGCTGAATGCTTCTAGTCCAGTTGGTAATGTGTGTTGCTGAATGCTTCTAGTCCAGTTGGTAATGTGTGTTGCTGAATGCTTCTAGTCCAGTTGGTAATGTGTGTGGCTGAATGCCTTTAGTCCAGTTGGTAATGTGTGTGGCTGAATGCTTCTAGTCCAGTTGGTAATGTGTGTGGCTGAATGCTTCTAGTCCAGTTGGTAATGTGCGTGGCTGAATGCCTTTAGTCCAGTTGGTAATGTGTGTGGCTGAATGCTTCTAGTCCAGTTGGTAATGTGTGTTGCTGAATGCTTCTAGTCCAGTTGGTAATGTGTGTGGCTGAATGCTTCTAGTCCAGTTGGTAATGTGTGTTGCTGAATGCTTCTAGTCCAGTTGGTAATGTGTGTTGCTGAATGCTTCTAGTCCAGTTGGTAATGTGTGTGGCTGAATGCTTATAGTCCAGTTGGTAATGTGTGTTGCTGAATGCTTCTAGTCCAGTTTGTAATGTGTGGCTGAATGCTTCTAGTCCAGTTGGTAATGTGTGTGGCTGAATGCTTCTAGTCCAGTTGGTAATGTGTGTGGCTGAATGCTTCTAGTCCAGTTGGTAATGTGTGTGTCTGAATGCTTCTAGTCCAGTTGGTAATGTGTGTGGCTGAATGCTTCTAGTCCAGTTGGTTATGTGTGTGGCTGAATGCTTCTAGTCCAGTTGGTAATGTGTGTTGCTGAATGCTTCTAGTCCAGTTGGTAATGTGTGTTGCTGAATGCTTCTAGTCCAGTTGGTAATGTGTGTGGCTGAATGCTTCTAGTCCAGTTGGTAATGTGTGTGGCTGAATGCATCTAGTTCAGTTGGTAATGTGTGTGGCTGAATGCTTCTAGTCCAGTTGGTAATGCGTTTGGCTGAATGCTTCTCGTCCAGTTGGTAATGTGTGTGGCTGAATGCTTCTAGTACAGTTGGTAATGTGTGTTGCTGAATGCTTCTAGTCCAGTTGGTAATGTGTGTGGCTGAATGCTTCTAGTCCAGTTGGTAAAGTGTGTGGCTGAATGCTTCTAGTCCAGTTGGTAATGTGTGTGGCTGAATGCTTCTAGTCCAGTTGATAATGCGTGTGGCTGAATGCTTCTAGTCCAGTTGGTAATGTGTGTTGCTGAATGCTTCTAGTCTAGTTGGTAATGTGTGTTGCTGAATGCTTCTAGTCCAGTTGGTAATGTGTGTGGCTGAATGCTTCTAGTCCAGTTGGTAATGCGTGTTGCTGAATGCTTCTAGTCCAGTTGGTAATGTGTGTTGCTGAATGCTTCTAGTCCAGTTGGTAATGTGTGTGGCTGAATGCCTTTAGTCCAGTTGGTAATGTGTGTGGCTGAATGCTTCTAGTCCAGTTGGTAATGTGTGTGGCTGAATGCTTCTAGTCCAGTTGGTAATGTGCGTGGCTGAATGCCTTTAGTCCAGTTGGTAATGTGTGTGGCTGAATGCTTCTAGTCCAGTTGGTAATGTGTGTTGCTGAATGCTTCTAGTCCAGTTGGTAATGTGTGTGGCTGAATGCTTCTAGTCCAGTTGGTAATGTGTGTTGCTGAATGCTTCTAGTCCAGTTGGTAATGTGTGTTGCTGAATGCTTCTAGTCCAGTTGGTAATGTGTGTGGCTGAATGCTTATAGTCCAGTTGGTAATGTGTGTTGCTGAATGCTTCTAGTCCAGTTTGTAATGTGTGGCTGAATGCTTCTAGTCCAGTTGGTAATGTGTGTGGCTGAATGCTTCTAGTCCAGTTGGTAATGTGTGTGGCTGAATGCTTCTAGTCCAGTTGGTAATGTGTGTGTCTGAATGCTTCTAGTCCAGTTGGTAATGTGTGTGGCTGAATGCTTCTAGTCCAGTTGGTTATGTGTGTGGCTGAATGCTTCTAGTCCAGTTGGTAATGTGTGTTGCTGAATGCTTCTAGTCCAGTTGGTAATGTGTGTTGCTGAATGCTTCTAGTCCAGTTGGTAATGTGTGTGGCTGAATGCTTCTAGTCCAGTTGGTAATGTGTGTGGCTGAATGCATCTAGTTCAGTTGGTAATGTGTGTGGCTGAATGCTTCTAGTCCAGTCGGTAATGCGTTTGGCTGAATGCTTCTCGTCCAGTTGGTAATGTGTGTGGCTGAATGCTTCTAGTACAGTTGGTAATGTGTGTTGCTGAATGCTTCTAGTCCAGTTGGTAATGTGTGTGGCTGAATGCTTCTAGTCCAGTTGGTAATGTGTGTGGCTGAATGCTTCTAGTCCAGTTGGTAATGTGTGTGGCTGAATGCTTCTAGTCCAGTTGATAATGCGTGTGGCTGAATGCTTCTAGTCCAGTTGGTAATGTGTGTTGCTGAATGCTTCTAGTCTAGTTGGTAATGTGTGTTGCTGAATGCTTCTAGTCCAGTTGGTAATGTGTGTGGCTGAATGCTTCTAGTCCAGTTGGTAATGCGTGTGGCTGAATGCTTCTAGTCCAGTTAGTAATGCGTGTGGCTGAATGCTTCTAGTCCAGTTGGTAATGTGTGTTGCTGAATGCTTCTAGTCCAGTTGGTAATGTGTGTGGCTGAATGCTTTAAGTCCAGTTGGTAATGCGTGTGGCTGAATGCTTCTAGTCCAGTTGGTAATGTGTGTTGCTGAATGCTTCTAGTCCAGTTGGTAATGCGTGTGGCTGAATGCTTCTAGTCCAGTTGGTAATGTGTGTTGCTGAATGCTTCTAGTCCAGTTGGTAATGTGTGTGGCTGAATGCTTCTAGTCCAGTTGGTAATATGTGTGGCTGAATGCTTCTAGTCCAGTTGGTAATGTGTGTGGCTGAATGCTTCTAGTCCAGTTGGTAATGTGTGTGGCTGAATGCTTCTAGTCCAGTTGGTAATGTGTGTTGCTGAATGCTTCTAGTCCAGTTGGTAATGTGTGTGGCTGAATGCTTCTAGTCCAGTTGGTAATGTGTGTGTCTGAATGCTTCTAGTCCAGTTGGTAATGTGTGTGGCTGAATGCTTCTAGTCCAGTTGGTAATGTGTGTGGCTGAATGCTTCTAGTCCAGTTGGTAATGTGTGTGGCTGAATGCTTCTAGTCCAGTTGGTAATGTGTGTTGCTGAATACTTCTAGTCCAGTTGGTTATGTGTGTGGCTGAATGCTTCTAGTCCAGTTGGTAATGTGTGTGGCTGAATGCTTCTAGTCCAGTTGGTAATGTGTGTGGCTGAATGCTTCTAGTCCAGTTGGTAATGTGTGTGGCTGAATGCTTCTAGTCCAGTTGGTAATGTGTGTTGCTGAATGCTTCTAGTCCAGTTGGTAATGTGTGTGGCTGAATGCTTCTAGTACAGTTGGTAATGTGTGTGGCTGAATGCTTCTAGTCCAGTTGGTAATGTGTGTGGCTGAATGCTTCTAGTCCAGTTGGTAATGTGTGTGGCTGAATGCTTCTAGTCCAGTTGGTAATGTGTGTGGCTGATTGCTTCTAGTCCATTTGGTAATGTGTGTGGCTGAATGCTTCTAGTCCAGTTGGTAATGTGTGTGGCTGAATGCTTCTAGTCCAGTTGGTAATGTGTGTGGCTGAATGCTTCTAGTCTAGTTGGTAATGTGTGTTGCTGAATGCTTCTAGTCCAGTTGGTAATGTGTGTGGCTGAATGCTTCTAATCCAGTTGGTAATGTGTGTGGCTGAATGCTTCTAGTCCAGTTGGTAATGCGTGTGGCTGAATGCTTCTAGTCCAGTTGGTAATGCGTGTGGCTGAATGCTTCTAGTCCAGTTGGTAATGCGTGTGGCTGAATGCTTCTAGTCCAGTTAGTAATGCGTGTGGCTGAATGCTTCTAGTCCAGTTGGTAATGTGTGTGGCTGAATGCTTCTAGTCCAGTTGGTAATGTGTGTGGTTGAATGCTTCTAGTCCAGGTAGTAATGTGTGTGGCTGAATGCTTCTAGTCCAGTTGGTAATGTATGTGGCTGAATGCTTCTAGTCCAGTTGGTAATGTGTGTGGCTGAATGCTTCTAGTCCAGTTGGTAATGTGTGTGGCTGAATGCTTCTAGTCCAGTTGGTAATGCGTGTGGCTGAATGCTTCTAGTCCAGTTGGTAATGTGTGTTGCTGAATGCTTCTAGTCCAGTTGGTAATGTGTGTGGCTGAATGCTTCTAGTCCAGTTGGTAATGTGTGTGGCTGAATGCTTCTAGTCCAGTTGGTAATATGTGTGGCTGAATGCTTCTAGTCCAGTTGGTAATTTGTCTTGCTGAATGCTTCTAGTCCAGTTGGTAATGTGTGTGGCTGAATGCTTCTAGTCCAGTTGGTAATGTGTGTGGCTGAATGCTTCTAGTCCAGTTGGTAATGTGTGTGGCTGAATGCTTCTAGTCCAGTTGGTAATGTGTGTGGCTGAATGCTTCTAGTCCAGTTGGTAATGTGTGTTGCTGAATGCTTGTAGTCCAGTTGGTAATGTGTGTGGCTGAATGCTTCTAGTCCAGTTGGTAATGTGTGTGGCTGAATGCTTCTAGTCCAGTTGGTAATGTGTGTGGCTGAATGCTTCTAGTCCAGTTGGTAATGTGTGGGGCTGAATGCTTCTAGTCCAGTTGGTAATGTGTGTTGCTGAATGCTTCTAGTCCAGTTGGTAATGAATGTGGCTGAATGCTTCTAGTCCAGTTGGTAATGTGTGTGGCTGAATGCTTCTAATCCAGTTGGTAATGCGTGTTGCTGAATGCTTCTAGTCCAGTTGGTAATGTGTGTGGCTGAATGCTTCTAGTCCAGTTGGTAATGTGTGTGGCTGAATGCTTCTAGTCCAGTTGGTAATGTGTGTGGCTGAATGCTTCTAGTCCAGTTGGTAATGTGTGTGGCTGAATGCTTCTAGTCCAGTTGGTAATGTGTGTGGCTGAATGCTTCTAGTCCAGTTGGTAATGTGTGTTGCTGAATGCTTTTAGTCCAGTTGGTAATGTGTGTGGCCGAATGCTTCTAGTCCAGTTGGTAATGTGTGTGGCTGAATGCTTCTAGTCCAGTTGGTAATGCGTGTGGCTGAATGCTTCTAGTCCAGTTGGTAATGTGTGTGGCTGAATGCTTCTATTCCAGTTGGTAATGTGTGTGGCTGAATGCTTCTAGTCCAGTTGGTAATGTGTGTGGCTGAATGCTTCTAGTCCAGTTGGTAATGTGTGTGGCTGAATGCTTCTAGTCCAGTTGGTAATGTGTGTTGCTGAATGCTTCTAGTCCAGTTGGTAATGTGTGTGGCTGAATGCTTCTAGTCCAGTTGGTAATGCGTGTGGCTGAATGCCTTTAGTCCAGTTGGTAATGTGTGTGGCTGAATGCTTCTAGTCCAGTTGGTAATGTGTGTGGCTGAATGCTTCTAGTCCAGTTGTAATGTGTGTTGCTGAATGCTTCTAGTCCAGTTGGTAATGTGCGTGGCTGAATGCTTCTAGTCCAGTTGGTAATGTGTGTTGCTGAATGCTTCTAGTCCAGTTGGTAATGTGTATTGCTGAATGCTTCTAGTCCAGTTGGTATTGTGTGTGGCTGAATGCTTCTAGTCCAGTTGGCAATGACGTCACTGTTTTTACCAGGGTCAAGTGTTTGTTAATTGTTATTAATCATTGCACGATGATCAGTAGGTTAAGAACAAGGTATGAGAAATACAGTTAAAGATGAGGAATGCATCTGATCACCTCACGTCTCAAAAATTGATCACGTTGTTCAATAATGAGCACCTATCTTCATATAATCAGCACCTATCTTCATATAATGAGCACCTTTCTTCATATTTCATCGACGCCATTGTCATTTGATCACGGTCGGCGTGGCCTGCTACGGGAATAGAACTTACAATCAAGGAGTTGAATTTGAGCTCGGTCACAGATTAGATGTCGGAAGGTACGGGAAGTTTGAGGACATCACTGGAAGGTACAACATGGGAGAAAGAATGGAAAGAAATGATAGACTGATAGAATGGCTTAGAATTAATGACATGATCAAAGGAAAAACATGGTTTCAAAACCATCCTACGCGCCTTTGGAAATGAAAAATCCAAGGAAAAAGTATGCGCAAACAAACAGACTACCTGCTGGTGCCCAGACGATTCGTCTTTCAGCAAAGACACGGCCAGGAAAGGATTACAACAGTGATCACGTGTCAATAACCGCCAAAACCAAAATACAATGAAAAAAAGTAAGGAAGGCACCACATAATCTGAAATCAGACCAAGATCAACTTAAATCTGACACAGAAAAGAAACATTTGTTTAGCGCCACAGTACGGAATAGTTACAGCCCAATGGACAAAGTATAGAGCATTGACGAGCAATGGGAATTGTTAAAGGATTCAATTCTGCAAACGTCTAATGGTATCTTATCAGCAACAATACATGAAGTAAATAATAAAATGGATGAATAAGCGAAATATTACACTTGATTAGAAGGAATATAGAGGGAAAATGAATCATGATCATGAGGGATACGACAAACTCAATGAAGAGATAACACGCAAGTGCATGCAGTCGAAAGAAACATGGCTAAACCAGAAATGATTAAAACTGGGAGCTGTTCACAAAAAACTCACACGCGCCATGTACAATCGAATACATGAACTAACAGAAAGACGAGGGCACATAATTACTGGATGTTTGAAATAAATACAACCGAAGAGATTCGATGAGGAAGAATACAATAATCCACAGATGGACTGAAAACATCGGCAAGTTATATGACAACCACAGACCCGACATTTCGATATAGGTAGCAGAGATAAAAGATGCTTTACACCTTATAAAAAAAGGAAAGGCACACTGGCCTAATACCATCACTGTAGAGGAAATTACGGCCTCGGGAGATATTGGATTAAAAGTGATAACAACATTACTAAATGATATTCATGGATGTGGATACATCCCGATTGACTTGATGCAGTCTACATTCGCAGCATTGTCAAAGAAACCAATCGGATTAATGATAACATGCAGTATGTCTACCGATAGATCGTTGAGACGAAGTTAGATTTCTAGTTGTCGGGGGTGAGCAGAGTGGGTCGTACAGAACAACAACCTTACGTACGAAAATGGAGACTAAAACAGTTCTGAGATGGTTATGTTGGTCCTCTTTATCAGGAGGCAGTCATCGTTTTAGACTCCACATTTCCTTTTTGGACTGTACAAAAGGGCTGACTAAGGTATGAGTAAATGACAGCTGAAGAGGCATCAAACATTGAGCGACTAGTGTGGATATATTGCTCTGGTCATTCTGGTGTTCAGGGCAACGAAAGAGCTGACATCCTGGCTTCACAGGCAGGCACTAATTTTGGGTACACTAGATATGGAAAAATACGTCGATGATGTCAAGGGAAACCTGGCTGCATCGGACTCCCTTCCCTTTCAATGCTCTCCAGTTCAGGGGGGGGGGGGGAGACTGGGCCTGGTAGGGTCCTCACAGATGGAGGAGACTGGGCCTGGTAGGATCATCACAGGGGGAGGAGACTGGGCCTGGTAGGATCCTCACAGGGGGAGGAGACTGGGCCTGGTAGGATCCTCAGAGATGGAGGTGACTGGGCCTGGTAGGATCCTCACATATGGAGGAGACTGGGCCTGGTAGGATCCTCACAGGGGGAGGAGACTGGGCCTGGTAGGATCCTCACAGGGGGAGGAGACTGGGCCTGGTAGGATCCTCACAGATGGAGGAGACGGGGCCTGGTAGGATCCTCACAGATGGAGGAGACTGGGCCTGGTAGGATCCTCACAGATGGAGGAGACTGGGCCTGGTAGGATCCTCACAGATGGAGGAGACTGGGCCTGGTAGGATCCTCACAGATGGAGGTGACTGGGCCTGGTAGGGTCCTCACAGATGGAGGTGACTGGGCCTGGTAGGATCCTCACAGATGGAGGTGACTGGGCCTGGTAGGATCCTCAGAGATGGAGGAGACTGGGCCTGGTAGGATCCTCACAGATGGAGGTGACTGGTCCTGGTAGGATCCTCAGAGATGGAGGAGACTGGACTTGGTAGGATCCTCACAGGGGGGGGGGGGGGAAGAGACTGGGCCTGGTAGGATCCTCACAGATGGAGGTGACTGGGCCTGGTAGGATCCTCACAGATGGAGGTGACTGGGCCTTGTAGGATCCTCACAGATGGAGGTGAATGGGCCTGGTAGGGTCCTCACAGATGAAGGTGACTGGGCTTGGTAGGATCCTCACAGATGGAGGTGAATGGGCCTGGTAGGGTCCTCACAGATGGAGGTGACTGGGCTTGGTAGGATCCTCACATATGCGGACGACATCCTGTTATACAATCAGGGCAAAGACATGACTGATTTTGTCGCGGATGTGCGGAGCAAACTGGGAAAACTATTGTCGCCAAAGTGAATCCATCTAAGGCCAAGATTGTTTGGTTCTGCCTAACGAATTGGTTGGTCTCAGATACACTACCAGGGGCCACTTGCATGGGCACTAACATTGAGAGACGACATGACATGAACTACCTGGGTATCACATTCGACAGAAGTCTCTCTTTCAATAAACATGTAAGTAATTGTGAAAGCAAAGAGGGGTATCAATGCAATCAAAGTCATCGCGGCCACAGACATGCAACAATGGACTCTCTTCATCATATTGATGCAATCACTGGTTTTGTCTGTGCTGGGCTACGGCATTTGGTTCCTCAGGCTATCGCAGACAATGGAAGATTGGAGAGAATCCTAAACAAGACCAACGGGGGAAGTTCTAAGATAGACATTGCTGCTGTGAGATTCCTGCTTGATTTGCCAAGCATCAAGGTGCGACATCAAGTAGCGCAGGTAAAGGTGCGACATCAAGTAGCGCAGGTAAAGGTGCGACATCAAGTAGCGCAGGTAAAGGTGCGACATCAAGTAGCGCAGGTAAAGGTGCGACATCAAGTAGCGCAGGTAAAGGTGCGACATCAAGTAGCGCAGGTAAAGACGTACGCCAACGTTGTCAACAACGAACACCACCCTTTGCACCAAGACTTGGATACACTCAAAGGCAGATGCATTGCGCGAGGAAGGGCGTGGATGGCAGAGGCAGAAGACTCCCTGATAAGGGTCTGCGCATTGCAAGAAGTGGGAAGAGGCAGTGAATGGATAGAAGTGGGCAAGCAATGCCTCCTGACAAGGGTGGTGGTACAGCTGAGTAGGGCGTGTTGCGAGTGAGGCGGATCTGGGACAGAAGCTTCAATACAGCAACTGATCCAACAACACTCAGTATTGCAAGACACAATTATGTACACAGATGGCTCCGCCGGCAGAGATGCAAACAAGTGCGGTTGGGGTTTTGTTGGCTACCGAAATGGCAAAGAGGTGGTGGAGAAATCAGCTGCCTACTCTACTGTCACATCGAGACAGAAAGGTGCATGCTAAGAAGGGAGTGGACCTCTCTTCTGAACATCTCTGATATACAAGGTATGACGTGAATCTACTGCCCGGCACATGCAGGCGTCTGGGCCAACGAAAGAGCTGATGCAGTGGCGGAACGAGATGTGGTGAACGACGCGAGACAGGGTTGAGTTGATAAGGACAGTTATGGACAGTCTGCATAATGATGAAGAGACAGAGAGTCTGGAAAATGCATATGTGCAGAGGATGATAGATTCGGGAATGACTATGGGAGAGGGGAGAACGTGTGTTCTGTCTGGACAGATCCAAAGAACACGAAAATCAACATCTGACTGGGACTCTGAGTATATATACGCTTGGCTGGCTGCTTGGGAACGTCCCCTGTGTGATGATGTTGATTCCTGGAATCAAGAATCAAGAAAAATAAGAATAACTGTTATTACGCGATTCCTAGTAATGGAAAACCTGTCCCCAATGGAAAACCTGTCCCCAATGGAAAATAATAAACATCGATAATTAAATGTGCCTAGCCAACTGTTCGTTTAGCTGATGTTTTGTTGACTGTACATATCATTATGTTGGATGTTGAACTGTATTATTAACCCACACACCTACAAGTCGGTCAGTTTCAGAGCAATGAACTAGGATATGGGGCAGCTGTTACAGCGTATTGTAATAACATTAAGACATTTCAACAGATCAACACATTGTACCATCAATAACACTACAAATAAGGTAACATAATAAATACTATTATAGAAAAAAACTACCGTAAAAACCATCACGTATATTTTACGAGATTTAAAGTGACAGTTTATTTTCTTCCAGTTAAAATCAACAATTCAAATGAGACTGTCTTACTTCTTGCTTTGTTTTGGACTTCTGCCAATCCTTCACTTCAGTGTAACAAATTGTTTTGCTGTTCCTTTAGTTGTGCAGATCGTGGTCTTGCGTGCATTGTTTCATTGTATTTTGTCAACATCAACAAGTGTCTGCTAGAGATTGTCCACAGCTCTGACAATATCCACAATTCAGCAGGCGTGTTTTGTGTATTTCTGCTGGTTATTACTGGGGTGACTGTTACTCATTAAAAGAATAGCAATGACCAAGAATACATTTAACAGCGTTAGAGATACACTTCTGGCAAAGCAGATATCTCATATCCTAAATATGAGAATAATCAAATGCTATGTGCATTCAGTTTTATTGTACGGGGTAGAAATCTGGACCCTGACAAAGAAAATGGAGAAGAGTATTTAAGCCTTTGAAATGTGGGTATTCAGAAGACTTGGACGAGCTTCTTGAAAAGATAGGAAAACCAATAATGAGGTTCTGGAACAACTCCAGGGGGAACAGACACTTCTGAAGGAAATTAAAAGCAGAACAATCACATAGTTTGATCATGTCAAGCGACATGACAGTCTGCTGAAGACTAATTTGGAGGGGCAGAGAAGAGTGCAAGATAGGCTAAGGGCGACAGAGGTACAGATTGACAGACAACATCATGATGTGGTTGGGACTAAGTTTGATTGCGTGTACCAGCCTGGTGCGAGACAGAGACAGATGGAGATCCATTACCGTCAGCTACCGTTGCGTAGACGGCACTTGATGATGATGATGCTTGCTATTGTAGCTTCTTCCTCATTTATCGATTATCGTTTCTCTTGAAGCATTTTATTGCCACGTAACTTAGGATGTCCACTAGTTTCTATTTCTTGAGCTCCATACACGTTTTATTCTTCTTCTTTTTCTTCTTCTCGTTCGCAATATTTTAATTATGTCTGTGTGGGAAGTCCAGCTGACTAGGAACAGTTCGCTGTAGAAGGGAGTTCTTCAAGGCTTCCCGACAGCTCTGTGTGAGGCTTTGTATCCGTGTGTCAGTGTTCATCTTAAGCATATACCAGTCTTGCATGATATGTTCGGCTGTCTGTGCTGCATGCCCGCACATACACATGCAAGATGGAACCAATTTTAGCATGCACAGATGGCGACTCAATTCGTTATTATCCGTTCTTTTTCTGGACATGATCTCTTGCTCTGCTTGATCAAAACAGTTATAGTTGTCTCTAATTTGGTTCGCTTGGCTTGGCTTCGTTCGTTCTCAGTCTCCCGCTACCAAACCCTAAAAGGGCTTAAGTAGCAGAATGTAGTCCCGATAATGGAATGCATTGTGTCATAGTTTACAGCTTGACTGCGATATTTGCACCTTTCGGTCTAACACATCCGACTTCACCAAGAATATTTTGAGTGCCAGGTTAGCATTCCCTCTTAGTTCCCTTCTCCTTAGCCAGTCTGCCCTGCTGCAGCCTGTTATCCAGGATCACCGCGTGGAGGTGTAGAAGGGTCTTGGCAGCTCTGGTTCACTGACCACTGCAGCTCATACGCTGCTCAGCATCTTTATCCCATAATGTGGTTGATATTCATAATCGTTTGGATGAGGGTGTTCTTAACTTGGAAAGTGATTATTTGTTCTTTTTGTTCATATTTTGCTCTCTCCTTTTCTAACCTTTTGGGGTCTCGATTCCCGGAATCCATTGACATTGCCTCTGTGAGGAATTCAATCTGCTTCGCTCGTTCTCAATCTCCCGCCACCAAGCCCTGAACGTTCTCAATCTCCCGCCACCAAGCCCTGAACGTTCTCAATCTCCCGCCACCAAGCCCTGAACGTTCTCAATCTCCCGCCACCAAGCCCTGAAAGTTCTCAATCTCCCGCTACCAAGCCCTGAACGTTCTCAATCTCCCGCTACCAAGCCCTGTACGTTCTCAATCTCCCGCTTCCAAGCCCTGAACGTTCTCAATCTCCTGCTACCAAGCCCCGAAAAGGGCTTTTCAAGTAGCAAGAGAACGGAATGCGTTGTGTCGTAGTTTACAGCTTGACTACGATATCCGACTCAGTAAGCATATATTGAGTACCGGGTTAGCCTTCCTTCTTTGATCCCTTTTTTGTAGACAGTCTGTGTTGCAGCCTGTTATCCAGGATCACCGCGTGTAGGTATAGAATGGTCTTGGCAGTCAGCTATAAGCTGTTGACCACTGCAGCTTATGCGCTGCTCAGCTCTGGTTAGCTGGCCCTGACGCTAGCAGTCAGCTATGGGCTGTTGACCACTGCAGCTTATGCGCTGCTCAGCTCTGGTTAGCTGGCCCTGACGCTAGCAGTGAGCTATGGGCTGTTGACCACTGCAGCTTATGCGCTGCTCAGCTCTGGTTAGCTGGCCCTGACGCTAGCAGTCAGCTATGGGCTGTTGCCCACTGCAGCTTATGCGCTCCTCAGCTCTGGTTAGCTGGTCCTGACGCTAGCAGTCAGCTACGGGCTGTTGACCATTGCAGCTTATTCGCTGCTCAGCTCTGGTTAGCTGGCCCTGACGCTAGCAGTCAACTATGAGCTGTTGACCACTGCAGCTTATGCGCTGCTCAGCTCTGGTTAGCTGGCCCTGACGCTAGCAGTCAGCTATGGGCTGTTGACCACTGCAGCTTATGCGCTGCTCAGCTCTGGTTAGCTGGCCCTGACGCTAGCAGTCAGCTATGGGCTGTTGACCACTGCAGCGTATGCGCTGCTCAGCTCTGGTTAGCTGGCTCTGACGCTAGCAGTCAGCTATGGGCTGTTGACCACTGCAGCTTATGCGCTGCTCAGCTCTGGTTAGCTGGCCCTGACGCTAGCAGTCAGCTCTTTGCTGTTGACCACTGCAGCTTATGCGCTGCTCAGCTCTGGTTAGCTGGCCCTGACGCTAGCAGTCAGCTATGGGCTGTTGACCACTGCAGCTTATGCGCTGCTCAGTTCTGGTTAGCTGGCCCTGACGCTAGCAGTCAGCTATGGGCTGTTCACCACTGCAGCGTATGCACTGCTCAGCTCTGGTTAGCTGGCCCTGACGCTAGCAGTCAGCTATGGGCTGTTGACCACTGCAGCTTATGCGCTGCTCAGCTCTGGTTAGCTAGCCCTGACGCTAGCAGTCAGCTATGGGCTGTTGACCACTGCAGCTTATGCGCTGTTCAGCTCTGATTAGCTGGCCCTGACGCTAGCAGTCAGCTATGGGCTGTTGACCACTGCAGCTTATGCGCTGCTCAGCTCTGGTTAGCTGGCCCTGACGCTAGCAGTCAGCTATGGGCTGTTGACCACTGCAGCTTATGCGCTGCTCAGCTCTGGTTAGCTGGCCCTGACGCTAGCAGTCAGCTATGGGCTGTTGACCACTGCAGCGAATGTGCTGCTCAGCTCTGGTTAGCTGGCCCTGACGCTAGCAGTCAGCTATGGGCTGTTGACCACTGCAGCTTATGCGCTGCTCAGCTCTGGTTAGCTGGCCCTGACGCTAGCAGTCAGCTATGGGCTGTGGACCACTGCAGCTTATGCGCTGCTCAGCTCTGGTTAGCTGGCCCTGACGCTAGCAGTCAGCTATGGGCTGTTGACCACTGCAGCTTATGCGCTGCTCAGCTCTGGTTAGCTGGCCCTGACGCTAGCAGTGAGCTATGGGCTGTTGACCACTGCAGCTTATGCGCTGCTCAGCTCTGGTTAGCTGGCCCTGACGCTAGCAGTCAGCTATTGGCTGTTGACCACTGCAGCTTATGCGCTGCTTAGCTCTGGTTAGCTGGCCCTGACGCTAGCAGTCAGCTATGGGCTGTTGACCACTGCAGCTTATTCGCTGCTCAGCTCTGGTTAGCTGGCCCTGACGATAGCAGTCAGCTATGGGCTGTTGACCACTGCAGCTTATGCGCTGCTCAGCTCTGGTTAGCTGGCCCTGACGCTAGCAGTCAGCTATTGGCTGTTGACCACTGCAGCTTATGCGCTGCTCAGCTCTGGTTAGCTAGCCCTGACGCTAGCAGTCAGCTATGGGCTGTTGACCACTGCAGCTTATGCGCTGCTCAGCGTCTTGATCCTAAGAATATATTCTGATGGCATTGGCCTGTTGTGTTGATTTTCATTTCTACGCCAGCTGCTCCGTCTTTTCCTACACTTCTTCTCTTTGTATTCTTTGCAATATCTACATTTCTCCTCTCTAGTGGATTTCACTTAAGTGGTGATCTTCTTTTTCTTCTTCTTCTTCATTTTCTTCTTTTTTTTCTTCTTCTTCTTCTTCTTCTTCTTCTTCTTCTTCAGCGCTCGTTCTGAATCTCCCGCTACCAAGCTCTGAACACGGCTTTACAAGTAGCAGGATGTGATCCAGAGAACAGAATGCGACGTGTTGCTAGTTTACAGTTTGACTGCGATATTTGCACTTTCACGGTCCAACACATTCGTCTTCGGCAGGAATTGGAGATCTGCCTCCGTTCTTGCAGTGGCAGGAATCTAGAAGATGAAGCTTTATTGTTTTAATTCGCTTCTGTTGCAACGCTTACAGCATGACTTGTTATCACTACTAGTGCTGTTGCTATTAATTCCCACACTAGGTAGGTTTAATCTTCTTGAACTGATCGTTAAGTGGCGGTTAGCAGTAACTTGTCTCACATCCCGATCGTGCTAATGAAAGTGGACCGGGTCCTCCAGGCGGTTGTGCAATGCTTGACTTCATCTGCGTGATGCTCATTACTACGGGGAGCACGTCGATACCATATATCATTAACCAGACTGCCAAGAATGACAGCCCAAGACTAGTCTAGTGGTAAACTATTCAGTCATATCAATCGTCAAAAGCAACTTCGTTGAAGCACGCGCAAAACAGATGATCAGAGTATCTTCCATTCCGATGAACATATCATCATCATGTAGCATGTTCTTTGCAGATATCGCTCTCATGACAGTGTAGCAGACCCCACTGTTTGCCATGGCCGTTATTCTAACTTAGAACATTCTCACACTCATCCACATCATCATGACCATACTCAGTAAATGACATATCACACAGCAGGTGGCATATTTATTAAATCATACTCATATCATAGAATGAGTAGAGAAATTACAAACACAATATAATATATATCTTAACTAAACATTCTACTAAAACGGGAATTGTAAGCATTAGCTATTGATGGAATTCCCAACTATCTAAAAACCCAGTTCTATTGCCTTGCAATTACATCACACACACATCGCCTTAACTGCGTCTTCAACACACCTTATCAAATACTCTTCCTCACTGAAATCCCCTCAGGCGGGCGATCTCGACATAACTCGTTCACAATGTGTCCTTGCTTACAAACACACTTTCACATTATCTATTAATGCAAAACTCATTCACCTATTTGAGCGATCCTGTTCTATCACTAAACATTCGTCCAACCGTCTATCAATCGCTCCTCTATCTAAGTCGGTGAGTTAAACATACTACCCACATTCACTCGTCCTCTCTCTATGACAGCCTCTCTCTCCAGCCTCTCTCTCTCCAGCCTCCCGAGCTAAACTTTGTCTCGAGTTATATATCCTCAAGCAAGGCCAGAGCTTGACCAATCAATCTCAGGTGATGGTCATCTTCAATCCCAATTGGAACGAAACACTTTGCACACCTGTCACTCATTCTCTCGCAGCAAGCCCCGCTGCCAATTTCGTCTGTCAATCAATCTCCCTCTACCAAAATCGGAAGGCCAGTGGTCAGTTTCTACCTGTCCACATTCCTTAACCCAACTCTGTTCTCCTTTGCTGAGACGGTGAGTGACCTTGACATGCATTCAGGTAGCTTTAAGCTTTAACATGTTCAGGCATCCTAAACTCCCCTTGCTCCGGAGGGAACTGTTACAACAGCCTGTTTGAAGGAAACTCTTTCACCAGTCTTCCGGCCTGCTCCAAGGTCAAATCCAGCGTTTCCTTGATATAATGGATCCATCGTCTTCTCGGTCGACCCATGCATCTCTTCCCAGTGACCATGCCGTCCATAACCGCTATCTCCAGTCTCTTGTGTTGTTTGACTTGTCCAAAAAACCTCAGCTCATGAGCCAATTCTCCTCTACATTCAGGTCTTGCCAGATGGATTTGTTTGCTTCTTTCTTTGTCCACGGGATTTTCAAGACTCTTCTATAGCACTGTGTTTCAAAAGCATCGATCTTTGCTCTTATTGCTTCTGAAATCGTCCATGTTTCCCATCCATAGGTTGCTATAGGAAAAATGCATGTTCTTACGATCTTTAGTTTTAGTTCTTTGTTTGTATTATGCCATAGGTGCTGCATACTCCGTATCTTCTGCATTGCCATAGTCAGTCGTCATCTTACTTCTTACTTTGATGAACATAACCCCCAAGTATATCTTAACGTTCTTCACAAGGCCTGTGCTATAATATGATGGTTAGTACAGCATATGGGTAATTAAATTCACGAAGTTGGGCAGTGAGTTTACACAAGATGGAAAGATGATTAGAGATTTGGAATCAAGAAAATAGAAAACTAATGCGGTTCCCTATCTGCTCTTACAATTATTATAACACGAACACATTCCAATGAAGACACAGAGACTGCTGAAACACGTTATTGTTATACCAACTCTCTGCTGCCAGTGTCAGATAGTTAACTCTGACCAAGGCAGAAGAAGGACAAATCATGATATGTGACGTGAGGTATTTGCGAAAGGCTATCGGTGTGACATGGACAGATGGTCTCAGTGAGTCACTCAAGAAACACGAAATGACAACAACATCGTCGACAAAGCTCACACACGACAGAAAACTACACCGTCCCCTGTCGTCTAACGACACAAGTCAATAGAAGATGAAGATGATTTTTACTCGTAAAAACATTTATGAAAAACAACAATAAAGGAAGAAATGTTGATAGACATTCCGGAAATTGGAATCCAGTACTTCCTGGTCATGAATAGAGTGACGTGTTTGTGAAATCGGTCAAGCTTCCGCCAATACCAACGATGCTGACTTTATCAGTGTTTCTCGACATGTCACCATCTCGACCGAGGAGTGTATACTTAACTGTGCACACACACGTCGCTCTGGAATAGTGTACATAAGTAGAATGGGACAACTAGCCCCTCCGAGTGGTCCGCCGGGGTCTTTCTGCATGACCAAGAAAAGAACTGCCCCATAGAGAGCACGTCGTAGGAGGCGACTAAATGGGACATGGCATAACACCGACCATGTTTATGTGGTTTGTTGAGAGCAGCATAGACGGCGCCTAACAGGTTGCGGGTATACTTTGCTTTAGTGATTGAGTCTATTAGGATGAACTACTACATCGGTAACCATGGTCCAAGAAACTGGTTGTTTAAAGACTCTTCTTCTAAACCATTATAAAGACGGTAAGTAAAGTTAAGCATGTCCCAAGTTAGAGACAAACATATACGTATGAAGCATTTACCTAGTTAGAGAACATTAGCTTTGAAGAATGAGTTTTGTTAGAAATAAACAAATAACTTTACGTGCCTTGTTAGAGATGAACGTTTCTGTTTCTGTTTCCAAGAATCGACGTCACTGCATCCTGGGAATGCCCATAGGTGCTCAGTCTCTCTCATCAAATGGCGTAATGTATGGATGCTGATGGTCCCTGTAGCTCGCTGGTTGTACACTATCCTGCGCCGTCCTCTCGTGCGCCCATCTCCGCTCGAAGCTCGTTTAATGTCGAAACGTTGCAGTCTGTGGATTGCTGCTTCATCTATTTCGGTGTCCTCATCCAGCAGGCGGTCATTGATTGATTTCAAAATGTCACTTCTATCAATCACTAATGTGCTCATAATGGTAGCCTGTGAAGCCATGATGCCAGATCTTTCATTGCTCTGAACCCCGGCATGAGCAGGACAGTAGATTCATGTCAACGCCTGGAGGTTTGAGGCATCAATAGCAGCTATCCACTCGTACCTAAGCCATCCCTTCTGTACTTTCTGAAGTACGGCTTGTCCGTCTGTCACGATGACTGCCATTGTTATAGAAGTCTCAGATATCCATTTCAGTGCTGAGGTCACTGCTCCCGTCTCCATTCTCATACTGGAGGTTGTTGACATGTATGCCCTACTGCGCTCAGCAACGACCTCTCCTCTCACTTTAATCCAGAAACCCCAGCCTGATGTCCCACTGCGCACAACTGATCCGTTGGTGTATTTGACAGATCACTCTCCTGGGTGTTCTCAGTTATCAGCTGATTTACCTCGTGCTCTGCTCTCATATTGCTCCATTCTCTGCATTCCTTGCCTAAGGCTATGATGACTCTCTGGTACTCTATTATTCTATCATCAGTGTGGACCCATTCTTTCCCTTCGGCTATTGTCTCAGCTGGAGTGACGTGTCCGATTGTTGTCTCAGCCTGTGCCATCCATGACGACCCTATCTTGATTCTTTATCTTTTGATATCTGAGATACTAATGTGGTGACACGCATATAGGCTTTGACTTGTGCCAGTTTATGTCTGGATGCCACCGATAACAATCCCAACATGTACCGCATCATCCCAATCGGGGTATCTCTAGTGCAGCCCAGAACCAGTCGCACACCTTCATTCTGGATGCGTTCCAACCTATCACACTGTGTTCTTGATAGTGGAGGATACCTAGTCTAGTAATTGATGACAGACAACGTTTAACTGTATGTGCCTTGTTAGTGCTGAACATAAAACTTGGGTGTATGTGCCTAGTTAGAGATAGAAATGTAATTTTCTGTTACTTGTTAAAGATGGGCATATCTTCTTCTTCTTCTGCGTACACAGTCAGACAGTAACCATTATTTTTTCGAAAAAAGCAGCGGTCATCCTGAGACTCTCGCCACTACCATACAGCTTGTCTTGCAGTTCCACTGGCAATGGCCACATCTGCTCTCTCTGATCCTCGTATGTCGGGCAGTTCTGCAGCAGATGTTCAGTGGTCATTTTACCAGTACCGCACGGGCATTCGTCGGTACACCCTATCTTCAGTTTGTTGAATAGGTGGTACCTCAGTCTGTTGTGGCCAGTGCGAAGTCTGAAGACAACGACCTGCTCTCTTCGGTTCAACTGGTAATAGGCATCGTTTTTGGTGTAACCAGTATGTTCGGTTTCCCATTTGGACATGTATCTGGCTTTGATAAGCCGTTTTGACTCTTCGTACGTCATACTGGTATCTGTTTGTGGTAGTCTTGCACCTTCTTTTGCCAGTCTATCGGCCTCCTCGTTTCCTTGGATGTTGCAGTGTGACGGAACCCACTGTATCACCACCCTTTTTGGTGCGGACTGCTGGCACAGTTTGCAGAGTGCTGCTCTTAAGTCATTAAGCTCAGTGTTCTTCTGGCTTTTTAGCGCTGTGACTACTTCGAGAGCATCTGTCAGCAAGACTATATGGCTCTCATTTTCACTGTGTGTTGCCATTTCTTCCACTGCCGCCCTCAGTGCCTCTGCCTCTGCTCTGAAATTGCTTGTGTACTTACCAGTAGCGAATGACAGTGTTATATTTGTGCCATTTGGTAGGTTCAGGAATGCTCCTGCCCCTCCGTTCTGTGTAGTGTTTGTTACAGAACCGTCGGTGTATGCATGGGTCCAGTCCATGCTTGGGTAGCTTTTCGTTATGAAGCTCAGGGTAGTGTCTCTCCTTTCTTTCTCACTCTGGCAGTTTTTGTTTGCAATACCTGGTATATTTTCTACCACCTCTGGAAATATATCCTGCCTCCAAGTAGGTTTTCGTACAGTAGTGATGGGTTTTGGTGTTGTTAGTGCGTTTGTGGGATCTTCGTGCATCTTTGCTTTGGCTATTTCTGCAAAGTTTCTCCGCTTCAGTTTCCCATTTCCCAGATTGTTTAGTCTCTGGTACATTGGATGGTCCGTCAGTCTTCGGAGTTTCTCTGACTGCAGCTGGGCTCTGCAGTCTCTTCTATCGGTCATGGATTGCAGTCTTGTAATCTTTTCAAGTTCTACAATTGGCGTTGACTTCATGCCACCTGTTATGATTCTCATGGCTTGGTTTTGAAGTTTGTTAACTTTATCGAAGTTCGCCTTCGCTGCTGTTGTCCATGCCGCAATGCCATACTCGAGAACTGGTCTCACTCTTCCAGTGTACAGTTTCTTTAGTATGCTTTCGTCTGCTCCCCAGCTTGTGCCAGCAAGTTTCCTCATGATCGCCATTCTTTCTCTGGCTTTCATTCGGTTTCTCTCAATCTGACTTTTCCATGTCATGCGCCGATCAAATGTGACTCCCAGATAGGTTGGGTTGTCGTTTGGCTGCAGGATTTTGCCGTTTAGGCTTAATTTGGTACTTTGGGGTTTTAATGAGAGCGAGAATATTGTGCACGTGGTTTTCTCCTCGTTTATTTTTACCAGCCATGAGTTCGCCCACTCTTCCAGCGATGTTAGGGCCGTTTGCATCCGGTTTCTTGCTATGGTGAGATTCTTTTCAGAGGTCCACATAGCCAGATCGTCTGCAAACATTGAGCTATGGACTCTTCTTGGTATATTCTCTGTAATATCGTTTATATATACCAGAAAGAGTGTGGGTGACAGTACTCCCCCTTGGGGTACTCCCTGCTCGAGTGTCACCTTTTTGCTCATCTGCCCTTGTACTTGGACTCTGGCCGTTCTTTGTTTGAGGTAGTGGTTGATCCACTTGTACATCTTCCCACAGACATCACTTCTTCTCAGCTTGACTCTAAGTCCGTCCTTCCAGACTTTGTCAAATGCCTTTTCCAGATCCACCCAGACAGCTACTGTGTGCTTCTGTGCCTGGTAGGCATCTTCTATCTCCTGGGCTATGAGGATGACCTGGTCCTCAGTGGATCTGTGCTGTCTAAAGCCGGCTTGCTGTGGGATTAGAATTCGTTTTTCTTCCAGATGCCACATCAGTCTGGTGTTTATCATCCGTTCCATAGATGGGCATATAACTTTATGTTAATTGTTAGAGATAGGCATATAACTTTTTGTGCCTAGTTAGAAATGTGCATCAACTTTATGTTCCATGTCAGAGATGGGCATATAACTTTTTTTTCCTTGTTACAGATGGACGTATAACTTTATGTGCCTTGTTAGAGATGGGAAAATAACGTTATGTGTCTTGATAGAGAAAGGCATATAACTCTATGTGCCTTGATAGAGATAGGCCTATAACTTTATGTGCCTAGTTAGATATAGGAATATAACTTTATGTGCCTTGATAGAGATAGGCATATAACTTTATGTGCCTAGTTAGAGATAGGCATCTCACCTTATGTGCCTTGTTAGAGATTGACAACTAACTTTATGTGCCTTATTGGAGATGGAGGTATCTTTGGCAAATATGTTTCATAGAGATAAATATATATATATATATATATATATATGTATGACTTTTTCGGGTGTGTCTTTTTAGAGATGGACAAATAACTTTGTCATATGTGTCCCCTAGAGGTAGACATTCGTATTTGGAGTATGTGTCTTGTTAGAGATGGGTGTTTAACTGTTGTGTATGTGAGCTTTCTTTTATTTCTAAAAGATATTTGAAGTATTGGTTCTATTTAAAAAAAAAAAAAAAATATTTTTGCAAGATATTTAGAGTGTTGTTTCTAGCCTTTTAAACGTGTCTTTAAGATATTTAGAGCATTCTTTCAATTTTTTCAAATTTCTGCAAGAAATTTGATGTATTGTTTAAATTTTATTTATGTATGTAAGTTTATTTATGTCTTTGTAAAATGTTCTGAGTTCTGTTTCAATTTAAAAAAAATAAATTTGTAATGGCTGAGTCCATGAAGAGTTATCTTCATCCCTGACGGCAATTGTAGCCATGTCACCCACCTTTAACATTACAATATTTAGATTACAATTGATGGAGCACTATTTCTGGAGCACTATTTCTAGAGCACTATATCTGGTGCGCTATTTGTAGAGCACTATTTGTGGACCACTATTTTTGGAACACCATTTCTGGAGCACCATTTCTGGAGCACTATTTCTGGTGCACTATTTCTGGTGCACTATTTTTGGAACACCATTTCTAGAGCACCATTTCTGGAGCATTATTTCTGGTGCATTATTTTGTGGAGCACTATTTGTGGAGCACTATTTGTGGAGCACTATTTGTGGAGCACTGTTTCTGGTGTACTATTTGTGGAGCACTGTTTCTGGTGCACTATTTGTGGAGCACTATTTTTGGTGCATTATTTTGTGGAACACTATTTGTGGAGTACTATTTTTGGTGCACTATTTGTGGAGCACTGTTTCTGGTGCACTATTTGTGGAGCACTATTTCTGGAGCTCTATTTCTGGTGCACTATTTCTGGAGCACTATTTGTGGAGCACTATTTCTGGAGCTCTATTTCTGGTGCACTATTTCTGGTGTACTATTTCTGGAGCACTATTTGATACCTGTATCACTTTTGGGTATTGTTTTCTTTTACATTTTTAAATATGTATCCATGTATCATATTTGTGACTCCGTTTATAGATCGGTTTCCAATCTTTTTTGTTAACCTTGTATCACTTTTGAGTTTGAAGAACTTTACTTTATACTCAAAAGACCACTTCATTATGTTTCGATTTTTTGACTGTATGAATGTCGGGTTGAGTAATGCAATTAACTGCGAACATTTTCTCAAATAGTCATAAAGCTCAGGTCATTGTCCTTAAATGTGAATAGACCCTGATCGACTTTAATCTGCCCTGTGCATACCACAAGTAAAATTCAACATATGAAAACCAACAGCCAATCAAACAATCAGATCCTTCAGATCACTGTGGAGCATAGGTCCTCAACAGATACTTGCAGTCTTTCTGTCATGACCAATTATTTCCTCCCCCCCCCCCCCTAACCGCCGTTTCTGTAGTTGTTAGGTTTTTCTCGACTTCCCTTCCCCATTAAGTGCAAGATCTGCCCCTATTTCCTTTGTCCTGAGGTTTCCAAAACAATGACTGTCTTGCTTTCTCTAAAATCTCTCGTCCGGCCGGCATCCGACCGGTTCTTTCTCACAGTTCTATGTTAGTGACCTATCATACCCTTTCATTTTCTCAATTCTACTCAAGAATCCATCCATGAAAGCTTGGAGCTTCTTAGTTTTAGCTTTGTTTGTCTCCAAGTCACAAAGACGTATAGCAGGCCGGACTTGACATTGGAGTTGTTACCCGTGTCACAGAACCGTACAACAGGACGGACTTGACATTGGAGTTAAAGATCTATATTTACGTAACGAACTTCATTTTGATGTTCACAAATTCCCTAAAACAATAAAAGCCCTTCTCGCCTTTCCCTGTTCTTAAATTGATATCTCTATCAGTATCCCCGCCCATGTCTATATTACTACCAAGATGTGTGAATTTTCTTCTTTGCCCTCGCTTTATTTCTCTATTCTCCAAGGCGGGTGTGTGTTGTACTGTGGTTTTTATTTTGCGCCTGTCGGCCCAGTGCACCCGACTTCGGCATTCATTTTATGTAAGGGTCTGTTACCTCCTGCGTTTTCTAAGGGTTTGCTTCCGTGGTAACGGCCGGTGCTGTGATGGGGATCGAACCCAGCGCCTCCGGGTTCTGAGTCGTGCGACTAAACCACTAGCCCACGCCGTCCCCTAGATGTATGAATGAATCTACTTCTCTTGTCTGTGTCTCCCAGTAAAATCTAATTGTCGTTAGGTGATTTTATCATAAGTTGTGCTGCATTTTTATTTTCCTTAGTGTACCCTCAGACTTTGGGTACCCATTTAGTAAGTATATTTATTGTATTTTGTATTTGGTTGTGAGACAGAAGAGCTGCACCATCAGTAACGTTCATTTTCTTGTAGCAATCCTGATCTTAGTAATCCAGTCAATATCCAGTCAATATCCAGTCAATATCCAGTCAATATCCAGCAAATGGAAGACGAATGGTGAAAGAAGACTGTCTCATCCCAGATCTTATCTCCAATAATTCCCCAAGCTCAGCTGATGCTGACTTAATCATTTCTCAATCAATGTGCCTTCGTTCTTCTATGTAGATGGGGTTTACATTACGGTAAATCGTGTTTAAATCACGTTCTTACAATAATAACATCCAACGTTAATATCGTAGGACAATATTGCTCAGCCCTGGGGTCGCAATCCTTTAGGGTTATTAACAGGACCTAGAAATTTGGAAATATGTTTGCTTCAATATATTGTGTCAAGTTAATGCTTCTTCTTCTTCTTCTTTTTCTTTTTCTTCTTCTTCTTCCTCTTCTTCTTCTTCTTCCTCTTCTTCTTCTTCTTCTTCTTCTTCATCTTCTTCTTCTTCCTCTTCTTCTTCTTCTTCATCTTCACCTGCATCTCGTCCACCACGTTGTTTTCTTCAAATTACATTAGTACATGATTTATTTATATATAGTTTTGTGTATTGGAATATTATTCAAATTTCCAAAAAGCTTTGTGTGGGGGTTCGTCTCTGAGGGTAAGTGCTCAGTTGGATAAGCAAATATGTTTCGCAGGATATTTTCGACTGTCCGTGCTGCTTGGCCGCACCTACAAATGGATGACAAAGCCAGTTTTAGGCTGTGTAGGTGGTCATTCAATCTGTTATGTCCCGATCTCATGTGGAACATGATAACTTATTCGCTCGATCAAGTCAGTGATATTTGTTTCTGGTTTATTGGACTTTTGATATGGCTTGGGTATTTTTTGTTCTTGGAAAGGGATTGATTCTTTTGTGTTCTTCTCTTGCTTCCCCCTTTTGCTAACCTACAAGCTGATTCAAGCGAGATTTAACATTTTCGCATTTTTTATATCCTAAATGTAATGAAACATGATTGATTGATTTGTAACTCTCTACAAGTGAAACGAAGAAGCATTACTGCACCTGGCACATTTACATAAAAACTGTTGAAATATCATATTAGTTGCAAGTGTAGTAGCAATTGTTTCTCGTTATGAGATTGCATGTTCAGTTCAGGCGCCATCTCCGCATCAGTAGGCTGCAATGGATCTCCAGTATCTCTTGCCGTAAATTGTGCAATTTGAGAGGCTTTTTCAGTCCATTTCCTGGTGTTATCCACCCAATTAAGGCGTTGACTGCCTCTTGAACCACTGCCTTCCACTCGACCCGCCGCCTTCCACTCGACCCGCCGCCTTCCACTCGACCCGCCATTATGGTCTTCAACAAGGAGGTATGCCTTGTTATATGAGCACAATAATGTAACTGTCTAACTCTGATTTCGGTCATTAATTCTCTTTTCACCCGAAACTTTTCCAATACCTCCAAATTTGTTTTCTTCTTTTTGCAAGAAATGCGACCCAATCTTCTATATACCCACATTTCGAAGGCTTCAACACTCTTTTTCAACTTGTTATTCATTGTCCATGTTTCTGCGCCATAAAGTAGTGACAAGTATACATAACACCTGACACTTCTCGTAGTCAAATGCTGATTTATCTGTTTAGATGTCAGTATGTGTCCCATGTTGTGGAATCCCATCGTTGCCATACCTATTCTCTTTCTGATTTCTTTTTCATAGCTGCCTTCATCCGTTATTATTTGACCTAGATAGAAGAAACTATCTACGTGACCAAGTATTTGATCTTTTCTTTGTATCTGCATTCGTGGTTTCTTGCCACTTTTCCCAATTTTCTTTGCTTTCTTAATTTTTTTGTCTAATTATGTGTTTTTTTTTCACAACCCTCTGAAATCCTCTTTTACGATATACTTGAGAGCTGACATTGGGTCTTAGTGTTGGTTTAGTAGACCTGTACTGCCACAGAGGTGTACTCTACTGCCAAGTTCGCAGCCATGTTGTGATGATTTGTTGTGTTTGTCTAAACATGCTAATACTTGAATAGAGAAGTAGGTATAGAAAACAGCACGTCAATCAATAAAACAGTAAAGTTCTCTCATTGAAGTGTGAGAGATGTTATTGTCCTGGGTCTTAGAAATTCTAACTCTAAAATAGCAAGGTTCGCATTTGCAGCTGTGTTAACTGGGGTGTGACTAGATTATATGCCCTGTCAGGTTTATTCCCTTACATGCAATCACTCTAAACAATAGGCCACTAGGATGGTTAACAAATGGTGCCAGATGTTATCTGTTGTATTGTTATCAAACCCACTTTTCTACAAAGTCACATGGTGAGACGTATTTTCAAATTCTGGGTGATGTATTGTTAGGCGTCTGTCGTATTCCTGTGTCACTTGAGAATATTTCTTCAATCACGAATCCAAGAAAAGCATTCCCCCGTAATGCAATTTCACATGTTAGCTCTAGGTCTGTTGTGAATTGATACTACAGATGGCTTCATTCGATAGAAATGGTTCCTTGTGATAGAGGTGGTTCAATTTGATAGAGATGGTTTCTTGTCACATAGGTGGTTCCTTATAATAGAGATGGTTCCTAGTCACATAGGTGGTTCCTTATAATAAAGATGGTTTCTTGTCACATAGGTGGTTCCTTATAATAGAGATGGTTTCTTGTCACATAGGTGGGTCCTTATAATAGAGATGATTTCTTGACAACGAGATGACTCTTTGTTGACCCCATGTCAGGGATATCACTCCTTGATGACTCGTTGTCAGAGAGATGACTCCTTGTCAGAGAGATGACTCCTTGTCAGAGAGATGACTCCTTGTCAGGTAGATGACTCCTTGTCAGAGAGATGACTCCTTGTCAGAGAGATGACTCCTTGTCCAAGAGATGACTCCTTGTCCAAGAGATGACTCCTTGTCCAAAAGATGACTCCTTGTCAGAAATGACTCCTTGTCAGAGAGGTGACTCTTTGTCAGAAAGGTGAATCCTTGTCAGAGAAATGACTCCATGTCAAGGAAATGACTCCTTGTCAGAGAGATGTCTCTTTGTCAGAGAGATGACTCCTGAGAGAAGAAATGTTTTCTTATGTTAGAGAAATCTCTTACATTAGGGATGGCTCAACTTATTAGAGATGGCACCTTACACTAGAGATGGCGCCTTACAGTAGAAATAGCGCTTTATATTAAAGATGGCGTCTTACATTAGAGATGATGCCTTAAATTAAAGATGACGCCTTACATTAGAGATGGTGCCATATATTAGAGATGGCGCCTTACATTAGATATGGCGCCTTACATTAGAGATAATAGCGATGGAGCCTTATATTAGAGATGGTACCTTAGAGTAAAGATGGCTCCTTACATTTTAGACAATACCTTATATTAGAGATTGCGTCTTAAATGAGCTATGGCACCTTGTATTAGAGATGGTACCTAAGAGTAGAGCGGGCGCCTTATATTAGAGAAGCGCCTTTCATTAGAGATTTATCTTTATGTTAGAGATGGCGCCTTATATTAGAAATGGTACTTTATTTTAGAGATTACGCTTTATTTAAAGATGTCGCCTTACGAGCCAGGTGTCTTATCAGCCTGGTCTGAAGATGATCACTGGTTCTCGTCTTCGAAGTCGTTACTAAAGCGGCAAAGTTCTCTTTCCACTTTTGATCTAATTATGCCTTTCATAACTGTTCTGGTCTCTTCTAACGCTGTTGCTGTATCATATTGCTGTAGAGTTCCAACCCTTGTATCGCAAGCGTGTCTGTATTTTCATTTCCCAGAACGTTGCAGCGTCATCCACTGACTGTGAACTGTTTGAAACACTCACACAAGCTTTCAAGTGATTGTTGTCCTGGTTTTCAGTGATGGTTTTATTGATATGACCTTTGTGATGATAACCACTTGTTTCATTGCATTTAGCAGTTTATAAGTCCCTATGTGGATGATACAGTTTTGATTACAAAAAGGGAGCAAGAATTACAGGAGCTTGTGACAACAATATACACAGTAAGACAAGAGTGGATTAGACATAAACATAAAGAAAACAAAGACTATGATCATTTGGAAAAGTGACAAGAAGCCATGTATGCAGAAACAAATAAAAGATCAGCTACTGGAACAGGTACACCGTTCCTCCTGTAGGTCTTAAAAAAACAGAAGAGGGCAGCTGTGGAAAAGAAATCAGAAAAAGATTAGGTATGGCCAATATGGTGTTCGACAACATGCGACACGTACTGACATCCAAAAAGATAAATTAGAATTTGAAAATGAGAATTGTCAGGTGTTATGTCTACTCGTCACTACTTGATGGCGCAGAAACATGGACAATGCATAACAAGTTGGACACGAGTATTGAGGCCTTCCAAATATGGGTATATAGAAGATTGGGTCACATTGCTTGCAAAGAGAAGAAAACAAATTTGGAGGTATTGGAAAAGTTGGAGGTGAAAAAAGAATTAATGACCGAAATCAGGGTTAGACAGTTACGTAATTTCGGTCATATAACAAGACATACCTCTTTATTGAAGACCATACTGAAGAGTAGGGTGGAAGGCAGTCGTTCAAGAAGCAGACAACGCCTTAAGTGGGTGGATAAAATCAGGAGATGGACTTTAAAAAGTTTCTCAAATTCCACCAGTTCGGCAGAAGATAGAGCAGACTGGAGACCCATTACAACCGACTTTCGACACGGAGATGGCACCTGGACTGAACAGAAGAGTCCCTGCTGTCATTTCTACGCTGGTGTCTCATATTGTAATATCTCAAAGTGATGACTATTTTCAGGTAGACTTCATTTTTAAATCGATTTCCCATTCTGCATTTAATTTAGATCAAATCCATCAGTGTATGCATATGTCCAGGTTCTTAGTGGAGATCTCACTTTGATATAAATAGAGGCTATGTGCTTTATTTGCGTTCCTGTTTGTGTCTATTTGTTTTCAAGTGAGTCGCAGTGGTCAAGAATCAAGGCTCTATCCTCTCAAAGCATTGAATGGAAACGGTACGCGATGCAATTCTGCAAGTTTCAAGAGACCCTTGGTCTCAAGGTAGATGACATCAGAGTACCTGCACCCTGAGTTACCTTAAGACGTGTCCACGTTTCTCTTGGAACTGATTAAATGTAGCTCGGGAGAAGAGAGTGAGGCTTATGACCAGCGCAGTTATTTCCTCACTTTAATTAAAATAACGCGCAAGTTACATAATCAATTTATTTTTACATAATCAAGACAAAACCGTCTGATGATGTCGATAACATCGCTTGCAATGCCTAACTAACTTTTGAATTTGTTTTCAATGTTGGAGATGCGAGATATAACTGTAAGGAATCATCTTCTTTTCCATAGTTCCATAATTGTGTTTGGCTGGCAACTGCTATGCAGCTACATTGCAAACATAGTATGGCTTGGTTTTGCTTTGGTTCGTTCGTTATCAATCTCCCGCTACCGAACCCTGAAAGGGCATAAGTAGCAGAACGTAGTTCAGTGAACGGAATACGTTGTGTCGTAGTGTACGGCTTGACTGCGATATTTGCGCTTTTCGGTCCAACACATCCGACTTAAGCAAGCATTTTTTTAGTACGGGGTTAGCATTCCCTCTTCGACCCCTTCCCCTTAGCCAGTCTGCCCTGCTGCAGCCTGTTATCCAGGATCACCGCGTGGAGGTGTAGAAGGATATTGACAGCTCTGGTTCGCTGGCCCTGACGCTAGCAGTCAGCTATGGGTCGCTGGCTACTGCAGCTCATGCGCTGCTCAGCATCGTTATCCCGAACAAGCATAGTATTATTATATAATATGATACTGGATAACAGGCTGCAGCAGGGCAGACTGGCTAAGGAGAAGGGATAGAAGAGGGAATGCGTACTCGGTACTAAACATGCTTGCTGAAGTCGGATGTGTTGGACCGAAAAGCGCAAATATCGCAGCAAAGCTGTAAACTACGACACAACGCATTCCGTTCTCTGGACTACATTCTGCTACTTAAGCCCTTTCAGGGTTTTGTAGCGGGAGATTGAGAACGAACGAAGCCAAGCCAAGCCATATATGATTGATAACAGAGTTTAAAAATTACTTCGTTTGAGTCTGTTTTTGCTAGTCGCTTCATTCTCCGTGCATAGGATGCTTTAGTAATATCTTAAATATGTGCTCCTGCTGTAGGTTTCTACAATCTGTCTTTCTTTCACTGACTTGATTTGCGTGAACTTTAAGATTTACGTTTTTATGCAGGGCTGCTTGGTTGGACGTATTCTATTTGTACAAAGTTTGTTTTTGGCGCTGTAGACCAAGTCGCGATTCCTCATTCTAATAATAATCTCACTATTTATGTACATAGTTTTTTAAAATATTCTCTTCATTACTCCATTTTGAAGTAGCCATTTTTTGTATTCTTAATGTTTGTGTTATCCATGGTATCATGCGACCTAAGGTAACTCGTAAATAGTTTGAGTTTCCTTACATTCGAATCTCTTGTCTGTTTAATTGGCACGTAGGCTATTGATTTTCAATTTAGCAACCAGTTGTTATACCAATTTTCAATGAAAGTCGGAGAATCAAATATTCATACTCTAGATCATGGAATTTTTTTCTTCTGGATTCTGCTTAGAAGGAGTAGAGGACATAATTAGGATCGTTTGTTGTTATGTCTTTAATGCAAATAAGGAAGAGTGTGTTTCCAGGAAACTCTTTTTTGAGGCATACCCCCACGATGTAGTACTTTCCACTGGATTTTCTTTGTTCAGATATTGCCTAATCAAGTTGATCATTCTTCCGCACATCAATTATTTTTGTATTTTTGTTCAGAACGCATCTCTCTAGACTCTGTCAAAGATTTATCCATGTCTACCTGCACTGTTAGGGTGTGTTTACATTCCTTGAGAGCATCTTAATTTCCTACATATACGTGGTTGGTGTTTTGATGCTCTTTGGACATATGCTGTCTGCCACTGTTTAAAAAAGTATTTACTCTCAAGGTTCAATTTAGTCTAACATATAAACCAATTTTAATCGCATTAACTTACCTAATTTACCTCAACTTATCCTTATTGAACTTAAATTGGCTTAACTTACCTTATCTCAAGTTACCTTAACTTAAATTATCTTTCCTTATCTTACCGTACCTCATCTTACTTTTATTTACCTTACCTTATCTTATCTTATCTTACTGAAACTTACCTTACCCTAGCCAACCCTATCTTACCTTACCTTCCACTACCCTATCTTACCTTATCCTACCCTAACCGACCCTATCTTAGCGTACCTTACCTTACGTTACCTTAATTTAACTTTCCTTACTTTATCTTACCTCAATTTACCTTACCGTATCGAATTTTACCTTATCTCAACTTACCTTTCCTTACCTTACCTCAATTTACCTTACCTTACCTCAACTTAACTTACCTTACCTTACCTCCACTTACCTTACCTTACCTCAACTTACCTTACCTAAACTTAACTTACCTTATACCTTACCTTACCTTACCTCAACTTAACTTGCTTTACCTTACCTTACTTTACCTTACATCTACTTAACTTAATTTAGTTTGATTTCTTTATACTCTTCAGAGTCTGTATATAACCAGTTTGTTTTACTTTACGTGATCTAAAAATATCTCTGTGCATCAAATCTATTCTTAACTGCATCAACTGACGCTGTCCTCGTTATTTACTGCAGCAATGCGTTCCAAGCTTTCACGACTTTCTGACCGAAAACATATTTCTTAATATCTAATCTGCACCTTTCCTTAATTAATATGTAGATGCACCCTCTTGTTCTTTGTTCATGTGTCATGCTACATCCTGATCAAGTTAATACATTCATGGAAAGTTCTTTTGCATGACTTACTTACTTTCCGTGTCCAAGAACGACGTTATACAATATGCATCCTGTATTCAGTGGCAAGAATTACCTTGTCATTTGCCTCCAGCATGTTGCCCATATTGGATGTTTCATGGAGGTTGAGGCACGTCGTCAGGTGGTCTGGATCCTGTATTGCGCCACAGTCACATGTGTCATCATCTGTGTAGCCCCACCGTTTCATATTCGTCTTTCACCATGCCACAGTCACATGTGTCATCATCTGTGTAGCCCCACCGTTTCATATTCGTCTTTCACCATGCCACAGTCACATATGTCATCATCTGTGTAGCCCCACCGTTTCATATTCGTCATTCACCATGCCACAGTCACATGTGTCATCATCTGTGTAGCCCCACCGTTTCATATTCGTCTTTCACCATGCCACAGTCACATGTGTCATCATCTGTGTAGCCCCACCGTTTCATATTCGTCTTTCACCATGCCACAGTCACATGTGTCATCATCTGTGTAGCCCCACCGTTTCATATTCGTCATTTACCATGCCACAGTCACATGTGTCATCATCTGTGTAGCCCCACCGTTTCATATTCGTCTTTCACCATGCCACAGTCACATGTG
Organism: Ariolimax columbianus; assembly: GCA_036924085.1. Lineage (NCBI taxonomy): Eukaryota > Metazoa > Mollusca > Gastropoda > Stylommatophora > Arionidae > Ariolimax > Ariolimax columbianus. The sequence continues at coordinate 52,100,594 of JAVGWX010000010.1, read as the reverse complement.
TCATCATCTGTGTAGCCCCACCGTTTCATATTCGTCTTTCACCATGCCACAGTCACATGTGTCATCATCTGTGTAGCCCCACCGTTTCATATTCGTCATTCACCATGCCACAGTCACATGTGTCATCATCTGTGTAGCCCCACCGTTTCATATTCGTCTTTCACCATGCCACAGTCACATGTGTCATCATCTGTGTAGCCCCACCGTTTCATATTCGTCTTTCACCATGCCACAGTCACATGTGTCATCATCTGTGTAGCCCCACCGTTTCATATTCGTCTTTCACCATGCCACAGTCACACGTGTCATCATCTGTGTAGCCCCACCGTTTCATATTCGTCTTTCACCATGCCACAGTCACATGTGTCATCATCTGTGTAGCCCCACCGTTTCATATTCGTCTTTCACCATGATACTCCAGTCTGTTCAGGGACTTCCATGTCGTGTATGGTAGATGATGTCCGGGGGCAGGTTCCTCCCGAAGTTCCATTTCTGGGGTACTGCATCGATTCATGCCATCTCTCGATGCGGCGACTTTCAGGGTTTGTCTGCATGGGCTGTGTTGATTTTACGAAACTATGTCTGGATATTTTGCGCCCTGTACATGATGTCCAAACATTGGGTGCCTTGGGTCGTGTGCTATGTACATGATATCCACACATTGGTTGCATTGGGTCGTGTGTTCTGTCATGTCGAACTGTTTCCACTTTAATATTCTGCGCATGCAACCATTTACGAAAGTCTGTAACTTTTTTGCAAATGCATTTGTTCGAGAATCATTCAATAGAACGGACTTTACGTTGGAGTTGAGGATTTTTTTAGTGGTAGCTTACATTTCCTATGATTTTCATAAGGTCACTAATGCAATGCATTTGACATAAGAATAGAACAACACAAATCCTCACATGAAGTGTTTTGTGTGGACGACCAAAACCTAATATACGTGGAAGAAGATAAGCATATGGTAGATGAAACAGCATGTGAAAGATATAAAATGAAGGTTATCGTATCAAAGACGGAAAGATAAACAATACCAGAACGCCAGAAAAGCCCAGAATGCGTAGACTTTGCAACGACTTCCTAACAGCGATCAAAAGACGAAAGTTGACTTGGCATGAGTTCATCTCGAGATCTAAGACATTGCAAATAGGATACTACGGGGCACAGTACAAGTCAAGCGAGGTTGTAGACGACAGAGAAAACGAATGGAGGGCAACACCCATGATCCGAAGATGAGCACACAAAAAACGAGAGCAGACACAGAGGGGTGGTGCAGGATTGTGGATGTAACAGCAGAGATGCCTCAGCTATCTGAAGGGTCCCAAGCTGAATTGAGACCGACAGGTACGGTCACCATACATATGTAATGTCAAACGTAAGTAAGGTCAAGAGTTCAAATATGTGGTAGGTATTTGTATAGAAGATAGAACTCTTGATAGATAAATTAAAACTAGAACGTTTCTGCAGTGATTTATCAACCGTTACCACTGCTTAAACACTCGAATACCAGCTTGGCAGCAAGGAAACAACTGATAACACAATATTTATACCAACTCTGCGGTATAACTGTCAAATATGATCCTAATCCAAGACACAAGAGAGAGGAATTGTGACCGGTGGAACGAAATGGTTAAGAAAGGTCTTGTGTGTCAACAAGAGAGACAGAATGAAAATGTATGGCATTATAAACATGGTGAGAAGTATTTTTTGTGGTGATTAATTTTCTGAAAATATGAAGGTTCGGTCATCTAGTGTGAATGTAATGTTCGGTCATCTAGTGTGACTGTAATGTTCAGTCATCTAGTGTGAATGTAATGTTCGGTCATCTAGTGTGAATGTAATCTAATCCAATAAACGACACGACTACAACACAAGAGGATCTGGTTACAAGGATCGAGGAAGGCCGAATGACAGATGCATAGAGAAGATGAAATACACATGATCGAAGAAGGCTAACTGTATCTCCCCATCCTCTAACAGCAACAGCGGATGGAAAAATAGGTAAGTAATTAAGAAAACAAATAAGTATTTCAGTAAGTAATTAAGTAGGTAAGGACGCGTAATTTAGTAATTAAGAAAGTAATAAGTGAGTAAATAATTTGATACACCAATAATTAACCAATTAAGTAAGTAAACAGGTAATTAAGTAAGTAAAGAATTAAGTATGTTGTTAAGTAAGTAAGTAAATAAGTAAGTGAGTAATGAAGTAAGTAAATAGGTAATTTAGTAAGTAAGGAATTACGTATGTAGTTAAGTAAGTAAGTAATTAAGTAAGGAAATAAGTAAAACAGTAATTAATTAAGTAAGTAATGAAGTCAGAAAGTAATTAAGTAATTTAGTAGATAGGTAACTAAGTAAGTAAATACGTTAGTTAGTAAGTAAGTAAGTAGTAAGTAAGCAGGCATACAAGTAAGCAAGCCCGCAAACAAAAATGTAGACAGTAAAGGAAAAATAAGCAATCAAGGAAGCAAGCTAGAAAGCAAACAAGTAAGTAAATGCGCGAGCAAGCAAACAATTAAATAAGGTAGCAAGCATACAATTAAATAAGCAAGCAGCAAACAAACAAATAAGCAATCAAGCAAACAATTAAACAAGCAAGCAAACAAACAATTAAATATGCAAGCAAGGAAGCAGCAATTAAATAAGCGAGCATGTTAGTAAATAAGCAAGCGAGTAAGTAAGAAAATAATTCTTTTGTCCTTCGATGTTCGGTTTCCTAATTCACAAGTTCTCGTTTTGAATACAGTCCTGTTGAGGGAGAAGTGTGTGACAGTCCTGTTGAGGGAGAAGTGTGTGACAGTCCTGTTGAGGGAGAAGTGTGTGACAGTCCTGTTGAGGGAGAAGTGTGTGACAGTCCTGTTGAGGGAGCAGTGTGTGACAGTCCTGTTGAGGGAGAAGTGTGTGACAGTCCTGTTGAGGGAGAAGTGTGTGACAGTCCTGTTGAGGGAGAAGTGTGTGACAGTCCTGTTGAGGGAGAAGTGTGTGACAGTCCTGTTGAGGGAGCAGTGTGTGACAGTCCTGTTGAGGGAGCAGTGTGTGACAGTCCTGTTGAGGGAGAAGTGTGTGACAGTCCTGTTGAGGGAGAAGTGTGTGACAGTCCTGTTGAGGGAGCAGTGTGTGACAGTCCTGTTGAGGGAGAAGTGTGTGACAGTCCTGTTGAGGGAGCAGTGTGTGACAGTCCTGTTGAGGGAGCAGTGTGTGACAGTCCTGTTGAGGGAGAAGTGTGTGACAGTCCTGTTGAGGGAGAAGTGTGTGACAGTCCTGTTGAGGGAGCAGTGTGTGACAGTCCTGTTGAGGGAGCAGTGTGTGACAGTCCTGTAAATGTCGACTATTGCTGATAAGCGCACTCAATGACACATCCAGGGCAGAGCAGTCCCCAAATCATGGTTTGTATTCCCACGCCAGAGCCACATGAGGGTCAAGTGAAACATACCGATCAAAACGCTAACATCTCCCACATGTCGTCCTTCAAGAAATGGGCTGTAAGATATAATTAGCGATTATTGTTTTTCGAAGCTCAGTATTTATGTTGCTCGATGTTAGAAGTCTTTGTTTCTTCCTAATGCCTGTTTTTGCTACAGCAATCCTAGTTCTGATCAACTTGACAACGGAGATTCTCTTTAATTGTTTGTCCCAAGTACGAAAACCTCCGCACTTGTTCTATGGCCTGCCCCTCTAAGCTGATATTTATTCTTTGGCTTCGTTTAGCTTTTGCCATAGTTATGTTAACTTCGTTTGGCTTTTGCCAAAGTAATGTTAACTTCGTTTGGCTTTTGCCATAGTTATGTTAACATTGTTTGGCTTTTGCCATAGTTATGTTAACTTCGTTTGGCTTTTGACATAGTTATGTTAAGCTTGTATTAATCTTCTTACCTAATTCCTTGTCAGAATCGTTGAACTTTCTGTGAGTAGCTTTAACAATAGCCAATATGTGATACAGAAATAGACGAGTGGATAATTGGTTTTTCTGGAGATTGGGAGACGAGGAATATGAACACAAAACGAGTGTGATTCAATTGAGCGCAACCTAATACAAAGAAGGCTTTACGTTAGGCATTGTCGTGCAGTGACTCTTCTCAAAGGGGACTAGGTTTTTAAACAGCTTGAATTATTGGACTATAGAGGAATACTCTCCATTTTATGTACAATATGTAGCTTTACCAATGGCATTTCTAACGGTCACGGCTTAAGCAGTTTAGCTCACGTCAACCGATGCACAATATTTAGAGATGAAATAAACAAATATATTTTATATACATTTCAAAAACCTTTTCTGATTCTGATATTCTGATTTTCCCGAAAGTTTTAATTTAGTTATTGCGGATAGGTGGGAATAAGTGGTTTGGTTGTGTATCTTGGCTTTGTGAAAATGGCTGAAATCACCAAAGACATTATTATTTCACACACCATGATTTGTTTTAAGCAGCACACGCGGCCTACAATGCAGTTTGTTTCTTGATTTGCATGCAGTTAACCAGTTTGAAGAAGTATAATACTCTGTTCTCAAATTATGTGTCCTTCATCCTTCATTTTTGTTTCAACAGAAATGTCTGGAATTAACTTAACTTAACTTAACGTTTTTATACTGGTTTAGACGACTTTACAGAGTTTGTGTACAACCAGTTTCTTGGAGTGTTGTTTAACAAATGTGCGAGTCCATCTTAATAGACTCAAACACTACAGCTAAGTAGACCTGCAGTCAGTTAGGCGCCATCTATAGCTGCTCTTAGCAAACCACTCGAGAAATGGTACAAATAACTTGGGTAAATGTTTAGCTTACATTTTGTCCGGGCAGCCGCCGATTAGCATACTCTTTTCGATTTTCAACTGCCAAAGAATTTATAACGTGCTAGACACTGCGCACGGGAGTTCAATCTCACCACCCAGAGACCAGGGGAATTTTTACTAGAAGATCCAGGTAAAAAAAAACCTTACCTCGATACCACTGAGTCCCCCTACCTTTCGTTATTACTTGCTGTTTTCCTTCACAACTGAGAGTTCCAAACGATATTGTGAATCGAGAACACATCAGTGCGACACGTCATCGTGATACATCCCTTTGTCCTAGTTATACCAACTTGTCGCTGGCAAACTTTGTTGTGAAGAAACAGTTTTGAAATCCGAGGTCTCTTCTATATAAACACTTTAAAACACTTTAAAACACTGTCAAACTGTATTAGCAATCAAACACTTTAACACTTCACAAGATCTCTTTCATTAACATTATCTTAATAACCACAACATGACAGAACGCCAAGCGGCTAGCATATATCTCATTGTACAAAGTGACTAGCTCTGCTTCGGTTGTTCCTCTACTCGCTGATAACCCACAACAATCGAGCACTTCCGATGCCAGAGTACCACCATGTTGGGCCGGAAATAGTGGGAACATCGTTGAGTATTGTGACACAAATTGAGATTCAGATAGTGAGGATTACTAATCTTGATCGTTGAGTATTGTGACACAAATTGAGATTCAGATAGTGAGGATAACTAATCTTGATCGTTGAGTATTGTGACACAAATTGAGATTCAGATAGTGAGGATTACTAATCTTGATCGTTGAGTATTGTGACACAAATTGAGATTCAGATAGTGAGGATTACTAATCTCGATCGTTGAGTATTGTGACACAAATTGAGATTCAGATAGTGAGGATTACTAATCTTGTTTATTCAATGTTTTTATTTTAAATGTTTTTATGTCCAGTAGAAATTTAACTCAAATTAGCTTAACTAAAATGTATGGGTACTAACCAAGTTCTTCTGGTTCATTGAGAACATAACGGAGATAAACAACAATGAGGGAAAGAAAAGGGGATGGAGACATAACATATAATGTGAGAAGAGACGTAGGAAAAGAGAGGGAAGAGAAAAGGAGAGAGAGTCGGAAATAGAGGGAGAGATAGTGAAAGAGGAGAGAGAGAGAGAGAGAGGGAAGGAGATGGAGTAACAGACGGGAGGAGAATGGCAGGGTGAGTTAAGCAGGGAGAGAGTTTGGTTGAGGCAGAGTGAGAGAAAGAGAAAGAGATGAACAGAGATGAAAGAGATACATACGTGCAAATAGAGAAAGAGAGAGGTCAGGAAATATATTCTCATATATACAGATTTAAGAAATATAGTCACACATACAGATTAAGGAAATATAAATTGCGGACAAGGAGTGAGAAAGAGAGAGCGTTTTCAAAGTCCCTAAATAGGACTCGCGTCTTGTAACTACTCATGCTTCTCGTAACGTATAGACTTTACCTGCCACAAATCGGGAAGGGATTGTCGTACGCGCGTGAGATATTTTTGGCCCGTCCAAGTTAGCGTGAACACAATACAAACCAGAGCGTGATCTTTGCTCTCCTGGTCCAGGGTGATATTCATGTTTTCTTATGGGACATTCAGCTCAAATGTGTTATTTACATTATGATATAACTTTATTAGACTTCTACTGACGGTTGTGATCGTTTTGGGAAAATTGTTTTCCTCTGTGGTAATATGTTAATTAATAGACAATATGTTACTTACTTAATAGAGAGTTTCGTACATGTGTTACTCTATTGAAGACAAAATATAAAACGACTATAGTAATTGTGTTGTATAAGGCTGTTGCTTTATTCGTAATGTGTTACTTATATCTAATGTGTTACTTTATGAGTAATGTGTTACTTTTTACCGAACTTTGTACCTCATATTATACCTATACCTCTACACCTCACGGTAGAAGAGGAGCGACTAAGTAAGTAAGTAACTAAGTCTAGGACCTATAGAAAACGAAGATTATGATGGTGTTGGGTAGAGTTATTACTTTTTAGGTAATGACTTACTTTACAGGCAATCTGTTACCTTATACATATTTCGGTCCGATAGAAAATGTGCCTATGGTGATATTACGTAGTGGTTTTTTTAAATCATTGGTAATGTGTTACTTTAATGACAGCCTGGTTCGGTAAACAGGAAGATTGTAAATGTGTTAGGTAGAGTGTGATTTGATAGGTAATATGTTACTTGATAGATATTCTGGTACTTGATATGTAATGTAATAGTTAATAGGTAATGTGTTACTTGATAGGTAATATGGTACTTGATATGTAATGTGTTACTTGATTAGTAAAGTGTTATTTGACAGATAATGTGTTCCTTTATGTGTGTTACTTGAAAGGTAATATTTTACTTGGAAGGTAATATAGTACTTCATAGACAGTTTGGTCCGTCACACAATTAAGATTGCGTTAGTGTTCCAGATGGTTTTACTGGATATATAATACGTGAATTAATAGATACTGTTGTAGGCATCTGAGAAACTGGAGACAACGTTGTTTGGATATCAATTGCTCGACAAAACTGCATGCGTTCGAATCCTGGTAGGTACTTTTGTACGGAGGAGGGGAGAGTGGTTAGCTGACCTGCACATGGCGAAGCGACTGCAGGGTAAGCTGCCTCTATACCTCAGCCCCAAAACTGACAATGTTACTTTAAAAAAAATTAGATATTTATCGACCGACACTGTGAGGATTCAAGATAGACGAAGGCTAAGGCAATACCTTAAATACTCCAGTCATTCGTTTGCAGAGGAATGTGGAGGATAGTGGGTATAAAGTGGCAGAACATGGGGAGAAATGAAGACCTTTGAGGCAGGTAACAACAACAGCCCCTAGAACAACAAATGCAGATGTGAAAGCAGGGCAGGACATACGCTGAAGAACCACTGCCTAACAAAACTAGACAGGCTCTCGTGGAATACTCAAGAGAGGAGAAAAGAGGTATCCCAAAAAATACATGAACAGAATGTAAGAAGGAACTTCGATTAAATGGTTACACCTGGAGAGAGGCACACAGAGACGCCTAGGCCTTGCTAGTTAGTTGGTTAGTTAGTTGGTTAGTTAGTTAGTTAGTTAGTTAGTTGGTTAGTTAGTTGGTTAGTTAGTTGGTTGGTTAGTTAGTTGGTTAGTTAGTTGGTTAGTTAGTTGGTTAGTTAGTTGGTTAGTTAGTTGGTTAGTTAGTTGGTCAGTTTGTTGGTTAGTTAGTTGGTTAGTTAGTTGGTTAGTTAGTTGGTTAGTTAGTTGGTTAGTTAGTTGGTCAGTTTGTTGGTTAGTTAGTTGGTTAGTTAGTTGGTTAGTTAGTTGGTTAGTTAGTTGGTTAGTTAGTTGGTCAGTTAGTTGGTTAGTTAGTTGGTTAGTTAGTTGGTTAGTTAGTTGGTTAGTTAGTTGCTCAGTTTGTTGCTTCATCTTACCGATGATGACAACATTAGCAGACGGTTTTGTCTGGATGGTCTAACTTGCGTTATGTTTGTATTATAGTGAGGAAGAAACAGCGCCGGTCATCAACTTCACTCTCTGGTCCCGAGCTATCGTCAACCAGTGGTAAGACAAAACGACTGGAGGTAACTAAACACTCTGGTTTCACGTTTATTGAAACCAGAAGACACTTGGAATTTGAGGGATTCGATAGCCCACCGGTTTCCGTTCATCGCTTTGAGATGCACGTGCCTTACCTCTCAACACCATCACTCATAGTGTGAGCGATGTGTCCTGGACATGTTGCTAACCAATCTCTCCAAGACGATGTGTTTGTCCATTACTGGCTTGTGTTCATGTTCTAGTTCAGCCGTGTGCACAAGTTCGTGGAAATACGACACAGGGTAGCCGAAAAAACTATTGAAAATATCAGAAGACTATGCCATGATAATCGAAGGGAAAAACACTTAAAAATGAACAGACTAACTAACTAACTAACTAACTAACTAACTAACCAGACCATGTATGCTTGCGAGACGTGGTCAATGGCATATGTTAAAATTTACTTGACCTACTTTTGAGAAAGGGAATACTGAAGAAAGTCAAGCTGCCACGCGAACTTACTAAAAATTGAGACCTAGTGCAATTGGGTTTCTAACACGTCATCCCTGACAGCATTGAACATATAATGTTCCCTCACCTATTTTAAAAGTAGTGTTGCAGATTGTGTTGGCAATCTCATCATGTAAAAACACAGCATCACATACACCACCTCTACCAGAACACATGATATTGAGGTCGGCGTCCAGCCAGAAGGGCTTCCGTGTTGGTGACACCACGCTGTACAGAGACAAGAGCAAATTTGTGTGTTGCGCCTCAGGCATGAATACACACGATTCCGCAGCCACATGTACACACAAGTAGTCTCTATACGGCATGTTCTGAGATAATCGTGGAAAACGTTATTCAGAGGTGTCATTAAAGTGTCAAAGTGAATGGTACCCACGTTAGTGTCATCAATGTTGCCACTAAATAAGCCATAGGGGGAGGATCAGTATCAGCATTACAAAGCCTGCTTTAACATTTTAACAACACAGCCGAAGAGTTTCCCATGAACATAAGCACATTAAAGACAAAGTCTATTGTTATAGACAAGCAGCATGGACATTTGAATATAATCCTCAAGGAAGAAATAGTTGAATATGTACACAAGTTTAAATATGTAGAGCCTATCCTCAAAAGAGACGGACATTAAGACAAGGATTGTATTGATATAAATGTCTTTCAGAGAAAAACATCAATTGCTGACTTCAACAAGTATCAGGATAGAACTGAGGAAAAGAATAATCACTACTCATATATGATCAATTTCAGTAACTCTAAATTTCTTAATACTGGTTTTCAATCAGGCACGGGTGTCTGTTGCCAGGTAGTCAAATGTTGAGTAAACTCATTTTCGCTCTTTTCTCTTGATGTACCAAGTTGGTTCTAGGGCCAGCTTTATGCCATATCTCCACCTCAACCTCGCTCGCCCACGAGAACGACTCAAGTTCTATGACCACCACGACGTCACTTTCCGTGTCCATCTCTTATCTGAAATGAGCACTACACGTCCGTCCCGTCTGTATTTTCGTAACAGCATCTATGATGCCAGTGAAGGGAATTAGACGTTAGTTCTCTGCGTCGCGGATTTGATCTTGAAGGAAGATCTTGAATGTTCTCGCTTGTTTGACTACGCAGTGTCTATCTGCATCAGCTTTCCGTAGGTTCCACATCTCGCAGCCATGTGCCACCACTGGAATAACCACACTGTTGAAGGTACTCGTATGGGGCTGAAACATGGGATCTAGCAGTGTAGAATATAACCCGTTGGAATGTGGTGTCATAGATTAGAACGAGCGAATTTGGACGGAAGCAAGATCCAATGGCATTGTCTTCATCGAGGTAGGCGCACAAAGACACATATTGAAGATGGTACATGAACGAAGACTGAGTTGACTAAGACACAATATCAGACATTAAAGTCTCCTACAGAAAATACTAGAGGGGAAGATCCATTGGTAAATGAGGTAGGTGACGACCAAGACTCACCTTCACATCTCAGGCATACACGGACATTCAAGTACGACCAGATACTGAAATGACGAGAGATGTGGAGGATAGAATCAAAGGGCTGAGACACGACTGAGACAACCTTACAACCGGCCTCAGGACTGATCAACATTACGATGATGATGCCCAAACCATTGAAACATTTTTCAGCATTCGTGCGGAAAAGGAAATTATGATGCTGTATCACAGATTACAGCGGGGCTGCGATATCTGAGCTTTTCATCCAGACACATCTTATTTAAGCTGGCGTTTTCAGGTACCGTTGGTTGTCATCTCACTGCTGTCCCTTCTCCCTGAGCCAGACTACGCTAGCGCAGCCTGATATTTGCTAGATCACTGATTGAGACGGAATAGAGTCTTGGTCAGCTCTGCTTCGCTGACCCAGATGAAGGCAGCCAGCTGTAAGTCACGAACTGCTCTCAGCTCATTCACTGGCGTGCTTCTTTAGTCCAAAGTATGGCATGCCAGAGACAAACCCACTGGTCCAAAGAAATAACACTGAAAGAGAAATTTTAAGGACCTACATGTCAACTACAAAAGACAGTGAGATGTATACTAGAGACAAGGTTGCAGATATAAACATTACATTTTCAAGCAAACGAAAGAAGGAGACACATACACCAAGCTCCTTCTATGCGCAAAGCAGATGCTGGGACCACCAAAACACGATAGTCGCCACAAGAAAAGCAAATAAAATAATGTATGCATTCATCAAATATTTAGACAAACAACAGAAAAGACATTTCAGTAACAGGAACTCCGAAATGGCACCCTGGTCCACGAGGTAGCGTAAACATCTCGATGCCGGAAATAAACAACTGCAGAGATTTTGTCAGCTGTCTTTACGATCGATGCCATCACAGGTTGTTTTGTCAGTAATAAATAAGACTGGTTAGATAGTTACAGAGGGCCTAAACTCTTTTCAAATGAAAAACAAATATACCCCATAATCGGCGTAGCACCGTCTGAGACACGATGAAGTGTCACAGAAGACAGTCCACTGTTGTTGAACATTGGAAACATGATGCCTGACGTGGTGCCCAGGACACGGAACGTATGTTAGCAAGTTGAAATCAGATGTACCCCATCGAAAGACACAGATACCGCAGCCTCGCAATAAACTATGACACGTCACAATGTCCTTTGCAGGACGAACTCTGAAGACTTAGATAAGCCAGTTTCGTTAGTATTTCCGAGTCTAGTAGTAACACCTCGTCGTTGGTGATGCTACACATCTGCCTCCCACAGTGCGATGATTGTACTCGTGCTAACATTGATCGGGTCATCCAGAACTTAAAGAATTGGCAAACATTGAAGCATGGTAGCGTTATGTTCCTTCTGATATTCAGAGTAACGATTGACTAGATTATACGAACGTCCACGCATAACAGCGTTGAAATCAATTATAGAAGAAGCGCAGGAGAAGATATACCAACTCTGCCACACAGGCAAACAGATAGAGTTTGAGATAAACGGATTCAAAACTGAAAGCATGAATCTCACATTCACATTAGACCAATGTCCAGCTCAATTGACAAGTGATACAGAAAGTTGAGAATTTCACTTATTCATGAAGTAGAATGACGCAGAATGAGGATGCTACATAGTAAATTCTCATTCGAATCACATTGGTCTCAAATGATTTCAACTAATTAACGAATACTTGGAGAACTACATCACTGAGTAAACGTATCAAACTCAGGATACTTAGGGTAGTGGAAGCTGGAAAAGGACAAAGACACTTGAAAATAGATTGAATGAATTTGAAAATAAATTCCATAGATGTTTATTGGGAAGTGGCTGGAAAGATTGCATGACTACTGATCAAATACGATTACAGTCCAACCATAACTGTTTCAAATGTGATCAGGAGAAAACGTTGTACGTACACCGGGCACATGCTGTGGATGAAAAATAATAGTATCTATTTACAGGCGATAATGTGGAAACCTTGCGGCAAAAGGAAGCGGGGTAGACCCAGAGAGACCTTAATGCAGAACTATCACACGGGAGGGTGTAACATTGAAGCTATGAAATATGCAAGAACTACAGAGAGTGGAAGCAGGCCGATCAAGCTGGAGAATTTTGAGTTTTGCATTATGCGCCGTTTTTGGCGCTGAAAGACAATAAAGAGAGAGAGAGAAAGAGAGAGAGAGAGAGAGAGAGAGAGAGAGAGTGAGAGAGAGAGTGAGAGAGAGAGAGAGAGAGAGTTTCGTAGTGTCCCGGTTTTGGCATTAATTTATTTGTAATTGCCTTAACCCTGCACACCAAGTTTGGGGGTGTCAAAAAGTTGCCGCTCGATAGGACGCCCGAATCCCAATAAGCCGTTTTAAAAACCATGGTTTTGATTGACATGTTTGGGTTACTCCCAGCATGCACTTTCTTCCTTAGTCGTTTTAATCGGCATTGACTAACTGCTTGGAATGTTTCCATTGTTCTAGTCTTTTATCCTCTGGTTATCCCATAGCTGCTGAACAAGCCTGCTCTTGGCAGCCCAATGCCATTCTTATATAGATACAAGTCTTCTTCAGTTGTTGCACTGCTCCGTACAGTGTGTTGGCAATTGTTGGCAGTGCTTGTAAGAATCTTTTCTTCAGTCCGCAAGCGCCTTGCACTCAATAAGTAGGTGTCGAACTGTTTCATCAGGATGAGAGCAATGCCTGCACAGGGGCAGGTGCTGGGGATTGATGCGGTTTAAGTGGCTATTGACTCTGGTATGTCCTGTTTAGAACAGAAAGATGTGACTTTGATCTCTTCTATGTAGTTTATTTATGTCATCGTTACTTTTTTAATGTGACATTTTGCTAATTACACTGCGACCTGTGTGTCCCGTCGCCCACCTGTTCATCCAGATTTCTCGAGTATTATTCTTAATTCCACCTTGGCCTGTTTCATCTTGGCCTTTATGTTACCATTTATCTCTCTATGTTGCTGAATCCCATCTAATTTCTTCGCTCTCATTTGTCGTCTATTGTCACATAAATCCAGTATTTCACTCGTGACCCATGCTTTCTTCTTAATCCTGCACCTACCTAGAACCTCAGATGCCGTGGAGATTAATGCCGAATTCAGGGCTTCATTTATCGTCTCAACATCTGCCTCCTCGTTCAGAACCAAGAGAGGCGCGAATCGACTCAGTGTGCAGATATCGAACAAAATCTAGGAAGAAATTATGCCAAGGGGGCATATTAATTAATCAAGGACTTGGTAAAACCTGTAAAAAGTCGAAAAACAACGATTCAGGACAAGAGTGGGAAATGTCTCACAGAAGCTCAAGACATTTGGGAGCGCTGGACAGAGTACTGTTCGGAACTATATAAGCATGAAGGTCGAGGTGACCCCAGAAATGCAATTCTCCTGAAGTAAGTCTGAATAGAGGAAAATCGACAGATAACAAGGGAAGAAGTATATGAAGCCGTGAAAATGCCGAAGAGAGGGAAGGCTGTAGGTGTGGATAATATCCCAGCAGAGCTCCTACAAGTGGGAGGTGAGGCAACAATTGATACCCTGACATACATCTGCAATCGAATTTGGCAGACAGGAGAGTGGCCCTCCAGCTGGACAAAATCAGTAATTATACCACTGCCTAAATCAGGAAACCTAAATATGTGTCAGAACTGTCGAACAATCAGTCTGATAAGTCTTCCAAGTAAAGTTCTCTTGAGAATAATACTTAACAGACTGAAACCACAGGCAGAGAATATCATTGCCGAAGAACAAGCGGACTTTCGAGCGGGAAGGAGTACCATCGAGCAGATATTTAATCTTCTGCTAATGAATGAGAAGTACTCAGAGTATCAACAACAACTCGACCATGCCTTCATTGACTTTAGAAAGGTGTTTGACAGAGTGTGGCATGCGGCGCTATGGTCAACAATGACGCATTATAAGTTCAACAGTGATATTGTGAGGGTAATTGCAAACCTTTATAAGCAGGCGACAAGCGCAGTCTCTGTAGAGGGAACACTAAGCGATTGGTTCCGTACGACGGTGGGTGTGAGACAGGGATGTATACTCTCCCCAACACTTTTCAATATATTCTTGGAGAGAATAATGGAGACGACCTTAAAAGGACATGTTGGCACGGTTAAAATAGGTGACAGGCTTATCACAAACTTCCGATTTGCTGATGATATTGATGTATTGGCAGGCACAGAAAGGGAACTCCAGGAGTTGATTGGTGGCTTGGATGGATCGGTCCTAGTTTTGGTATGGAAATAAATGCAGATAAAACAAAGCCCATGACCAATAACATACCAGGGTTTAAATCTGTAATAAGAGGCAAATGGGCAGGAACTTGAGGTGGTAAAACATTTCAAATATCTGGGATCATTGATCAGTGAAGAGGGATCGAAGCCAGAGGTCATTGCAAGAATAACAAAAACAACAGCGGCGCTGACTCGGCTGAAACCTATATGGCAAGACAAGCGGCTCGCCCTCGGCATAAAAGTTAGACTAATGCGCTCTTTGGTGCTATCAATATTTCTGTATGCCTGCGAGACCTGGACCATTACAGCAGATATCCAGGGCAGAATACATGCAATGGAAATGAGGTGCTATAGAAAACTCATAAATGTTATATATAAAGATCGTGTCACAAACGTAGAAATGCGTCAGAGAGTTGAAGACGCTACTGGTCCTTTTAAAGATCTGTTCACAGCTATCTTCTTCTTCGTTCGTTCTCAATCTCCCACTACCAAACACTGAAAGGGCTTAAGTAGCAGAATGTAGTCCAGAGAACGGAATGCGTTGTGTCGTAGTTTACAGCTTGGCTGCGATATTTGCATCTTTCGGTCCAACACATCCGACTTCAGCAAGCATTTTTTGAGTACCGGGTTAGCATTCCATCTTCTATCCCTTCTCCTTAGCCAGTCTGCCCTGATGCAGACTGTTATCCAGGATCACCGCGTGGAGGTGTAGAAGGATCTTTGCAGCTATGGTTCGCTGGCACTGACGATAGCAGTCAGCTATGGGTCGCTGACCACTGCAGCTCTTGCGCTGCTCAGCATCTTGATCCCGTTCACAGCTATCAAAAGACGAAAGATGGCCTGGTGCGGGCACGTCGCAAGGTCCAACGGAATTACCAACTCGATACTCTTTGGTTCCGTACCGGTACAGAGCGGGCGAGGACGTCCAAGGAAGAGATGTGTGGACAACATCACTGAGTGGTCAGGCTTTCGTCCCGGTGAGATACCACAGGTGGCGACAGACAGAGAGGGATGGCGTGGGATTTTGGGAGTGTCTTCATGTGTGCACCAACGACGTG
The DNA here is from genome assembly GCA_036924085.1 of Ariolimax columbianus. Lineage (NCBI taxonomy): Eukaryota > Metazoa > Mollusca > Gastropoda > Stylommatophora > Arionidae > Ariolimax > Ariolimax columbianus. The sequence continues at coordinate 52,084,992 of JAVGWX010000010.1, read as the reverse complement.
ATGGGTTACGGGATGAACTGAACTGAGCTGATTCTTAATAATTCGTTTTACTGTGTGGTTACTGCAGACTCTATCCAATTGTTGTTTCGAGGCTCCTGTTTTTGCTAATCTGTCGGCCATCTCGTTCTCCCGTTCGAGAGAGTGGTGGGAGAGAGACACGATGTTTATATTTTAGTCAGTGAGGAGATAGTGGTGAGAGTGGGAGACGATGTTTATATTGAATCAGGGAGGAGAGAGTGGTGAGAGAGGGAGACGATGTTTATGTGGAATCAGGGAGGAGACAGTGGTGAAAGAAGGAGACGATGTTCATAAAGAAGCAGGGAGGAGAGAGTGGTGAGAGAGGGAGACGATGTTTATGTGGAATCAGGGAGGAGACAGTGGTGAAAGAAGGAGACGATGTTCATAAAGAAGCAGGGAGGAGAGAGTGGTGAGAGAGGGAGACGATGTTTATATTGAATCAGGGAGGAGAGATTGATGGGAGAAGAAGAGGTTTATATTGAATCAGGGAGGAGAGAGTGGTGAGAGAGGGAGACGATGTTTATATTGAGTCAGGGAGGAGAGAGTAGAGATGTTTTTATTTATTAAGCGAGTAGCGATCGAAACCTTTGTACAACAATTTTCATTTCGTATTTGAATTGAAATTAAAACCAATCATACAAAACGACTACTGGAACACGCGACCTTTACTCCTCAACCTTATACATTGTTCTGGTAGATAGCAACATTAGGAATACACTTCGCATTTATATTTATTTGTAAATATTGATCAAGTGCATACATTTGAATCTCAGGTGGTTACCAGGTGAAACAATATTAATATGCGCAGCCGAAACAACAATTAATCGTGTATGCAACATTCAAACGTCAATCAAGATAGCTGATATCGTTTTAAAGTTGAAACAATATGTCTATTTCATTGAAATCCTACTGCTTTGTTTGGACTACCAGTATTTTGAAATAACAGGAAGTGGCATTGCCGTGTGAGCTACCCAGTCATTGATCTCACCTCACGAGCGTTATTGGAAACACTGTTTCTGAAGCTGTGAGCGTTGTTTGATCGGATATTCGGGACAGGTGTTGGGAGTGGTGGGTTTAGAGCGTGAGTTTACTGCTTGTTTACTGTTGCATGGACAAATGATGTTCTACGCTCCATTGGGAAGCTGGAAAGATGTAAGTGTAATTTTGTGTGAACTTCTTGTTGTCTGTTATATCTGTTTTTAAGTTCATTTTTGCGTTTACATTTTGAGTTCATATTCGCATTGCATGAACGTGCAAAGCTTACCGTTATAGTTATTTCCAGCGTTACTCTTTGAGTTCAAATATATTGCATGTTAATATTATTTCATGCCTTAAAATAAGCGTTTATTTAGTGAATTTGAGAATAATTCCTGTCAAATTAAAATTAACTTTTGAAAATAAATCTTTATCCACGAACATAACATTTCTTCTGTCTGATGTTCTAATTTATAACGTTCACTAATCCTTGAGTTTATCTGAGATAATTCTTCTGTCATCCAACAAGAAATGTATGCAATTTCACAATCCTCGTGTAAAAATGAATATCATTAATTGATGATCGAATGAAAAAAGAGACACGTATTAGATAGATGACAGTCTTTCATCTTCGTAATTAAATAGATATCATTCCTTAAATGCTGGTGTTTATTTTTAACGGCTGAATTGTGGTCTAAGTTTATCTTAAATGTGGAATTGTTGGTGCTGTTAAACTGCATTGTAAAATTGTTGGATTTCCTAAATTTCAGTGTAGAATTATTGGTTCTGTTATTCCCAACTGTAGAATTATTGGTTCTGTTAATCTTCACTGTAGACTTATTGGCTCTGTTAATCCTTATTGTATAATTATTGGCTCTGTTAATCCCCATTGTATAATTATTGGCTCTGTGAATCCCCATTGTATAATTATTGGTTCTGTTAAACTTCACAGCAGATTTGCTAGCCCTGTTAAACTTCACAGCAGAATTGTTAGCCCTGTTAAACTTCACAGCAGAATTGTTAGCCCTGTTAAACTTCACAGCAGAATTGTTAGCTCTGATAAACTTCACAGCAGAATTGCTAGCCCTGTTAAACTTCACAGCAGAATTGTTTGCCCTGTTAAACTTCACATCAGAATTGCTAGCCCTGTTAAACCTCACAGCAGAATTGTTTGCCCTGTTAAACTTCACATCAGAATTGCTAGCCCTGTTAAACTTCACAGCAGAATTGTTTGCCCTGTTAAACTTCACATCATAATTGCTAGCCGTGTTAAACCTCACAGCATAATTGTTTGCCCTGTTAAACTTCACAGCATAATTGTTAGCCCTGTTAAACTTTACTTGTTGTTGTTGTTGTTTATGCCCACAATTAGTAGGTGTGCTCTTTTGTGCGCGCTGAAAAAGACATCAAATTGCGGGTTGTAGTAGCTTTCCTCACATCCCGAGCATGCTGATGAAGGTGGACCGGTGTCCTCCAGGCAGTTGTGCTATGCCTGGCTTCATCTGTGGGGTGCTCACTACTGCGGGGATCACATCGATCCACATCTCATCAGCCAAGCTGTCTTGAAAACAGCTTGTTTCCAGGGAACGCTACATGGAAGAGAGATTGTGGTCTTGGTCAGCCTAACCCGCCTGACCCTGACGCGACGTCCTGGTCAGTATGTTGTGCCGGACTGGGTTTGCATCTCAGTTCCCCAATCTTCATGGGAGAATTATTGGTCCTATTAAACTTAACTGTAGAATTGTTAGCTCTGTTAATCTTCACGTTTATAATGTCAGATTTACTCATCTGAAAGGTAACATTTCTGCGCTGTTCATTTTACGTTAAATTTTGTTTGATGTGGTCATCTTTTTTGTTAAATTATATTCTGTTTGTTCATCTTGATGTTTGCTTTTCTACATACTGTAGGAAAATGTGTACATTATGTTAATTTTTGCATGCAACGTATTTCTTGTGCTATATTTGCATTCAATGCGTTCTATATGTACATTTCGATCTACGTTTGTTTTCTGCGCTCCTCCAAGTCGTTAAATCGATTTGCTATTTTCAAACTTGTATTTAATGTGTGTACTTAATTCATTTGAACTATAAATGATTTTACTATATTCATTTAGTCCATTAGAAATGACGATATCGACTTGCTAGGCCAGTCACATTATCGGTTTAGGCTGTTGCTGTGCTAGATTGAGCATATCCCATTTCTAGCCATTGAGCTCACTGAGTCGTCAGTGTAGCGCTCGCTTGTCGGACGGACCACGCTTTCTCCATTGTGCTGATAACAATCAGATCTGGCTACAGGCCAAGGGAGCGGCCCAGAGACAGGTGGATAGATGCCATTAGAGTGAATGCGCAGCGACACGGGCTGACATTGACCGACGCAACGCACTTGGCGCAGGAAAGACGACTTAAGTCGCTCCCAACGTCGCTAACAGCAGGTGTAAAGAAAACTATGTTCATTGTAACGTACACATTAATTGTTTCCTGTTCTCTCTCTCTTTCTCTCTCTCTCTCTCTCTCTCTCTCTCTAGTATCTCAATTTTGGTGTTTAGTCAGGCACGTGTTTCTGATGCCAGGTAGTCACATGTTGAGTAAACTCATTTCAGCTTTTTGTCTTGGTGTACCATGTTAGACAGAGTGCCTCCTTTAGGCAATGTATCCACCTCAGTCTCAGTCGCCCGAATGGGGGCTAAAGTTGTATAGCTACCACGACGTCAATCTACGTGTCCATCTGTTTTCCGGCATGCGCACCACAAGACCGGCCTCATATGTATTTTCGCGACATCTATGATGTCAGTCGAATGGAGATTTTCAATATTCTTCGCTCTATATTCGCCTTGGAGATTGTCCCTTAGAAAATAATAAATATGTACTTGGGCCAAGAGATCACGAACTCTCATGGATAAATCGAAAAATATCAACGGGCTGGCTGAGCTTTAACTGTATGACACCCACACTGCAGCAGATGCGAACAGCTAGGACCCAGAAAGAGAATAGCAAGGAATAGTAACACTGTGACTTCCAAGGCATATTGTAAGATGCGACTTAGAGGGTTAGGGTTAGCTGGCTACACGCTTCTCTAGGATATATCAGTTACAAGTACTTCAGCATGTATGGACAGGTCAACTAGAAGTAAAAATATATACTAGACATACGTAGGATGTGGAAAGAAATTGAACAATGTCACGGAACAGGATGAGTTATGGATGAGTATTTGTAGAAGACAATTGTGCGTCTGGAAGAAGAATTATCATCATTAGGTGGATTAATCGTGGCTGTCCATATTAAATGTATGTGCTGAGGGAGACATCTTTGGATTTGCTGAGTGAGTCATCATTTGATGTGATTAGTGAGTCCGCATTGGATGTTTTGAGTGAGCTACCATTGGATGTGCAGAATGAGTTATCATTGGATAAGCTAAATGCGACAATGAATGAGCTGAGAGAGTCATCAATGAATGAGCTGAGTGAGTCATCAATGGATGAGCTGAGTGAGTCATCAATGAATGAGCTGAGTGAGTCATCAATGGATGAGCTGAGTGAGTCATCAATAGATTAGCTGAGTGAGTCATCAATGAATGAGCTGAGGGAGTCATCAATGAATGAGCTGAGTGAGTCATCAATGAATGAGCTGAGTGAGTCATCAATGGATGAGCTGAGTGAGTCATCAATGAATGAGCTGAGTGCGTCATCAATGAATGAGCTGAGTGAGTCATCAATGAATGAGCTGAGTGAATCATCAATGGATGAGCTGGGTGAGTCATCAATGAATGAGCTGAGTGAGTCATCAATGAATGAGCTGAGTGAGTCATCAATGGATGAGCTGAGTGAGTCATCAATGGCTGTACTGAGTGAGTCATCAATGAATGAACTGAGTGAGTTATTAATAGTTGTCTTGAGTTAGTCATCAATGGTTGTGCTAAGTGGGCCCTCAATGGTCATGCTGACTGAGTCATAAATAGATGTACTGAGTCATCAATGGCTGTGCTGAGTGAGCCATCAATGGGCATGCTGACTGAGTCATACATTGATGTACTGAGTCATCAATGGCTGGGCTGAATGAGTCATCATTGGTCATACTGAACGAGTAATAAGTAGATGTGCTGAGTGAGTCATAAATGGATGTGTTGAGTTAGTCGTCAATGGCTGTGTTGAGTAAATTATGAATGGGGCTGCTGAGTGAGTCCTAACTATTTATTCTCAATGAGTTATTAATGGTTGCCTTGAGAGAGTATTCAGTGGCTCACAAAGTAAAACATATTTACATATGGCTTTACTAAAGCGAGACTGGTAATATGTAAATTTGACTTTTTCAAATCTTGCTTCCTTTATGTTTACACGTGCCTTCGTCTGATTCATCTATCAGAAAGCTAATAGATGATACTGCCATCAGGGATAAAGGGCTACAGACTCTTCATTGTTCTAGACCTCAGCGAGAGATAAACTCGCAAACACATTCTCAGTGGCCACGTGGTTTAAACTACTAACTTCCCCCTTACAGACGCACTGTCTCAACCCACTGACTGGGATAGGCTGGTATCCACCCAGCTGTAAATGGGTACCTGACTTAACATTTTAGAAAAGAAAATACAATCTTAATAAGGTATGTACGGATTATAGTATGAAAGTCAACATAGAGAAAATCAAGGTTATGACGGATGCAAGATACGAAATAGGAACATCAATATGCAGACAAACCAACAAGTAAAACAGGTGGAAAATTGCATGTACCTCGATAACATAATCTCAGCAGACGGCAAATGCGACGTGGAAATCCAAAAACAAAGGTAATAAAGCAAGTCAAATCATTGGGAAAATGTCATCGATATTACAATGTGAGCACGTGACAATGGATAAAAAAGAACACTATATACAACACGATATTCCTGCCAAGATTGTGCTATCAGTGGCATAATTGGACATTAACCAACACAGGTAAAGGACACATCGACACAAAAGAGATGAAATGCCTGGGCACAATGCTTTGATTAACAAGAATAAATCTAATCAGAAACGAAAATATTAGGTACAACACCAGTGATATACCTGATCAAGAAACAGCAAACCAAATGGTTCGGCCACGTGACACGTTAAACACCAGACAGTATCCCTTAGACTGATGTGCTATACAAATACAATGCATACAAAGCCAAGGACCTCCCACGCAAAAGATGGAAGGACGAAATAACAGAAGCAGTGTAACTCCCCATGTACGAAACACAAACTAGTCAAGAAACCTCTTCATAACCTGAAGCTGAAAGGCAACAACAGAAAAAATATAGAAAAGACAGCGAGGAAAAGAAGTTGTCACCTTCCGAGTCACAACAATCGAAAACATCGTACAATAAACGTTCAAGCACTTCATCCCTGATGGCGGTGTGTGCTGTTGGAGACATGATTACTTTAAACCGGAGCATTCTGAAAATTGAAATCGACCCCAGCCATTCATTCGCCCATTCATTTATGCATGTGACATAACCACTCACAGCTGTTGACCTGGACTCTGCTGGTACACGTGGAGATATATGGACACACGCGGGGATGTTTATTTGGGCCAATGGAAGTGTATGTAAACACCATATGTGGATGATAAAAAAAATGAGATAACGGGGCAGTTGTCTGAAGTTATAGTAACAGGCGGAATAATATTTTCGTTAACGTGGCTTTATCAAGGGCAGGGCAAATTAACACAGCACAATGAAAGACAGCTAAATCCAGTGAGGGAATAATGAGGGATTAAAGAGATGCAAATCTAAAATCAATAGGGGTCTTCACACGTGGGCGGAAAGCTCCAAAACAGCTAAATGTTAACAATTGCCTTCGTCAATTAAATAGGAAAGGTTCACCATAAAAACGGAAGTAAATACCAAGGTATAGTGAAAGAGATAGTAAAAGACTAAAAAAGAGAAAGAAAGAGAGAGAGAGAAAGAGAGATGGAAGCGATACAAAAGGGAGAGAGACAACAGTCAACGAATGACCCTACAAGTGTGTAACGTGATATTCCATTAGAAGGACGTATGTATATTACAGTTGACAGAGTGGACCAAGGCTGCGGAGGAGGGGGGGGGGGGTCCTAAAGGGGTTATTAGCTTGAATTAAATTGTCAACGTTTCAGGTTCGTATCATGTCGCTCTGGGTTTGACAAACAGGGTCTGTCGTTGTTTTTTCCCGTGGTATGACCGCTCCTCCTAGTTGACCCATCTATAAATGGGTACCTAACAACCCAGATGAAAATTTCGGAGCCACCTTAAGAATTACTGAGATCGTCTCTTTCAGAAATGAAATGGACAGAACGCATATGTGGACGCCATTTTACATTTCCATATCAATTATAGAAACGTAGCACATTCCTTTCCTCTTTCTTCGAGATAACCTCTGCAAATCTTGTATGCTGGTTTGCAGATGACATTGTGCTCATCAGCCACAACACTCCCTAGACGAACTAGATGAGGTCGGTAGAGGTGCCGGACTACGGGTGAACAAACAAAAAAGAAGCAATGTCTCCGAAACCCTTACCGCCTCAAAGTTGTGATCAAGCTGGGAAATGATACTGTCGAAGATGTCAGCTCCTACATATACTTAGGGCAAGGAATAAATGCCACCCGCACTCTAGACCCAGAAATCTCAAGATGAAGGGCTGCAGCCTATACTCCTCCATCTGCTAGACACCTTGGCAAAAGCACATCTTTTCAATTCTGGGTTATACCAGCCATGATCTACGGATGTGAAGTATGGAATCTACGCAACGCGGATGCAGAGAAACTACGAGTTATTCGGCGAGCGATGGAAATACGTGTCCTTGGGATCTCGATCAGAGATCGAATACACAATACTGAAATAAGAGAACGCACTCTATTTCGAGACGTCGTGGAGGCTGCGTTGTCTCGCCACAAGATGCGCATGCCAGATAACAGATGGACACAGAACGAGGTTTTGGTGGCTAAATCATATGATTATACACTACAACGCCGGCGCCGATCCGTACGATGGCGAGATGGTCTCCTGAGAGACCTAGGTCCTAAAAGGTATATTCTAACGCTTCCAAGCCTTGTTCATCCATGGTTGTCAGAGTGGATGTTACAGTCCCATTAAGCGCAGCTGGCCTTATATGAGAAGAGTAGTGATTAAGAGTTGTTCTGAGCTCTATCCTTGTCTTTGAGGTTAGCAATCTTCGTTTTACTTTTTTTCCCACGCGAACCTTGTCCTGGTTTCACATTTATTGTGGATATCAGCTCATATATATATATATATATATATATATATATATATATATATATATATATATATATATATATATATATATATATATAAGAAGGAAAGGCAAAGCCCGCCGTCCATTGCAGATGATGATAGCATAATTTATTTTGCTAGCCCTATATTTAGTAAAGATTAACTGCGCTACTTTTTATCCTCACTCTCTCGTCTCGTGCCGCCCGACCCCAGTGGCAAGTCAAGAACAATATGATTAGGGGGCGACTACGAGATGCAGAGGACTCTGCATCAAGCACCCGTGAAAAAGACGGCGAAGTCCGGAGTCGAACTCACACCACCTGATCTCGAGACCGACGGCTTAACCACTTCGCCTGTATATATATATTTACGATTTGTATAGGTGTTCCTTGTTGCCTTGTTTTTCGACATGATTTCTATCTTGTAAATGAAATGATTTGGTGCTTTGTATTAAACATTTTAAATTGTATAGCTATCTCTATCATGTTTATGATCATCATTAAATATTGTTTTGAACATTAATTTGTATCTGTAGATTTGTATTAGTCCACAGTTGTAGCGCTATGTTTGTTTTATTTGAGGCAAATATTCGAATACTTCAATACCTTTTGTTATGAGTAGACTGTAGCAAGTAAGGCTAGCCTGTCGTTTAATATATTTGAATGAAATAATTCAGCATCAGCTTTATATAATTCGTTCCTTGATAATGTCGGATTTGTGTCGTTAGCCCAGTGAAAGGGGTGGGGCGTAGGTGAACGTTAGAGAAGATGTTGTATTACTGATGCTTGTTTTTTTAATGTTCACTAGTGCTCAAGGTTGGGATCAATTCTGCTGGGTAAATATAATATCCTGATTGGACATGGGCTGTTTTGGCTTGAAAACAAACGTTTCTTTATTATTTCCTTGTTGTTCGCTTTCTCCGATACTCGTCACTTAATGTGCTAATTCCTTTAGGTCTCGATAGCGACTTAATATGACTCTAGCTACATCCGTTGTAAACTTGGCCAGTACAAGTCAAAAGTCCAAAGACAACGTGTCTCGGTGTACTCATTTGCAATCATTTGAATATATGTTGTTAATAGTTTGATGAGATAGTTAAAGTAAATCATTTTAAACAAACGGTCCTTTCAAATAAGCATTCAACAAGGGACGTTGGAAATGCTGTGTACTTTAATATGAAGGAGTAAAGATACTTTCCTGGAAATTGATGTGAACTTTAATATGAAGGAGTCAAGATACTTTCCTGGAAATTGATGTGAACTTTAATATGAAGGAGTCAAGATACTTTCCTGGAAATTGATGTCAACTTTAATATGAAGGAGTCAAGATACTTTCCTGGAAATTGATGTGAACTTTAATGTGAAGGAGTAAAGATACTTTCCTGGAAATTGATGTGAACTTTAATATGAAGGAGTAAAGATACTTTCCTGGAAATTGATGTGAACTTTAATATGAAGGAGTCAAGATACTTTCCTGGAAATTGATGTGAACTTTAATATGAAGGAGTCAAGATACTTTCCTGGAAATTGATGTCAACTTTAATATGAAGGAGTCAAGATACTTTCCTGGAAATTGATGTCAACTTTAATATGAAGGAGTCAAGATACTTTCCTGGAAATTGATGTTAACTTTAATCATACTATATAAATTCACCCTGCAAGACCATACACTTCTCCCACCTATTTGCTAGATGCATGATGCCCTCTGATTGTACAACTCCCGGGTGTGGGCGAGGAATCACGCCTTCAGTTCAGAAATCAAGTCCTGGACGTCAGAAAAACTTGAGCGTATGAAATCATACCATATCCACCATTCTCATGTAGTGACTTCGTCCTGTTCCCAAATATGAAGAATCCGCTTTATCGACGTTGTTTTTCTGACAACCAAGACTCTGGTAGCAGCTAATATCTGGTACAAATAAACTGTTTATAAATTGTACTATGCTTTCCAAGTCGGCATTGGCATTATTAAGTCGCAGAAATAATTGGTAATCCTCTGCTGAGACTTTCAGAGGTCAAGTCAGCGTCGGCATATTACTTATGTTCAAAGGTATATACTATCATATAATACATTTTACCACATAGAACGGTCCAAACATAAGTTAATATTTGTTTTAATTAGGTATTCAATTTTTTAGGAGGCGCGTTATGTTCATTTCTTCGCTGCATACATTCCCTGCCTTCGTTCCATAGCTACGAAGACCACACCTCTCTTTGAAGCCGCGTCCCTTTGAAAAATTCTGTTTTCAAGGTAGTCTGGCTAACGAGATGTGATCAATGTAATCCCCGTATTGTAAACGTCTCGCAGATGAAGCCAAACATTTAACAGTCTGGAGGATCCCGGTCCACCATGATAAGCACGCTCGGAATGTGAGGAAAGCTGCTTCAACCCGCCACTTAAGACCCTTCGCACACCAGCGAGTGAGCCGACTCGTCGTGGGCATCAGCATTAAACAATAACAAATTGAGAGCTGTGTGAAAAAAATTCTTACAGCCATATGCAATGATAACGTTAACCACACAGAGTCTAACCTAACTGATGAGATCTGTCTTAGCTTTTTATATTCTTTCCAAAAAGATTCGTCTTAAGTCTTTACATTACAGACTAATTAATTCGATTAGTTTCAGGACTGTAAAGATTTAAGTTATTAAATTACATTAAATTACATATGTAGACCACATTTGTAAAACAACAAACCTAAATGAAGGTAGCACCATTGGTGAACTCTTAAATGAACTTCTTTTTGCTGACGATCAAGCAGTGAAGTACGTTATCAGCAAACGGAAGAATTACGGCAGAAATACAACAAAGATGCAATAAGGCAAATCATTTTAAAACTTAATTGCAAACACGTGACAATAATTACCAAAAGAGCTCTATACAACCCGATTTCAGTCCCGACACTTTGCCATCAATGTCAAAACTGGACACTAACATCAAATGAAAAACGCTACATCCTAAATACAAAAATGAAATGCTTGCGATAAATATTGAACGTAACAAGGAGAGACATGATCCGAAACGACGACATCAGGAGACTGGTGGGAACAACACCAGTGTTGGACTACATTAAAAGACTAAATAAAATAGTTTGGCCACGTAACAAGCCTACCACCACACGGCATTATCTCTCCCTCCCCCCCCCCCCCCACCCCCCCAACAAGCAATGATATTGAAATACAACGGATTCAAAGCCAAAGGCAGACCACGAAAACGGTGACTTACAGAAATATCTCACAGTAAATGCTACTGTGCATGAGAGACATGACGGGCTCGTTCCAGAGATCTGTTCATAACATGACGCTGAAAGGCATAACAGGAGTAGCGAAAAGAAAGAAAAGAATAAAGATTTACGCGTGTTGGTAGAAAACAGAGGACTAAACTCGAATCCCATGGCTGTCAATCATCTATTGTCATCGATGTGCAGAGAGAAAGCTGAATATTTGAATTTAGATTTGTGACACATATATCAATAGAAGCTTAACTCCTTGACCCAAATCTGAACACTGGTGACAGCTTGACGTGTCGTTACCTGGTCTTAAAGGACAACATGAAATGAACTAGTTGAGTTAATATACTCTAGACGTCTAGTTGAGGAAGAATCTAGAGTTGTCGATAGTATAAGAGAAAGCGTACAATTCCAAATGAGATTTACGACATGCATACTTAGGTAAACTGAAATGATTCACACGCATTTGGTGGATGGAGTACGAGTTGTAGTTATTTGTCCATAGATTCTTTTTTGTTTGATATCCGAAATGTCTTGGCCTTGATATTTTGTTAAGTGCCGTGATATCTGGTTGCAAATTGTAAAATGGTTATTAATTGCTCGTACGACATCACGTAGAGCAAAGCTTCTCCGCAGCTAAGTGCCCCGCGCCAGTTTGGACCAACTCTGCACATGTCAAACTGGTTGAAACAGCAATAAATGCGACTGACAAGTCGAAAAGTGCCTGAAATCCACTATAACTGGAAAAAATACCCAGTAATGGTTGTAGCACCACATTAGGCACGAAGTGTCGCATCAGAAATTGAAAAAGAGAAACAGACAAACGACCCAAAGCACCTTAAGAGCAGACGTTTGGCCTGTGAAATGAAGTGTTTAGGGAAGGTGTTCGGCGCTATCAGGAAAGACAGAGTTCGAAACGACGGCAGTCGAAGTATGGTCGACACTAGGTCTTCTGCCGAATTCATTTCCTGGCAGAAAATAAGTTTATTTGGTTATCTCATGAGAATTCATCCTCAACAACTTCCACTGATGGCTTGCAAACTGGTAGATCTGACTACAGGGAAAGAGGGCGACCACGAGGCAGGTAGATAGACACAATTAACGTGATTGTGCAGCGACACATCGACCGACGCAACACACTTGCCACATGACAGAAAACCTAATCTCCCCACGTCGCTTAACTACACAAGTGGAAAGAAAACTACATGAAAAACTGTAAAACGACTTTTTCCCATTGCTGGGGTAGTCGAGGAGTTTTTAGACTGAGAACTACAGGGCGCATCGCCACTGCTGTCGCCACGTCGTGTGCCGTATATGTGTGTTTATTTCACCCCCAACAGAAAAACAACATATGCCATACCGGGGATTCGAACCCCAGCCCTCCCTGTCGGCAGGCAGACATCAAAACCATTAGGCTACGTCCACCTCCTCATCCTCCTAACTAACTAACTAACTAACTTATTTCATTGGACTTTCCAAAATTTTAAGATCGCTATCGAATCTAAATCTCGCATTGCACGGTTCATTTCACCGTATTTATTGTGCCCTGTTTGCTGAACACTTTTTTGTTCTGCGTCCGTTAAGAGATTCTTTATCACCAAAAAGTGCCACTACAAACTGAGTCACAAACAAAACTTCATTTCATACGGCCGATGGCATTGTTTTATTTTGTTTGGAGCTGTTTGTTTGTCTCCCCTTGGTTACTAGGTGACGCGCCATCATTTGCGCTGCAGGTGGGCTGCAAAAGCGTGAGGATACTTTGTTTAACGACTTGAACCAGATAAACATTGCTTGGTGTTTATAGTTACCGGTGTTAGAAGGGATGTGGGTACACCATTTATTGATTGTAACTATGTGTTAGCCGAATGTCAGGGCTTGATAGATGCAGCAGTTGAATTAACGCTCTGCAAACATCAGTTTTTTTCTCAAAATGGGGTCGACTAATGGCTCCGGATCGTCCTAGGTATATTTGCTTAAATGTATGTTAAATTATTAGATATTAGGAAATAACCGAGTCCTGAAGGGGAGGAAGACTAACGTCTGATCAGACCCAACATACTGATCAGACATTTTAGTCAAGGTCAGGCAAAATGTATTGTCTAAGACCCCCACCTCTACTTCCTCGTAGCCCTCTATTGAAACGGACTGTTCTTATTGTCCGTCTGGCTAACGAAGTTGGGGATTGACGTTATACTCGTAGTAACGACGACACGCAGACGAAGCCAAGCATATCACAATTACCTTCATCAGCACGCTCGCCATGTGAGTACAACAACTACAAACCGCCACTTACCGTTCTTTTCAGGACGCACAAAAAAGTAAACCTACTCATTGTGAACATTCAACATCAACTAGAGCCCAAAAGGTAATCGAACAATCCTAACACTGTAGCCTGCAAGGTATGTGGCAAGAAGGGTTGGGTATAGAGACTGCTACCATGTACTTGAAGTGAGGTAACATAAGAACCAAAACACTTACATGACAACCTCTATAAATCGACGAATGGAGATCAGCGACCAAGTAAAGTCAGATAAAACATTGAATACCCATGTCATATATTCTTATCACCATTGGAGCCCGCATCAGCTTACCCTAACTAAATGCTTTTGATGATCCGACCTCAACGAAGAAATTTTTGAACAGCGAGACCTTGTATAATGCAGCGTGTAACACTTCTATCTCACGTAACAGTATCCTACTATCTCTGCCTGGAACACTTCCATCTCACGTAACAATATCTTTCTATCTGTTCCTGTAACAATTCCATCTCAGGTAACATTATCTGACTATATGAGCCTGTACCACTTCCATCTCACGTAACATTATCTATTTGTTCCTGTACCACTTCCATCTCACGTAACATTATCTGACTATCTGAGCCTGTAACACTTCCATCTCACGTAACAGTGTCTGACTATCTGAACCTGTACCACTTCCATCTCACGTAACATTATCTGACTATCTGTGCATGTAACTCTTCCATCTCACGTAACAGTATCTGACTATCTGTGTCTGCAACACTTCCATCTCACTAAACAACATCTAACTATCTGACTATCTGTGCTTGTAACACTTCCATCTCACGTAACAGTATCTGACTATCTGTGTCTGCAACACTTCCATCTCACTAAACAACCTCTAACTATCTGACTATCTGTGCTTGTAACACTTCCATCTAACGTAACAGTATCTGACTATCTGTGCTTGTAACACTTCCATCTCACGTAGCAGTATCTGACTATCTGTGCTTGTAACACTTCCATCTCACATAACAGTATCTGACTATCTGAGCCTGTAACACTTCCATCTCACGTAACAGTATCTGACTATCTGAGCTTGTAACACTTCCATCTCACGTAACAGTATCTGACTAACTGTGCTTGTAACACTTCCATCTCACGTAACAGTATCTGACTGTCTGAGCTTGTAACACTTCCATCTCACGTAACAGTATCTGACTATTTGAGCTTGTAACACTTCCATCTCACGTAACAGTATCTGACTATCTGAGCTTGTAACACTTCCATCTCACGTAACAGTATCTGACTATCTGTGCTTGTAACACTTCCATCTCACATAACAGTATCTTACTATCTGTGCTTGTAACACTTCCATCTCACATAACAGTATCTGACTATCTTAGCCTGTAACACTTCCATCTCGTTACCGTACCTGACTATCTGTGCCTGAAACACTTCCATCTCACGTAACAACATCTGACTATTTGTACCTGTAGCTTACGCACTTCTTTGCCTAGGTCGTAAGCGAGCGGAACCCGTCTGGATTGTACAGTTAAATCTCATTTTTACAGGCATATTATCCGGTCTGTAAAGCTGCATGAGAAGGGGCTCTGTTGCGTCTGTGGTACAGGTTCCTCCACAGATTTAGCCACAAATACGTTTTCGGCATTACTTCATCTTCGCTCAAAGCCAGGTTGTTGAAATGTTGGTTCATGCAGAAGCTGTAATCTGTTGTTCTCTTCCAAGTTCTCAAGTTTATCGACTTCAGTTTCCGCGTTATTGTACCCAGAAGCAGAGCTGTGAGAATCTGCTACGACAATTTTGTTATTTTGTGATCTCACGTTATCAGTCTCTTCGAATGTTGACAACTGCACCTGTTGTACAGGAAAAATGACCCTTACACATCTGCTACAAAATTGTCCGACATAAAAGGACCGGATAGAGCACACGTGGCCATCATAAGTTCCAATACTAGACAATCTCTATGTCAGTGTCGACAGACGACGGATGAACAAATTAAAGTCGTCTTCTGACAGCGTACGAAAAAAGAAGACACTTTGAAGACAAAATTGTTTTTGAATTGTTTATATACTTATTTTATTGTGCATAGTTGGGCTTACATTGTGAGGATCTAGTGAATTCAGTGGTCTCGTTGTACGGTGTCTGCATCAGATGCCGGAGGCACTGGTTCGAATCACGGTAAAATCCACTTGGCAGTTGGAAATCAAAAAGAGTAGGCCTAACAGTCACTGCCCCGATAAAATTCAAAAATTCAAGTTAAAAATCTACCAACATTATTATTACCTTCCCCCAGAGTTAGTAAACCGCAGGAAGTTTAATATACCTACTAGGGATAGTCTTAGGATACCTGGCAAGTGACATTAACATGCCAATTTGTGTACCAGGACTCCAAGTATTTCAAGTAGTAGCGAAATTCATATGTAGGATTATCTCACTGACCATATGTCTTGGTTTGGTGTAATTAAAATAGTGCTGCCATATTGCTCATATGATCTCTGTACATTAAGGGTAATTCAACTTATATTTAGTTATGGGTGTTCTTCTGGATCGATCGCCAACATAGCTGCTGATCTGATTCGAACCTGAATTATGTTCGTTTTTCTGTGATCTTTGGGTCTTCAATTGCAGCGTTACAGATTCCTCTTGGATAACATGTTGTATGTCCGTTTTTTCCAATTGGACTTGTGCACGTCAAAGCGCCAAACTGTATTTAAATCGCCATATTATAGGAGAAAGTCAAACACATAATACACAGGAACGATTAAAAGCTAACGGCCAAGATGAAAACGAGATTTTAAAAAAAATACGGAAATGCATAACCTTCAGAGTGAACTTTTGACGCCATGCTTGAGTATGCATTGTGATCATAAAAAAAGGTACAATGTGGAAGGACACGTTGCTTGGAGTAGAATTGGTTCGGCCAGGTGTAAAACTGTCCAAGACCCACCGGTATTGCAGAAAGCATTGAGACAAATCAGAAATGCGCCAGCCGTCTTAATACACAACAATGACAATCATACTACTGAGGTTAACTAGTCCAGACGGTAGATTCGAAGTCCTGGTACAAAACCGAATGGAGTGGCGGGAACTGATCCAACAATCTGCAGCACTGGTGTCCTAATGACCTTTCAGGTTACGAGACTGATGATGATGATGATGATTTGGTCATCGGTCAGCAATTCCCTGGTGTGTGTGTTTGACCTTTAGTACATCCCGGTTGCGCTGAGTGCATACGTCAGACAGTAATGTCTCTTGGTCATTAGGTCGTCCCTCGATGTTCACTGAAATCAGGGCTGTTAATGATCCAAGGTAAAAGGACTGACCGACTAAAAAGTCGTTTCCATGGGACAGCTGATAACGGTGTTAATAGCAATCTAGATTGGTGTGTTGAAAACTTGTTTTGTTTGGATGTATTTGTTCCTGACGACTTGTGGTTTGATTTTTAAAAAAAGGTGTATATTTTTAAAAATAAATAGTTGTAATGATTGAGTCACTACCTTTGACTTCCTCAACTATTTCTGCATGAGCAATTCTTCATGTAATTTAACTCATAGTGTAATGCTATTGGCCGTTTCTTGTTTGGATCTACTATTTTTTTATAATTGGTATAATGAGACAAACACGTTCCTGGCCACTTCCTATTAATGGCTGCCAACTCAAGCCGTATTGGGTCTCATTCGTTCATCATGTCTTAATGCGATTTGTTAGTTGTTTCGCTTGTTATTTGTCCCCAAAGGATGGATTGTGTCCGACACATGGGTATCATTTTGTTTTTGCCTTGGGACAGTCACTGGATACTACCATAATTTTTTGTTTTTTTACTCGTTTTTGTTAGCTATTTCATTATGCCCACCTGGCTCTTTTCAACCTTTTCTTTCTGCGTATTTAGTTCATCATACACGAATCGTGATTACTTTTTTACTTACATATGTAATAACTTAGCCTTTAGCACGTTTTGTAAAGATCGTCAACTTTCTCTGTGTATATGCGTGTTTTTATGTGTGTTTGTGGCTTAAAACCTTTACTTGATAGCACAGTCAGCCCCATGCCCAACACATTTTATACGCTTTTTGCGACAAGCCTTGCAGCTTACAGTTTTATTATTCGTTGTTCTTTGTTCATGCCCATATAACAACGGGCGATGTTTATAGTGTCATCATCTTCATCATAATCATCAGCACCGTAACCAGAAAGGTCATTCAGGCACCAATACTACAGTTAGTTGGATCAGTTCCAGCCACTCCATATATTGAGACGGTTGACCATTCTGATTTGTCTCAATGTTTTCCGCATTTTTGATGTGTTATGGGCCGTTTTGCATCTGGCGGAGCCCCTCCCTCTCCAGGCAACCTGATATGGGATTGACCCTGACAGGTTCCTCGACATTTTAAACTTGTCTATGGTATCTCCTGTCTGTTGAAGCTTCACGGGTTCCCTCTAATGGGGGATTGAAACAAATATCGGCGCTTTGTTTAGCACAAGTTCAATTCGAAAAACGCACACCAAACACATTACTGCACATTACTACCCAAAATGAATTGGTAACACTGCAATTGCAGATCTAAAGATCACACAAAAAACAAATGATTCCGGAGCAACACCTTGGCGCATGACCGGAAACGTTTACATTGTACGTGTCTGTTATTGTTCTTCCCTTTATCTTTGACTACACAAGCAAGATGGGGTTGCAGGAAGCGGGGGGGGGGGGGCGCTTTGATAACCTCATGAAAGGGCACAGCTATACGTCACCATATCATCCATTTCATGGTGCTTTCAATAGCATTTTTATTTTGAAATGAGAACATTATGATCTGAAAGCATACACCCTCCTTCCTGTACAAAGCAGTTGATATATAAATATATCTTTTTAGTTACCAAATGACAGGCCGGATAGGTTTACTCAGCATGAGAGGGGGGAGGTAAGGATGCTTGAAATAAAACTAGTCACCAATGCACATTAAACTGACGATATAACTTATTCAAGTCTTTCAATCGGTCACCAAACCACATTAAGTTGAAGCCCATGTGGTCACATCTTTGAACCGGTCACCCAACCACGTCAAGCTAAAGCTCATACGATCAAGACTTTGAACCGGAAAAGGGGAATTGTACCGCAGGCATGGAAAGACGCTGTATTTATACCAGTACCAAAGAAAGAAAAAGATAGAACAGATCCAAATGAATACAGGCCTATCAGTCTACTGAGCTGTGTAGGAAACATGATGGAGCGTATGATAAACACCAGACTGATGTGGCATCTGGAAGAAAAACACATACTAATTCCACAGCAAGCAGGCTTTAGACAGCACAGATCCACTGAGGATCAGGTCACCCTCATAGCCCAAGAAATAGAGGATGCTTACCAGGAGAAAAAACACACAGTAGCAGTTTGGGTGGATTTAGAAAAGGCATTTGTCAAGTTCTGGAAAGAGGGACTTAAAGTCAAGCTACGAAGATGCGAAGTTTGTGGGAAAATGTACAGATGGATCAGCCACTATCTCAAAAACAGAACAGCTAGAGTTCAAGTACAAGGGCAGATGAGCAAAAAAGGTGACACTTGAGCAGGGAGTACCCCAAGGTGGAGTACTGTCACCCACATTCTTTCTGGTGTATATAAATAACATCACAGAGAATATACCAAGAAGAGTCCACAGCTCCATGTTTGCAGACGATCTGGCTATGTGGACCTCTGAAAAGAATCTCAACATAGCAAACAATCCGATGCAGACGGCCCTAACATCGTTGGAGGATGGGCGAACTCATGGCTGGTCAAAATAAATGGGGAAAAAACGACATGTACGATATTCTCGCTTTCAAACAAACACCAAAATAAGTCTTAACGGCAAATACCTGCGGCCAAACGACAACCCAAACTACCTGGGAGTCACATTTGATCGGCGCATGACATGGAAAAGTCAGATCAAGAGAAACCGAATGAGAGTCAGAGAAAGCATGGCAATTATGAGGTAACTTGCTGGCACAAACTGGGGAGCAGACGAAAGTATACTAAAGAAACTGTACACTGGAAGAGTGAGACCAGTTCTCGAGTATGGCATTGCGGCATGGACAACAGGAGCAAAGGCGAACTTTGACAAATTTAGCAAGTTCCAAAACCAAGCCATGAGAATTATAACAGGAGGCATGAAGTCAACGCCAATTGTAGAACTTGAAAAGATTAGAAATCTGCAATCCATGACCGATAGAAGAGACTGCAGAGCCCAGCAGCAAGCAGAGAAACTCAGAAGCATGACAGACCATCCAATGCACCAGAGACTAAACAATTTTGGAAATGGGAAACTAAAGCGGAGAAACTTTGCAGAAATAGCCAATGCAAAGATGAGCGAAGACCCTATGAACGCATTCACAACACCAAAGCCCATTCCTACTGTACGCAAACCTACCTGGAGGCAGCATATATTTCCAAAGGTGGCAGAACATATACCAGGTTTTGGAAACAAGAACAGCCAGACTGAAAAAGAAAGAAGAAACATAACCCTGAGGTACATAACGAAAAACTACCCTGGCATGGACTGGACCCATGCATACACCGACAGTTCGGTAACAAACACAACACAGAACGGAGAGGCAGGGGTATTCCTGAGCCTATAAAATGGTAGAAAAATAACACTGTCAGTGGCAACTGGAAAATACTCAAGCAATTTCAGAGCAAAAGCAGAGGCACTGAGAGCGGCAGTGGAAGAAATGGTGACAGGTAAAAGAAATGAAAGCCACATAGTTCTGCTTACAGATGCCCTGGCCGTTGTCACAGCACTAAAATGCCAGAAAAATGCTGAACTTAATGATTTAAGAGCAGTACTCTGTCAACTATGCCAGCAGTCCGCACCAAAAAGAGTAGTGGTACAGTGGGTTCTATTCCACTGTAACATCTAAGGCAACGATGAGGCAGTCAGTCAGACTGACAAAAGAAGGTGCAAAACTACCACAACCAGATCCTAGTGTGACCTACGAAGAGTCAAAAAGGCTTATTATAGTTAGATACATGACCAAATGGGAAACAGAACATACTGGCTACACAAAAAACGATGCATATTACCAGTTGAACAGAAGAGAGCAGGTCGTGGTCTTCAGACTTCGCACAGGCCACAATAGACTGAGGTACCACCTATTTAATAAATTGAAGATAGGTGGCACTGACGAATGCTCGTGTGGTACCGCTAAAATAACGCTGAAGATTTGCTACAAAACTGTCCGACATACGAGGATCAGAGAAAGCACATGTGGCCATCACCAGTGGCAATACTAGACAAGCTCTATGGCAGTGTCGGCAGCCTCAGGATGACCGCTGCATTTTTTGAAAAAATACAGGTTGACGTCTGACAGCGTACGAAGAAGAAGAAGAAGATGAAGAAGAAGAACCGGTCATCCAACCACATCAGTCTGAAGCTCTCACATAATCAAATTTTTAAACCGGTCACCCAACCATATCAAACTGAAGACCTCACACAATCACATCTTTAAACCCATCACCCAACCACATCAAGCTGAAGAACTCACACAATCAAGACTTTAAACTGATGACCCAGCCTTATCAAGCTCAAGACTTCACACAGTCAAATCTTTAAACCGGTCACCCAACCATATCAAGCTCAAGACCTCACACAATCAAATCTTTAAACCGGTCACCCAACCACATTAAGCTGAAGACTTCACACAATCAAATCTTTAAACCGGTCACCCAACCATATCAATCTCAAGACTTCGCACAATCAAATCTTTATACCGGTCACCCAACCACATCAAGCTCAAGACTTCACACAATCAAATCTTTAAACCGGTCACCCAACCACATCAAGCTGAAGACTTCACACAATCAAGACTTTAATATATTTTCATTCACTGCAAAATTCTTAGTAGCACATAGGTATCCCGATTGATTCTAGGGGAAAACAAATCAAGTATTGACACGCTCCAGTTGACGCTGCTGTAAACCGACAGCTGAATTATTGTTAGTTAGGAAGAGCAGAGAGGTAGGGAGCTGGCCACCCCCCATATAATTAAAAAAAATGGAGACCTAGTACAATGAGATCTCTAACACTTCATCCTTGAGAGCAGTGTCTGCTTTCGATTTCCGTGACCTTTTTTTGTTTACTCTCTCTGTGTTACGTACTGTGATATTAACCATATCATTTCACACAGAATATAATATGCGCGCCATCTACCCCCTTGGGATTAATAGAGATAGGTCACTTTGAAACGATACATTAAGAGCGAATAGTTAACCTACCTGAATGACTAGCATCAATGGCTGATGTCAGGCTGTCTCCGTTAGCTTAGGTTATAATCGTTTCGATATTGATTTTGTTATTGAACTGTGGGGTTGGCGGAAGGGTGGTTCTAGGGGAAATTGGGTGGAAGGGCTGAAGTACCTAATTGATAGGGTTCAGTCATCTTAACGATCACATGTGAAACATTGGCCACGCGTGCAGCTGTCACACATTTAAGAAAGTCTGTTACCAAGCACGTGCTTTCATTCATTGTCATTGATAAAATGTTTGTGACTTGTGTCTTTCGTCCGGCCACGTCATCACAATTTGGCTGGGTTACCACCGCTGCTTTCTGTGGGTTTAAGGCAAGCCGGGTTAAACATAGTGCGTCTGTCATTATGCGGGCGGCTTAGTTTTTTTACTCTTTTACAACACTTTATGAACATCTCGAACATTATGTGGTATTCTCTTGTGCCGTTTGTTATGAACATAGAGATTTAGCTTGAGTCAAATTCGACCTGCCTGAATTGAATCCCTCATGCGATCAGTTATAAATCGTCCTCGGCAGATCATAAGAACTGATGTATGTGATGACTACATACGTTGTCCTGGACTGAATCGTGGATACCATCAATTATCTCTCGCCCTCAGCAAATCATCAAGAACTGATGTATGGGAAAATTACAGCTACGTCGTTCTTAATTGAACCGTGCCTATGATCAGTTATCTCTGGTCTTCAGAAGATCATCAACAACGGATTTCTGTGAACAATACAGATATGTTGTCCTGAATGAGTTGTGCGTAGGATCAGTTGTCTCTCTTCGGGATACAAGGCTAATCATTTTGTCACTCAAAGTGATCAGATTTCTCCTTAGTGTTACAGGCACAGAAAGGCAAACATTCACCCCAATTGGTACACGATCAATTGTCCTGGAGAATAGTGGGTCACCATTTTGTGCAGCTCTGTCTGTCCAAACGGGGCATTGCCTCTACTGTGTGTTGGAATCTTAGCCTTGCTTCTACTGTGAGTTGGAATCTTAGCCTTGCCTCTACTGTGTGTTGGAATCTTAGCCTTGCCTCTACTGTGTGTTGGAATCTTAGCCTTGCCTCTACTGTGTGTTGGAATCTTAGCCTTGCCTCTACTGTGTGTTGGAATCTTAGCCTTGCTTCTACTGTGTGTTAGAATCTTAGCATTGCCTCTACTGTGTGTTAGAATCTTAGCATTGCCTCTACTGTGTGTTAGAATCTTAGCATTGCCTCTACTGTGCGTTGGAATCTTAGCCTTGCCTCTACTGTGTGTTGGAATCTTAGCCTTGCCTCTACTGTGTGTTGGAATCTTAGCCTTGCCTCTACTGTGTGTTAGAATCTTAGCCTTGCCTCTACTGTGTGTTAGAATCTTAGCTCCTCCCTAAAACTATATGGTCCATGATCACGAGGTTCTTAGACCCGCCTCCGTTGACCGGTCAGCCGTCAATATCGTTCTCTTGACTGCAACACTTGTCAATCTGAAAAGTTCTTCCCGTTTGTTCAGTGATCTGTCTTTTTTGTCACCCATGCCAATCAGTCAGTGACAGTTTTGTCGTCAAAGTATGAGTCACTTAATACCTCTAACATTTTTCAGTGAATTTAGTTAATACAACAAATGAGCTGAACTAGAACCTAGATCATTTTTGTCAACAGTCTCCAACTCACTTACAGTAAAATCTCTCTCTCTCTGTGTCTCTGTCTCTGTCTCTCTCTCTCTCTCTCTCTCTCTCTCTCTCTGTCTCTGTCTCTGTTTCTGTCTGTCTGTCTCTCTCTCTCTCTCTCTCGTTACTAATAGAAACCACGCCTTGTCAATGACTGAATGACGTGCGTGACCTTAGCTTGACCTGTTCCTACCTGTCGTGACCCTAGCTTCACTTGTTCCTACCTGTAGTGACCCTAGCTTGACCTGTTCCTACCTGTCGTGACCCTAGCTTGAACTGTTCCTACCTGTCGTGACCTTAGCTTGACCTTTTCCTATCTGTCGTGACCCTATCTTGACCTGTTCCTACCTGTCGTGACCTTGGCTTGACCTGTTCCTACCTGTCGTGACCCTATCTTGACCTGTTCCTAACTAAGTCGAAATACTTTTCTCCGAGAATAAGTTGCTAGCCCCAATTCACTTTTACACATGGACTTGTTACAATAGGAAGCATTTATTTGAGTGGTTGCTGCTGATAATATAAGGTTTAGTTACATGAGGAGGTTGCACGCCTCAAGCCCCATCCTCTTTAGTTGTCTTTGCATCATAATTGGAATGTGATGGTGCTCCTGTTTTCATCATGAACACTACTCCGGTAGTAGATGTTGTAGTTGGTGTATGTTGTGATAGTGTCAGCTTGTGTTGTGATGCCTGGTACATAATTAGTTATGTGGTAGTTTTGATAGTGTAGCTGGCGTAGTCATGTGTGTACACCTAGTTGTTTTGATAGTGTAGCTGGCGTAGTCATGTGTGTACAACTAGTTGCTTTGGCGATGATGATGATGCTGGAAATATAATCCATTTAGCTCTGAGTCAGTAACTTTTGTCGGTGACTGCAAGGTCTGCTGTCTTAGAGGCATCATGATTACGAGAGAAGAGTGGGCAAATGCCGCATCTCTCGAGTATCCCCGTAGTGAGATACTCAAGTGCGTCGGTAACCCAGGATCGTCACGTCCTACAGGGACGCAGCATTTACATCTGAGTCGTCTATCTCATCATTGTTCCGTCAGTTTTGCAAGCCCTTATCTAAAGATGGTGTGTCTGCATTCTACGCCACATGGACGATTGTCACAAAGAGACTTGTCTGCATCTCCCCATCATCTACGGCGATAATTGACAGTAAACAAACAGCAAAGAATGAAACAAGAAGACACTAAACAATGGCTATTGATGTGTGGCACTCACAGCGTACACCAGTACTATAAGGATCCACCTGCTACCAAACCTTTTTTCTTGGCCGTCTCCAAGGACCCATTCGGTTTGCTGTCTCTGCCAGATTAAAACTCTCGCCCGTATATCTCCCAGGGTCTGGCCTGCTATGCTTCCAACCTCGGCACGACAGACTTAGATGTGAAGAGAGCTGATGCATTATGTGATTGTGTCAACTACTGTAGGTATGTGTACATTGTTGATGCATTTCCATTTTAACGTTTCAGCGATGCTAACACGGACAATATGTCAATGTTTTCTTGCTGGATATCTTCACCTTGCATTTCCAGTCAAACAGTGGGCCTCAATTCCTCTGCTTCAACACGGAATCTGTTAGAGTATTCTCCCGGTTTAGAACTAGAGGTTTTTATTCTCCCTCCCTTAGTCTGCAATAGACCCCTCATCATTCATAGGATGTAGCTATGTTAGCTGAGCCGTTGTATATACATGTATCAGTGATTTTGTCGAGTACACTCTACTATGATACTTTTCAGTGATGAATTTGCTTTCCAAATATGCCTGAGTTCGCTTCTGCATAGTTTCTACCATCTCATATAATTTTGTTTTTTTTTCAATGGTGGAATATTGAATATTTTAGTCTTAGTCTTAGTCTTAGTCTTAGTCTTAGTCTCAGTGTCAGTCTTAGTCTTAGTCTTAGTCTCAGTCTTAGTCTTAGTCTTAGTCTGTCTCAGTCTCAGTCTCAGTCTTAGTCTTAGTCTTAGTCTTAGTCTTAGTCTCAGTCTCAGTCTTAGTCTTAGTCTTAGTCTCAGTCTCAGTCTGTCTGTCTCAGTCTGTCTCAGTCTTAGTCTCAGTCTTAGTCTCAGTCTTAGTCTTAGTCTCAGTCTTAGTCTCAGTCTTAGTCTTAGTCTTAGTCTTAGTCTGTCTCAGTCTCAGTCTTAGTCTTAGTCTCAGTCTTAGTCTTAGTCTGTCTCAGTCTCAGTCTCAGTCTCAGTCTCAGTCTTAGTCTTAGTCTCAGTCTCAGTCTTAGTCTTAGTCTTAGTCTTAGTCTCAGTCTCAGTCTGTCTCTCTTAGTCTGTCTCAGTCTCAGTCTCAGTCTCAATCTCAGTCTTAGTCTTAGTCTTAGTCTCAGTCTCAGTCTGTCTGTCTCAGTCTGTCTCAGTCTTAGTCTCAGTCTTAGTCTCAGTCTCAGTCTCAGTCTCAGTCTTAGTCTCAGTCTTAGTCTCAGTCTCAGTCTCAGTCTTAGTCTTAGTCTTAGTCTTAGTCTCAGTCTCAGTCTGTCTGTCTCAGTCTGTCTCAGTCTCAGTCTCAGTCTCAATCTCAGTCTTAGTCTTAGTCTTAGTCTCAGTCTCAGTCTGTCTGTCTCAGTCTGTCTCAGTCTTAGTCTCAGTCTTAGTCTCAGTCTCAGTATCAGTCTCAGTCTTAGTCTCAGTCTCAGTCTCAGTCTCAGTCTTAGTCTTAGTCTCAGTCTCAGTCAGTCGACCTGTACTTATACAGGAGTGAATGTCCAGGTCCCAGCTCTGGTGGGCGCTGGATGTAGCCGGGAGGAGGATTTCCTGCTTAGCGGACTAGACTCGAGCAGCTTATTACTCCGATGTGTTGTGACAAATGTCGCAGAGGATGGTTAACCGATGAGCAGTCCAACTTAATAAACTCAAACACTAGAGCAAAGTAGACTCGCGGCTTGTTAGGCCCCATCTATGCTGCTCTTAACAAACCACATAGCCATGACCAGGTGTTTTGCCATGTCATATGTCACTCTGGGGGCAGGGGTGCTTGTCGTGTCTGTGTCATACACAGGGGGCAGGGGTGCTTGTCGTGTCTGTGTCATACACAAAGTCTCAGACCACTCGGAATGTTTGTTTTAGAACTCAATTCACTGCCTGGCTTGTGATTGGGTTTAATTAACTCAAGGATTATCATTACAGCACAATGAGGATTGGGACAGATGACATATACTCATGTGGAGAGCATACCATGACCAGTGGAGCATTTTATACACAAGTGGATGATATGAGGATTGGGACAGATGACATATACTCATGTGGAGAGCATACCATGACCATTGGAGCATTTTATACACAAGTGGATGATATGAGGATTGGGACAGATGACATACTCATGTGGAGAGCATACCATGACCAGTGGAGCATTTTATACACAAGTGGATGATATGAGGATTGGGACAGGTGACATATACTCATGTGGAGATCATACCATGGCAGTGGAATATTTTATACTCAAGTGGGTGATATCGCAATAAGAGAAAGAACACTACTGACCTCGCAAGACATGCATGAACAAAAGCTGAATGGAAAATAAAACAGCCCCAAACAACTGTGTCCCCTGATAGAGAAATCAAACACTTGATTTGGCCTGCATCCTGAGTTACTTCCAGTCGTCTTGACCTATGTCTTGCCACTGGTCCAGTGTAGTTCGGGACCAGATAGTGAGGTCAACGAAAAGCGCAGTTTCACCCCCGCTTAAATCTGAATACAGCGCAATTGACATCATCAAGACAGACGTCTGTTGATGTCGGCACCCTCGCTTGCGATGGACACAAACTTACTCAATGAACGCATAACCCGCTTTAGTTACCGTGCTGAAACAAAAAACAAAACACACGTAACTACAAAAAGAACAAAGAACAAAACAAAACACGTTACCACCACAAGAACAAAGAACAAATGCATACAGCTAACGAAAAACAACACACACACAATGGAAATGGGCAAGGCAACGGATGCAACATGACTTTAGGCGAAAGGCATTACCATAATAGTGACCAGGACTGTATCAATAACATTAGGGCAGTTATGAGAATAATCTGGAACATCAATAACAATTGTGTAATGTGTATGTTGATGTCAAGAAGACGTTTGATAGGGTATGGTATAAGGGGCTGTGGACAACCATGAGGATGTATAAAAACAACGGAAACATTATAAAGGTCCTTGAACACCTGTATGACAAAGCGTCCATCGCAGTTCTTGTGAATGGGAGGCGATGGGACTAGTTTCGCACATCAGTTGGTGTGAGACAGGGTTGTACACTCTCTCCAACTCTTTTCAATATATTCCTTGAGGGAATTATGAGTGAGGCACTTGAAGGTCACGTTGGTACTGTCAAGATAGTGGGCAGAACGATTACCAACCTTCGTTTTGCAGATGAAATCGCGGGTTGTCGGTTGTGTAGCTCCGGAAATGGGTCAGAAGGCTCGATGAATCAGCTCTTGACTTTGGTATGGAGATTAATGCTGGAAATACAAAATTATGACCAACAACGCCGAGTGCTTTAACAGTGGGATGGAAGCTAATGGCCAGGAACTCCAAGTGGTTGACCGTTATAAATATCTGGTCTCGATTGTCAGTAAAGGAACAAAATGTGAGGTGTTGGCCAGAAGATAACAGACAATAGCGACGCTTGCACGGCCTAACACAATCTGGCAAGACAAAAGGTTTGCCTAATAAACGAAGAGCAGATTAATGCGTACATTGGTCCTGTCAATTTTCGTCTTTGCTTGTGAGACATGGGCAATTACAGCTGACCTATAGCGGATAGCCTTGGTGATGAGATGTTTCCGAAGACTTCTTAACTTCACATGCAATGAGCGAATTTTAAATGAACGAATACGAGACAGAATTAAAACAGCAAAAGGGCCTGTTTGAAGACCTAATGGAAAAGGTCAGAAGACGGAAACTCACTTGGTACGGCCATATATCGAGATCCAACAGTTTTGCAAATACAATTCTGCACGGAAAGATGAAAGGCGTTTGTCCTGAAAAGAGATGGGAGGACAACGTGTAATAATGGACCAATATCTCTGATCAGAAGAGTCACATGCAGCGGTCTCTGACAAAGAAGGATGGCGTGAGGTTGTAGGGGTATCTTCATGTGTGCCTCAACAACCTCACCTGTAACGGAATAACGGCGCATATTGTTGAGTCAGAAGATGCCATCACCAAAATTGATGCAGCAATTCGGGTGGACCGTCCCTGGAGCTTACGTTCACTAACATAGGAATTCGCTAGGTCGCTAGGGACAGTTCTGGTTAACCAGAAACTGATGTATTAGAAGGTGTTTACAGTGGGTACTGATACTTGATTTTCTTACTGTACATAAAAATGGCGACTGCTCAAAAGAAATAAGAAGACTTGCTATGGCAATGCAGAGACTGAACAGCCTGAAGAAATTATGGCAGGGCACCAACAAAACGATAAAAGTAAAAGTCTTGAGAGCCTGTGTTTTTCATGTGGCCGCTTATGGCTGTGAATCATGGACGATTACCAAAACTTCTAGACAAAGAATCGAATCCTTCGAGTCAAAATGCTACAGAAAGATCCTAAAAACAACCTGGACAGAGAAAAAAACAAATGTGGACATTCGGCAAGAGTTGAGCATAGAGGAGAACTGGTTTATCAATTCCATTTTGGCTAAAAAAGCAAATACTTTTGTCACACAAAGAGACACAACGGTCCTGAGAGAACGGTGATGGAAGGTATGGTGCCAGGCAAAAGAGGAAGGGGTAGACAAAGAGGACGATGGCACCAAGATATCCAGGAATGCCTGAGTATGACAGTGGCGGAAGCTGGAGTTATCGCAAGAGAACGAGTTTCTTTCAGACAAACTGTGATGGGAGCGACGTTCTACAAATAACATGCTACATGATGATGATGATGATATATATATATATATATATATATATATATATATATATATATATATATATATATGTTTGTGTGTATGCGTGTATGCGTTTATCTCTCAATATACGTGTAAGTGTATTGGTATGTGTTAGTGCGTGCACTAAATGGTTAATGATTTATTCATATTGGTATTTATTCGTATTTATTAACGTGCATATTTATTTCGTTCTTTTAATTTTTGCAATATCTTGGTTTAAGGGTATTTTCTTATCTTTCATAAAAGGAAAACCATTATTCCCACATTTCTGACCACTCTCTGGAAACGACTGTTAACCCAAAATCATATATCATGCGTCGCTATGTCCATTCTAATTGGTTTTGTTTCAATCACGATGCTGTAAATGAGCCCCATTTGTTCATGTCTGCATTGACTTTACACCTTACAGCCGCAGCTTTATATTATTTAAGTTGTATTTACAAGTTGTCGTGGTCTTTCTCTTTAGCACAGTCGCTCTCATACAAACTTTCTATCGTGGTGAAACACTTGGAATAATATTCCGATTATGGTGAACATCTGTATACATATTACATCTACAGTTAAGTATATTCTAGCGTTGTCAGTCAATGTACAAACTGTCTATAACATTTTGTGTCTGTGCTCTTTTGATATTTCTTTGCTATATTTTCTATAAAGAGCCTAAGAATATATTGTCAGTTTTGATACATTTTCTATATGGAACCTAAAAATATATTGCAAATTTTGATATATTTTCTACATTTTTACTATGTGATAAATTCTTTCCAGATCGTAGTCTCTTTCACGGCATCTTTGTACTCATCTCATTTTAGGGCGAGTCGGCCCCCATCTCCGTCAGGGCATCTTTGTACTCATCTCAGTTTAGGGCGAATCGGCCCCCATCTCCGTCAGGGCATCTTTGTACTCATCTCAGTTTAGGGCGAGTCGGCCCCCATCTCCGTCAGGGCATCTTTGTACTCATCTCAGTTTAGGGCGAGTGGGCCCCCATTTCTGTGATGGCATCTTTGTACTCATCTCAGTTTAGGGCGAGTCGGGCCCCATCTCTGTCACGGCATCTTTGTACTCATCATGGTTTAGATCGAGTCCGCCCCCATCTCCGTCACGGCATCTTTGTACTAATCTCAGTTTAGAGCGAGTCGGCCCCCATCTCCGTCACGGCATCTTTGTACTCATTTCAGTTTATAGCGAGTTGGCCCCCATCTCCATCACGGCATCTTTGTACTCAACATGGTTTAGAGCGAGTCGGCCCCCATCTCCATCACGGCATCTTTGTACTCATCATGGTTTAGAGCGAGTAGGCCCCCATCTCCATCACGGCATCTATGTACTCATCTCAGTTTAGGGCGAGTAGGCCCCAATCTCTGTCACGGCATCTTTGTACTCATCTCAGTTTAGGACGAATCGAAACCCCATCTCTGTCACAGATCTTTGTACTCATCTCAGTTTAGGGCGAATCGAAACCCCATATCTGTCACAGATCTTTGTACTCATCTCAGTTTAGAGTGAGTCGGCCCCATCTCCGTCATGTCATCTTTGTAGTCATCTCAGTTTAGGGTGAGTCGGCCTCCATCTCTGTCACGGCATCTTTGTACTCATCTCAGTTTAGAGCAAGTCGGCCCCCATCTCCGTCACGGCATCTTTGTACTCATCTCAGTTTAGGGTGAGTCGGCCCCCATCTCTGTCACAGCATCTTTGTACTCATCATGGTTTAGAGCGAATCGGCCCCCATCTCCATCCCGGCATATTTGTACTCATCTAAGTTTAGGGCGAGTCGGCCCTAATCACTGTATGGCATCTTTGTACTCATGTCAGTTTAGGGCGAGTCGGCCCCCATCTCCGTCACAGCATCTTTGTACTCATCTCAGGTTAGGGCGATTCAGCCCCCATCTCCGTCACGGCATCTTTGTACTCATCTCAGTTTAGAGCGAGTCGGCTCCCATCTCCGTCACGGCATCATTGTACTCATCTCAGTTTAGAGCCAGTCGGCCTCCATGTCTGTCACGGCTTCTTTGTACTAATCTCAGTTTAGGGCGAGTCGGCCCCCGTCTCCGTCACGGCATCGTTGTACGCATCATGGTTTAGAGCGAGTCGACCCCCATCTCCGTCACGGAATGTTTGTACTCATCATAGTTTAGAGCGAGTCGGCCCTCATCTCCGTCACGGCATTTTTGTACTCATCTCAGTTTAGAGTTAGTCGGCCCCATCTCCGTCACGGCATCTTTGTACTCATCATGGTTTAGAGCGAGTCGACCCCCATCTCCATCACGGCATCTTTGTACTCATCTCAGTTTAGAGCGAGTCGGCCCCCATCTCTGTCACGGCATCTTTGTACTCAACTCAGTTTAGGACGAGTTGGCCCCATCTCTGTCACGGCATCTTTGTACTCATCTCAGTTTAGAGCGAGTCGGCCTTACCCCAACCCGCCCCCCCCCCCCCATCTCTGTCACATCATCTTTGTACTCATCTCAGTTTAGAGCGAGTCGGCCCCCATCTCTGTCATGGCATCTTTGTACTCATCTCTGTTTAGAGCGAGTCGGCCCCCATCTCTGTCACGGCATCTATGTACTCATCTCAGTTTAGGGCGAGACGGCCCCCTTCTCCGTCACGGCATCTTTGTGCTCGTCATAGTTTAGGGCGAGTCGGCCCCCATCTCCGCCACGGCATCTTTGTATTAATCACAGCTTAGAGTGAGTCGGCCCCCATCTCCGTCACGGCATCTTTGTACTCATCTCAGTTTAGAGCCAGTCGGCCTCCATCTCTGTCACGGCATCTTTGTACTCATCTCAGTTTAGAGCGAGTCGGCTCCCATCTCCGTCACGGCATCTTTGTACTCATCTCAGTTTAGAGCCAGTCGGCCTCCATCTCTGTCACGGCATCTTTGTACTCATCATGGTTCAGGGCGAGTCGGCCCCCATCTCCGTCACGGCATCTTTGTACTCATCTGTGTTTAGAGCGAGTCGGCTCCCATATCTGTCACGGCATCTTTGTACTAATCTCAGTTTAGGGCGAGTCGGCACCCGTCTCCGTCACGGCATCGTTGTACTCATCATGGTTTAGAGCGAGTCGGCCCTCATCTCCGTCACGGCATTTTTGTACTCATCTCAGTTTAGAGTTAGTCGGCCCCATCTCCGTCACGGCATCTTTGTACTCATCATGGTTTAGAGCGAGTCGACCCCCATCTCCATCACGGCATCTTTGTACTCATCTCGGTTTAGGGTGAGTTGGCCCCTATCTCTGTCACGGCATCTTTGTACTCATCTAAGTTTAGAGCGAGTCGGCCCCCATCTCCGTCACGGCATCTTTGTACTCATCTCAGTTTAGAGCGAGTCGGCTCCCGTCTCTGTCACGGCATCTTTGTACTCATCTCAGTTTAGAGCGAGTCGGCCCTCATCTCTGTCACGGCATCTTTGTACTCATCTCAGTTTAAGGCGAGTCGGCCCCCATCTCTGTTACGGTATCTTTGTACTCATTTCAGTTTAGAGCGAGTCGGCCCCCATCTCTGTCACGGCATCTTTGTACTCATCTCAGTTTAGAGCGAGTTGACCCCCATCTCCGTCATTGCATCTTTGTACTAATCTCAGTTTAGAGCGAGTCGGCCCCTATCTCTGTCACGGCATCTTTGTACTCATCACAGTTTAGGGCAAGTCGGCCCCCATCTCTGTCACGGCATCTTTGTACTCATCTCAGTTTAGAGCGAGTAGGCCCCACCCCCCACCCCCCCCCATCTCTGTAACATCATCTTTGTACTCATCTCAGTTTAGAGCGAGTCGGCCCCCATCTCTGTCATGGCATCTTTGTACTCATATCTGTTTAGAGCGAGTCGGCCCCCATCTCTGTCACGGCATCTTTGTACTCATCTCAGTTTAGGGCGAGTCGGCCCCCATCTCCGTCACGGCATCTTTGTGCTCGTCATGGTTTAGGGCGAGTCGGTCCCCATCTCCG
Source organism: Ariolimax columbianus (assembly GCA_036924085.1). Lineage (NCBI taxonomy): Eukaryota > Metazoa > Mollusca > Gastropoda > Stylommatophora > Arionidae > Ariolimax > Ariolimax columbianus. The sequence continues at coordinate 52,051,540 of JAVGWX010000010.1, read as the reverse complement.
CCACGGCATCTTTGTATTAATCACAGTTTAGAGTGAGTCGGCCCCCATCTCCGTCACGGCATCTTTGTACTCATCTCAGCTTAGAGCCAGTCGGCCTCCATCTCTGTTACGGCATCTTTGTACTCATCTCAGTTTAGAGCGAGTCGGCTCCCATCTCTGTCACGGCATCTTTGTACTCATCTCAGTTTAGAGCCAGTCGGCCTCCATCTCTGTCATGGCTTCTTTGTACTCATCATGGTTCAGGGCGAGTCGGCCCCCATCTCCGTCACGGCATCTTTGTACTCATCTGAGTTTAAAGCGAGTCGGCTCCCATCTCTGTCACGGCATCTTTGTACCCATCTCAGTTTAGAGCGAGTCGGGTCCCATCTCTGTCACGGCATCTTTGTACTCATCTCAGTTTAGGGCGAGTCGGCCCCCATCTTTGTCACGGCATCTTTGTACTCATCTCAGTTTAGGGCGAGTTGGCCCCCAACTCTGTCACGGCATCTTTGTACTCATCTCAGTTTAGGCGAGTCGGCCCCCATCTCCGTCACGGCATCTTTGTACTCATCATGGTTTAGAGCGAGTTGGTCTGTGTCATACAAAGACTGTCAGTAATGTCCCGATGCCCTATTTCTCGGAATCAACCTCTGTTCCTTCTTCCAGGAACCATGCCCTTCATTTCACTCTCTCCAGATCATTATGTTTCCTCACATGACCAAACTATCTCAGTTCTTTTCTTGCGATGTTTTCTAAGAGCCAATATTCTGTAATGTGAAGCTATTGCAACATTTCTCTACCTTTTTTTTCTGTCCATGATTATTTCAACATCCTTGTGTAACATTTCATTTTGAAAGCTGTGATTTTTATTTGCAATAGATTTGTTTAATGTTTCTGTCTCACAGCCGGTTTTCGCCACTGGGAAATTTAAGGTCCTCATCAGTTGGATCTTTGTCTGCTCTCTGTATGTGCCTTGCCAAGCATTTCCTTTTTCAGTTTGTGTGAAGCAATTGCAAAATTTTCCTTTGATTTCAATTTGACAGTTTTCAGAATATTTGATGGTATTTCCCAGATATTCAAAATCCTTTACGTATTCAATTTTTAAAAAAAAATTTTTTATCCATTGAAGAAAACTGATTTTTTCTTCATTGTGTCTTTTAAAAATTGTAGTTTTCCTTGGTGTTTAAATATACATTCTGAACGTAGCTGGGATTTTTTTCATTGAAGCAATAACTTTTTTCCGCCCCACATGGGTTGTGGATACTGCTTTGTAAGCATATCTCATTTCTGGAATATGATGTCCACCTGTGCTAAAAACGTCACATTTAGCATGTTCCTCATCATGTCTGACGTTTCTCGTTAAATTCTCCACATAAATATTCAACAGATCAGAAGAGGAAATATAACCTTGGTTTATCTCCTTTCTGCATTTCCAACCATTTTGATCCTTTAACCTTTGCCCACAACTGTGATCTCCCCCCCCCCCCCCCCTCCATATCATGGCTACTCGACCTTTGCCCACAACTGTGAGCTCCCCCCATATCAGGGCTACTCGACCTTTGCCCACAACTGTGAGCTTTCCACCCCCTCCTCCATATCAGGGCTACTCGACCTTTGCCCACAACTGTGAGCTTCCCCCCCCCCTCCATATCAGGGTTACTCGACCTTTGCCCACAACTGTGAGCTTTGCCACCTCCTCCATATCAGGGCTCCTCGATCTTTGCCCACAGCTGCGAGCTTCCTCCCTCCTCCATATCAGGGCTACTCGACCTTTGTCCACAACTGTAAGCTTTCCTTTTTCCCCTCTCCCCATATCAGGGCTACTCGACCTTTGTCTACTACGGCAAGCTCTCAATTCATGGCCACTAGATATTCGACCTTTGCCCAAGTGCTAAGTTCTTATTATGAAATGTACTTTTATTTGATCTAGATACGACCTTCTGCATAACACATAGAGACCTTCCTTGACAGCGGTCGAGAAACTTGGTTTAGCAAGACCAATATCCTTGCATTTCCGATAATTCCATAGATTATAAGTTTCCGTTCATTGGATTTCGAAGTTGATGTATGCTATTTGTCCGTGTAACTTGTTGGTGGTATATATTTCTGATTAATTTTTGTATCATATAGCGTGTCCTTTTCAGAACGTTGCTCTCATAACAGACGCTACTAACACTCGATATTTGGACAGATTTGCCGTTGTTATTGACATATTCACAACATCTTTAATGTCGTGTGTCCATCTTCTCATCGGACTATGTGTGCCTGGTTTCCAATGTTCTATACCCTCCAGTACAGTTTCTTGTTTAAGATGTCGTGACGTTTGAAGTGGCTAAAGTATTTCAGTTTCCTAGACTAATTCTGTTAATGAGCCAATTACGTTCTACATCAATCTCCTTAGGCACCGTTTTGAGCTTGAATTGCATATTATTCCATATTCACGAAGAATCATAATTGATATATCGATTGTAATGTCAATCTAACACGCGGTCGTAATTAATCTCATACGTGTCGCTTGTCCACATATTGTGTGCTCACTGCATGTTAGACATATTAGCACATAAAAACAGAGTTGGGGCAAAGAATGTTGACAGGTGGGAGCTGACCACTGGCGTTTCGATTTGGCTAGGGGGAGAATGAGTGACAGACGGGATGGTAACGGAGCTTGCTGCTATAGATGAGTGACAGGTGTGCAAAGTATTTCGTTCCAATATGACTGAGTAGAGCCATCCCCCTGAGATCCATTGGTCAGCTTTGATACTGCTTTAGACCATATAACACGAGACAAAGTTTAGCTCAGGAGGCTGGATGAGAAAGGCTGGATGAAGAAGAGAGGAAAGCGAATGAGTGAATGTAGATAGAAGTCCGTTTAGCTCACGGATTTGATAGAGGATCGATTAATAGGATGTTGTGCGAATGTTAGTGATAGAACAGGATCGCTCAAATAGGTGTGTGAGTTTTGAATTAATAGATAATCTGAACGTATGTTGTAAGCAGGACACATTGTGAACGAGGTATGTCCAGATCGCCCGCCTGAGGGGATTTGAGTGAGGAAGTTTTCGATAAGGTGTGTTGAGGATGCAGTTAAAGAGATGTATGTGTGATGTGAGTAGGCAATAGAACCGGGTTTTAGATAGTTGGGAATTCCATCAAAAGCTAATGCTTACAATTTCCGCTTTAGTTAACATTTATATTAACATATATATAATAATAGAATACTTATTTAAGATGATATGTATTATATTGTGTTTGTATTTTAACAACTCATTTTTCTGGTATGAGTATTATATAATAAATATGCCATCTGTGTGTGCTATATTATTTGCAGTGTGTGGTCATAATTGATGTGGATGAGTGTGATAATGTTCTGAGTTAGAATAACCCCAGGCGAACAGTGGGATCTGCTACATTACGTTGCCTCACTCTCTTACGCTGCCTCCCTGTCTTGCGCTTTCCAGACAAAGTTCCTTGCAGGTACATGCCATGTAAACTTGCGCGTTTTAACACTCTCATTAAGTCTCCATATTCCTTATTACGCTGGAGGTCGCTGTGGTCAAGAGGTAAGGCACTAGCTCCTGAAATCAATGAAAGGAAATGGGAGGAGATCGAGTCCCGCAGGTTCCAAGCGGCTCATGTTGTCAAGAGAAATGGGACCAAAGCGCTTGCACCTTTAATTACACACAGTCGTCCCGTCTTATCACCGTACACAAAAATGCCCGTTGAAGTCGGATGTGTCGGACCGAAATATCGTAGTCAAGCTGTAAACTACCATACAACGCAACCTGTTCTCTGGGCTACCTACTGCTACTTGCAAAGTCATTGTGGTTTGCATACCAAAAAGAAAACAAATATAGTGACATGGAATGTTAGAACAATGTACCAGGCAGGTAAAACAGCTCAGATAGCTAAAGAGATGAGGAATTACAAATTGGCAGTTCTAGAAAAATGCGAAACAAGATGGACACAATCAGAAAAGATGAGAGTGACTACTGGGGAAATGATAATGCATTCTGGAAACGAAGGAACTGATGCCCAACATACAGATGGAGTAGCACTGATGCTCCTCAGAGAAGCACAGCGGGCGCTTATAAAGTGGGAGGCTATTACCAACCGAATCAAGAGCGCAAGCTTTAGATCGAGGAACAGACACATCAACATAAACATCATTCAGTGCTTTGCCTCAACTAACGAGGCTGACGATGATACAAAACAAGAGTTCTACAACAATCTGGAAGAGGTCATTGACAAGCAGAAAAAGAAAGATTTATTAATTTTAACGGGATACTTTAATGATAAAATGAGAGTAGACAGCCTAGGTTACGAACATATAATTGGAAGACAAGGAATGGGACAGATGAACGAAAATGGAGAAATGTTTGCAGAGCTACAGACACTACACACAATGATAATTGGAAGAAGCATTTTTCCACATAAAAGATTCATAAGACAACATGGCCCTCTCCAGACCATGTAACGGAAAATTAGATTGATCACATCTGTGTCAGTCAAGTATCCAGAAGTACACTACAAGATGATAGAGTAGAGCGAGGTGCAGATGTATCGTCAGATCATCACATGTTACTGGCTGTTTTGCACCTGAAACTAAAAGATTACCCAGTACAGGGCGCAAGGAGAACAATATATAACGTACACTTATTGCAACACCAGTAGAAGAAGACAAACTATAGTTTAAACTTAATAACAGGTATCAAGTGCTATAAAAGGCATATGAGGATGAAGAAATGGACATTACTATTATGTGGGACCAGGCTAAAGAGATGTGGAATAAGACATGTGAAGAAACTGTGGAATTCAAGAGAAAGCAACACAAAGAATGGATCACAACAGAGACATTACATAAAATGGAAGAAAGGAAAATGAAGAAAGATAAACTCAACAATTGCCGAATACGAGCCACCAAAGCAGAAGCACAGAGTAATTATACTGTCACAGACAAAGAGGTCAAAACATGGATAAGGAAAAATAAAAGGGAATATATTGACAAGCTGACACAGGAGGCTGAAGAGGCAGCAGAGAGAGGAAAAATGAGATATCTCTACTCATTAACAAAGAAAATGGCAAATATATTTATACAGACAGACCAATCAAAGATAGAGAAGGAAGGATATTGACATCATCGGAGGAACAACAGAAACAATGGGTTGAGTATTTCAAATAAAGTCTCAACAGACCTCCACCACAAGAGACACCAAACATCCTACCAGCACAGAAGACCCTGAACTTGGACGGCAACCCACCGAGTAAGATAGATATCAAAAGAGTCATATCCAAACTCAAGAAATGGAAAGCGGCAGGTCCAGATGGGATAGCAGCAGAAGTCATATTGACAGATATATATATATAAGGCCACTGATACATTGAACGTATGATTCTAGAAGATATGGGAAGAGGAGAGAGTGCCAACAGAATGGAAAGAAGGACATCTGATTAAACTGGCAGATTGCAACAATTATAGGGGGATTACATTGCTGTTGGTGCCAGGTAAGATATTCAACAGAATCATCTTGCACAGATTAAAAACTGAAGTAAACAAAAAACTCAGAGAGGAACAGTCAGGATTTTTCCGGGAAGTTCATGCACAGATAAAATAGACTCGCTACGCGTCATAGTAGAACAACGCATTGAATGGAAATCATCCCTTTACGCTAATTTTATAGACTATGAAAAGGCGTTTGACAGTGTGGATCGAAGTACTCTATAGCAACTGTTGAGACACTGCGGGATACCAGAAAAGTACACAGCCCTCATCCAGAATATGTACAAAGACACAGTTAGTAGAGTGGTACATGAAGGAGTACTGACTGACAGCTTTAGGGTGCAAACAGGGGTGAGACAGGGATGAGACAGGGGTGAGACAGGGATGCCTGCTCTGACCTTACCTGTTCTTGTTGGCTATAGATTGTATAATGAAGACATCTATCGAAACCCCCCAACTCCCCCCCCCCCCCCACCGCACCCAACAAAAACGGGTATTCAGTGAACACTATTGTCATTGGGCTACGCAGATGATCTGATATTTTTGTCACACAGTCACAGTCAAATGCAAGAGAAACGTAGTAGGGTGAAAGAACAATCGGCCAAACTGTGATTGAATATTAACATGAAGAAAATAAAGTTCCTTAAACTCAACACTAACAGCAAAGAACCAATCATGGTGGTGGGAGAGCAGTTGGAGGAAATGGATACCTTGACCTATTTAGGTAGCACAGACACGTCAGGAGGTGCAGATGTAAGGATCAGAATTGGAAAGGCCCGAGGAGCACTCCTGACACTAAACAAAATATGGAGATCCAGAGATATCAAGATTCACACCAAAGTTATAATATTTAACGTAAGTGTCAAGTCGATGCTACTGTATGGAGCGAAGACATAGAGAACGACCAAGGTCATACAAGAAAGAATCCAGTCCTTCGTTAACAGATGCCTATGAAAGATAATGGGCATAAGGTGGCAGGTCATGGTGAGCAATGAAGACTTGTGGGAAAGGAACCAGCAACTGTCATTGGAACAACAAATTAGGAGAATAAATTAGGGCTGGATAGGACACACGCTGCGAAAGCACAGTCTAACATAGCCAGACATGCTTTTACATGGAATCCTCATGGGAAATGAGAGAGAGAGACGCAATAATACGTGGAGAAGAAAATGTGACAAGTACCAAAAATTAAATAATTACACATGGAGAGAGACAGAAAAAATCAACCCATGATGGTGTACGCTGGCGAGATGTTGTCGGTGGCATATGCACCGAGAGGAGCGACGGGCTTTGACCGACCAATTTACAGCTGGGTCGACAGAAGCATGGGAATATCGGAGGTTCAATAAGTTATTAGTGTGATGCGGTGATAAACTATCCATCCTTTTTTTCTGTTTGAAATCTGAAGGTCCTTGTCCCAGCAATTATTACCCGTTGGCTATGTATACTTGAACACCGCTCTTCTCATAGGTAAAGACAGATCTGGGTAGGGCACACACTATTGCACTAAAAAGGCACAATAGCAATATCCTCTTGCGGATTATATTGAAGAGGAAGTTCCAGGAGGCTTCATAATAGACACAAGATTCACATATTTAAAATTAGGAACATTTCTGAAAAATGTAGAGCGTATAACGTAAACCAGTATACATGCTTTATCGACTACATCAACGCCTTTGGTTCCGTTAAACATCATAAATAGTGTAAAGTCATGATATGTATTGGGTTTCCAGTACATCTAAGCCATCTCATCGAATCATTATATCAGGAACAACAACCTAATGTCAGAGTATCTGGTAAAATATCAGAGTGGTTCACAGTACACCATGGAGTAAGACAGCGGTGTATCCTCTCCCCGTATCTTTTTGACATCTATGGAAAGTGCAAAGCGAGGAACGTTAGAAATGATGAGAATATCACTAGTTTCGATCCCTTTACAATCGGCGGATACAAGATCCCAGAGCTAAGATACACAGATGACACAGTGATACTTTTAAACAGTGCAGAGGGGTTAGAACAGCTAATTGCTCCATGAACAGATGCAGCGAAGATCAAAACCTATTTGTTTACATCAACAAAACAAAGATAATGGCCTCAAACAAAACGAAAATTCAACATAAATTCAAACTTGGAGGTGTAGAAATGGATGTTGGATGTTGGATTTTCAAAGAGGTTGTTGTTCTTGTTGTAGTTTATTGCCATCAGTGAATGTTAAATCTTTTGTGCGCTCTGAAAAAAGGGTTTTACGTTGCGCGTTGTATTAATTTTCCTCACTTCCTGTGAGTTTCTGGGATCCACTTTTGACAACAATGGCGACTACTTAGAGGAAATCAAAAGGAGATTGGCGATGGCAATGCAGAGGCTATACAACCTGATGACACTGGCATAATACCATAACAAACAAATTAACATTTTGAGAACCTGTGATTTTCCCTTGGCAGCATACGGCTAAAAGAATGGACAGTTACAAAAATCTCAAAAAAGAGAATTGAGTCCTTCGAGTGAAAATGTTATTTGAAGTTTCTCAGAATGCCATGGACCGAAAAAAGAAGAATGCAGACATGTTGACAGGAGTTGTGCATAGAGGAAAAATGGTTCATAAACCATCATGAACATATAATTAAAATACTAGGTCATCAAAAGACACAACAGCCGTAAGAGAACGAACGGTAATGGAAGGTATGGCGACGGGTAAGAGAGGCAGACCTAAAAGGCGATGGCACCAAGATGTCAAGGAATGCTTGGGCATAACTCTGGAGCAGATTGGAGATTTGTCAAGAGATATAGTTTCTTTCAGACTGGCTGTGATGAGAGCGATGTTATGTAAAGGTCAATGCTACATAATAGATGAAAAAATGGCACATGGAATTATACACGTAAACATTAATTAATCCGGTTACTCTCACGCATTTGTGTTCAATAATTATTCAAGTTTGAAAAGTTCATAGCGAAATGCATCACAGATACAATTCCTTAGGGATGCAAACGTCTGTTGTTTTTCACTGTAAATTAACAGGGTGGCCTAAAGAGAGAAGTGTTCTGTATCGAACGCGTTTAACTGTTGAGCTTTGATCCGATCCTCACACATAAATTTGCAAATGTAAGAATCCAACATTTGTCGGTGCGTTCCTTTTTGACGTTTATTGCATTTCTTTGCCGTTTTCCATAACACTCGATTACTTTTTGTTTGTTTTTGGGTGCCTTATAACTGGAAGATAATAGCATCTTAGTGTCCGCATAATGACTCAAACTATTTGTTTGGTGCGGTAATAATTATTGGGATGAAATGACAGACACGGTACAAAATACATTTCAATTCGAGTTAATTAAATGACAAGTGTCACAGCCCTGTAGCAGACACTAATATCGAGGATGAAGTGTTACACATTTTATTGTATAAATTTAAGCTTTGTCATGATACGGGACAGCCAGATTAAGTCCTCGCTTGACTTTCTTCTCGAATATTTAAGATACCATCATCATCATTATCATGTAGCTTGTCCTTCGCAGAACGTCGCTCTCACAACAGCCGATCTGTAAGACTCTCGATCTCTGACCAGAATGCCCGCCTCCGTCGCTATCATCCTCAGGACCTCCTGGATGTCTTGTGTACATATGCTTCTTGGTCTGCCTCTGCCCCGCCTTCCAGGAACCGTACCAAGATACCAAGCAAAACTATTTAACACAGCGAAGCAATTGAAAAATGAGAACAGAGTTTGATCTTCAAGCTGAGAACAGATCATGCTCCTCTCAACGCACGTTGAAATAGAGCATACATGATCTACATGTTGCATATTCCTTTCAGAACGTCGCTCCCACCACAGCCCGTCAGAAAGAAACTCGATTTATTGCCAAATCTTCATCCTGTTCCAGAGTTATGCCCAAGCATTCATTGACATCTTGGTGCGATCACCGTCTTGGTCTACCTATGCTTCTCTTGTCTAGCACATTGCCTTCCCTCATCGTCTTCGTCTACCTATGCTTCTCTTGTCTATCACATTGCCTTCCATCATCGTCTTGGTCTACCTATGCTTCTCTTGTCTAGCACATTGCCTTCCATCACCGTCTTGGTCTACCTATGCTTCTCTTGTCTATCACATTGCCTTCCATCATCGTCTTGGTCTACCTATGCTTCTCTTGTCTATCACATTGCCTTCCATCATCGTCTTGGTCTACCTATGCATCTCTTGTCTATCACATTGCCTTCCATCATCGTCTTGGTCTACCTATGCATCTCTTGTCTAGCACATTGCCTTCCATCATCGTCTTGGTCTACCTATGCATCTCTTGTCTAGCACATTGCTTTCCATCACCGTCTTGGTCTACCTATGCATCTCTTGCTTAGCACCTTGACCTCCATTACCGTACTCTCAAGACTATTGTGTATTTTAATGTGGCCAAAATATTTCAATTTTCTATTGATTCTGGACTTGATGAACCAGTGTTTCCTGTGTGTCCAACTCTTGTTGAGTGTCTGGATTCTTCTTTCTTTCTCTTCCTTGCATTCTAAGCACCCTTCTATAACATTTCCACTCGAAGGACTCGATTCTCATCATTTAAATTTGCGTAACTGTCCATGTTTCGCACCCGTATGCCGCAGAAAAAAACAGTTTCTCAAAATTGTATTTGTTGTTGTTTTGTTTGTATTCTGTCATAATTTTTTCAAGTTGTATTGCCTCTGAATTGCCATTGTCAATCTCTTTCTTATTTCTTTTGAGCAGTCGCCATTGTTGTCATTTTTGGAACCCATATACTTGAAATTCGTGACGTGTTCTATTCTCACCTCCAAATTTGAATACATGTTGACTTCTTGTTTTGTCGATGTTCATTATCTTTATTATATTTTGGTTTACAAAGAGATTTTGATCATATATTATCTGAGTGAACCAAAGGGCAGATTCTGTCCGCATCACGAGAAACCAGTCGAGCACCTCCTGAACCTGCGCAAAGGCGTAACTGACCTACGGAACCATCTCTCCCCCTCCCCTCCGAGCACCGCACTATTTAAAACATACTCTACACATCACCAAAAAAAACGGGGGAAGAAGCGTGCTTCTGTCCGGAAGGCACTGCACTGTCAAAAGCTAACAGCTCACAGCTATAACGGATTATGTCATTATGTTATCATCTTTCTAGGACAGTTACCCCGGTATCAATTTACAGCTGAATCGGTTGGAGCATGTCGATACCAAGAATCAAACCCTATCACTTTGCTATAGGAAACGGGCAAACTACCACTACGACGCACTTCACATTGGAAATCGAGACACGTGCACAGCTTAGTTATTTTCTTCGTATGCACTGACTTTCCTGAGATCTGAATAGTTTTTTTATGTGGACTGTAGTTTTAAAGAATACTATTATAAATTATATATGTGACCTCCAGTTGTGTGGTTCTTTGTTTCGTAATTACCCATAACAGACTGCGTTGTGATAGAAATGTCTCTATATCCGTTAGCACACCCTGGTCTAGGCTGATTTGACCAGCTCAACCTAAAAAACCGTCAATAAAAAAAAATTATTATATTTTGCACGGAATCCCTACCCATAGCCATTTTTATTTCATGCCGAAACATCACCATCTACACACGATATTTTGTCGGTAAAAGTATCGTATTACAAATGGTTGTTGAACAATTTGTATTCTTATACGCCGTTTGGATCAAGCCGACTTTTTGCAAAAGGTGAAGTAGGCTGTTGGGAAAGATCTTTATCGAGTTGATCTGTTTATTTTGTTTGTTTAGATGAAAGAATTACGCTTGAGTTGGAAACTAACAGTTGTGTCGATATTGTAAACACAGTATCTATACGTTGTTGTGGCTACCATGTATTTCGATCGGAGCGACTAAGGCCGAGTAAAAATTGTTTCCGAGATTTACATACATTTTAACATCATTTTTATTAATCTCAGAAACTAACAAACACACAACAAAAACAATAACACCCCCAAGTTGTTTATTCCATTGTGTCTCTAAACACAAGAAAATCATATTTATTGACAAACAAACAGAAAAGTTACAAATTTTAAAATTCAACTACCATGAGCGAAAAATAAAGTTACGAAAATTTCAAAAAAACAGTGCTGCGTGCAAAAGGGTTTCAGTACTTGTTGCTGCTCTCCCTTCGATTCTGAGCAAGCCGGATTTTGTCCGCCCAGTTCTATTCTTATATAAATTCATATATACTTCTGTACCAGACAATGTATTGTCAATTGTCAAAAGGCACTTGTAAAAATCGTTTCTTAACTGCACAGGCGTTTCGATTCAATGTTTTATCAGGATGAGAGCAGTTTCTGTACACAGGCAGGTTTTGGTGGTTGATGCCGTTATGTAATTATTGAATTTAATGTGACCTGTTCTAAACTGATAGATCAAACTTTGATCTCTTCTATGCGTACTATTCATTTTTGATTGTGACATTTCACTAAATACACTGCCACCATATGCCCTGGTCGCTAAGCGGCTCAGCAAGTGTTCAGTGGCAATTTTTTAAAAACTATATAAAGTAAGTAAGAAAGGCTTGTTTCATAGTAGTTACACTACTGTCGGGGAATGAAGTTGTTAGAGTCTTCAGTATATTAAGTCAATGTTTGTCCCATAGTACTTACACTTCTGTCGGTGAATGAAGTCATTATGTATTTCAGTATACTAAGCCAAGGCCTGTTGGATAGTAGTTCCAATCGGTGATTGGAGTTGTTAGAGACACCACTGTACTAAGCTACAGCTTGTAAGGTGTAGAATATCCATTTCCTTTCCTCGATGCCTTTGATCTCCCAAGTCGAATGACAGGTTACTATTTGTGCCGAGTGTGGGAGCTGAACTCCCTACATTTGCCGTGAAAAGCTAGTGCTCCATCACTACGCTTAACGGGTCCGCCTGACTATATAACGCTTAAGAAAAACCTTTTCACACATCCATAACTCCTGATTTATTGCTTATACAGTGTTAACATTTCTGGAATAAAGTTTTTCCCGTCTTTTCCGTGTCATTTATACCGAGCTGCTCACTCCCAACTGATGTTATTATATCACTCAGATAACGAATTCATTATAGACGGATACAAGAATATTAACCATATCACCATGATAAAGCAATCTACCCTGTAGACACTTCTGGCGAAAACATTAATATCGATATCTCGCTCTTTTGTTGCTGCTTCTTCTGTCTTCTTTTCCCCTACAGTTCTTGCTTTATGCGCGTTGTAGAGATGAGGTATACGTAGACATTTCTGGTCTGTGCTTTGTGGGAGACTTGTGCTTCTGACATGTCGAACTTACACAGCGGTTCTTTGATTCTCTTTTTCCGTCGCCGGCATGGTCTAACGCCAGAGCTCTGGGCTCTGAAACCTCTTTATAGACTAACCTAGCTGATTGTTGATAATACCTTTTCCTTGTCAAATATCCAATAAGTTTTATTTTATGTGCTTCAATATAATAGTTAACCGATGTAGTCCCCATCTTTTTCTACCACGCGATGTTGCGAATATTGTTGTCGATTGTCTTTCCCGCTGCACTACATTCACATCACATCTCATAGGTCTCGATCTTAAGTGACTGTCTATCAAATAGAGCCAACGTTTGACACTGATAACATATGTCAGTATGATCAGAATGTTTACAGCGCCAATGTAATGTTTATAGTTACTGCCATATTGGGCGCATGAATACAAATAGACAAAGGCTGCTGGAATTCTAAACAAAAAAACAATATCTGCATCACAAACACCTACTCTGCAACAATAGGTAACATGGAAACACCCAAGATTCGGTCATTATCACCAACTGGACTTTATTATCCACAGGACACATCTGCATCACACACATTTAACACGCAGCTACCCGAGTGCTGACTGTCGTTGCCCGCGTCAAGCTGAGACATAAGAGAATCCTCACAGCCAAGCACAAACCCATTTTGAGGATACATGTAGTCAACACCAAGGATCGAGAAAAGTGTTTCAAGTTCCAATAACAAATTGCAGATGTTCTCACTGATACATCAGGAGACTGTACAACTAATGAAAAGAGGGATTTAATCAAAGAAGCTACCATGAAAGCAGCAGTAACAGCTTATGGAATAAGAGAACACGGGAATCAAGACTGGTTTGAGGACAAATAGTCGAATACTGCAGCCTTTGATTGACAGGAAAAATGCAGCACTACTATGAAACAAAGAAAAAACTACACGAAACATTGTCAATGTATTGAAACTAGGGGGAAAGGAAGTACAAAGGCCAGCTAGACAGTGTACAAATGACTATTGGATACAGTTGTGTGAGAATATCCAAGATGCCTTCAAGAACATCAGAGGCGTGTATGAAGAGATCAAGAAAGCCATCAGCCCAGCAGTGACAAGGAGTGCGCCGCTAAAAGCTTTCTCTGGGGAGATCATCACTGATAACAGGGAGCAGTGAGAGGAACGTGTAGAGCACTATCTTCAACTCTACTTAAGCGACACAGAGCTAACAGAAGATGCCCTAAATGCCATCGAGGCCATGCCAACTCTGGACCATCTGGACTCGCTGCCAACCATGGCAGAAGTTAACTGTGCTATTGCTGACCTTGCTTCTGGCACTCGTACTTAAATGTCTCTGCTTGCGTGAGATGTAAAGAAGTGGCTTGGATCACCTCCCTTTTTATTCTCATCCTCTTGAATCGTGCCCTCTAGTATTTTCAGTAGACGATATACATGTCGCATTTTGTGTCCTAGCCAACTCAATCTTCGTATTTTTAATTATAAATATCAATACTTGTCCTTGTGCGCCTACTTCAGCAAGGACATTGTCATTTGATCTTCTGTATGCCCTACTCAATCGTTTCATTCTACGATAACACAACATTTGAAACGCTTTCAAGCTATCTTCATCAATTCTCACTAGTACATGCTTCAGCACTGTGCATTGCAAATGACCGTATAACTTCATTTCCACAGTTCTATCTTGATATTCTTGAAGTTGCCACTGGGTTTATTCTATTTAGAGGTTTCTTTAGAGGACCATGCCATGTTCCAAGATTTGAGATCGCTTTAAATAAAACTGTTTAAAGCTGTTAATGACAACAACTGAAAGAAGACAGAAAATGTCAATTGATCAGGTCAGAAAAGAAGGCCTGCAAATCTTTGAGACAACGGGAATCATCAAGGCATGAGAAGTCGAGTAATTCAAAACTTTGAGACACCGAGAATGATCAAGGCATGAGAAGTCGAGTAATTCAAAACTTTGAGACACCGGGAATGATCAAGGCATGAGAAGTCGAGTAATTCAAAACTTTGAGAAACCGGGAATGATCAAGGCATGAGAAGTCGAGTAATTCAAATCTTTGAGACACCGGGAATGATCAATCAAGGCATGAGAAGTCGAGTAATTCAAAACTTTGAGACAACGGGAATGATCAATCAAGGCATGAGAAGTCGAGTAATTCAAAACTTTGAGACAACGGGAATGATCAATCAAGGCATGAGAAGTCGAGTAATTCAGAACTTTGAGACAACGGGAATGATCAATCAAGGCATGAGAAGTCGAGTAATTCAAAACTTTGAGACAACGGGAATGATTAATCAAGGCATGAGAAGTCGAGTAATTCAAAACTTTGAGACACCGGGAATGATCAAGGCATGATAAGTCGAGTAATTCAAATCTATGGGACAACGGGAATGATCAAGGCATGAGAAGTCGAGTAATTCAAAACTTTGAGACAACGGGAATGATCAAGGCATGATAAGTCGAGTAATTCAAAACTTTGAGACACCGGGAATGATCAAGGCATGAGAAGTCGAGTAATTCAAAACTTTGAGACAACGGGAATGATCAATCAAGGCATGATTAGTCGAGTAATTCAAAACTTTGAGACACCGGGAATGATCAAGGCATGATAAGTCGAGTAATTCAAAACTTTGAGACAACGAGAATGATCAATCAAGGCATGATAAGTCGAGTAATTCAAATCTTTGAGACACCGGGAATGATCAAGGCATGATAAGTCGAGTAATTCAAAACTTTGAGACAACGGGAATGATCAATCAAGGCATGAGAAGTCGAGTAATTCAAAACTTTGAGACACCGGGAATGATCAAGGCATGATAAGTCGAGTAATTCAAAACTTTGAGACACCGGGAATGATCAAGGCATGATAAGTCGAGTAATTCAAAACTTTGAGACAACGGGAATGATCAATCAAGGCATGATTAGTCGAGTAATTCTAAACTTTGAGACACCGGGAATGATCAAGGCATGATAAGTCGAGTAATTCAAAACTTTGAGACAACGGGAATGATCAATCAAGGCATGATAAGTCGAGTAATTCAAATCTTTGAGACACCGGGAATGATCAATCAAGGCATGATAAGTCGAGTAATTCAAATTTTTGAGACACCGGGAATGATCAAGGCATGAGAAGTCAGTAATTCAAAACTTTGAGACACCGGGAATGATCAAGGCATGAGAAGTCGAGTAATTCAAAACTTTGTGACAACGGGAATGATCAATCAAGGCACGAGAAGTCGAGTAAGAAATTGAGACAACATGTGCGCTATCATGACACATTGACTAGAAAATTATGAGCAAAATGCACCGAAGCCCTCAATAGACAGAAATCATAGAGGAAAGTGATCGCTAACGTCACGTGAAAGACACGTGCTGATGTTCGCGAGCTATATAAGTTAACCTTATTTATTATTGTTTGACAACGCTTGTCCACAATTGTCAACCTGAGATTTTATCATGTTACTAATATCAGGAGATATTGGATATCAGAAGTAATCTGAACTCTTGATTTATCAACGCTTAAAAATAAGAAGCTTCAAGCCGTGATGGTTTAGAGCAGTCAAACACAGTAACCAGAGACTACAGGCTTTGAACACCGCATAACTATGAACAATAACTAGTGTCTGAAGTTATTACAAGCTGGGTAAACAAGAAGAATAACTAGTGTCTGAAGGTATTACAAGCTGGGTAAACATGAAGAATAACTAATGTCGAAAGGTATTACAAGCTGGGTAAACATGAAGAATAACTAATGTCGAAAGGTATTGATGTACGTCCATCACATATGATGAAGACAACTCGCTTTAGTCAGCCGCGTGGACAGTCTTTTTACTTGATGTGTTCGCTGAAATGGGTGACGTGTGCGTTTATTTTGAATAAAGTGAGGAAGAAACTGCGGCCTTTGTCAACTGCATTCTCTGGTCTTAAACTACCTTTAGCCACTGGCAAAACATTATTAAAACGACCGAAGATAGCACAGGATGCAAATTTTTCCTCAGGGTTTACTTCCGAAGCCTTTCCCTAAAACAGGTATCCCGTAAGGCTGCGGATCGGGGGGGGGGGGGGGGGGGGAGGATTGACATCTATTGTTGTGTCTTGCCATTCCCATAACCGCATGATGTCATAGCAACATCACTTCGTGTGTTAGTGAAGTGTTGGACAGCTCTCCCAGGCGGTGGTAGTTGTCTCGCCGCGGCGACTCAATTTCAACCAGTGTTCGTAAAGCGATCTCAGTCCTGCCAGGCGGAGCGATAGCGCAGGCTTGCGGAAAACGCTCGCCTGCCTTTCCCCGTAGTGCGAATTGGGTGCGGTTTGTGGTAGTGGCTCCTCCACCGAGGTGCGCAAGTCTGGTCCGTATCAGGAAACGTGGTCCGTCCGTGGTGATTTATCTAAGGCTTATAGCAGAGCTCGACAGTACGTCTCGCTGGTGGTCCGACTCTCGCAAAGAGCTTGTGACCGGCAAATGGAAAGCAGGAATCGTTGCCTCGAGGCCCTGCGTTCTCCCTACGGAGAAGGGCAGGCCGGCAGGCCAAATTGTGTCTCTAGTCCCAGTGAAATTCGTCGCCGAGGTCGTTGGGATCCGTTCTGCACAGAGCGCTGCCATCCCTCCTCGAGCGAGCCCGGTCGGTCGGTCGTCTGGTGCGTGTGGGAGGCCCCTGTCAGGCGGTCCTAGGTCGACGGAGTGAGGGACGGGTGGAACAAACCGTCCGTCCCGTCAGTCGGTCCCTGCGGCCGTCGTCCCAGCGAGGCTTTTTACACACCCTTCCTCCGCCGACCGGTGTGTGCTGTACGTACGTCTCCGACAGATATCTGGTTGATCCTGCCAGTAGTCATATGCTGGTCTCAAAGATTAAGCCATGCATGTCTAAGTTCACACTGTCTCACGGTGAAACCGCGAATGGCTCATTAAATCAGTCGAGGTTCCTTAGATGACACGATCCTACTTGGATAACTGTGGCAATTCTAGAGCTAATACATGCTTACCAAGCTCCGACCCTCGCGGAAAGAGCGCTTTTATTAGTTCAAAACCAATCGTCGTTTCCCCTCGCGGGGTTGCGGCGTCCCCACTGGTGACTCTGGATAACTTTGTGCTGATCGCATGGCCTCATGTGCCGGCGACGCATCTTTCAAATGTCTGCCCTATCAAATGTCGATGGTACGTGACGTGCCTACCATGTTTGTAACGGGTAACGGGGAATCAGGGTTCGATTCCGGAGAGGATCTGGGGTAGTTGTTTCGCCGCGGCGACTCAATTTCAACCAGTGTTCGTAAAGCGATCTCAGTCCCGCCAGGCGGAGCGATAGCGCGGGCTTGCGGAAAACGCTCGTTGCCTTTCCCCGTAGTGCGAATTGGGTGCGGTTTGTGGTAGTGGCTCCTCCACCGAGGTGCGCTAGTCTGGTCCGTATCAGGAAACGTGGTCCGTCCGTGGTGATTTATCTAAGGCTTATAGCAGAGCTCGACAGTACGTCTCGCTGGTGGTCCGACTCTCGCAAAGAGCTTGTGACCGGCAAATGGAAAGCAGGAATCGTTGCCTCGAGGCCCTGCGTTCTCCCAACGGAGAAGGGCAGGCCGGCAGGCCAAATTGTCTCTAGTCTCAGTGAAATTCATCGCCGAGGTCGTTGGGATCCGTTCTGCACAGAGCGCTGCCATCCCTCCTCGAGCGAGCCCGGTCGGTCGGTCGTCTGGTGCGTGTGGGAGGCCCCTGTCAGGCGGTCCTAGGTCGACGGAGTGAGGGACGGGTGGAACAAACCGTCCGTCCCGTCAGTCGGTCCCTGCGGCCGTCGTCCCAGCGAGGCTTTTTACACACCCTTCCTCCGCCGACCGGTGTGTGCTGTACGTACGTCTCCGACAGATATCTGGTTGATCCTGCCAGTAGTCATATGCTTGTCTCAAAGATTAAGCCATGCATGTCTAAGTTCACACTGTCTCACGGTGAAACCGCGAATGGCTCATTAAATCAGTCGAGGTTCCTTAGATGACACGATCCTACTTGGATAACTGTGGCAATTCTAGAGCTAATACATGCTTACCAAGCTCCGACCCTCGCGGAAAGAGCGCTTTTATTAGTTCAAAACCAATCGTCGTTTCCCCTCGCGGGGTTGCGGCGTCCCCACTGGTGACTCTGGATAACTTTGTGCTGATCGCATGGCCTCATGTGCCGGCGACGCATCTTTCAAATGTCTGCCCTATCAAATGTCGATGGTACGTGACATGCCTACCATGTTTGTAACGGGTAACGGGGAATCAGGGTTCGATTCCGGAGAGGGAGCATGAGAAACGGCTACCACATCCAAGGAAGGCAGCAGGCGCGCAACTTACCCACTCCCGGCACGGGGAGGTAGTGACGAAAAATAACAATACGGGACTCTTTCGAGGCCCCGTAATTGGAATGAGTACACTTTAAACCCTTTAACGAGGATCTATTGGAGGGCAAGTCTGGTGCCAGCAGCCGCGGTAATTCCAGCTCCAATAGCGTATATTAAAGTTGTTGCAGTTAAAAAGCTCGTAGTTGGATCTCAGGCGCAGGCGGGCGGTCCGGCTCGCGCCGGTTCACTGCCCGTTGTCTCCTGCCCTACCGTCTGCCGGCTCTCTCCCACGGGTGCTCTTCGCTGAGCGTCCTGGGTGGCCGGCGCGTTTACTTTGAAAAAATTAGAGTGTTCAAAGCAGGCCTCGGCTGCCTGAATAATGGTGCATGGAATAATGGAATAGGACCTCGGTTCTATTTTGTTGGTTTTCGGAACTGGAGGTAATGATTAACAGGGACAAACGGGGGCATTCGTATTGCGGCGTTAGAGGTGAAATTCTTGGATCGCCGCAAGACGAGCTACTGCGAAAGCATTTGTCAAGAATGTTTTCATTTATCAAGAACGAAAGTTAGAGGCGCGAAGACGATCAGATACCGTCGTAGTTCTGACCATAAACGATGCCGACTTGCGATCCGCAGGAGTTGCTTCGATGACTCTGCGGGCAGCTTCCGGGAAACCAAAGTGTTTGGGTTCCGGGGGAAGTATGGTTGCAAAGCTGAAACTTAAAGGAATTGACGGAAGGGCACCACCAGGAGTGGAGCCTGCGGCTTAATTTGACTCAACACGGCCAACACTGAAATGATTGACATGCCGAGACCACTCTTCTGGGGCCTAATATGGAACTGGTGCTGGACTTAGACCCCCAGAAATCTGGGGTTATGCCCCCTGTGGCTCGGTTTTGTCTGCATCCAGTGTTTGATAAAGGAATTGACGGAAGAGCACTATCAGGAGTGGAGCCTGAGACCTAAGTTAACTTACCACGCCAATACTGCAGAATGACTATCAAAAAGTACACCTTCGTGGGGTCTAATAGAAAACATGTGCTGGGATTAGACCCTCGAAAATTTTGGGGCTACCCTCTAAGAAACTTGATTGTCTCGCTAAGGGAATTGACGGAAGGGCACCACCAGGTGTGGAACCTGCGGCTTAATTTGACTGAACACGCCAATACTGTAGAACAACTGACAAATCGAGAGCACTGCCGTTTGGGTCTAATAATGAACGTACGCTGGTATTAGACTCACGGATGACAAGTCAGCTCTCAAACACTCAAATGAAAGAACGCTACGGAAATCGTGTTTAACTCCGCAGAAACCGCAGATTTCAAATACCTGGTCATTGACAAACAAAAGCCCTCAATAAATTCGTCTGACCAAATAGTGAACGGGTGCTGGAAATAGATCATCTGAAGACAGGTCAGTTTTACCCTACAAATGACAGGGCTTTGCTACGGAAAACCAGCTCAAATCGAGAGGAGCCGCAGACACTTTGGTTCACGTACCAGGCTGATAATCCAAGGGCGCGAGGCTACCATGTGGGGGATTACGGCCGAACCCTTGTAAGCCGCAATCCCGCCCAAAATCTCAGCACCACTGCAATGGGAGGCTCCTACATGCTCGGGACCTGGGGTTTGCGCCCCAGCCCTATCAGGTAGAGCCACAGTAAGAGGTTCTTGCCGCCCGCCAATCAAAGCGGGCGGACAACTGCTTGATACTCACCCTATACGGCGATGGGGTGCGAAAAAACACCAACCAAAGACTTAGAACCTGGTCGGGGTGTCGAAAACAGTAGAGCAGCCACCTCACTGTGAACTGTCAAGACTCAACCACTGACCATGAGAGTTGTCCGCACACCAGGCGATCAACATCTCTGTGACATTACCAGGCTTGTCCTCTGGCGAAAGGCACTCCGGCTACGATATCTACTGTACGTTATCAGCCATAACTATCATGCTGGACGCAGAAGAGATGCAGACCAGCGGACATTGCACACCTGCCCCACTGTGTCAACACCCCAGGTGGCGGGGAATGCTAGGCGTACCATCCCTGCATGGAAGCCAAGAAAATAAAGGGAAAAAGAGATACCCCACTCACATGCAAATGCTACGTTTCTGGCAGGACGTGGCGATCCTGGGATACAGACACACTGGACTGCCTCTCTTCCGGGTAAACCAGTCCATCTCATATATCACATATCATCATTGCACCCTATAGACACGAGTAGTGAAGACTCGAAAGTCTGGTAAGACAACTTCCATAGGAGAGAAAACTCTGATCGTAAACAACTGCTGCCTTGCAGATAGGCTGGGGACAGCCAAAGGCTAAGGAGGGCATCCCTACAGAAACGCCTGTTGAAATCGGATGCACGGGGCCGCAAGCCTAACAAAACAGTGCAACGTAAATCACAGTATGATGGCAGCACAACCTATTCGAAAAAGGTATGGCGCTCATCCTGAGGAGACCCGCCAGGCAGCGATAGCGCCGGGCCTCACGCCTCGAAGGGGCCCACCCTTGACTACTGGTGGTCACCCACCCATGTGTCGTGGAGTCAAGGCACATGGCTATGGGGTAACGTCTATTGGCCAAAACCTCAAGACCCTCAAAATACTACAGTGGAATGCGGAGGGAGTCATTAACAAAAAACTTTCCCTAACACACCACCTGCATGAAGGTAAGATTGACGTGGCATGTATCCAGGAAACGCACCTCAACAATAACCATAAATTCTCAATCAGAGGATACCAGACCTTCCGTCTAGATAGAGAAGGCCACAAAGGAGGGGTCCTGATACTGACCAGAAACAGCATACCGAGTAGCGCGGTACCTGTCAATCACACCGGACAAGCAGAAATTGTAGGAGTTGACATAATGGCTCAAGAGACGAAGCTCCGCATTTTCAATCTGTACGGACCACCAAACAGAGACCTATCGCTCTCGAGTATGGAGGTCAGAGACTCCAACTGCATAGTAGTTGGAGATTTCAACAGCCACTCGGAGAGATGGGGATACTCTGACACAGACAGCAGAGGAGACGAAGTGGAAGATTGGGAGATAGATGCAAATCTCTCCCTAATCAACAGGCCGGAGGATAGCCCTAGCTTCTATTCAAGAACATGGCATACCACCTCGACTCCAGATTTGGCCTTCTCCACACAGGACATACACTATAAAATAGACCGCCAGGTGCTAAACCAACTGGCAGGTAGCGACCACAGGCCGATCAGGCTAACCATTGACATGGAAGTAGGCCCACAGGAAACAAAACCGCTCCCACGTTGGAATTACAAACGAGCCGACTGGGACAGATTTGCAATCCTGACAGATGGGCTGTGTGAAACCATCAACACACGAAACACCAAAATGAAGCCCATGGTAGAGAGCCTAAGCAAGGCAATACTGCAAGCCGCCACTGAAACCATCCCAAGAGGAGCTAGGAAAAACTATAAGCCCTACTGGAATGATGAGTTACAGAAAGTGGAAGATGCAGTAACAAATGCTAGGAACATGGCAGAACGAGAAAAATCCATGGAGGCAAACATCGCCCTCAAAGCCGCCGCGGCGAAGTACAAACACACTCTCAAGCAAACAGCAAGAGAAAGTTGGAAAAATAAAACGGAAAGTTTAAACCTGGACAAAGAAGGGAACAAGCTATGGAAGCTAGTCAGAGCCATGAACGACGAAACCCCGTCAAATAAACAAATTACTATCAAGCAGGGCGAGAACTTGATCACAGGTAAGAAAGCCGCAAACGCCTTTGTCGATCACTATGCCAGAGCAAACCACATCGAGGTCCCTTCAGATAAGCATACAGACATTAGCGAAGAGCTAAAGGGACACGAAAACATAAATACGGCTCCTGAAGAGCACATGATGGCCAAACTAACAATGCGCGAAATGGAAGAGGCTATGAGAACACTAAAGAAAAGGAAATCTCCCGGAAAAGACGGGATAACAAACGAAATGCTGATGGGGCTGGGCCAAACAGCGAAGAAAAAACTACTATCAGTCCTGAACCAAAGCTGGAAAAGGGGTATTGTACCCCAGGCATGGAAAGATGCAATACTGGTACCAGTACCAAAAACAGGAAAGGACAAAACAGATCCAAATGGATACAGGCCCATAAGCCTACTGAGCTGTGTCGGCAAGCTGATGGAACGGATGATAAACACCAGACTGATGTGGCATCTGGAAGAAAAACGAATACTAATTCCACAGCAAGCCGGCTTTAGACAGCACAGATCCACTGAAGACCAGGTCATCCTCATAGCCCAGGAGATAGAAGATGCCTACCAGGCACAGAAACACACAGTAGCTGTTTGGGTGGATCTGGAAAAGGCATTTGACAAAGTCTGGAAGGATGGACTTAGAGTCAAGCTAAGAAGAAGTGATGTCTGTGGGAAGATGTACAAGTGGATCAACCACTACCTCAAACAAAGAACGGCCAGAGTCCAAGTACAAGGGCAGATGAGCAAAAAGGTGACACTCGAGCAGGGAGTACCCCAAGGGGGAGTATTGTCACCCACACTCTTCCTGGTATATATAAATGATATTACAGAGAATATACCAAGAAGAGTCCATAGCTCAATGTTTGCAGACGATCTGGCTATGTGGACCTCTGAAAAGAATCTCACCATAGCAAGAAATCGGATGCAGACGGCCCTAACATCGCTGGAAGAATGGGCAAACTCATGGCTGGTCAAAATAAACGAGGAGAAAACCACGTGTACAATATTCTCGCTCTCATTAAAACCCCAAAGTACCAAATTAAGCCTAAATGGCAAAATCCTGCAGCCAAAACGACAACCCAACCTATCTGGGAGTCACATTTGATCGGCGCATGACATGGAAAAGTCAGATTGAGAGAAACCGAATGAAAGCCAATCTGGGGTAGTTGTCTCGCCGCAGCGACTCAATTTCATCCAGTGTTCGTAAAGCGATCTCAGTCCCGCCAGGCGGAGCGATAGCGCGGGCTTGCGGAAAACGCTCGCCTGCCTTTCCCCGTAGTGCGAATTGGGTGCGGTTTGTGGTAGTGGCTCCTCCACCGAGGTGCGCTAGTCTGGTTCGTATCAGGAAACGTGGTCCGTCCCTGGTGATTTATCTAAGGCTTATAGCAGAGCTCGACAGTACGTCTCGCTGGTGGTCCGACTCTCGCAAAGAGCTTGTGACCGGCAAATGGAAAGCAGGAATCGTTGCCTCGAGGCCCTGCGTTCTCTCCCTACGGAGAAGGGCAGGCCAAATTGTGTCTCTAGTCCCAGTGAAATTCGTCGCCGAGGTCGTTGGGATCCGTTCTGCACAGAGCGCTGCCATCCCTCCTCGAGCGAGCCCGGTCGGTCGGTCGTCTGGTGCGTGTGGGAGGCCCCTGTCAGGCGGTCCTAGGTCGACGGAGTGAGGGACGGGTGGAACAACCGTCCGTCCGTCCCGTCAGTCGGTCCCTGCGGCCGTCCCAGTGAGGCTTTTTACACACCCTTCCTCCGCCGACCGGTGTGCGCAGTACGTACGTCTCCGACAGATATCTGGTTGATCCTGCCAGTAGTCATATGCTTGTCTCAAAGATTAAGCCATGCATGTCTAAGTTCACACTGTCTCACGGTGAAACCGCGAATGGCTCATTAAATCAGTCGAGGTTCCTTAGATGACACGATCCTACTTGGATAACTGTGGCAATTCTAGAGCTAATACATGCTTACCAAGCTCCGACCCTCGCGGAAAGAGCGCTTTTATTAGTTCAAAACCAATCGTCGTTTCCCCTCGCGGGGTTGCGGCGTCCCCACTGGTGACTCTGGATAACTTTGTGCTGATCGCATGGCCTCATGTGCCGGCGACGCATCTTTCAAATGTCTGCCCTATCAAATGTCGATGGTACGTGACATGCCTACCATGTTTGTAACGGGTAACGGGGAATCAGGGTTCGATTCCGGAGAGGGAGCATGAGAAACGGCTACCACATCCAAGGAAGGCAGCAGGCGCGCAACTTACCCACTCCCGGCACGGGGAGGTAGTGACGAAAAATAACAATACGGGACTCTTTCGAGGCCCCGTAATTGGAATGAGTACACTTTAAACCCTTTAACGAGGATCTATTGGAGGGCAAGTCTGGTGCCAGCAGCCGCGGTAATTCCAGCTCCAATAGCGTATATTAAAGTTGTTGCAGTTAAAAAGCTCGTAGTTGGATCTCAGGCGCAGGCGGGCGGTCCGGCTCGCGCCGGTTCACTGCCCGTTGTCTCCTGCCCTACCGTCTGCCGGCTCTCTCCCACGGGTGCTCTTCGCTGAGCGTCCTGGGTGGCCGGCGCGTTTACTTTGAAAAAATTAGAGTGTTCAAAGCAGGCCTCGGCTGCCTGAATAATGGTGCATGGAATAATGGAATAGGACCTCGGTTCTATTTTGTTGGTTTTCGGAACTGGAGGTAATGATTAACAGGGACAAACGGGGGCATTCGTATTGCGGCGTTAGAGGTGAAATTCTTGGATCGCCGCAAGACGAGCTCCTGCGAAAGCATTTGTCAAGAATGTTTTCATTAATCAAGAACGAAAGTCAGAGGCGCGAAGACGATCAGATACCGTCGTAGTTCTGACCATAAACGATGCCGACTAGCGATCCGCAGGAGTTGCTTCGATGACTCTGCGGGCAGCTTCCGGGAAACCAAAGTGTTTGGGTTCCGGGGGAAGTATGGTTGCAAAGCTGAAACTTAAAGGAATTGACGGAAGGGCACCACCAGGAGTGGAGCCTGCGGCTTAATTTGACTCAACACGGCCAACACTGAAATGATTGACACGCCGAGACCACTCTTCTGGAGTCTAATATGGAACTGGTGCTGGACTTAGACCCCCAGAAATCTGGGGTTATGTCCCCTGTGGCCCGGTTTTGTCTGCATCCAGTGTTTGATAAAGGAATTGACGGAAGAGCACTATCAGGAGTGGAGCCTGAGACCTAAGTTAACTTACCACGCCAATACTGCAGAATGACTATCAAAAAGTACACCTTAGTGGGGTCTAATAGAGAACATGTGCTGGAATTAGACCCTCGAAAATCTTTGGGGCTACCCTTTAAGAAACTTGATTGTCTCGCTAAGGGAATTGACGGAAGGGCACCACCAGGTGTGGAACCTGCGGCTTAATTTGACTGAACACGCCAATACTGTAGAACAACTGACAAATTGAGAGCACTGCCGTTTGGGTCTAATAATGAACGTACGCTGGTATTAGACTCACGGACGACAAGTCAGCTCAAATGAAAGAACGCTACGGAAATCGTGTTTAACTCCGCAGATTTCAAATACCTGGTCATTGACAAACAAAAGCCCTCAATAAATTCGTCTGACCAAATAGTGAACGGGTGCTGGAAATAGATCTGAAGACAGGTCAGTTTTACCCTACAAATGACAGGGCGTTGCTACGGAAAACCAGCTCAAATCGAGAGGAGCCGCAGACACTTTGGTTCACGTACCAGGCTGATAAGCCAAGGGCGCGAGGCTACCATGTGGGGGATTACGGCCGAACCCTTGAAAGCCGCAATCCCGCCCAAAATCTCAGCACCACTGCAATGGGAGGCTCCTACATGCTCGGGACCTGGGGCTTGCGCCCCAGCCCTATCAGGTAGAGCCACAGTAAGAGGTCCTTGCCGCCCGCAAATCAAAGCGGGCGGAAAACTGCTTGATACTCACCCTATACGGCGATGGGGTGCGAAAAACACCAACCAAAGACTTAGAACCTGGTCGGGGTGTCGAAAACAGTAGAGCAGCCACCACACTGTGAACTGTCAAGACTCAACCACTGACCATGAGAGTTGTCCGCACACCAGGCGATCAACATCTCTGTGACATTACCAGGCTTGTCCTCTGGCTAAATGCACTCCGGTTACGATATCTACCTCTGTACGTTATCAGCCATAACTATCATGCTGGACGCAGAAGAGATGCAGACCAGCGGACATTGCACACCTGCCCCACTGTGTCAACACCCCAGGTGGCGGGGAATGCTAGGCGTACCATCCCTGCATAGAAGCCAAGAAAATAAAGGGAAAAAGAGATACCCCACTCACATGCAAATGCTACGTTTCTGGCAGGACGTGACGATCCTGGGATACAGACACACTGGACTGCCTCTCTTCCGGGTAAACCAGTCCATCTCATATATCACATACCATCATTGCACCCTATAGACACGAGTAGTGAAGACTCGATAGTCTGGTAAGACAACTTCCATAGGAGAGAAAACTCTGATCGTAAACAACTGCTGCCTTGCAGATAGGCTGGGGACAGCCAAAGGCTAAGGAGGGCATCCCTACAGAAACGCCTGTTGAAATCGGATGCACGGGGCCGCAAGCCTAACAAAACAGTGCAACGTAAATCACAGTATGATGGCAGCACAACCTATTCGAAAAACGTATGGCGCTCATCCTGAGGAGACCCGCCAGGCAGCGATAGCGCCGGGCCCCACGCCTCGAAGGGGCCCACCCTTGACTACTGGTGGTCACCCACCCATGTGTCGTGGAGTCAAGGCACATGGCTATGGGGAAACGACTATTGGCCAAAACTTCAAGACCCTCAGAATATTACAGTGGAATGCGGAGGGAGTCATTAACAAAAAACTTTCCCTAACACATCACCTGCATGAAGGTAAGATTGACGTGGCATGTATCCAGGAAACGCACCTCAACAATAACCATAAATTCTCAATCAGAGGATACCAGACTTTCCGTCTAGATAGAGAAGGCCACAAAGGAGGGGTCCTGATACTGACCAGAAACAGCATACCGAGTAGCGCGGTACCTGTCAATCACACCGGACAAGCAGAAATTGTAGGAGTTGACATAATGGCTCAAGAGACGAAGCTCCGCATTTTCAATCTGTACGGACCACCAAACAGAGACCTATCGCTCTCGAGTATGGAGGTCAGAGACTCCAACTGCATAGTGGTTGGAGATTTCAACAGCCACTCGGAGAGATGGGGATACTCTGACACAGACAGCAGAGGTGACGAAGTGGAAGATTGGGAGATAGATGCAAATCTCTCCCTAATCAACAGGCCGGAGGATAGCCCTAGCTTCTATTCAAGAACATGGCATACCACCTCGACTCCAGATTTGGCCTTCTCCACACAGGACATACACTATAAAATAGACCGCCAGGTGCTAAACCAACTGGCAGGTAGCGACCACAGGCCGATCAGGCTAACCATTGACATGGAAGTAGGCCCACAGGAAACAAAACCGCTCCCACGTTGGAATTACAAACGAGCCGACTGGGACAGATTTGCAATTCTGACAGATGGGCTGTGTGAAACCATCAACACACGAAACACCAAAATGAAGCCCATGGTAGAGAGCCTAAGCAAGGCAATAATGCAAGCCGCCACTGAAACCATCCCAAGAGGAGCTAGGAAAAACTATAAGCCCTACTGGAATGATGAGTTACAGAAAGTGGAAGATGCAGTAACAATTGCTAGGAACATGGCAGAACGAGAAAAATCCGTGGAGGCAAACATCGCCCTCAAAGCCGCCGCGGCGAAGTACAAACACACTCTCAAGCAAACAGCAAGAGAAAGTTGGAAAAATAAAACGGAAAGTTTAAACCTGGACAAAGAAGGGAACAAGCTATGGAAGCTAGTCAGAGCCATGAACGACGAAACCCCGTCAAATAAACAAATTACTATCAAGCAAGGCGAGAACTTGATCACAGGTAAGAAAGCCGCAAACGCCTTTGTCGATCACTATGCCAGAGCAAACCACATCGAGGTCCCTGCAGATAAGCATACAGACATTAGCGAAGAGCTAAAGGGGCACGAAAACATAAATACGGCTCCTGAAGAGCACATGATGGCCAAACTAACAATGCGCGAAATGGAAGAGGCTATGAGAACACTAAAGAGAAGGAAATCTCCCGGAAAAGACGGGATAACAAACGAAATGCTGATGGGGCTGGGCCAAACAGCGAAGAAAAAACTACTATCAGTCCTGAACCAAAGCTGGAAAAGGGGTATTGTACCCCAGGCATGGAAAGATGCAATACTGGTACCAGTACCAAAAACAGGAAAGGACAAAACAGATCCGAATGGATACAGGCCCATAAGCCTACTGAGCTGTGTCGGCAAGCTGATGGAACGGATGATAAACACCAGACTGATGTGGCATCTGGAAGAAAAACGAATACTAATTCCACAGCAAGCCGGCTTTAGACAGCACAGATCCACTGAGGACCAGGTCATCCTCATAGCCCAAGAGATAGAAGATGCCTACCAGGCACAGAAACACACAGTAGCTGTTTGGGTGGATCTGGAAAAGGCATTTGACAAAGTCTGGAAGGATGGACTTAGAGTCAAGCTAAGAAGAAGTGATGTTTGTGGGAAGATGTACAAGTGGATCAACCACTACCTCAAACAAAGAACGGCCAGAGTCCAAGTACAAGGGCAGATGAGCAAAAAGGTGACACTCGAGCAGGGAGTACCCCAAGGGGGAGTACTGTCACCCACACTCTTCCTGGTATATATAAACGATATTACAGAGAATATACCAAGAAGAGTCCATAGCTCAATGTTTGCAGACGATCTGGCTATGTGGACCTCTGAAAAGAATCTCACCATAGCAAGAAATCGGATGCAAACGGCCCTAACATCGCTGGAAGAGTGGGCGAACTCATGGCTGGTCAAAATAAACGAGGAGAAAACCACGTGCACAATATTCTCGCTCTCATTAAAACCCCAAAGTACCAAACTAAGCCTAAATGGCAAAATCCTGCAGCCAAACGACAACCCAACCTATCTGGGAGTCACATTTGATCGGCGCATGACATGGAAAAGTCAGATTGAGAGAAACCGAATGAAAGCCAGAGAAAGAATGGCGATCATGAGGAAACTTGCTGGCACAAACTGGGGAGCAGACGAAGGCATACTAAAGAAACTGTACACTGGAAGAGTGAGACCAGTTCTCGAGTATGGCATCGCGGCATGGACAACAGCAGCGAAGGCGAACTTCGATAAAGTTAACAAACTTCAAAACCAAGCCATGAGAATCATAACAGGTGGCATGAAGTCAACGCCAATTGTAGAACTTGAAAAGATTACAAAACTGCAATCCATGACCGACAGAAGAGACTGCAGAGCCCAGCTGCAGTCAGAGAAACTCCGAAGACTGACGGACCATCCAATGTACCAGAGGCTAAACAATCTGGGAACTGGGAAACTAAAGCGGAGAAACTTTGCAGAAATAGCCAAAGCAAAGATGCACGAAGATCCCATAAACGCACTAACAACACCAAAACCCATCAATACTGTACGAAAACCTACTTGGAGGCAGGATATATTTCCAGAGGTGGTAGAAAATATACCAGGTATTGCAAACAAAAACTGCCAGACCGAAAAAGAAAGGAGAGACACTACCCTAAGCTTCATAACGAAAAGCTACCCAAGCATGGACTGGACCCATGCATACACCGACGGTTCTGTAACAAACACTACACAGAACGGAGGGGCAGGAGCATTCCTGAACCTACCAAATGGCAGAAAAATAACACTGTCATTCGCTACTGGTAAGTACACGAGCAATTTCAGAGCAGAGGCAGAGGCACTGAGGGCGGCAGTGGAAGAAATGGCAACACACAGTGAAAATGAGAGCCATATAGTCCTGCTGACAGATGCTCTCGAAGTAGTCACAGCGCTAAAAAGCCAGAAAAACACTGAGCTTAATGACTTAAGAGCAGCACTCTGCAAACTGTGCCAACAGTCCGCACCAAAAAGGGTAGTGGTACAGTGGGTTCCGTCACACTGCAACATCCAAGGCAACGAGGAGGCAGACAGACTGGCAAAAGAAGGTGCAAGGCTACCACAAATAGATACCACTATGACGTACGAAGAGTCAAAACGGCTTATCAAAGCCAGGTACATGTCCAAATGGGAAACCGAACATACTGGTTACACCAAAAACGATGCCTATTACCAGTTGAACCGAAGAGAGCAGGTCGTTGTCTTCAGACTTCGCACTGGCCACAACAGACTGAGGTACCACCTCTTCAACAAATTGAAGATAGGGTGTACCGACGAATGCCCGTGCGGTACTGGTAAAATGACCACTGAACATCTGCTGCAGAACTGCCCGACATACGAGGATCAGAGAGAGCAGATGTGGCCATTGCCAGTGGAACTGCAAGACAAGCTCTATGGTAGTGGCGAGAGTCTCAGGATGACCGCCGCTTTTTTCGAAAAAATAATGGTTACTGTCTGACTGTGTACGCAGAAGAAGAAGAAGAAGAATGAAAGCCAGAGAAAGAATGGCGATCATGAGGAAACTTGCTGGCACAAGCTGGGGAGCAGACGAAGGCATACTAAAGAAACTGTACACTGGAAGAGTGAGACCAGTTCTCGAGTATGGCATTGCGGCATGGACAACCGCAGCGAAGGCGAACTTCGATAAAGTTAACAAACTTCAAAACCAAGCCATGAGAATTATAACAGGTGGCATGAAGTCAACGCCAATTGTAGAACTTGAAAAGATTACAAAACTGCAATCCATGACCGATAGAAGAGACTGCAGAGCCCAGCTGCAGTCAGAGAAACTCAGAAGACTGACGGACCATCCAATGTACCAGAGACTAAACAATTTGGGAAATGGGAAACTAAAGCGGAGAAACTTTGCAGAAATAGCCAAAGCAAAGATGCACGAAGATCCCATAAACGCACTAACAACACCAAAACCCATCACTACTGTACGAAAACCTACCTGGAGGCAGGATATATTTCCAGAGGTGGTAGAAAATATACCAGGTATTGCAAACAAAAACTGCCAGACCGAAAAAGAAAGGAGAGACACTACCCTAAGCTTCAAAACGAAAAGCTACCCAAGCATGGACTGGACCCATGCATACACCGACGGTTCTGTAACAAACACTACACAGAACGGAGGGGCAGGAGCATTCCTGAACCTACCAAATGGCAGAAAAATAACACTGTCATTCGCTACTGGTAAGTACACAAGCAATTTCAGAGCAGAGGCAGAGGCACTGAGGGCGGCAGTGGAAGAAATGGTAACACACAGTGAAAATGAGAGCCATATAGTCCTGCTGACAGATGCTCTCGAAGTAGTCACAGCTCTAAAAAGCCAGAAAAACACTGAGCTTAATGACTTAAGAGCAGCACTCTGCAAACTGTGCCAGCAGTCCGCACCAAAAAGGGTAGTGGTACAGTGGGTTCCGTCACACTGCAACATCCAAGGCAACGAGGAGGCAGACAGACTGGCAAAAGAAGGTGCAAGGCTACCACAAACAGATACCAGTATGACGTACGAAGAGTCAAAACGGCTTATCAAAGCCAGATACATGACCAAATGGGAAACCGAACATACTGGTTACACCAAAAACGATGCCTATTACCAGTTGAACCGAAGAGAGCAGGTCGTTGTCTTCAGACTTCGCACTGGCCACAACAAACTGAGGTACCACCTATTCAACAAATTGAAGATAGGGTGTACCGACGAATGCCCGTGCGGTACTGGTAAAATGACCACTGAACATCTGCTGCAGAACTGCCCGACATACGAGGATCAGAGAGAGCAGATGTGGCCATTGCCAGTGGAACTGCAAGACAAGCTCTATGGTAGTGGCGAGAGTCTCAGGATGACCGCCGCTTTTTTCGAGAAAATAATGGTTACTGTCTGACTGTGTACGCAGAAGAAGAAGAAGAAGAAGAAAGGTATTGATGTACGTCCATCACATATGATGAAGACAACTCGCTTTAGTCAGCCGCGTGGACAGTCTTTTTACTTGATGTGTTCGCTGAAATGGGTGACGTGTGCGTTTATTTTGAATAAAGTGAGGAAGAAACTGCGGCCTTTGTCAACTGCATTCTCTGGTCTTAAACTACCTATAGCCACTGGCAAAACATTATTAAAACGACCGAAGATAGCACAGGATGCAAATTTTTCCTCAGGGTTTACTTCCGAAGCCTTTCCCTAAAACAGGTATCCCGTAAGGCTGCGGATCGGGGGGGGGGGGAGGATTGACATCTATTGTTGTGTCTTGCCATTCCCATAACCGCATGATGTCATAGCAACATCACTTCGTGTGTTAGTGAAGTGTTGGACAGCTCTCCCAGGCGGCGTGTTCTAGTTCCTTATAGTCACGTATCACATTTTACAGTCACACCAAAAACCGACGTTGTCTGCAGCTAGGACGAAGGCCCCAAATCTCGTGAGGTTCAGTCGAGTCTACTAGACCCTGAATATACAACACAGGTTTAACCGTAGTACTACTAATTCATATAGCCGATGTCTAGGCCTGGCTAATTGGAGGTAAAAAAAAACACAAGATATGAACGAAGTAACTAGTCCAAATGAAAAACGACACGTTTCGTGAACACAAGTGTAAGTCGTAGATTAGTGTGAATTTCATGCAAAACTCCGGCCTGGCGGTATCCACAATGAACTAAAACACCAGAGCAATGTTGGACTCGCAGCCGGTACGGTGCCATCTCTGCTGCTCAATAAAAGTAATACATGCTGTGTAAACATGAAAAATGACTAATGTCTAAAGGAATTGTATTCCTCGTAGATATGAACAATAAGTAGTTTCTCAATGGACCAGCCTGTGCGTAGGTCTGATCGATTATTTGCTCAGGAAAAGGTTCAGCATTTAAATAATAATACAAATAATAATACTAATACTAATATTCGTGTAGGCGTCAAAGGCCCGTTTCATCGATTGACCACTACCATGTCTAACTGCTGAGGCTGTGTTGATGCGTAGCGTGTCGATCGAATTCCCTACAGACTCATCAGGTGGAGCCGTGCACGTCGCAGGCTTGGGAATGAGGACCGAGAGGAGTGTGTCAGACCAATGCTTGTGTCGAGCTGTCAATGTCAAACTCCCTTTTTTAACGTGTCCCACACCGATTCTTCTGATTGTGTCCACCTGTTGGTCACCGTGACCAGATCTGTACTGAGAATACGAGGTGGGAGAGGTATCGTGTAGCATCCAAGATGGCCTTACGTGCTGTATTTGTGGTTTGGTTTTTCTTGGAGCCCGTCATTGCGACCGTCGATAACGCTGACATGATGTTTCGTAGTGCCGAGGTGCAGTCTCAGCTGAAAGCCCTAAGTCCGCCAACTGTTGTCTAAACTGAAAGCCCTAACTAAGTCCGCGATCAAAAGTGGTAAAGTAAAATAGGATCGGATCGTAAACTCGACAGTGCAAACAGGCCAAGATGGCGGATTTAGCGTCCTTACAAGCCAACCTGAGCAGTCATAATTACGCGGGCTGGTTTTAAGTTACATCGCTACTGTATGATATTTTCTAAAATAACGACGATGAATCATTTGTTTTTAACACCCCAGACGGCAGACACAGTACAGAGTTAAATTCCTAAAGCACGTCAGAAGAGTTCTCAGGAAATTTCCCAACATTGAACGCACGGGAACATTGGTCTTGAGCGGGAACGACCCGACGGATGTACGTCAAAAAGTTGTGAAATGAATCGGTGCTAGCACGCATCGGGTCAACTTTTGGAGCACAGAGAACACAGGACAAGCGCCATCGCCACTCGGAACACAAGGACCCGTCGCTGGGGCTACGGAGAACGTGCCCTGCAGTCGACACAGAACCATGCAGCTACAAACGTCATTTGTCAATACTCCAGGAAGCGTGGACGTCGGGGGGGGGGGGGGGGGGGGGTCCAATAAGGGGAGAGCGGGAAAGAGAAAGGTAAGGAGAAAAACAGACATAATTAGATTGAAGTTAAGGAGAAATACAGATAGAATTAGACTGAAGAACATAAACATCGGTTACTGGAACTATCTCAGTGCTCGACATCGGGGCGCAGTGCCGGAACGCCTCGTGAATTATTTCGACATTCAACTTCTGCCGTACAATTGGCATACTTTGGCTTGGAGTTTTACATTAATTTAATCCAGTGAGCGCAACACATCACGGCGAAGCTATCCTAGTCAGACAGGGTCTACCACACTCACTGCTAGACTTGAGTGGTCTACCACACTGACTGCTAGACTTGAACGAGTCGTCTGCCACACTGACTGCTAGACTTGAACGACTGGGACAAGGACGACCGAGAACTGCAAGGAGTACAGATCACAGTTCAGTTCAGGCGGTGGAATATCATTAATATCTAATGTGGGGAATTGTTCCCATACCGGGTCGGATGACTGGACATTTCTTTACGAATTGGAAGATCTGCCAGGATACATGCCATTAGTGTGTGGCGACTTCAATATACGTAATGTCACTTGGGGAAACCTAAACAAAAACCCACAGGAGCATGCGCTTGGCCAAGTCCTCCTTGAATCCGGTACGAATATCATAAACTGTGAGAGGAAAACCAGACTTGACACTCGAATAGCAGACTACGACTCCAACATTGACCTCACATTAGTTTCATGTCACGGAGAGACAAACACCAAGTGGTCAGCACTGATATATCATGGGGAGACATACATCAGGTGGTCAGCACCTAGAAATGACATAGCGCAATGAACCGAACGATGGACACAAGATCCAGTGTGTACATGAGAGATGAGTTGGCACAGGTGCTGATTACTAACACAGAGAAGGGAACGACCTTTTTTGATAGGTAATTTCAGCTGACTCACCAAAACGACATTGATCAACGCAAGGCACTGGTGACAAATCTAGGAACAATGGAGGAGGAGCACGACCTGATTAGTATTGAGTAGGTCAGACATTCCATAAAGAGAGCCTCGGACAGTGCACCTGGGCCTGATGGAATACAATACAACCTGCTGAAGGACTGGGGGGATGATGAGCTCGCAAAGATTACACATGATTTTAACGGGAGTATCAAGACAGGCCGTGTACCAGAGGAGTCGCTACACGGCTATCTTCCCCCCTCCCCCTCCCCCTAGCGACACCAGGCAAAGAGCTACTGTTTTAAAGAGCTACCGCATCACACTACAGAATGTGTACCGTAAGGTGCTGGAGAGAATTATTGCGAGACGAGTTGTCAATGAGCTGGAAAATACAGGTCGATTTCCAGACACTCTAGGCGCATACAGACCTGGCAGAAACACTGCCACCAATTCAGCTATCTTGGCATATGACATATGTGAGGGCTTCCAGACAAAAGAAGAAACTGTCGTCGCGACGATCGACCTGGAAGATGCCTACAATAGGGTCAACTACGGCAAAATAATCGACTTATTAGTAGACCTCAATATTGACCTTCGGATCGTCCGTTGGATTACAACGGCCCTTATGTCAAGAAGCGTCGCTCTAAAGTACGGTTCCTGGACGTCAGAGGTCAGAACCATAGCGCCAAGACTGCCTCAAGGCTCTCCTCTGTCTCCTGTACTTTTTAATGTGTACACTTGCAAAATTGCACAAATGGAGGTGACTGGGCCTGTAGGATCCTCACATATCCGGACGACATCCTGCTATACAATCAAGGCTTAAGACAGGACTGAAATTGTCGCGGGTGTGCGGAGCAAGCTGGGGAAACTATCTGAATGGTGTACCGACTACAATGCCGAAATAAATCCATCTAAGGTCAAGATTGTGTGGATCTTCCTAAACAATTGGTTGGTCTCAGATACACT
The DNA here is from genome assembly GCA_036924085.1 of Ariolimax columbianus. Taxonomy (NCBI): domain Eukaryota; kingdom Metazoa; phylum Mollusca; class Gastropoda; order Stylommatophora; family Arionidae; genus Ariolimax; species Ariolimax columbianus. The sequence continues at coordinate 52,014,956 of JAVGWX010000010.1, read as the reverse complement.
ACCAGGGGCCACCTGCATGGACACCATCATCGAGGGAGTGCATGACATGAAATACCTGGGTATCACATTCGACAGAAGCCTGTCTTTCAATAAACATGTTGACAATGTCATTCTGAAAGCAAAGATGGGTATCAATGCAATCAAAGTCATGGCTGCCACAGACATGCAACAATGGACTCTCTTCATGTTGATGCAAGCACTGGTTTTATCTGTCCTGGACTACTGTTTTGGGTTACTCACACTATCCCAGACACAGGTAGATAGATTGGAGAGAATCCAGAACGAGGCCACGAGAACAGTTCTGGGATACACTTGCTATTGCTGCAACGAGATTCCAGCTTGATTTGCCAAGCATAAAAGGTGCGACATTAAGTAGCGCAGGTAAAGGTGCGACATTAAGTAGCGCAGGTAAAGGTGCGACATTAAGTAGCGCAGGTAAAGGTGCGACATTAAGTAGCGCAGGTAAAGGTGTACGCCAGAGCTGCCAACAACGAACACCACCCTTTGCACCAAGACTTTGATACACGCAAAGGCAGATGCATTAAGTGAGCAGGTCATGGATGGCAGAGGCAGAAGACTCCCTGATGAGGGTCTGTGCATTGGAAGAAGTGGGAAGAGGGAGTGAATGGATAGAAGTGGGCAAGCAATGCCTCCTGACAAGGGTGGAAGTACAGCTGAGTAGTGAGTGTCCTGAGTAGGGCTGTCCTAGGACATAAGCTTCAATACAGGAACTGATCCAGCAACACTCATGACCACAAGACCAAATTATGTACACAGATGGCTCCACCGGATGAACTGCAAACAAGTGCGATTGGGGCTTCGTCGACTACCAAAATGGCAAGGAGGTGGTGGAGAAATCAGCTGCCTACTCCACTGTCACATCGAGTATGAGGATGAAGATTGAGGCGGTAACAGCGGCCTTGACTTGGTTGGTGACGCCACCTGTGACCCACGCAGTGATACTGTCAGACCCGCAGGGCATGTTCCGTAAGATTGAACGGTGCATGCTAGAAAGTGAGTGGGCCTCTTTTCGGAACAGCTCTGGTGTACAGGGTGTCACATGGATTCACTGCCCGCGACATGCAGGCGTCTGGGCCAACGAATAAGCTAATGCAGTGGCGGGACGAGCTATTGCGAACGACGCGGTGATGACGAGAGACAAGGTTGAGCTGATAAGGGCAGCCATGGACAGTCTACAGAATGATGAAGGGACAGAGAGTCGCGAAAATGCATATGTGCAGAGGATTATAGATTTGGGAGAATGTGTGTTCCGTCTGGAAAGATCAGAAGAGCACGAAATCAACACCTGACTGACTCTGAGTATATATATATATATACGCTTGGCTGGCATCTTGGACGGAGAACGGGGCACTTATTGGAATGTCCTCTGTGTGATGATGTTGGTTCATAGAATCAAGAATATTAATCAGGGAACCACCGGTGGAAGGAGGGGAAGGCTTCAGTCCGAGCAGAAATGTCCTCGAGAAGTGATAATCTGGACTGAATTCTGGTGTGCAGTTGAGCAGAACACCGAACTCCTTCATGGATTGGTTTACTACGGCTTGAGCGAGGCAGGAAATGCAGCGAAATTAAGCATAACAAATAGGATAACCGATCGAAAGCCTTTCAATTTCACATAACATTTTTCTCGATACCACCTGGTGAAGAAGTTGGGAAATATAATTCAAACAGGAACCACCAAACATTGGAAAACTCGACACAAGCACCGGAGAGAGTCAAAAGCGCAGCCATTTAGGCGCGGCCATTTTTACTTTCTCCCATAGATCTAAAACAATTTTAAACAATATATAATTATCTTGCAAGTATTGGATTGTAGGGAATTTTCAGTATCGATAAATCCAGATTGATTTTTCTATTGAAATAGTTTGATTATTCTTCTGGTTTGTTGCACACATCGCCCACTGACGTCAAACACCGCCAGCGAATTTCAGTCCATGTTTATTGACAAACTGCTGTTCAGACAGGCTAGAAGCTTGTCTAATGTTGATGTGGCTCTTAAATTTAAAGAAAGCTTTAAAAACCATACTTTAAATATGATCAAACATGTCTTTTGCAGAATGCCCCTTCTTACAATGGCCTACTTATATGGCTGTTAAAAGTTTCTTGGCAAGTGTGCTGTAGGATAGGTTGCCATTACTTTCCGTAAGGAATTTAAAAAACAATTAGAATTTTTTTTTACACCACGTCTGCCAAATTGGACAGAAGCGTGATTGGAACTGGTGCGTTGGGATTGTAACATGGGCGCTTGTAAAAATATATCGAACAATTTGTTTTCCCGTGGATATGGAATATAATAAGTCATTAATTTACATTATTTTCGGCAGATGTGGTTTTACAGAAGATTGTCATGAATTCCAATAGTCAGCGACGAAAAGGTAGACGAAGGCCATAACGGACTATCACATTTAGATGCAAACTAATATTTATTACAGAACTAAAACAGCGCCATCTTTTGTTTAGTAATTTAAACAAATTGGAGCACATCGTAACAACGTACAACTGTTAGGGAAAAGATTAGAGGACGACAAAGCGAAAACGATGCATCGTTTAACACCGTGGTATGAGAGGTGGTCAATAACATCATTGTTACACATCACTCATGACAGGACATTGTTAGTTGGTTAACTGTCCATCGCAAACGAAGATGGTGATAGCATCAGACATGTTTATTGAGATGTGACTGATTGAAATGTGACTGCATATGACTGTACAGTCCGATCTGAGCATCACAAATTGTACCAGGAGTTTTGCATTCTGTCCTTTCGAGCAGGTTGCTTTCCCTGCTCCTCAGTAATGGCTATCTGTTCAACGGTGCGAGAACAATTTGTGATGGCACAACGCCAGGCTGAGCGGTTCTGAGCAAGCAGGCTCCCAGGCAGCAACAGTGATGGAGAAACTATTCATAGAAGCTTTCAGCATGTTTTGGTCCATTTCTTTGGCACCTCCACCCACACCCACCCCCGCCTTTCCCAGCTCACTCACGATTAAACAGTTGCGTAGGGTGACGCTCATCTGATATGTCCAGCTCATCTGATCCTGATCTGGACTCTCTGCAGCAGCGTATGGAGGCCAGATAAATTGGCCCTGCTGAAACTACACAGTTTAGCACTCTATCCTGCCAAGCTTCCCTGACCATGCTGTTGAGACAGTTTAAATTGAAATTATTATGTTTTCGGAAATGCCAGCTATAGACTGTCCATGTTTCGCATACGTGCAGAAGGGTGGTTAGCACAACAGCACGACACACATTAATCTTGGTGGCGACACTGATTCCTTGCCGCTACCGAAAGTGAGCTCGACGTTGTACAAATCAATGATCCAGTGATGCCTCTGTGGTAGTCTGTCATTGTATCACCAGTGGGAACGTATTATTTTCCTTTGACAATAGTCTCAACTGTGGTCCCCTGTCCAAATAGTTCTCAGAGTTATCGTAGCACTAGGTAGGGAATGCAGCGAGTGGTGCAACGGTAGAGCAGAACTCGATGTTAACACGCTGATAACTGATAACATGATGTAAAGTAATGCCTTCATATATGCAGATGGATCGGTGATATTAAGTGAAATATCCAGTTGGGGTTTTCAGCTATAGTTGGTTGTTGCTGAGTAAAGCCGTGCATAAAGAACAGTAAACTCAGTACGATAATGGAGATAAGCGCATTGACTGCAGCTATGGGAAAGCTTTCTGGGCCATATTTACCGAGGGCAGTCGTCATTTTCAACTCTCAATCCTTGCTTCGGAAGGTACATAGGGGCTGGCTAAGATATGAGTGGATTGCAGCTGTAGATGCACGTAGATGCGGGACTGGTGTCGGTCGACTCCACTGGTCATTCAGAAGTTCATGGTAACCACAATGGCTGTGGGACTAAGATTTCACTTATATATATATATATATATATATATATATATATATATATATATATATATATATATGTAGCATGTCCTTTATAGAACGTCGCTCCCATCACAGTCTGTCTGAAAGAAACGTGTTCCCTTGCCAAAACTTCAGCCTCCGCCACAATCATACTGACGCATTCCTGGATATCTTGGTGCCATCGTGTTCTTGGTCTACCCCTTCCTCTTTTGCCTGGCACCATACCTCCCATCACTGTTCTCTCGAGACCGTTGTGTCTCTTGATGTGACAAAGTATTTGCATTTTTTAGCCAAAATGGAATTGATAAACCAGTTCTCTTCTATGCTCAACTATTGCCAAATGTCTACATTTGTCTTTTTCTCTGTCCAGGGTATTATATGTGGATCTTTTTTGTAACATTTTGACTCGCAGGATTCGATTCTTTGTCTGGAAGTTTTGGTAATCGTCCATGATTCGCAGCTATAAGCTGCCACAGGAAAAACACAGGCTCTCAATACTTTTAGTTTTATCATTTTGTTGGTGCCCTGCCAAAATTTATTCAGGCTGATCAGACTTTGCATTGCCATGGCTAGTCTTCTTCTGATTTCTTACGAACAGTCACCATTTTTGTCAATTCTGGAGGCCAGATATTCAAAATGTGTGACCTGATCTATTTCCTCCCCATCTAACAGTGGCAGTATCATATTTTAACTTAACATAACTTTTTTATACTGGTTTAGAAGACTCTGCTAAGTCTGTACACAACCAGTCTTATTTACATTACCTTGCTCTAATAGCTATGCGCATCCAATCCCATTCTTCAATGCATTAATTGTCCCTGCCGCCACTACTTCATGATGTAGCATTCCAAGCGTTCACCCCTCTCTGAAAAAACAAATTTCGTAATATATAATCTGGACCTTTCTTTAGTTAATTTGTAGCTATACTCTCTTGTTCTTGTAGGTGTTTGAATTTTGAAAAAAACTTGTTATAGTCTAATTTATCCGTTCTTTTGATTATCATATACACCGGTATTGTCACCTCGAAATCCTCTCTTTTCTAGACACTGTAGACCGGTTTTACTCTTTCCTCATAACTGTAATTCTGGAATCCCACTATCAGCTTTGTGACTTTTTTTGGGTACTCTTTCCAGCATATGTATATCCTCTCTCTGATAAGGACTCCATACCTGTACACAGTACTCCTATCTCAGTCTAACTAAAGCTTCATACAGTTTGACTATCACGTTTTAATGTTGTATTATTTTAAACTTTAACGTATAATACCCCTTTCAATAATGACTGACTATAGGTTGATAAGAACTCGGAGTGGTAAACAAAGGTTTACATTTCTTGTTTTGTTATCTCTCTCTCTATCTCTCTCTCAGAGGCGTTGCCGTTTATCTTCTTCGCGTTTCAAGCGCGTTTCTTCACCAAACGTGAGGTGGCCCTTCAGGCTTGCACACATCTTTAAACCTTAACTGTGTTTGACCGATTGTTCTCTTGCCATCCGCCAGCTATGCATAGAGAATATATTTGACAATGCGACCATCTTCTGTGCGACTAACATGACCAAGCCATCGTAGTCTTCGCTGCCGAATGAAAGTGTACATGCTTGGGAGACCGTTGCGAGAGTGCACCTCTGCATATGTCACCCTGTCATTTCATGAAATTCCAAGAATGGATCGCAGCGCCGTAGATGGAAGGTGTTAACCTTGTGCTCTTGTTTGATAAATGTTGTCCAAGTCTCACTACATAGAGGCGCGGGCTCACGACACAAGCATTATAAGCCATGGCCTTGGTTTTAATTATGAGTTTCTGGTTTTCAGAAAATACGCGTTGTGAGACTAGTAAACGTAGGAGCAGCTTTGCCAATGGGATTGTTTTTGTTGTTGCATAATTGTAATGTAAGATGCATGTAAATGACCTGTACCAAACCGGTATCAAAAGAATTACAACGTTGAAGGATTACGAAAAGAACACTAAAAAAGAACGTCATTTAATGTTAGAAGACTTTGCACAAAGGAACCGGAACTCATCAATTATATGTATTCTTTAAAAACGATTAGACTTCTGGGGATACGAGTATGATAAAATGGCACTGTTTGTTTGTTGTTTGCGAATGGCCACAATGAGTAGGCTACTCTTTTGAGCGTCCTGAAAAGGACGTTATGTGGCTGGTTGCAGTTGCTTTCTTCCCGAGCGTGCCGATGAAGGTGGACCGGGGTCCTCCAAGCGGTTGGGCTATGCTTTGGTTCATCTTTGTGTCACTCACTACTACGGGTATCACGTCGATCTCTCACTTCGTTAGCCAGGCTGAAAAGCAGCTCGTTTCCAGGGGGTTGTGGGATGGGGGGGGGGGGGATCTACTAGGAAGCCGAGGTGAGGGTCTGGCTAGTATGTCTTGCCTGCCCCTGATTAACATGTCATGTCAGTATATTTTGCCTGACTAGATGTTACTCTTCCTACCCATAGAATGGCATAATGTAGGAGAGGTCGGTGGAAACTGTATGTTCTTATGGTACTGTGTCGACACAGAGGAGAGAACTAAACACGGTTTGTTAAGAGCAGCATAGATGGCGCCTTACAGTCTACTTCGCTCTAATGTTTGAGTCGATTAAGATAGACTCAACAATCATTGAACCGCCCTCCGTGGCACTTGTTCCAATACATCGGGATAATAAACTGCTCGATCCTAGTCCACTAAGCAAGAAATTCTCATCCCAGCTACATCCAGCTCACCCCAGAGCTGAAGCCTGTACTAGGGCATCCACCCCTGTAGAAGTACAGGTCGGCTAAGACTAAGGAACACGGTGCATATTTCCTTGTGCTTGCACGACATGCGAAGTCCATTGTGGAAAAATGATGCCTCTCGAATATACACTAAAAAAAATAATTTTTTTTGTAGCTTTGTGAAGTCCATTGCGGAAACATAATACCTCAGTGAAAGATTAATACGCCTTCAAACAGCTAACAGCAGGAAAACAACACTATTTTTTTCATGTGTGCGCACAATGCAATGACGGAGCAATGAATTTGAAAGGAAATATTTATTTCATCGTTATCAATAAGGTCAGCTAGATTTGATTGTAATGTGAGAACTGGGGAAAAGAGATCGTCACACGAGAACTGTTCGAGATGTTTAGTGATACCACCCTTGAGAGTCAGAGCAATGGTGAAGAACATTTACTTTTCTCTACTGGATAACTAACGTTCCCATGACACTGGGCACGTAATATCAAATCGTTGTGGAGGGGAAACAATCACGATGTTCTATCTCAAAATGAATATATGTTAGTTATACGAGGCGTGTTCAAATTAAACAGGACCAAACTGCAACAAGTCAACATACGTACGATGCGCATGATGACGCCACTTCTGGTGGAAACAGCAGATACCAACCGTCAAGTTTGCAACATGTCATTAACCTCCGACTGATAGTTTCCTCGGGGAGGAAGACTAACGCTTGCTCAGGCAAAAATATACTGATCAGACATGTTAGTCAGGGTCAGGCAAAATACACTGGTCAAGACCCTCACCTCGGCTTCCTTTGAAACTGACTGTTTTCATGGCAGCCTGGCTAACGAGGTGAGTGATCTACGTGATCTTCGTAGTAGTGAGTGACACGCAGATGAAGCTAAGCAAAGCACACCCGCCTAGAGAACAGCGGTCCACCTTCATCAGCACGCTCAGGATGTGAGGAAAGCTACTGCAACCTGTCACTCAACGTCCTTTTCAGGGCGCACACAAAAGTAACCTATTCATTATGAAAATTTGCAAACAACAACAACATAGATTCCTCAGCAGACCATTAAAAACACGGCGGGGGTAATACGGAATCCGTCCGGAGTTGATCAGTATTCGGTGATTTGGTTTCTTCTAACAGCTGAAGGATATCGACCAGTTCATTAGATCAAGATACTGTGCAGTTCATGAGCTGAAACGGTCAGCGACCCAAAGCTTACTGTGAGGATCAGAGCCAGCGAACTAGTGCGTGACAAGACTTTTCTACACCTCCACGTGGTGATCCTGGATAACAAGCTGCAACAGACCAGATAGGCAAAAGAGAATGGATCGAAGGGGGAAGGATAACCCCAAAATGCCTACTCAAGTCGGATGTGTTGGACCAAAAGGTGCTGTAAACTACAACACAAATCATTATATTTTCTGGACATCATCCTGCTGCTTGCAGAACCCTTTTCATGGCTTGGTAGCGGGGGTTTGATGATGTTCATGGTTTGGTAGCGGGGGTTTGATGATGTTCATGGTTTGGTAGCGGGGGTTTGATGATGTTCATGGTTTGGTAGCGGGAGTTTGATGATGTTCATGGTTTGGTAGCGGGAGTTTGATGATGTTAATGGTTTGGTAGAGGGAGTTTAATGATGTTCATGGTTTGGTAGCGGGAGTTTGATGATGTTCATGGTTTGGTAGCGGGAGTTTGAGAACATTCAGGGCTTGGTAGCGGGAGCTTGACAACGTTCAGGGCTTGGTAGCGGGAGTTCGATGATGTTCATTGTTTGGTAGCGGGGGTTTGATGATGTTTATGGTTTGGTAGCGGGGGTTTGATGATGTTCAGGGCTTGGTAGCGGGAGTTTAATGATGTTTATGGTTTGGTAGCGGGAGTTTGATGATGTTCAGGGCTTGGTAGCGGGAGTTTGAGAACGTTCAGGGCTTGGTAGCGGGAGTTTGATGATATTCATGGCTTGGTAGCGGGAGTTTGATGATGTTCAGGGCTTGGTAGCGAGAGTTTGAGAACATTCAGTGCTTGGTAGCGGGAGTTTGAGAACATTCAGGGCTTGGTAGCGGGAGTTTGAGAACGTTCAGGGTTTGGTAGCGGGAGTTTGAGAACGTTCAGGGCTTGGTAGCGGGAGTTTGATGATGTTCATGGCTTGGTAGCGGGGGTTTGATGATGTTCTTGCTTGGTAACGGGAGTTTGAGAACATTCAGGGCTTGGTAGCGGGAGTTTGATGATGTTTATGGCTTGGTAGAGGGAGTTTGAGAACATTCAGGGATTGGCAGCGGGAGTTTGAGAACGTTCAGGGCTTGGTAGCCGGAGTTTGAGAACGTTCAGGGCTTGGTAGCCGGAGTTTGATAACGTTCAGGGCTTGGTAGCGGGAGATTAGGAACGAACGACGAAGAAGTAGAATAAGACAATTAAACGAAAGAATAATGCAATATGTATTGATCAAGAGAACGATTCTGATCTAGTAAATGATGCATTTTAGGAAAATAAAGATCATTACGGGAGACAAGCTTCTGGAAAGTGCTGCTGTACCGTAGGTGAAAACAAAGCCTAGAAACATGTTTTTTTTAAAATATTTATTTAATCCAGTATTATTTTGCCTGTCACACTGTCTGTATCACATTGTTCAACATATTATATTCTAGATAGTATTTTCTGTCTTTCATTTTTAAGATATCTTCTGTCACCGAAACTTGATTTTTTAAAAACTTTTTCGGTCAAGTTGCATGTTTGTTTGTAATCATTCGCAATTAGTATTTGCATTTTCTTTTGTGTTGTCTCGTGTGCACTGTCCGTACTATCTGACAGTTCGCTAACTTATTTTTTTTTCTGCCACAAGATATCGCCTGTTTATCGCCTGGTTGGGGATTCCGTGGCGAAGTGGTTAAGCCGTCGGCCTCGTGACTGGTGCTTGATGCGGAGTCCCCTGCATCTCGTAGTCACCCACTAGTCGTCTTGTCCTTGACTTGCCACTGGGGTCGGGAGGCACGAGACGAGAGAGTGAGGATAAAAAGTATAGCAGTTATTCCTTACTGAAAAAGCGCTAGCAAAATAAAATATACCATCATCGTCTACGATGGACAACTGCCTTTTCCTTTGCCTCGCATCTTGCTTTAATGCTAATAAATCTATGTGTGTCTCCTTTATATCTCTTCTTTCTATCTTTGTCAAGCTAAGAGCTAGTTTAGTCACTACATGAATGTGATCAGAAGTAATGTCAACACTTGTATTCGTTTCTGTGACGTCATTATAGAATCTGTCTTTTGTCATAACTAAGTCAATCTGATTTCTTCCCCACGCCCTTTCTGCAAGCTTTCTGAAAACATTTCTTACATACATCTATTTTCTTTTCTTCACAAAAACGTAAATCTCACAAGCTGTTCTTTTCTTCCAGTCAAAATTACCCTACCATAATCGTTACTTCCCTACTTTGTAGTTCATATCTCCTGTTACTACCAGAAGATCAGTGTATTTTATTGGTTTGAGTTCCTGTTTTATGTTCACAGTATATTATTAAATATCTTCTTCTATGGGTTCTTGAGTTCTGTAGTCAAAAGCAAAGTTTGTAAAATGGTAATATTGAATAATCTATATCGCAGTATCCGGACATTGGCACGCGTCGAGGATGTCATACATTATGCCAACAACTCCAAGCGTCGCTGGGATGGCCATGTTGTCAGAAGGAAAGTCGAACTTCGAACAAGCTATTATAGTTACACTGACAGTTGACGCTTGCAACTTCCGTTATTAAGTCAGCCCTGGAATGTGACGCTTCAAACGGATTTCCCAGTATGTCAGAAGGCATGTATCTACAGTAGACTGTGGGTTTCATGTGCTACGAATGGGACTTCTAGTAAGTCGATATTTTCTCCAACTCTCCCGACGGACACATGCGACTGCGTTAATCCATATTTTGTGGCTGCTTTCATTGATTGTTGTTGTCTCCAGCCCACATGAGAGCAACAGTTGTTTTTTTTAACTTGATACGATCGTTTTAAGCGCGAACGTATATTTCTTTCAGTTTAACCAATTGCCCCGAGAACCTAGACATCTGAAATTTGGTGTACAGTCTCTATTGTCAATCTATTTAATTCTAACGGACCGTGGACATGTCATTCCAAAGTATTTAACGCATATTTCTTTTGTTCAATCACAATCACCAAGTCCACAGAGTATCGTGAACGAATTTGATATTTGCAGCAGACGTATTTATCTGAAGCAAGTGACATCATTTCCACTGGAACTCGGTTATTTCCGTCTGGTAACATTGTATGCAATAAGAAAGCATTGTAAGAAATGCAACGATTACGCCAGCTTCCAGATTAAAGCATTTAAGTTGCTCACTAAACATTTTCTAATCAGTATTAACAGCTTCAGTTACTACGATTTTAATCTGCCAAAATTACTTTATGGATTGAAAGTAAGATGTCCGCCTCGGGTGCCGGAGGTGGCTGGTTCAAACCACGGTGGAGACCGGGATGTTTTTCACGTGGATCTTCTGTTAAAAATCCTCCTGATTTATGAGTTATGAAATCAAATGTATATGTGCAGTATTGAGGACGTAAAAATTCCTTGGCAGTTGGACATCGAAAAGAGTAGGCTTAACTGCCGCTGTCCGGACAAAATTCAAAGTTTAAGCTAACAATCTAATCAAATTATCTGTACCTTCGCCCAGGCCTAGTAAGCCACAAGAAGTTTAAAATACATACTAAGTGTAGCCGAAGCCTTTGGCTGCCTGGCAACAGACATTAGCATTCCCGCAAGAATACCAGGATTTCAAGTATTCCAAGTAATGTCTCTATACGCCCACAATTTAATTATGCTGTCCACAAATTTATTTGTTCGCCCCAAAATTTCTTCAATGATTCCCACACTTTATTTATAAAATTTCTTATATTGACACCTTAAAACCATAACGAAAACACATAATTTAAAAAAAAAAATCAAAACACCAATACACCAAAGTAACACAATTTTTTGTTTAACTGACACTCCGGTAGTCTTAAAACTAACAACAAATATGTTTTAGAATAAAATTTCGTACTGTAAAACAAAGTTTATGTGTTTTTACTTGTCAATAAATGACGATATAAAAGCTGTTACTGGTCTAGAAGCCAGTAAGCAGTTTGTTATTGCTATGAAACCTTTGAAGGAACTTAAATGGACAGATATTAACAGATTACGTAATGAAAAATGTAAAAGATCTATGAATTAAGCACGCAAATAAAATCGAAACGTTACATGGAATTCGTGAAAGGAGCACTGCCCAAGACGGATCTGCCGAATGAAGGGTGCAAATATCGCAGACAAGCTGTAAACTAGCGACACAACGCATTCCGTACTCCGGACTACATCCTGCTACTTGCAAAGCTCTGTTCAGGTCTTGGTATGCGGAGATTGAAAACGAACGCAGAAGAAGATGAAGAAGTGAAAACATGTGGAAAAAATAAAATAACGGTTCTAGGGCTAGCAAGCTAGTAGATGTAAGAAAAACAATAAACTAATTCTTCTACCAACTGACTCCTTCCCACGAAGGAGTCGTGCGTTTAAGGTCTTCGCCGATCCCACACAGCTTTTCTAGCATGGTTGCCTCCTCCGCCACCGCCCCCTCCCCACCCTCACGTTCCCAAAGACAGACTGCTTCTATGTGGTCTGTGTTTGTTTTTTTGTTTTTTGCGTTCGCCTTATTTCTCCATTCCCCAAGGCGGTGTGCGTTGCACTGCGGTTCTTATTTTGCGCCTGTTGGCCCAGTGCATCCGACTTCGGCATGTATTTTATGTACGAGTCTGCTTCCTCCTGCATTTTCTAAGGGTTTGTTTCCCCGGGGTAACGGCCGGTGCTGTGATGGAAATCGAACCCAGCACCTTTTGGTTGTGAGCCGTGCCAATTAGCCACTAGCTCACGCCGTCCCCTTTTTGGCCTGTATCAGTAGGACAGTCCTGCATGATATGTTTAAATGTTTGCTTCACGCAATCGTACGTGGTGGTTTCTCTGGCATCCATTCTGTGGAGGCGCACCTTGAGTCTGCAATGTCCTGTTCAGAGTCTAAAGATCTTTGTCTGCCCATCCTTGCCAAGTCTGTCTTTTGCTGTTATTTTCTGACTTTCATTATTTGTGCTGCTTTTCCGTTCCGTCCTCATGGATCATTTGTTGACTGTCTTCCCTTTTTTTATAACGTCGTGGATGGCGACTCTGCGTGCTACCACTACCAACTTTTGTGGGCTCGTCTGCTTTCTTTTTTCCAATTATTCCGCAGTAGGTCGCAATCTACTGTATGGACTTATTCTGGGTTTTTTGGGACAGAACCCAATGTTATGTATCATTTTTGTAGTTGTCTTTTTGGCTGATTCGATTCCTTAATTTATTCACGTACATCTGTTGCATCAGCTCTGAAATAGAGAAGTTCAACAAAATTAAGAGATGAACATTATGCATGTGTGTAAGGCGTTGTCGACAAAGAAAATAGTCAAGTTCGGTCTCGAGTGTCTAGTACATTCAGAGAAAGTAAGGTTCAGCTTAGAAACATGAAACGTCAGTGAAAAACTAATACATAAACAACCTGCTGAAATTGGAGAAACAAAAACACTAATCCAGGTCTGCGCCAAATGCAAAAGACAACAGAAAAGTCTTCAGTGCCTTTCAGGCATTCTCAATAGCGTCAATAAGAAGGATGATCTCATAGTAATGGACAACGTTAAATTAAAAACAAGGTAGATAGCTCGTTACATTACTACTGGTTAAAAAAAAATTGAATGACACCTCCTTAAAGCAGAACAGCACTAGAGAAGAGCTTGTAGATCTATGTACTGAGCATGTACTAAGAATAGCAAATGCCATCTTCCAATACTGAAACAAACGAGGTAATACTGAAACAAACGAGGTATCACAACATGTAACAGGTGGAAGAGATCCGATGCAACATCACAGATTCAATTTTAATAGGACAATGACACGAAATAAATATAACGGACTCCAGAGTAATACTCACCCGATATATATATATATATATATATATATATATATATATATATAAGAACTGGCATTGTTTCGTGTCCTTCAGAACGAAATGCTATACTAAGGTCATCAGCATTCCATGGGCCTAAAAAATAAATAATTCAGACATTCGACAAGAGTTCGGTATTGAGGTAAACTGGTTCATACATTTCATCATGTCCAGAAAATGTAAATACTTTAACCACATCAAAATACTCAACGGTCTTGAGAGAACGGTAATGGAAGGTATGGTGCCGGGCAGAGAGAGGCGGAAGTAGACCAAGAAGGTGATGGCACCAAGATGTCGAGGAAGGCTTAGACATGCCTCTGGAGCAGGCTGGAGATTTGACCCAAAAATCGAGTTTGTTTCAGACGGATTGTGAGGGGCGCGACATTATGCAAAGGTCATGCTACATCATAATATTATGTATACAATTATACTAGTAATCGGTGAGTAGGAATGAAGCACAAAACATCACGGGGGAAACATACGAAAATAGAAAAACCTATAATTGTCAGGATTATAAGTCGTATCGAAGAGCCAGCCACTGGAAATTAAGTATGACATGACATTTGAGACTAAGCACACAAACTGAAGACGTTATACAGTGAAACGACCATCTTTAAGAAAGTCATGACGGATGGAGTCAATAACAGATGTAGAGGATAATTCTAAAGGCAATCCAAGAAAGAAAGCTAATCTCTTGGAGAAATGCTGAAGGTAGCAAGAAAATACAGACGATAGCGATTCTTTACAAGATATGGCAAACGTCCACGATACAAGACAACTATTTTATTTATGGTATAGAATCACGCAACAAAGCAGAGCAACTAAGATCCGATTGCGTTAATCGCTAGAGAGACGTTGTCAAAGAAATCACGTTAAGAGATGACAACATCGATCCTAATTCATTTAATAATTAACTTAAAACGGTTGCTCAATAATTAACGGGTACGTAAAGCAATAGCGATGGAAGGAATACTTCCAAGAACTTTTGAACCAAACACGCACCCAGGGACAATGAGTATGTATCTTAAGGGGCCAAGAATCATCTGGAACCTGATACATTGATTAAAACAATAAAAGCTTTACAGAACAGGCACAGAAACAGTTTGCTGGGTACACAAACATAAGCAGCTGTGGGAAGATAGCGCTAGACTAATGTAGCAAGAGAAAAGATTTACAAACGAATGGACAAAAAGAAAAGCACCAGACTATTAACAGCGCTCTATAATAGTATCAGGTCAGGTCAAGTCAGGTCAGGTCAATTCAGGTCAGGTCATCCCGTAACCAGTGAGGTCGTTGGTGCACACACGAAGACATCCTCACAACCCCAAGCCACCCTTCTCTGTCAATCTGTAAGAAAAACGCAGCAAAACAAAATATAATACATACAGAGTGTGTTACTGCCAAGTGATGCACGAGAAACGTTTACGAACTACATGAACAAAACATAATAATAATAGTTGCACATCGCAAGCGAAGATGGCTATAGCATCAGACTATTGCTGCGAAATGTGTTCTTTGATAACTATAAAGTTTAATCACGGGGCAGAATATCCTGTCACATTCAAGGCACACACGTGGAGAGCCGACACTGGAATGGTTGTGAGTATTGTTTATTTCGGGCAGCTCGCTTTTGCTGAGCCTCTACAATGACTATACTCTCTTCGATCTGAGCACCTTCGGTGATACTAGCTCGCCAGGAGCAACGGTCTTCTGCAAGCATCTCCCTGGAGGTTACATAAAACGTTTTGGAGACACGTTGGATGAGCCCCTGCGGCGTTTCTTCTGCTCCCCTGGTGAGTGTCTGCCTGTTGTGTGCTCACAGTATAACAGCTGCCTAGGAATGCGCTCAACCAACATGCGGAAAAAAACCTGTCCATCTTAACTGAGACAATTTCAGAAGTGTATGGATGCTCAACATTCAGAAGTGTATGGATGCTCAACATTCAGAAGTGTGTGGATGCTCAACATATTAGCATAAGTGTATGGATACTCAACATATTAGCATAATTGTATGGATACTCAACATATTAGCATACGTGTATGGATACTCAACATATTAGCACAAGTGTATGGATACTCAACATATTAGTATTGCCAATAATGTCAGAGTTAGGCAATGTATCCTGCTACCTGATCCTGAGCAGCTATGTAGACAGCTCAAGTGAAAACGATTCAGCTGTCTGGCATGTCTACTATACACTGTCTATGTTTCTCAGGCATGTAACGGAGTGGATAACACAACATGACGATATACTGTTTTCTTGTTGGCGACACTTATGCCTTGTCAGTTCCAAACATTATCTTGGAGCCTCCTAAATGCAAAGCTCTTCTTATCAGTCCTACCAGAGACCTTACAGTCGAAATTCGCATCTTTAGTGAAGGTACTGCCTAGGTAGGTGAAGTTAACGCGACTTCCTGCATCGGTTCTGTAAAAAGCAAAACAGTGCCAATTGTTTGATCTCAAAGGAGCAAAGCTCATGTTGTATTCCTTAAGGTAATGCATTAATTTATGTTCGGGACCTTAGCTTGGAATACTCAGAGGTCTGGTATTCAAACAGGCATATTATTAGCGTCTGTTGCCAGGTAGTCGAAGACGATACGTAGTTGGTAATTTAAACGTCCTGCGGCTTATTTGGCCTGGGGGGAGGAGGACTTTAACCATTAGTAACAAATCTCTGTAAAGTTTTCTTAATTCCTTTAACGTTTTCTAAGCCCCTGTAGATTTTTCTGAATCCATATAGAGTTTTCTGAATCCATGTAGAGTTTTCGAAATCTCTGTACAGTTTTCTAAATCCACGCAGAGTGTTCTACATCCCTGTAGAGTTTTCTGAATTCATGCCAAGTTTTCTGAATCCTAATCATCATCATGTAGCATTTCCTTTGCAGAACGTCGCACTCGTGACAGCCTGTCCGTAGGAAACTCTGTATTTCGCCAGTGTTCGGGTTGCTGCATGGTCAAATCCAGCCTTTCCTTGATGTCCTGAGTCTATCGTCTTCTCGATCGGCCCCTGCCTCTCTTTTCATTAACCATGCCCTCCATAACCACTTTCTCCAGTCCGTTGTGTCGTTTGACGTGTCCAATAAAAACCTCAGTTTTTTTGGGTCATTAAATCATTTATGAGCTAATTCTCCTCTCCACATTCCGGTCATGCCGGAAGGATTTGTTTCTTTCTTTCTTTCTTCACGTGATTTTCAGGACTCTTCTATAACACTCTATTTCAAAAGCACCGATCTTTGTTCTTATTGTTTTAGTAATCGTCCACGTTTCACATCCAAAGGTTGTCACACGATCGTCCACGTTTCACATCCATAGGTTGTCACACGATCGTCCACGTTTCACATCCATAGGTTGCCACAGAAACATGCATGTTCTTAGGATTTTTGTAAAGATTTCTGAATCACTGCAGAGTTTTCTGACATTATCTTAAAATTTCTGTATAACACCTTCACTTTGTGTAAACTTTTTCATTGACTAAAACAATTGAGTGAAAGAGGAAGAAAATATGGCAAGTCAGTTATTGATCATTAGAACGCTTCTGATACAGTCAGTCAATCATAACATTTCAGATCACTGGAGCACATGTCTTCAACGCTAACTCTTCCTGTCCTGTGCCATCCTTTCTTGCAGCTATGTTTGCGTCATCTCTGTTTCCTTCATGTGTGTCTCAAGTTTCATTCTCCATGTGTGTTTTGGTCTGCATCTACTGCTCTTGCCGTGTTGTTTCCAGAACACAAACTGTCTTGTAATGTTATCAGCGCTTTCCCGTGTTTTGCTCCAAATCCAAAGTCAATGCCTTAGTCTTATATCATGTCACACATGTGCCTGGTTGTTTCTAACAGTCAAAAATAAGTGATCTTATCTTATTATTTCATTCTTTCTATTCTGCGTTTGAGCCCATTACTTTATATTTAGTACCTTTTTGGTCGTTGTTTTTTTGTTGTTGTTGTTATCATGTTCTAGAGTGATACAATAAAATGGACATTACATTGGTGTTGACAATGTTTATTTTTGTGTTTATATAATTGTCTTTGTTTTCAAAAGGTTATGACTTTTGTGTTCTTATTTTTCTATCTTCATCTCCACTTACTATTTTGATTGCATTGCAACCAAGATATATGATTGATTTCAGTTTTTCCAACAGTTTCCCAACACAATCTTTAATGTTGTTATTTGCGTTTATTCCCAATATCTTTTTTTCTTTGAGTAATTCCATCCCCAGTTATTGTGAGCGCTAATTGGGTATACGCATTTTAAATTACCTCTGATTTCTGATATGGAGCAAGACAACCAAATCGTCTGAAAAAAATATCGTTGTTCAATTAAATACCGTTTTTGTTGGTTCATTTTTTGTTTCCACAATTCAGTCAATATCCAACAGAAAGTGTTTGGTGACAAGGAACAACTTTGTCGCACATAAGTAACTAGGGAACGGATGTGATAGTTACTGAGAGCGCTGGACGACATAAGTAACTAGGGAACGGATGTGATAGTTACTGAGAGCGCTGGACGACATAAGTAACTAGGGAACGGATGTGATAGTTACTGAGAGCGCTGGACCACATAAGTAACTAGGGAACGGACGTGGTAGTCACTGAGAACGCTGGACCACATAAGTAACTAGGGAACGGATGTGATAGTTACTGAGAGCGCTGGACCACATAAGTAACTAGGGAACGGACGTGGTAGTCACTGAGAGCGCTGGACCACATAAGTAACAAGGGAACGGATGTGATAGTCACTGAGAGCACTGGACCACATAGGTAACTAGGGAACGGACGTGGTAGTCACTGAGAGCGCTGGACCACATAAGTAACTAGGGAACGGATGTGATAGTCACTGAGAGCACTGGACCACATAGGTAACTAGGGAACGGACGTGGTAGTCACTGAGAGCACTGGACCAGATAGGTAACTAGGGAACGGATGTGATAGTCACTGAGAGCACTGGACCACATAGGTAACTAGGGAACGGATGTGATAGTCACTGAGAGCACTGGACCACATAGGTAACTAGGGAACGGACGTGGTAGTCACTGAGAGCGCTGGACCACATAAGTAACTAGGGAACGGATGTGATAGTCACTGAGAGCACTGGACCACATAGGTAACTAGGGAACGGACGTGGTAGTCACTGAGAGCACTGGACCAGATATGTAACTAGGGAACGGATGTGATAGTCACTGAGAGCACTGGACGACATAAGAAACTAGGGAACGGATGTGATAGTCACTGAGAGCACTGGACCACATAGGTAACTAGGGAACGGACGTGGTAGCCACTGAGAGCACTGGACCAGATATGTAACTAGGGAACGGATGTGATAGTCACTGAGAGCACTGGACCACATTGGTAACTAGGGAACTAATGTGATAGTCACTGAGAGCACTGGACCACATAGGTAACTAGGGAACGGATGTGATAGTCACTGAGAGCACTGGACCACATAGACAACTTGGAAACTCGTGCGATAGTCACTGAGAGCACTGGCCCCCATAGGTAACTGGGGAGCTCGTGTGATAGTCACTGAGAGCACTGGACTTTAAGGTAACTAGGGTACTCGTGTGATAGTCACTGAGGGCACTGGACTTTAAAGTAACTAGGGTACTCGTGTGATAGTCACTGAGAGCACTGGACTGCAAGGTAACTAGGGGGCTCGTGTGATAGTCACTGAGAGCAGTGGACTACAAGGTAACTATGTGACTCGTGTATTAGTCACTTAGAGCACTGGACTACAAGGTAATTAGGGAACTCGTGTGATAGTCACTGAGAGCACTGGACTACAAGGTAACTAAGGGACTCGTGTATTAGTCACTGAGAACACTGGACTACAAGATAACTAAGGGACTCGTGTGATAGTCACTGAGAGGCCTGGACTACATCGTAACTAAGGGACTCGTGTGATAGTCACTGAGAACACTGGACTACAAGGTAACTAGGGGACTCGTGTGATAGTCACTGAGAACACTAGACTACAAGGTAACTAAGGGACTCGTGTGATAGTCACTCAGAACACTGGACTAGAAGGTAACTAGGGGACTCGTGTATTAGTCACTGAGAACACTGGACTACAAGGTAACTAAGGGAGTCGTGTGATAGTCACTGAGAACACTGGACTACAAGATAACTAAGGGACTCGTGTGATAGTCACTGAGAGCACTGGACTACAGGGTAACTAGGGGGCTCGTGTGATAGTCACTGAGAGCACTGGACTACAAGATAACTAAGGGACGCGTGTGATAGTCACTGAGAGCACTGGACTTCAAGGTAACTAAGGGACTCGTGTGATAGTCACTGAGAACACTGGACTACAAGGTAACTAGGGGACTCGTGTATTAGTCACTGAGAACACTGGACTACAAGCTAACTAAGGGACTCGTGTGATAGTCACTGAGAACACTGGACTACAAGATAACTAAGGGACTCGTGTTATAGTCACTGAGAGCACTGGACTACAAGGTAACTAGGGGGCTCGTGTGATGGTCACTGAGAACACTGGACTACAAGATAACTAAGGGACTCGTGTGATAGTCACTGAGAACACTGGACTACAAGGTAACTAAGGGACTCGTGGGATAGTCACCGAGAACACTGGACTACAAGATAACTAAGCGACTCGTGTGATAGTCACTGAGAGCACTGGACTACAAGATAACTAAGGGACTCGTGTGATAGTCACTGAGAGCACTGGACTACAAGGTAACTAAGGGACTCGTGTGATAGTCACTGAGAACACTGGACTACAAGGTAACTAAGGGACTCGTGTGATAGTCACTGAGAACACTAGACTACAAGATTACTAAGGGACTCGTGTGATAGTCACTGAGAACACTGGACTACAAGGTAACTAAGGGACTCGTGTGATAGTCACTGAGAGCACTGGACTACAAGATAACTAAGGGACTCGTGTGATAGTCACTGAGAACACTAGACTACAAGATAACTAAGGGACTCGTGTGATAGTCACTGAGAACACTGGACTACAAGGTAACTAAGGGACTCGTGGGATAGTCACCGAGAACACTGGACTACAAGATAACTAAGCGACTCGTGTGATAGTCACTGAGAGCACTGGACTACAAGATAACTAAGGGACTCGTGTGATAGTCACTGAGAGCACTGGACTACAAGGTAACTAAGGGACTCGTGTGATAGTCACTGAGAACACTGGACTACAAGGTAACTAAGGGACTCGTGTGATAGTCACTGAGAACACTAGACTACAAGATTACTAAGGGACTCGTGTGATAGTCACTGAGAACACTGGACTACAAGGTAACTAAGGGACTCGTGTGATAGTCACTGAGAGCACTGGACTACAAGATAACTAAGGGACTCGTGTGATAGTCACTGAGAACACTGGACTACAAGGTAACTAAGGGACTCGTGTGATAGTCACTGAGAACACTAGACTACAAGATAACTAAGGGACTCGTGTGATAGTCACTGAGAACACTGGACTACAAGGTAACTAAGGGACTCGTGTGATAGTCACTGAGAACACTGGACTACAAGGTAACTAGGGGACTCGTGTGATAGTCACTGAGAACACTGGACTACAAGGTAACTAGGGGACTCGTGTGATAGTCACTGAGAACACTGGACTACATAGATAAAAATGTAATAAGAACAACTGATGGAATAACAGATGCTTCTGACATAACTAAATTACTGTCTTTGTTCCTGGTTCTATGTCAGACATCATTCTTACAGCATTCAGCCACATGTATTGCCGTGTCATTACCACCCAGTAGGTTGTCTGTTCTGCAGGTACCCAGGAGGTCTTGGTCTTGTGTTGCTCCACATTCGAATGTGATCTAATCCCTGTTTCCCTATCTTTTTAGGTTTTTCCTGCATTGTGGCACGCTAGTTGGAAGTCTATTTAGTGCCTTCCTTGTTTTAAAAGGCAGGTAATGTCCAGGCGTAGGTTCCGAGGAACCTGCATCAGCTCCTTCCATTTTTCGATGCGGCGTTTTCCAGAACTAGTCTGTAGAGGTTGGCTTGATTGTTAGAAACTTCGTCTTCATTTTAGTCTTCTGCGCTGCACCTGATGTACAAACATGATGTACAAAAGCCTTTGATCATTGACATCTTTCCCTTTTTCTATCTTTGCCACGACAATTCTTCGGGTCTCAGATGGAGTGATTATGAGCTAACCTTTCTCAGTTGGTGCCTGTCTTATGCACCCAGTGACCAGCCGACCTGTCTCATTCACTGCTGTATCAATAAGTTTGACATGTGCTGAGTTTGATATAACTACAAGAGTACGACACGGGTGAGTCCTGTAACTATTGCTGCTTTTAATTATCAGGAAATAATTAACAACATAAGCTACCCAAATTGTAGGACGAGAAGTGAAATCTAACTTAATAATCGTTTCTTTGCAGACGATCAATGTCTAATGTACGGGCATGGGAATTTAAAAAAAAATAAATTCGCTTGGCCAGCCTGTGATACATTAAATATGAAGATTAAAACATCAAAGACATGAACTATAAGGATTAGGCAGAACTAGAATGTCTACTAAACGTAATTGAAAACAATATTAAACATGAGCAGATCCATCATCAACATCATCATGTTGCATGCCCATTGCAGAGCGTCGCTCTCATAACAGCTGATCTGTCAGAATATCGATCATTGGTCAGCTAGCTCTCTCTCTCTCGCTCTCTCATACACTCTCTCTCTCTCTCTCTCTTATTCTCTCTCTTCTGGCACAGTCATTCTTAAATCCATCTTCTCATCGGTCTACTTCTGTCTTGCATGCCAGGCAGTATGCTCTGATTTAGTATTTTTCTAGACCAAAGTATTCTAGTTTCCTAGACGTAATATGAAGGCTGTGTGGTCATGGGATGAAGCGCCCTTTAAACAATCCCCAACGCACCAGACTTGAATCACGCTCGTGTCCATGACAGACATGGTTATTTTCAAGTACGTAAAGTAATGACAACCTACCGTACACTTGCTAAGAAACGTAAACAGAGAAATTGGCTGGTGGTTGAATGAAGCCACGTTCTGCATGGGACGTGCTATTTACGTTTTTTTACTTTATACAAACTATTGCTTACTACTGAATTTTATAACATATATATCTCTTTCAGGATTTATGTGTTTATCGTGTTTTCTACAAATGCGATTTTTTGCATTTTTTTATAGGACTCGCTCCAAGATTTCAGTTTTCTTCGTTAGTGCTTGTGTAGCAGTTGTCTATGCCTAGCATCCGTACTATGGTACTACTACTCCGGATGTTTATTTTTATCTTGTTGTTAGTGTTCTACCACACGTTTATCCTTTTATTTAGTCGCAACATTGCCATGATCTATCAATCTATCTATCTATCTATCTATCTATCTATCTATCTATCTATCTATCTATCTATCTATATATCTATCTAATCTATCTAATCTATCTAATCTGTCTGTCTGTCTGTCTGCCTGCCTGTCTGTCTGTCTGTCTGTCTGTCCGTTTTTCTTTCTCCTCTAGGAAAACTTTATGTCTGGTTTATATATTGCGAGTGCTCACTATTGTGTTTTTGTTGATGTTTATTGTATATCTTCGATCATTTGCTCTAGCCCCGCAGTGCTGACAGAAAAGACTCAGCATGCCCAAGAAGTTCTCGTTTACAAATGCCCGAGGCGTGATTGAGAAATTGAAACAAGAAGTTAGAAAACTTTCATTGTGATTTATCAACTGCCTCTCATATATAAACACCAGAACACCTGCTTGACAGCAAGCTAACGTGATAAACATTATATATATACCGTCTCGTTGTTATGTCGTTACCAATTTCAAACTTAGTCGATATCTAAGTCACTCACTCAATCAATGGTACGCTTAGGCGACCAGGGTCCGTCGCGTCAAATGACGATGTCCACGAACATGACCGCGTCTGATGACCACGACCGAGACGAACTACTGTTTTAGCCAGGTGGTCTCTAGGATGAACACAGCATATTACTGTCCTTCACGCCCACAGCCAGCCGGAGTATCTCCTGCTGGCGTGGTCGATGACAACTTGACATCATTTTGAAATCAAACGAGTGTCGAATGGAAACGTGTCCATGAGAGAACTGAGCAGGAGTGTACTTCCCAAAGCTAACCTTTCTGCACCGTCCCACATCCAGCCTTTCTGCACTTTCTCACATCCAGCCTTTCTGCACCGTCCCACATCCAGCCTTTCTGCACTTTCTCACATCCAGCCTTTCTGCACCGTCCCACATCCAGCCTTTCTGCACTTTCTCACATCCAGCCTTTCTGCACCGTCCCACATCCAGCCTTTCTGCACTTTCTCACATTCAGCCTTTCTGTACTTTCTCACATTCAGCCTTTCTGTACTTTCTTACATTCAGACTTTCTTACATTCAGCCTCTCTGTACTTTCTTACATTCAGCCTTTCTGTACTTTCTTACATCCAGCCTTTCTGCAGTTTCTCACATTCAGCCTTTCTGGACTTTCCCACATCCAGCCTTTCTGCACTTTCCCACATCCAGCCTTTCTGCACTTTCCCACATCCAGCCTTTCTGCACTATCTGGAGCAATGATTGGGAGCCATACTTTGGAAATCTTCTTTGAAGAAGTCCCAGATAACAACCTTTCAGCGAGCAGTTTTCGATCGTTTGCCAGATGTGCCGCCGATGAAGTAATTGTTCCGTGTTTCTCCGTTGTCACAATGCCCTTCTTCCTGTCCTATTCTTGGTCCCACTCTTGTTCCAAAACTCTGTTGTGTGGTGTAGATCCGTGGATCTGGCAACTTTGTTTGCATTCTAGTCAGGTATCCGAACCACCTTTTTTGCCTGTCTTTCTATGTATTCCATTCACAATGTTGCACAGACCTTATTTTTGATTTCTTCGTTTCATACTCTGTCCAGCCTTGTGATCCCTACAGCTTTTCTCAAACACCTCATTTCGCATAACATGATTTTTCTTTTTTGTGCCTTGGTGAGAGTCCTTGTTTTACACTGGTAGCAGAGAGTTAGTATACACATATTTTTTGTTAGCTTTCTCTTTGTCTCTAGTGGGATGCGTTTGTGTCATAAAAATGGAGAGAGCTGATAGGAACTCGTATTTGCTTTCAGTGTTCTTGACTCTACTCTTCTGTCTATCCTTCCATGTATTGTGAACACGCTACCCAAGTATCTGAATTCATTGACCTGTTTAAGTTCTGTGCTTTTCACCTGCATATTCAGTATTTTCTTTTTTTATGCAGATTTTCATGATTTCAGTCTTCGGTGCTGTAATCTCTATATTATATCTATCTCCGACATTATCAATACCAATGATACCCCATGCTCCAATTAGAACAAATATGGCAGTTATCATGATACCAACGGTACGATATAACCCAATAATGGTTTGTGGTTAGTGTGAGTATAAGTCTCTAAAGAAAATATGAACGGCGCCTAACAGTACAACAACATGAGCAGAAACGAGGAAGAATGAATATTTTCAGATATTTTCTAGTCCTCAAGAAAATTACATTTCCAGCAGTGGCAAAAATGGAATATATGCCAGAAATATCATTCCATTCGATAGAAGTAGTCACACACACAAATCTGAAGGACAAGACGAAGTAACAATATCAGCTATTCTCGACGGTAGCGAATTCGGGGCCAAGTGGATTGAGAGGTTTTGTATTGACTTGTGGTCGGGACACCGAACACTTTCATCAGGCCTTCAAAATATCAATCTGGAGATTTGATTTATGCCTGGCGTGGGCGGGACTGTATGCCTGTCTTCAGTTCAGTCCTGATCTTCCGATAGTCTGTTGACAACAGTGAGGAGTAACGCTAACGTTTTGAAAATGGACTTTAGAAACAATATCCAAAATATGCTATTTGACTCAAAGAATGAAAAGCTTGTTTGCATGGATCAAAATAAGACGAAGCAGCAGAAGAAGAAGACTAGGAAGAGGACGATGCAGAAGGCGAAGCAGAAGAAGGCGAAGAAGAAGAAGACAAAAGAAGTAAAACGACTAAGAAAAAAACGAAAGAAAGAAGAAATGAGAAGCAGCAGCAGCAGTCAGACAGTTGGGATTGAAAGAGAAACATGTGGACTAATTGGATGGAACTAATGCCAACACTTCATTGGATGGAACTAATGCCAAGACTTCATTGGATGGAACTAATGCCAAGACTTCATTGGATGGAACTAATGCCAAGACTTCATTGGATGGAACTAATGCCAAGACTTCATTGTCCTGACATCATCTACTCAATTGGGCCGTTTCGTTATGTGGATAAGTGAGTGGTCTGCTGGGATCTTTGTGTATGACAAGGACAAGAATAGTACCCCTGCCTCACAGAGAGCATGTCGTAAGAAGAGACTAACTGTGTGACATGGCATAACACCGGCCATGGTTAGGTGGTTTGTTTAGCAGGGATGTGCCTAACAGGCTGTGGGTTTACTTTGTTCTAGTGTGTGAGTCTATAAGATGGATTAGCACATTTGATAACCACCTACCATAAGCGCTTGTACCAACGCAGCAGAGTATTACGCTGCTCGAGCCTAGTACGCTAAGCAGGAAACCCTTCTCCCGGCAATATCCAGCTCATACCAGGGGCATATGCTCCTGTAGAAGTACAGGTCGACTAAGAACTAAGAATTAAGATAGGTGAAGTTGCTTTTTTGCTTGCGTCAACTGTGTTGGTTTGGCTGCTGTTAACTCGTATTCGTGTACGATATTTCAATGTCATCTGTTCATCTTTCAAATGATCTTATTTGTGTTTTGCAACGAGGTCTTCCTGTGTTGTATGCGTGTAGTGAAAGTTGATTATAATGCTTTCAATCCAACGAGATGACCAACTAGATGTTAGTATATTACAAGTGCAATAGATCTCTCACAAATTAAACCACGAACAATTAAAATGAATAGCCAGTAAAAACATGTTGTTATTTTGGGGTTTTGGCCTCTTATAAAGCATTGGAGCACCACTTGAGTTAGTTCCATGACAGTGATATTATATATAACAAGTTTGTTGTACACGACGTGTTTGTTTGCCCTGTGGACAACCCTCTACAGTTACATATAATGACTTACTTGAAACGTTGCAGTTGGTCTGATCTTTAGTTCCGGGGATTTAAACTGGTAAGGAAATACATTGCAAATGTGAAAACATATTTTCTTCCCTAACTTTAAAGGGTTGATAAACGAGGTGAAATCAAAGAAATCACGAGCATTCATTGCAAGGAAACTGAAGTAGTTAGAACATTGCGATATAATCATTACATGCTTTTATATAACTTGATGCTGTCCGCATCCGTGGACTTCTATTTCTTCTATTTTAACGATCTTCACCATAACTTAATTTAACGTCCCCGTGCTAGTTTAGAGGACTCTGCAGAGTATGTATTGAGCCACTTTATTTTACATAATGTATAAACTATGCGCATCCAATTTATTCTTGAATGCATTTATTGCCCCCGCCTCTACTATTTCCTGTGACAATCCATTCCAGGCATTCACCACTCTCTGACTAAAAAAGTATTTCTTGAAATCGAATGTCCCTTTCTTAAATCAATTTGCGACTCTGCCCTCTTGTTCTTGTAGACGGCTGCACTTTAAAAAAGTTTGTTACAGTATAATTTATCTTTTCAGTTGATTATCTTATAAACTTGTATTAAATCACTTGGAATTCTACTATTTTCGAGACACTTTAGGCCGGTTTTTTCTAAGTCTTTGTCAGAACTATAATTCCATAATCCAACTAGTATCACTTGTGTCGCTCTTTCTAGCATCCGTTCTGGTATGTTTATATCTCATCTACGATAAGGACTCCACACCTGAACACAGTAGTCCAATCTAGGTCTAATGAATTATTTACATACTTTGACTATCACTTCCTTGCTCTTATGTTAAATTTATATTTTGGTCATACCTAACATTGCATTTGCCAACAAACTAGAGAGCTCAGAACTTGAAGACATGATCTACTAGTGTGATCTGTTAGCCTATTACATTTTTGAGAAACCCCGAACAGGTCAATCAAAAGTGTAACAAAAAAAGGTCAATTTTATAAATTCATTTGTTTCAACAAATTTGAAAAATTATGAATAACTAGGTCAGGATCCAGAGCCACACTGAAAGTAAGTTGAATCACTAACATAAACATAGCGGACAATGTCCGTGTATGATAGTTACAGACGATCAGATCTGACAGAAATTCGTCAAAAGTGGGACAAGCAAGCGCCAAACAATTAACTGGGACACAATTGAACGTGCCGAACTAACAGCCCCGCGCGTTGACCTTATTGTACTATTGCTAATTGCTTGTAGGGCATTATTCGATCAACACAAATACTTTATTGAATACACAATGACTTGCAGTAAATATTCAGTACATTCATAAACAGCGTTTACGCATTACGATGGTGCCCTACTGAACTTTCACCCATGTTTATTCAGTATAAAAATAACACTCCAACTGTTAGATTAGGAGTCTTAATAGGGTTGTGTTTGGGGTTTGCGAACTAATAATGTAAAAACATTACGGCTATAATGAGTCACTGCACAGACTTGGAGACAGTCTTCTTGTTAAGGGTCTAGCCAGAAACTGTAATTCACACTGAAGCCAAAATGTGAATGTTTACAATTGGTTGGAAACTGGCTTTTTGCAAACTTTTAGTTAAAGTAACATGAACACTGTCCGTTTGCGTGGGCTTCTATTTCTCATATTGTAACCATTTTCTAAGTAACCCAGAGAGCAGACTCAGGATTGGATCTCAAACGGAGGTGGAATAGACTGTTGAAAACAATTTCAGGAGACAGCAATTGTGTGTGTGCGTGTGATTAGAAGGTAAACCGAGTAGTGGCGTAGATTTTGGCACTGCTCACAACCCATGCATGCAGGTCTAGCGATTCGGGAAACTATTATCCCTATGGGAGCTAAACTCATTTTTAAAATGTGTGGCTGAAATCGGATGCACTGGACCGTAAGACACGAAAGACAGTATAAATCACTACGCCTTAGGAAACAAAACGAATGAAAATAGGCCATAACAACAACCGCGTGGAAGTAGAGATCTCTTTTTTCTTCGCACTTCTTTTAGACGTCAGGTTGGAAATATCTCAATTATATAGTGCTTACACTGAGGTTTTTGTCTACTTCTTTTCTTTGAAAATATAATGGTTACATCTGCAATGTTGTTTCTTGTATAAACGTCACTGTCTTTTGTAGTTCCCTTATAGGTCCATAACGTTTCTCTTCCAGTGTTTTAATATGTAACAGTGTGTTTGTCTCTTTATATCCCATTCGGGGCAGTTTCGTAGCACTCGTTTGCAGTCCAGGGGCGTGTCCGCATGTACACCCAGCTGAGTTGCCAATCTTCAGTTTTCTGTACATGGGACTGTTGAGTCGGTTGTGTCCAGTTCTAAGGCGCAGAACACAATAGTTTGTTCTTGTCTGTTCATCTCATTGTAGTCGTCTTGGGTTAATGTTTGTGGCTCTATGGTTGATTTGATCATGCTTTTCTTCTGTTGGTATTTAAAAGGCACATCTGGCTGCTCGTCTGCAGCACCCTACTTTGCTCTCTTGTTTACTAATACTCCACAATGATAAGGTATCCACTGCATGACAATATCATGCTCGGTACTCAGCCAAAATAGTTGTTATATCCACATTACAGACGGTGCCAACATGGTCTTCAAGGTCATTAATGCTACCAAACATTTATTTGTCCATGAGCATCAATAGCTCTTTAGACATGTCAGTGGCCATTCGTGCATGCGCATGAGCACACTACATTAGCAAGGCATCCCCGGACAGTTTTTGTTTTGTGTGCAAGTACAGCAATGCATCATTGATGCAGACTTTGAAAAGTTTGGTTGCGGGAGGTGACGGTGACGGTAAGGAACTTCTCCCATGGGCACACCATGACGTAATAACATTTTCCTACTATAAAGGTCGGCTAGTTGTACTTTGTCTCTTCTCTTGTGCAAGTTTGTTTTCATTTTTATATGTGTATATCTACCAAAAACTCAATTCATCACCATCATCTGGTGAATCAGTCCGGCTTCTGGTTGTAAGGTTGTCTGAGTATGTCTCTTTATTTGACTATATCTACTGCGGTTCTCTTCATTGCAGCATTCCATCGTATTTTAATGTCCCTGCAGGACTGAGATGTAGTCTTGGTCGTCCCGGTCCTATCTTTCCTTGAATCTTGCCCTCAAGTATCTTCTGTAGAATACTTTCATATCTCATATTGTGACCCAGGCAACACAGCCAACGTTTTTGTATCATTTGCAATATTTGTCTTTGTGCGCCCACATATTTCAGTACATGGTCATTGGATTTTCTTTCTGTCCAACTCACTCTTTCCGTTCTACGGAAGCACCCCATTTGTAACCCTTCCAGACTTGTTTTATCTTGATTTTTTATTCTAGGAACCATCATCATCACACAAGGGACATTCCCATAAGTGCTCCGTTCTCAGCCCAAGCAGCCAGTCAAGCGTATATATACTCAGAGGCCCAGCCAGGTGTTGATTTCATGTCCTTCGGATCTTTCCAGACAGAATATACATTCTCCCTTCTCTCGTAGTCACTCCAACATCTATCATCATCTGCACATATGCATTTTCGGACCCTCTGTCTCTTCATCATTCTGTAGACTATCATTCTGTATCAACTAAGCCCTGTCTCTCGTCATCACCGCGTCGTTCACCACAGCTCGTTCCGCTACTGCATCAGTTCTTTCGTTAGCCCAAACGCCTGCATGTCCCGGGCGGTAGATCCATGTGACACCCTGTACACCAGAGTTGTTCAGAAGAGAGGCCCACTACCTTCTTAGAATGCAGCGTTCTATCTTACGAAGCATGCTGTGCGAGTCTGGCAGTATCACTGCGTGTGTCACCGGTTGCGTCGATGTGACACTAGAGTAGGCAGCTGATTTCTCCACCACCTCCTTGGCATTTTTGTAGCCGCCGAATTCCCAACCGCACGTGTTTGCATCTCTGCCGGCGGATCCATCTATGAACATTATTGGGTTTTGTGGTCCTGAGTGTTGCTGGATCAGCTGATGTATTGAAGCTTCTGTCCTAGTGCCGCTACACTCGCCACACTCTCTGTACAGTTGTACCACCACCTTTGTTAGGGGGCTGTCGTTGCCTACTTCTATCCATTCACTACCGCTTCCCAGTTCTTCCAATGCACAGATCCTCATCAGAGAATCTTCTACTTCTGCCATCCATGACCTTGCTCACTTAATGCATCTGCCTTTGAGAGTATCCAAGTCTTGGTTCAAAGGGTGGTGTTCGTTGTTGGCAGCTCTGGAATACGCCTTTACCTACGCTACATGATGTCGCACCTTGATGCTTGGCAAATAAGCAGGAATCTCATGGCAGCAATGAGAGTATCTCTAGTGAATCTCAGAACTGCTCCTATGGCCTCGTTCTGGATTCTCTCCGATCTATCTGCCTGTGTCTGCGATAGCACGAGTAACCCAAGACCATAGTACAGGACAGGCAAAAGCAGTGCTTGCATCAACAGGAAGAGAGTCCATTGTTGCATGTCTGTGGCCACCATGACGTTGAGTACATTGATACCCCTCTTTGATTTCAAAATCACATTGTCAACATGCTTATTGAAAGAGAAGCTTCTGTCAAATGTCATACCCAGGTATTTCATGTCATGTCCTCTCCCACTGACGATGCCCATACAGGTGGCCCCTGGTAGTGTATCTGAGACCAACCAATTGGTTAGGTACAAACCCACAATCTTGGCCTTAGATGGATTAATTAGTCGGTGCACAATTCAGACAGTTCCCCAGCTTGCTCCACACACTCGCAAGCATTCAAGTTCTGTCTTTGTCCTGATTATATAGCAGGATGTCGTCCAGGCCCAGTCAGCTCCATCCGTGCAATTTTCCAAGTGTACACATTAACAAGTTCAGGAGACAGAGGAGAACCGTGAGGCCAAGTGTACACATTAACAAGTTCAGGAGACAGAGGAGAACCTTGAGGCCAAGTGTACACATTAACAAGTTCAGGAGACAGAGGAGAACCTTGAGGCCAAGTGTACACATTAACAAGTTCAGGAGACAGAGGAGAACCTTGAGGCCAATTGTACACATTAACAAGTTCAGGAGACAGAGGAGAACCTTGAGGCCAAGTGTACACATTAACAAGTTCAGGAGACAGAGGAGAACCTTGAGGCCAATTGTACACATTAACAAGTTCAGGAGACAGAGGAGAACCTTGAGGCCAAGTGTACACATTAACAAGTTCAGGAGACAGAGGAGAACCTTGAGGCCAAGTTCACACATTAACAAGTTCAGGAGACAGAGGAGAACCTTGAGGCCAAGTGTACACATTAACAAGTTCAGGAGACAGAGGAGAACCTTGAGGCCAAGTTCACACATTAACAAGTTCAGGAGACAGAGGAGAACCTTGAGGCCAAGTTCACACATTAACAAGTTCAGGAGAAGAGAAGAACCTTGAGGCCAAGTGTATACATTAACAAGTTCAGGAGACAGAGGAGAACCTTGAGGCAGTCCGGGCGCTATGGTTCTGATCTCTTTTATCTGTCTTCGCTAAAGTCAATGTTTCAGTCTCATACAGTGCAACTGGCCAGATGTAAGTGTCGATTATTATTTTCTTCAGTTCTATCCTGATATTCTTTGAGATTAACAATTGTTGTTTTTCGATGAAGCCCTTATTTGCCATTGCAACCCTTGTCTTAATGTCTGTCTGGGCATCTTCTGTTATGAATGTCTGTCTGGGCATCTTCTGTTATGAATGTCTGTCTCACTACGGGCATCTTCTGTTATGAATGTCTGTCTCACTACGGGCATCTTCTGTTATGAATGTCTGTCTCACTACGGGCATCTTCTGTTATGAATGTCTGTCTCACTACGGGCATCTTCTGTTATGAATGTCTGTCTCACTACGGGCATCTTCTGTTATGAATGTCTGTCTCACTACGGGCATCTTCTGTTATGGTTTGCCTAAACATGTAAACTTCTCTACTTGTTCAACTATTTCTACATTGATGGATATAATTATTTTCCTATGTTGCTTGAATATTACCAAAGTCTTTGTCTTCGATGTTTTTATTTTCATGCCAAACTTTTTGTCCGTGGTATTATTTTTGTTCTAGCAGCATTTGCAACGTTGCTACTGATCATTTCACTATCGCTTGGTCATCAACACATTTCTTGGCATAACTTTCATAGCATTAACTTTGACACCCAATTACACCTCTGCATAACTTCATCTCAGAATGTGGGTTATCTAGACTTGGTGGAAGAAAGCAGCCCTGCCGTACTCCCTGTCTTTTAAAAACTGGATTAATCAGACCTTCTGTGATTGGAATATTCGTCTCCAGATTTTCATACAGGTTCTAGATTACATAATGAATGGTCTTTCCATACCTATTTGTTGCAGAATCTTAAATAGTTTTCTCCAGGGGACTCGATCAAAGGCTTTCTCGTAGTCAATAAAACAGATAAATAGTGGTAGTCCTTGGTTGATCATTCTTTCTGCGAGAAACCGCAATGATCCGATGGCATCCCGTGTACCTCTAGCCCTGCGAAATCCAAACCTGTTATCTTTCAGTGCTTCCTTTATTTTTCCATCAATTCACATCTGAATATTCTTCAAATAAATATAATCTAAATAATT
Source organism: Ariolimax columbianus (assembly GCA_036924085.1). Classification (NCBI taxonomy): domain Eukaryota; kingdom Metazoa; phylum Mollusca; class Gastropoda; order Stylommatophora; family Arionidae; genus Ariolimax; species Ariolimax columbianus. Next base: position 51,981,727 of record JAVGWX010000010.1, on the reverse strand, counting down.
TTTTAAAAACAACTGCATTGTTTCTCATTTTTTTTAAAAGTTATTCTTCCCAATGTTTTTCAAAAGCTTTCCTTTAGACAGACTTGCGGGTTGCACCAATTTCTTGTATTGGAACAAGCTCACGATCTCTTGGGATATGTGTGTTGCCTTATGTTTTAATTACAATCAAAGTTGATGAAACTACGCAAGGCTATTAATCAACTTTAATTGCAAGCACAATCGATGAAGCTACAGACAAATAATAAGCAAATTCACAAGAACAACATCCAGCATAAGCAATATGGCTGCAAAAATAATACAATTAAATTCTGGAATATGGAAATACTGATAGAAGTTCTTGCTGGATGTGCCAGAGAATGCAACCATCCAACTGGGCAAAATCTCGCAGGGATTAAATATGCCACACTAGGAAGACTGCGGTAGAATTGGATCGACAGAGTCGCTCTATCATATTGACAATTGCTGTAGACTTTTAATAAAGGATGGATGGAATTGCTAAAATATATTGACTAATCAAGTAGGAAAACTATGATTTTAATGGATGGATGGAATGGCTAAAATATATTGACTAATCGAGTGGGAAAACTATGATTTTAATGGATGGATGGAATGGCTAAAATATATTGACTAATCAAGTAGGAAAACTATGATTTTAATGGATGGATGGAATGGCTAAAATATATTGACTAATCGAGTGGGAAAACTATGATTTTAATGGATGGATGGAATGGCTAAAATATATTGACTAATCAAGTGGGAAAACTATGATTTTAATGGATGGATGGAGTGGCAACGATGAATCGAGAAAAATATTTGAAGCTTCCCATACGCTGCTTAGATTTACTTGAAGCTATTAACGTTCTATCAATCTATCTTAAGTTCACTTGTGTTGTTAGACGTCGTGGGGAGGTGTGATCTTCTTTGTTTCATATTTTTTTGCAGGCGATAAAACCGCTGGGGACTTGCCAGGTCAATCCCAGTATATGTTTCCAATCATTAGGTTTGCAACTCATGGAATATAATATCGCCTATTATTTGTAACTGGTAGCGGTGGAAGTGTAAATTAGAGCAAGGTAGACCTGCAGCCTGTCAGGCGCCATTTATGCTGCTCGCTAACCACACAACCAAGACCTGATGTTATATCGACATAGTATCGCTTTTGCGACACATTCTCTGTGACGTGAGAATCTCTAGAATAATTTGAGTAGATATTTTACTTAATTTTGTCCGAGCAGCGGCAGTTACTTTTTTCGATTTCCAACTGTCATTGAATTTTTAAGGTGCGCGCAACTGCACACGAATGTCAGATCTCACTACTCAGAAATCAGATGAAATCAGGAATCAGATGTGGGCCTGAAAAATTGGGTATTTGCATACGATGAATATTGCTAATGTCGGGCAGTCCTGGCCCCAGAATACTTGATTATATGTCCTAGGATGCAACAATCCTGTTTAATGGTGGACCTGATGGTGGCGTATGAAAGAGCACTGAAAGTGGAGGACCTGATGGTGGCGTATGAAAGAGCACTGAAAGTGGAGGACCTGATGGTGGCGTATGAAAGAGCACTGACAGTGGAGGACCTGATGGTGGCGTATGAAAGAGCACTGACAGTGGAGGACCTGATGGTGGCGTATGAAAGAGCACTGACAGTGGCTGGTCTTTGGACAAAGACTATGTAAGATTTCAGGACACAGATGTAAGTAAAGGGGAACTGTTTACCGGATGATCCACCTGAAAAAAATTCCGGTCTCTATAGTAATTTGAACCCACGACCTCCAGCACGCAAAGGGAACACATTACCTCGAGCCCACTGAGTCCCAATTAACATTGGTTGTCTGTGTGTAGGTCCTAACGCCTGTGCGAGTTGGTGGTAGCCAGTAGGTGCATTTTTCTACTTAGTACTCTGGCTTCGATCAGTACTGCGTTTGTTGGTCTTGTTAGGACACCAGCTCAGGTTACAGTCGGTTCTGTCTCGGGCGCGGGTTATCCAGTGGATGGCTAGTTTGTGTCTTCCATGGTCTCCAAAGTTGTTGTGCAGCTACAGCGAAGCTGCTCTCGAGTGAGGGGTCTTTAAGGAAGTTTCTATTTGCGCAGTTATCACAGAATGGTTGCTAAGTTTTCGTTCGTGTTTCCTTCTGACTACGTGGTCATACCAGTAGTGCTTCGAGTTGCTGGTATGCTGTAGGACATCCTTGACGTTTAAATTGTCTGGATGTTGTGTATACACATCTGGCGCCGTTGCCCAAGTGATATAAACGGCTCTTAAGCGAGGCATGTGTTGTCCGTTGTGGACAATTCAATTATGGCAATAAAAGAGTAAGAGAAATACTGCAAGACACAGAAACAAAGTTTAATAAACACAATATTAATAATCCTGCAGAGCAATCGAACTGTGTAACGCGGATGTCCATCAGCATCAACAACATGATTATCATGATGTTGTCTAAGCACTCCGGAGAATGGTTGTAAAGTTGTCTGAGCATGTCTCTCTATTTAACTCAATCCTCTGCAGCTTCTTTTCATTTCAACATTGGTTCGTATTTTAATGTCTCTGCATGACTGTAACACAATACAGATACATATGTCCACAACATCACACGATGAAGACGAGGTAGAAGAGATGTAAAGTTCTCTTGAGAGAATACTCAATACACTGAAGAAAACAGATAATGTGAGATTGAAATGCGATAGGTGGAATGGGTTCTGAGAAGGAAATAGTTGGGAAGAATGTGCTAGCTGCTAGGAATGAATAAAACAGGATAAAGGCTAGTGGACTTTAGCTACCAGGAAAACTAAAATATAACAAACACCTGGAAGTTTATCCCGAATTATGTAAGACTGTGTTCTTAGTGATGTTCCTCCGTTTAGGTGTAAAGGTCAGTTGAATTTGGGGTTCAAATGAGAGGCTGAGAGGACCTGCACCTCACGGAAACAAGGACATATATGAGGATTCTCAACTCGTTGCAGTCTACCCATTGATAAATAGATACGGCAATATGTTCGAGATATGTCTATAACACAGTAGGCATGAGCTTTAATAGCTCCATCTCAGGGAAATCGATATATATATATATTGGCAGCCATTAAAAACACATCGCTTTATTATATGATAGTTATTACCATTATCACAGAGAGTACCTATTTACACAAACTATGAAAGTATAGATTGTCACGCTAATCCATTTTCTTGTGCATGTCGTATTTACTTCAATTCTTTACTTGCTTCTCGTGAAAACAAAAAACACTTCTTCTTCTTCTTCGTTCGTTCTCAATCTCCCACTACCAAACCCTGAAAGGGCTTAAGTAGCAGAATGTAGTCCAGAGAACGGAATGCGTTGTGTCGTAGTTTAAAGCTTGACTGCGATATTTGCACCTTTCGGTCCAACACATCCGACTTCAGCAAGCATTATTTGAGTACGGGGTTAGCATTCCCTCTTCGATCCCTTCTCCTTAACCAGTCTGCCTTGCTGCAGCCTGTTATCCAGGATCACCGCGTGGATGTGTATAAGGGTCTTGGCAGCTATGGTTCGCTGGCTCTGACGCTAGCATTCAGCTATGGGTCGCTGACCACTGCAGCTCATGCGCTGCTCAGCATCTTGATACCGAAAAAAAAAACATGAATTGATACATTCTAGCTTTACAAAAGGTCGAATCACGTTTGAATTTGACACACACCGTTAGCCAATTTTCAACGAGTAAAAAACCGTTATCAGTCCTCATTGACAACAGTGATGTCATTGTTTTTGGAATATCTCGTCTGTCGTGACAAGAGCGATTACAAGCTGTTGGTATTCTTAAAAGAGGAATGGGGACCAGAGATGTTGCCACAAATTTTAAGTGTGACTAGTCCCCTATCGTAACAATTCTAAACGAGCGGTTTCGGCCGACAGGTACTACCAATGACCGTCCCAGACCTGGTCGACCTGGTGCAACAACACAAGCTCAAGGTCGTCAAATTCTTTTGATACATCTGACCAACTACAGCAGCTAATTTACCTGACGCGGTGAGCCTTGGCAGCACAACTCTGTGTGATGGAGACTGGCGCTGGTTTCCAAACAGACGTTCCAGCATTGGATTTATTGTTACTAGACGTCACTAGACAAACAGACGTTCCAGCATTGGATTTATTGTTACTAGACGTCACTAGACAAACAGACGTTCCAACATTGGATTTATTGTTACTAGACGTCACTAGACAAACAGACGTTCCAACATTGGATTTATTGTTACTAGACGTCACTAGACAAACAGACGTTCCAGCATTGGATTTATTGTTACTAGACGTCACTAGACAAACAGACGTTCCAACATTGGATTTATTGTTACTAGACGTCACTAGACAAACAGACGTTCCAACATTGGATTTATTGTTACTAGACGTCACTAGACAAACAGACGTTCCAGCATTGGATTTAGTGTTACTAGACAAACATTCGTACCAACATTTGATTTATTGTTACTCGACGTCACTAGATAAACATATGTCCCTGTGCCCTACACAACATTCCTCGGCCAAGGGCTGATCGACGATCAACGATGTTTCCTGATGAAAGCCGGTTTATTGTCTCCTTTGCTGACAGAAATCGATTCTTTAACCTAGCTTTTCTCTGACTTTAACCTAGCTTTTCTCTGACTTACCTCGCTTTTCTCTCCTTTTAACATGGATTTTCTCTTTAATTTCAACCTTACTTTTCTCTGATTGTAACCTAGCTTTTCTTTGACTTACCTCACTTTTCTCTCCCTTTAACATGGATTTTCTCTATAACTTTAACATTACATTCCTTTGTGACTCTGGCCTCACTATTCTCCTATTTTAACCTCGCTTTTCTCTAGATTTAACCTCGCTTTTCTCTAGATTTAACCTCGCTTTTCTCTAGATTTAACCTCGCTTTTCTCTGACTATAACCTCTCTTTTCTCACTTTAACCCGACTTTGCTAGACGTTTAACACTTCATGCAGACATTTTCTAAGAATTTTGAGTTTGCCCCCGCAGAGGCAAGATAACTCCCGCCGGGTTAAAATTGCACTTTGTAAATTCAGTAATTATTAATTACACGTTCTCCTGTGGTTGGGCTGGCACCGGAAAGTTTTAGATTTAATGAGTTTGTGGGAAAATTGTTGGTTGCAATGTGAAAGATTGTTCTCGCTTCTAATTGAGTGATGGCATATTGTCTTGTGTTCGTACTGTAGGGTGAACGATTCTGATCGGATTTTAGGATGGAAGATTGTTCTTTCTTCATATTTTAAGATGAACGACTGTTTTTTCTTCATATTTTGGAAAAGAAGATTGTTGTTTCTTCATATTTTAGGATGAAAGATTGTTTTTTTCGGATTGTGGTATGGAATACTTTTTCCTTTTTTTACATAAAAACAGTCATCATTTCGTATCGAATGACGACAATCTGTGCTCTCTTTTGAATGTAGAATAAAAGATGGACCTTTTTTGGATTGCAGTATACAAGTTTGTGCTTACTTCGGATTGTTGGATGAAACGTTTAACTCTTTACATATTCAATAGTAGATCATTCTTCTTTAGAGTAAGGGTTTCCTCTGTTTATGGATTTAAACAGTAAAGGATTGTCAACTAATAAGATTAAGAAGTGATATTGAAGTTTGTCCTACTTTATATTTCAGGATGAAGAGTTGTTTGAGCTGATGGACCGAAGGAATTGCTGTAGTGCAATCTTCTTGTTCTACAGGGTGGATGGCGCAAAATTTGCGTTACCATTTAAAATATGAATAACTTTTTAATATATTTAGTGTTGCTTTCCTGACTACCGTCTAACAGGCTGTAGACACCTTTATTTTAGTCCATTAGTTTGTGTAATGCTGTCTGCTTCCAACGTCTGATGTAGACACCTTTATTTTAGTCCATTAGTTTGTGTAATGCTGTCTGCTTCCAACGTCTGATGTAGACACATTTATTTTAGTCCATTAGTTTGTGTAATGCTGTCTGCTTCCAACGTCTGATGTAGACACCTTTATTTTAGTCCATTAGTTTGTGTAATGCTGTCTGCTTCCAACGTCTGATGTAGACACATTTATTTTAGTCCATTAGTTTGTGTAATGCTGTCTGCTTCCAACGTCTGATGTAGACACCTTTATTTTAGTCCATTAGTTTGTGTAATGCTGTCTGCTTCCAACGTCTGATGTAGACACCTTTATTTTAGTCCATTAGTTTGTGTAATGCTGTCTGCTTCCAACGTCTGATGTAGACACATTTATTTTAGTCCATTAGTTTGTGTAATGCTGTCTGCTTCCAACGTCTGATGTAGACACATTTATTTTAGTCCATTAGTTTGTGTAATGCTGTCTGCTTCCAACGTCTGATGTAGACACCTTTATTTTAGTCCATTAGTTTGTGTAATGCTGTCTGCTTCCAACGTCTGATGTAGACACCTTTATTTTAGTCCATTAGTTTGTGTAATGCTGTCTGCTTCCAACGTCTGATGTAGACACCTTTATTTTAGTCCATTAGTTTGTGTAATGCTGTCTGCTTCCAACGTCTGATGTAGACACCTTTATTTTAGTCCATTAGTTTGTGTAATGCTGTCTGCTTCCAACGTCTGATGTAGACACCTTTATTTTAGTCCATTAGTTTGTGTAATGCTGTCTGCTTCCAACGTCTGATGTAGACACCTTTATTTTAGTCCATTAGTTTGTGTAATGCTGTCTGCTTCCAACGTCTGATGTAGACACCTTTATTTTAGTCCATTAGTTTGTGTAATGCTGTCTGCTTCCAACGTCTGATGTAGACACCTTTATTTTAGTCCATTAGTTTGTGTAATGCTGTCTGCTTCCAACGTCTGATGTAGACACCTTTATTTTAGTCCATTAGTTTGTGTAATGCTGTCTGCTTCCAGCGTCTGATGTAGATACCTTTATTTTAGTCCATTAGTTTGTGTAATGCTGTCTGCTTCCAACGTCTGATGAAGATACATTTATTTTAGTCCACTAGTTTGTGTAATGCTGTCTGCTTCCAGCGTCTGATGTAGACACATTTATTTTAGTCCACTAGTTTGTGTAATGCTGTCTGCTTCCAACGTCTGATGTAGATTCAAAATAATATATATATATATATATATATATATATATATATATATATGTATATAAATATATATATATATATATATATATATATATATATATATATATATATATATATATATATATAGCATACCACCAATAGTTGACCATATTAGGATATGATCTGTGCACCGTTTTTATCATACTGCTGTGTTTTTTAGTTACATTGAACAAAATATTTTGTCTCCTAATATTAACACGGGTGAGCGTGTAGACATTGGAACCAACCTCGTAGAACCGTCACTTCATTATGTTTTTTGCCCTTGGAGCAGGTTGGCACATCATTTGTATGTGTCCCCTCATTTAATGCCCATATTAGAAATGGATTCCTACTCATCGGCAGTCACAAACTTGCTCATTTCGTGCTGGTCTATTATTTGAACACTAAATTAAATCCTACCCAACGATCTACATTGAGAGCTCACGCCGGCTAGAAATCGACGTCATCGACCACGGTGACCTCGTCAACAATACTCCCCTTACCGACAGTTGAACTAGAAATGTATATACACAGCCTGTTTCCATGGAGATGCCGTGCAGAATACTATGTTCCGACTTTCTCATTAGTGCAGTTCATTAACTTACCAACGGGCCGCAGATTTAGAATTAACAAATGAAAGGTAACGAGGCAGAGGGAGAGCGGCGCAGCAGCTCATCAAAAGTAGTGAAACAAACGAGCCTGCTCAAGCCTGGCCCACTGATTAGGGCAAAGATGGCCAATACCAACCTCCGAACCAACAGCCCAGAACTCTGCAGAGCCAGCACGAAAGCGTGGGACAACTTCAGTGTGTTTGAATAATCCTTGTTTGTCCATTGGTCACTTTGTGACACGACTACACGACTGGAGACATGACTGGGACCCGCATACGATTAACTGTGCGTCCAGGAACTAGTTGCTTATGACTTACGACGTATGCTTATTTATTAACTGAACAAAATGTGTATGTGAATGGCAAAACAACATTTGCAAATATTTTCAAGCATTTTATGAAAACTGATATCACGTAAATGACCTTCACTTGTCGCACACAGACATGGGTCTTTTTGAGCTATTGTTCATGACGTGGGTCATTTTATCGGGTCCCAGGTATGAGCTTATGTTTAAATGTTTTCCATCTGCTGCTGGATATTGCAGAGTTTAAGTGTACACACAATTCTTTAGCCCCCACAGAACACAAAAAGTAGAAGCCATGTCTGTCAAATCTATCGGGCTTATCTCTTGCACTAATTGCATCTTGTTTGGGCACATGTGATAATCCTTTTGCTTTTGGAGTCGCTGAAATGACATGTTTCGAATATATCAAGTTCTTGAGGCGTCAAGTGAATGTTGTTGCATCTTGCTGAGTGATTTGCACAACATGATTCCTCCTTACCGGAATTCACATGGAACGTGGTCTCACAGCTCGTGGCAGGTCGACCAGAAAGACATGTTGTTAAAAACGATGAATTATGGGAACAATTTCCGATTTAGAGAGCGACTTTCTCCCCTGATAGCGAGATGTATTTGCTTTTTGTGTTCGACAGCCGTCTGTAGTGATGGTGTGTGTCGCATTCCTCGCCATCTGAAAGCTCGACTCAAACGGCCAGAGATGGAATGTTCACTTGTCCGCATTTCGTCGTCACTCATATGGATAATTGATAAACGACAAAAAACAAAGAAAAAGAGAAGAACGCATTTAACCAATAAAGTAGGGATGGATTTGTGCAGCTAAGAGCCTATGCTTCTCGCCGGTGGGTTCTGAAGCTATGCCTATAGAACTGGACCTGCTCGTTAGCCCTTTTGTCTGGCCACTCTCCAAGGACATGTTCGGCTTGGGTGACTCTGCCAGGAGTAAAACTTCCGCCGGCATAGCTCCTGGGAAAATTGGCGCGCGCAAGCTCTCCAACCTCCATAAACAAGGCTTACATGTGGAGAGAGATGATACAGATACATTCCAGACCAACTGACATGAAGACAACAGTTTGTGAGTGATAGTTGGAGATCTGTTTGAGCGATTTACTGTACGATATTCATGTCTGGGATGCTCACCAGAATGACGATACGCACACGATAACTCAATACTAAACGGTTATCTAACTCAGAGTTAGGTAAGTTTGTCATTGTAAGTATAAAGGAGATATCGAAGTTGCCATTGATTATTTCAACAAGGAGGCTGGCTTGTATGACCCATAGATGTGATTGTAACACTGCCCACATTCTTACTTTGACATCTTGTGTTGTATTTGCTTCCAGTCCAATCGGTTTTGTTTACACATCAATACATGGCCAACTGTGCTAATGTAACCCGTTTATATGTGTCGGTGGGTTTATTTGTGTTGACCTACCCGTCTGTAACGAAAACATTTTAGCCGCAAAGTAGTTTTTTTGTGTGTGTTTGTGACCAAATGCAACAAAAATTACTACCATATAAACAAAATGGTTTACTCTGTGATTGAAAGAGCGGTATCTCGCCATAATTAAGCAAAGGCAAACAACGGTATAGCTGACCTGTACATATTTCTAAAAATCTGTACACTTGACATTCATGTCTGCTGTAGCTTTTTACTTTTACAAGCTTTTATTGAACTTAACATTGCCATTGTGCGCTGGACTTCCATTTCTTCTATTCTAACCAACTTCCCCATAACATAGAGAACCGACCACACAGCCTCTGCCTGTTAATCTATCATGTTTTGACTCCTATGGTCATATTATAAATATAAGATTGTAACGAAAAAGTAGTGTTAAAAATATATGCTTGTTACGTCTGCAACTGTTTTAGTAGCAGTGACTATGTGGACTATCTAAATTGTCGGAAAGTTGTCTAGACCAGGGATAGTTTGTTTTTCTAGTGTATGTAGGTTTCAGTTTTCAGTATTACACAGGCACCGGTGTAAGATGTTTCAACTTGTTACAGTTAGTTCCCAAGGCGGGCACCGCTGTTGGGGAGGTTGTGTCAGAGACCGTATTTATTTAGATGAAGCGAGGAGTTCCCTCCTTTACTGCCTTAGAACTTAGTCAGGTATTCATTTACTGGTGGATATACTGCAGCAGACCGATACCAGAGATTGACCCCAGATTGCGTTGTGCGAGAGGCAATTGCTCTAACCACACTGCTTCATCGGTTGTTGTGATTTCTTAGGTTTTTTTGTTTGTATTGTTGCGTTCGCCTCATTTTTCTAATCCACAAGGCGGTGTGCGTTGCACTGTTTTTATTTTGCGCATGTCGGCTCAGTGCATCAGACTTCAGCATTCATTTTATGTAAGGGTCGGCTTTGTCCTGCATTTTCTAAGGGTATGCTTCACCGGGGTAAGGCTGGTGCTATGATGGGGATCGAACCCAGCACCACTAAAGAAACTGTAAACTGGAAGAGTGAGACCAGTTCTCGAGTATGGCATTGCGGCATGGACAACAACAGCGAAGGCGAACTTCGATAAAGTTAGCAAACTTCAAAACCAAGCCATGAGAATTATAACAGGAGGCATGAAGTCAACGCCAATTGTAGAACTTGAAAAGATTACAAAAGCTGCATTCCGAGACCGACAGAAGAGACTGCAGAGCCCAGCTGCAGTCAGAGAAACTCCGAAGACTGACCGACCATTCAATGCACCAGAGACTAAACAATTTGGGAAATGGGAAACTAAAGCGGAGAAACTTTGCAGAAATAGCCAAAGCAAAGATGCACGAAGATCCCATAAACGCACTAACAACACCAAAACCCATCACTACTGTACGAAAACCTACCTGGAGGCAGGATATATTTCCAGAGGTGGTAGAAAATATACCAGGTATTGCAAACAAAAACTGCCAGACTGAAAAAGAAAGGAGAGATACTACCCTAAGCTTCATATCGAAAAGCTACCCAAGCATGGACTGGACCCATGCATACACCGACGGTTCTGTAACAAAAACTACACAGAACGGAGGGGCAGGAGCATTCCTGAACCTACCAAATGGCAGAAAAATAACACTGTCATTCGCTACTGGTAAGTACACAAGCAATTTCAGAGCGGAGGCAGAGGCACTGAGGGCGGCAGTGGAAGAAATGGTGACACACAATGAAAATGAAAGCCATATAGTCCTGCTTACAGATGCTCTCGCCGTAGTCACAGCGCTAAAAAGCCAGAAAAACACTGAGCTTAATGACCTAAGAGCAGCACTCTGCAAACTGTGCCAGCAGTCCGCACCAAAAAGGGTAGTGGTACAGTGGGTCCCATCACACTGCAACATCCAAGGCAACGAGGAGGCAGACAGACTGGCAAAAGAAGGTGCAAGACTACCACAAACAGATACTAGTATGACGTACGAAGAGTCAAAACGGCTTATCAAAGCCAGATACATGACCAAATGGAAAACCGAACATACTGGTTACACCAAAAACGATGCCTATTACCAGCTGAACCGAAGAGAGCAGGTCGTTGTCTTCAGACTTCGCACTGGCCACAATAGACTGAGGTACCACCTATTCAAGAAATTGAAGATAGGTGGTACCGACGAATGCCCGTGCGGTACTGGTAAAATGACCGCGGAACATCTGCTGCAGAACTGCCCGACATACGAGGATCAGAGAGAGCAGATGTGGCCATCACCAGTGGAACTGCAAGACAAGCTCTATGGCAGTGGCGACAGCCTCAGGATGACCGCCGCTTTTTTCGAAAAAAATAATGGTTACTGTCTGACTGCGTACGAAGAAGAAGAAGAAAGAAGAAGAACCCAGCACCTTCTAGTTGTGAGCCGTGTCACTTAACCGCTAGCCCATGCTGTCCCCGGTTGATGTGATAATTTGCCCGATATTTCGTGAATATTATCTGATGATAGGTATCATGAAAGGTATTAGATTCAGCCCCCCCCTCCCCCCGCCACTACCGGCACGCTTCAGTCAACCCATCTGTGTTATGGGGGCTCATATGCAAATAGATGCCTGACCTGCGGTTAAAGAAAGTAAGGCAGCATGGAAGCTGTGACTTTGTTTGACATACTGCCTCCGACACGCAAAGTTCTTGTAACGATCTCTTATTATCCAGGTAAGTGCTCTTGTTTTAGCTTTAGGTGCGCACGCCCTCCATTTCCAAAGTGAGAACAAAGGCATCAGTTTAACAAAAAACAGAAATCGGAGGTGATGAGGACCAAGAAACCGGTCTCTCCACTGTATCAAAGCGAAAGGGACCGAATTGAGACAAGTTAATACGTTAAATACATGGACACATACATAACATCAGATGGAAGATGCAATTACAGAATACAATGCAGAATAGTCAAAGCACATCAGTTTGTACGTGTCCGTAGCTAGTCTGGCTACATTTGCTCTTGTTGTACGTGTTCCTGGTCAGGCTATGTCTGCTCTTCCTTGACTTATTTCTAGTCAGGCTGCCTATGTCTGCTCTTGTTAACTTTGTCCATAGTTAGGCTGACTATGTCTGCTCTTGTTTGACTTGCTTCTAGTCAAGCTGACTATGTCTGCTCTTGTTTGACTCTGTCCATAGTTAGGCTGACTATGTGTGCTTTTGTTTGACTATGTCTCTAGTCAAACTGACTATGTCTGCTCTTTATTGACTTGCTCCTAGTCAGGCTGACTATGTCTGCTCTTGATTGACTTGCTCCTAGTCAAGCTGACTATGTCTGTTCTTGTTTGACTCTGTCCCTAGTCAGGCTGACTATGTCTGCTCTTGTTTGACTCTGTCCTAGTCAGGCTGACTATGTCTGCTCTTGATTGACTTGCTCCTAGTCAGGCTGACTATGTCTGCTCTTGTTTGACTCTGTCCCTAGTTAGGCTGACTATAGCTGCTCTTGTTTGACGCTGTCCCTAGTCAAGCTGACTATGTCTGCTCTTGTTTGACGCTGTCCCTAGTCAAGCTGACTATGTCTGCTCTTGTTTGACTCTGTCCCTAGTTAGGCTGACTATGTCTGCTATTGTTTGACTCTGTCCGTAGTTAGGCTCACTATAGCTGCTCTTGTTTGACGCTGTCCCTAGTCAAGCTGACTATGTCTGCTCTTGTTTGACGCTGTCCCTAGTCAAGCTGACTATGTCTGCTCTTGTTTGACGCTGTCCCTAGTCAAGCTGACTATGTCTGCTCTTGTTTGACGCTGTCCCTAGTCAAGCTGACTATGTCTGCTCTTATTTGGCTCTGTCTCTAGTAAGGCTGACTATGCCTGATCTTGCTTGTCCTTAGTCAGGATTGATGTGTCCTATCATGTTTCACGTGTCCCTAGTCAGGATTGATGTGTCCTATCATGTTTGAAATGTCCCTTGTCAGGATTGATGTGTCTATCATGTTTGACGTGTCCCTAGTCAGGATTGATGTGTCCTATCATGTTTGACGTGTCCCTAGTCAGGATTGATGTGTCCTATCATGTTTGACGTGTCCCTAGTCAGGATTAATGTGTCCTATCATGTTTGACGTGTCCCTAGTCAGGATTGATATGTCCTATCCTTTTTGACGTGTCCCTAGTAAGGATTGATGTGTCCTATCATGTTTGACGTGTCCTTAGTCAGGATTGATGTGTCCTATCATGTTTGACGTGTCCCTAGTCAGGATTTGATGTGTCCTATCATATTTGACGTGTCCCTAGTCAGAATTGATGTGTCCTATCATGTTTAATGTGTGCCTAGTCAGGATTTCTATTATTGAATTTGTTTGACTTTTCGCTTTTATCCTGATTGTGCCTTTCAGAGAATGGTTATTAAGATGTTTCTTGAATGTACCAAGTTATGTGGTTCGAACATGCTTCGTTGCTTCTTATACTTATGGTGTCCATCTTGTGCGTGGCCAACCCTTGGTCTTGTTTCCATTGTATCGGTGTAGAAGTGCTTTCTGATTGATACTATCTGGTGTTTGACGTATTACGCGGCCGTACTATTTGGTTTGCTGTCTCTTTATGAGATCTAGTGTTGGTGTTGTACCAACTGTTCGCTTAATATCTTCATTTCTGATTCTATCCATTCTTGGTATTTCAAGCGTTCTGCGCAGGTATTTCATCTCTGATGTTACAATGTTTCTTTTATCTTTGGATGTCAATGTCCAATTATGGCACTGATAAGCACAATGTTGGTAAGAATATCGTGTTGTATAACATTCTTTTTGTATCCATTGTCACGTGGTGTTTACATTGTAATATCGGGGACACTTGCCCAATGATTGGACTTAATTTATTACATCTGTGTTGGATTTAGATGTCGCATGTTCCATCTGCTGAGATTATGTTACCCAGGTATGTTAAGTTTTTCACAAGTTTTACTTGTTGATTATGTATGTATATTGTTGTTTCTTTTTCTTTTCCTGCAATTGTCATAACTTCGGTTTTCTTTATGTTCATTTTCATACTGTAATTCGTACATGCTCCATGACGATGGCTAATATGTTCCTGCAGTTGTGTTTTTTTTTTAGGTTTCTTTTAGTGCTTGGTCATCAGCAAAGAGAAGTAATGTAGGTGTTGACCGAAGTTGTTTCCCTTACCTATGTTGGCTTTATTAGAAAACATATTGCGTCTATATGTGTGATAAACAGTAGCAGTGATAGTACACATCTTTGCCATACAGTGAATCAAATATGAAATGTTTCTGAATATCCTGCGTTTGTCTTTACTGTACATTGGCTATTTACATACATAACTTTTACATAGGTTTGTCAACTGTTTATTTACTTCAAATCTTTGATCTACGAAAGCAACGTTTAGTTTTTCAACGTACTTGATTGTTGCCTCCGCTAGAGTGCCAAGATTACTTCTGACATATGTACAGCTTCTGTTCTTCCAAAATCCTATTTGTGCTTTGTTAAGCTGCGGTTCTATGATTGGGCAAAGTCTTTTCCCCAGTATTTAACCAAATATATTTCCAATGTGGAAAAGTAATTGATATGCCATTACATTTTGTAGTCTGTTTTTGCTACCCTACGACTATCCATGTGGGAGTATGTTGCACTCCTAAAGTCTTCTGCTGTTTCTTGTTTAATCCACACTAGGAAATATAGTCATTGTAGCCAGTTTATCTTTTGTTGCTTTGATTAGTTCGGCAGAGATGTCATCCGGTTCTGGTGACTTTTTTGATGGTGCTGTTTGTATAGCATTTTTTTACATTTCTGATTCTGTTATATCCAGTTGTAGCTCTGTAAGGATCTCTTTGGTGATATCTTTTGTTTCCTTCATTGCTCCTGTATTTAGTAAATCTTCAAAATACTGTAGCCATCTTTCCATGATCTTTCTTTTATTTTTTATATTATTTCCCGTTTCATCACCCACGATTTCTGTTGGGTCATAATACTCTTCTCCGTGCATTTTTATTTATATTTTTTTGTAGTAGTTTCAAACTTCATTTTCTCCCTATTTTTCCCCATGCTTTTGTTTTCGCCTCTTGAATTACCCTCTTTGTAACTTTTCTTGCCATTTAAAATTCAGTATAGTCTTGCGCCATTTTTATCTTAATCCATAATGTGTATAATTACTTTGTTTTTTTAGTTATTGTTTTTATTTCACCAATCCACCGTGCTGTATTTTTTTTGTTTTCAGGTTTCTTGTCATTACAATTGAGATTGGTTCTCTCGCTGCTTCAGTGAGAGTATTCTTGAACTTCGCCCATTCTTCTTTCACTGTCTTTATTTCTTTTGTGAGTTTTGCAAAATGCTTATTTTACTTTCTTTATGCAGTCCTCATACTTAACTTAACTTAACGTCTTTATACTGGTTTATACGACTTTTCAGATTCTGTATACAACTAGTTTCATTTACATTACCTTGCTCTAAAAGCTATGCGCATCCAATGTAGGGATATCAGCAAATGTTGCCATCATAGATCCCATATCAATGTCCAAATCGTTTATATATCAAGAACTTCATTGGTCCCAAAATCGAGCCCTGTGGCGCTCCACTTTTCACTTCACACCACTCAGAGTGCTCCTTATTTACGCCCACCCTTTACCTTCTTCTTGTTAACCAATTGTCAATTCATTTGGCAACTTCCTCACCTATTCAATGTGAATTTAACTTTCGAAAAAATATTTGATGAGATTCTCTTTCAAAGTCCTTTGGACAATCTAGATAAATAACGTCTACTGGCTCCCCTTTATCTATCATTTTAGTATCCTCCTCCATGAATTCTAATAGATTTGTTAAGCCCGATCTCCCTCTAGTAAACCAATTTTGACTATTTCTGATTAGTTTAAACTTGTCTAAATGCATTACAATGTTTTCTTTGATTACTGACTCTAACAATTTACAGACTATACTCGTTAAACTCACCGGTCTATAATTTGCTGGATCTGATTGTTTGCCTTTTTTAAATAACAGGATTACTCCTGCATCTTTCCAATCCTGTGGAACAATCCCTTTTGTAAGTTATTAAGAAGATAAAATAGCCGATGGTTTTAGTAGTTAGTCTCTTGTTTGCAACTTTGGATGAATATCATCTTGACCTGGACATTTATCCACTTTCATGTGTCTTGATATGTTTTAATCTTTTAAACTTGGTTGTTTCTCTTTCTATTTGTTGTCTTAGTTGTGTATCGCATTACATTTGGATTTTTTAGTCATCATTACAGCTGTACGGTCAGTATCAACACACAGGTTTGGATTATCTCTTACATCGATCACTGTCTCAACTTTTCTTGGCAAGTACAAAATGTATATGTCTTTTCTAGTTCAAATCATGTTTTTTTCAGACCGCAATGGGTCCCGGGTCGACCCAGCCTTAAATGGGTACCGGTTCAGTCCGGGAAGTAAAAGCGGCGAGGGAGAGGAGATGGCTACCGCCCTCATATAGCCGAGCCTTTGAAATGTGAGATCGCTAACACCTCACACCCCTACGGCAGTAATGCTATGGGATACTTTAAAAAGTTCAAATCATTCCACGTGCACCTGTGTGTTTCTATGCAGGAAACAAAATGTTTGTAATGAACAAATCGTGCTGGCTGCATTTTTCTAACAGTCTGCATACATTTCTGCTTTTCTCGCGTGGCGACTCTCCATATTTTCCTAGATAATTGTAAACCCGATTTATCATATCCTGGTATCACGTTAAAGTCTCTCATTACAATAACGTTTTCTTCTCTTTTGATGCTGCTCGTTGTGCCATATATGATGTCAACATTCATCTCCAGTTTTTGAACGGGCATATGTTTCAGTACCAGTTAATCCAGAACCAAAAGAAGTAAGATGATACAGACGAAGACGTTAGCGATGATAATTTCCAAACATTAATGTCGACCATGAATGTTGACAACACCGATACATTGTTTTTAAAAAAAATATCTTAATTTACCAAATAAACACCAACATGAAAATAATAATATCATTCCTAAGCTTAACTCAACTTAACTTCATTACACTAGTGTTGTTTAGAAAACTTGTTAAGAGTCGGATACAACCAGTTTATTCCACTCCACTGATACAAATGAAACTGTGAACATCCAATGTATTTTTTAATATATTTACCACCCTTAAATCCATCACATCTTCTTACAATGCATTTCAAGCGTTAACCACTCCATGATTTAATACAAAATACTTTCTAATATTTCATCTGAAGATGTCTTTAAACAATTTAAAGCTGTGTTTTTTTTTTCTCTTTTAGCCGGTTGTACTTGGTATAGTCTAAATTTTCTTTTCCATTGATTAATCTATACATTTTAATTAAATCACCTAGAATTCTGGTTCTTGTGCGTTAATTCACCCATTCTGAAATTTAATGCCATTCAATGACCACACGGGTTTCCGTACAAAAATAACAAGAGTAGACCTAACTAAACAACAACAGCAAGAACAACAACAACAGCAGCAACAACAACAACAACAGCAACACATCATTGATATTAGGATGGCCTATGCATTGATCTATTTGTCAGTATCTGTAACTGCTGTCCCTGGCAGGGAGAAGGACATGTAGTTGATTGTTCTTACCATTCACATATCGATCCAACTCTTAATGTTGAATATTTAATGTCGATTCTGCATCGTTTTGATGTCTTTTTGATAGAGAAATATTTATATACAGCACGTTGCGCGTTCTAATTATCATAGCAAAATGGTCATCTTACTGCGCGTGTTAAGGAACCAGAGCTCAGTATTTTCTTGTGAACATTCTGAACTCTTCGACATAAATCCCCAGTATCGGATTCGTCCTGCGTCCTAAATAGTGATTTACGATGTAGCTGCGTGTATTCGGAGAGGCCAATAATCAGCATTACAGGATCGAATTTCGGTCACTGGTCTTCGATACTGGGTAAGCGACTGGGGCTTGGCTCTCGAATGTCGGTAGCTTTACAATGGCAGTTAAACGATGGCACTGGCGATGTGTTTATGTCTCTGTTGACTGTGATTTTCTTGTTTAATGTACACGATTAGTGTGTTGACTCTTTTGTGAAAAAGAGCGATAAGTGATAGGTTGCAGTAGCTGTCTTCACAACCCGAGCGTGCTGATGAAGATGAATCGAAGTTATCTAGGCGCCTGTGCTATGGTTTCGTCTGCGTGACGCTAACTAAGACGGCGTCCCCGTCTATTCACATCTCGTTAGGCTATTTTCAAGACAATCGGTCTGTTTCCAGGGAACGCTGCAGTGAAGAGAAGCTGTGATGTCGGTCAGTATATTGCGTCTAATCCTGACCGAACGTCCTGTCCAGTGCGTTGTCCCTGACCGGACTAGCATTTCAGTTCCTCAACTGGGATGATAATAATCTTATCTAGTTTTCTCTGTTTGTGCCACGGAATCCCGATGTTGCTATTTGCCATTCAGGGGCCTCCTGAGCATATTTTGAGATTCACCGATTGTTTGTTTTTATTTCAATTAGGACTGAAACGTAGGAGCTTCATGCTGACATCTTATTTCATAGCCATGAGTCATAAGTCATGAGTCATAAGTCATGTGTCATAAGCGACCCATTCATCGGCCATGTGTGGTTCCCAACCCTGTCTCCAGTCGTGTAGTCTTGTCACAAAGTGACCACGGACGTTTGAATTGTCGTCCCCACTGATTCAGCGGGCAGGCTTGAGCAGAATAGTTGGTTTCACTAATTGTATTCAGCTGCTACACTACTTCCTCCGTAACCATGCAGTTGACTTGTAATCGGCTGTCCCTAGGAACACTTTAGAAACTGGACTAACGAGAAGGCCAGAACAGGGAGTTATGCTGACAATTCAATGGAACGTGGCTGTATATACACACATTTAACTATCGGCTAGGCTGGTATAGCACAGTGATTAACGGCATTCAATGACGTTGACCCGGAAGCATGAACTACGGACGTGGACACTTTGCATATGAACGTTGATAAACGTAGCGACCACACACATGCATGTCTCACGGATTGGACAAAGAAAAATCACATGCGAATTGATTATGTCTTATAGAATCGACTTTATTGCACCTCCGTGTTCTAATTCCCTCTCACTCACTTCACTTGCTGAATATGTCGGCAACAGAGGGCGAACTCCATATCTCCCGCTGGGGCTTCGAAATTATCCCGTGACTTCGTCAGGTGCCCATTTTACAGTAGGGTCGACTAGGAGAAGCGCTCAAACTTGACAAAACCGTCGACATACCGGTCCTATCAACCCGAGACCGACTGGATTTGAACGTTGTGCTCTGGGCTTGTAAACTAAGCTTACAAACCTTTGGACATACGATTCCCAGCATGCAATTAAAGAATGAGACCCGTATTAATATCAAATCGACAGGGAACTCACATTATCCGTCTGCTGCACACATGTCATGTCCTTCACTTAACTTCGCCAAGGTTGGAAACCATTTTGATCTTGATTGACCATTTCGATAACAACAGACGTGTTTATTGAAAATGGAGGTTCATTCATAATATATACATTAAATGTTGTTGTATCTTTGGTTTTTAAAGTAATTTATTAGTGACTCGCTGGTCAGTCATTAGAGTGGTTGTGAGGTTGTCTTATGAGTTTGTCTCTCCGTTGACCATATTCTCTGAAACCCTTATCTTTTCAGTATAGGTTTGTACTAGTGATATCTCTGCATACCTTGGAAGTACATCTGAATCTTGGTCGCTCTCTTTCTCTATTCCCCTGGACCTTGCCCTCTAGTATTTGGTTTAGAAGACTTTCGTGTATCTTGACGGGTGTGTGTCGTCCAGTGTGATAGTAGTTTGTCTGTTGTGGGGTCGTGAATGTTGTATTTTTCTAGTGAATCTCGCCAGTGAGTTGTGGGCCGTCCCCGAGGTCTCTTTTTGTCGCGCAGGTACCACATGGTGGTTATGGTACTCCATCTTTCGTCTTGTCTTCTGGATATACGATCAGTCCAGCGGTGATTCGAATAGTTGACGTGCTATAGGACATCCTTGGTGTGTGACATTCTCCGGATGACGCTATTGTGTAGTTCGCTCTGCTGCTGTTGTCTGGGAGTTATGCCCACGAGGCGTCTTTCAAGAGATGCTTGTGCTGTTCTCAGTTGTTCTCAACTCTAGTGATGCACAGAAATAGCCATAGTCAAGTAACAATTGGAACACAAATGGGTAAACAGAATATCATGTTCCGGGCAGTAGTTTGGAAGGGAAGACAATTTTTGACTCTACTCGCTTTAAAGGTTATACTAGCAATGTTTACATTGCACAAGGACACGCGAGGAATGATGGATCGATGTAAATATCAAAGCATATCGTGAAGTGGCTTAATTATAGAACAAAATAATTGAACTGAGAGAGCAAGTGTGTGTCTAAGTATATCCATTACGGATGGGCACAGTGCCGAGAGGAGAGACTGAGGAACAAAATAGGAAGAATGAGATAAAAATAATAACAGATTGGTCCGGGAAAATGAGTAACAAATACGAGGCGTTGAAAAAAAACTAGTAAAGAGCGGGAAAAGACAGGATGAAGTGAGAGAATAGAGAAAAAAAGCAAGTAATAGACCTTGCAGAAATGGAAATAACGAGAAGAATTTTACCAGGAAGGACAAGAACAGGCGCTGGGGAAGAAGAAGATTAGGCGAAGAAGAAGAAGAAAAAGAAGAAGTAGATGAAGAAGAAAAAGAAGAAGACGAAAAAGAATAAGAAGAATAAGAACAGAAAGACGAACAAGAAGAAGAAGAGGAAGAAAAAGACGAACAAGAAGAAAAAGAACAAAAAGAAGAGAAAGAATGAAAAGAAGAAGAGACAGAAGAAGAAGAAGAAGATTAAGAAGAAGAAGAAGAAGAAGAAGAAGAAGAAGAAGAAGAAGAAGATTAAGAAGAAGAAGAAGAAGAAGAAGAAGAAGAAGAAGAAGAAGAAGAACGTAATCATCATCATTCATATGCCGAAGACGGATGCGTTGGACCGAAAGGTGCAAATATCGCAGCCAAGCTGTAAACTAGTGACACTGCGCATTCCGTTCCTCGGACTACATCCTGCTACTTGCAAAGCCCTGTTCAGGACTTGGCAGGCGGAAATTGAGAACGAACGCAGAAGAAGAAGAATCATCATCATTCACCAAGCACATTCTCGTGGAGGATCATACATCTCCGCTGAATTGTATCCTGCTTGCTATTTATCCATTTTGTCGTCGACCCCTGTTCTGCACCATGATGTTACTGTCCATAAAGGTATCTCTTCGTCTTTACTTGTCACTGTTCCTATCAACTCAGCTACTGGTCGTCACCTACCCTGTGATGTTACATTGTCCATACATTTGTCTCCTTGCCGACGATTTCTCTTTACTCATAAATACATAAATTGTATCTTTAACTACCACTCGTACCTCGCCGTGATGTTGTAGTGACTACACATTTCTCTCTTTGTTATCCCATGCCTCCTTCCCCAGCAAAAATTCAATGTGTGCCCAGGTATCTATCGTCCATCTGGTGTTATGTATGTGCCCAGGTATCTATCGTCCATCTGATGTTATGTATGTGGCCAGGTATCTATCGTCCATCTGATGTTATGTATGTGCACAGGTATCTATCGTCCATCTGATGTTATGTATGTGCCCAGGTATCTATCGTCCATCTGATGTTATGTATGTGCCCAGGTATCTATCGTCCATCTGATGTTATGTATGTGCCCAGGTATCTATCTTCCATCTGATGTTATGTATGTGCCCAGGTATCCATCTTCCATCTGATGTTATGTATGTGCCCAGGTATCCATCTTCCATCTGATGTTATGTATGTGCCCAGGTATCCATCTTCCATCTGATGTTATTTATGTGCCGAGGTATATAACTTCCATCTGATGTTATGTATGTGCCCAGGTATATATCTTCCATCTGATGTTATGTATGTGCCCAGGTATATATCTTCCATCTGATGTTATGTATGTTTCCAGGTATTTAAGCCAGTTAACTTGTCTCTTTCTCTTCTTCGTCTCCGTTCGTTCTCAGTCTCCCACTACCAAGCCCTGAACAGGACTTTGCAAGTAGCAGGATGTATTCCGGAGAAAGGAATGTGTTGTGGTGTTAGTTTACAGCTTGACTGCAATATTTTCACCTTTCGGTCGGACACATCCGTCTTCGGCAGGGACTTGTCTGAATTCGGTCCAGTTCGCTTTGACACAACATTCTGGAAAGGCCGGTTCCCTCGTCCCTGCTCTCACTTCCGATTTAATTTTATTTAAACTGAGGCCTTAGTTTTCACTTTGCTGAACTACCATGTTTACCATTTCCTGCCAGTCGGTTTCATTCTGGGCTATCAAAACAATATTATTTCGCTGCTACTGACCTTTTACGTGATGTTCTCAGTACACAATCACATTACTCTTGGCGCTGGTACACGCAACGCTCTCCATTAGCACACCTCTTCCAACTTGATCAACTATGTAAGCATCCCTTGTTAGAATATCGCATGTATACCTAAGCTTAACTATCACGCCTTTCGATCAATGTCTATCGGAAGGTACTGACAGCCCAACGTGGTGCACAATAATTTAAGACTGAATATTTTAATATTAATTTTACAACTGCCTGTATAAGTTGTGTGAATATTTAACACCAGTATCAAGTCCATGCTGTTGTATTGATCTACAACATGGAGAACGACTAAGGCATCACAACACAGACTACATTCCTTCTGTAACATATGCCGAATAAGGCAATACAAGAAAGACTACATTCTTTCTGTAACATTTGTCGACTAAGGCAACACAACACAGACTACATTCCTTCTGTAACATTTGTCGACTAAGGCAATACAAGAAAGACTACATTCTTTATGTAACATTTGTCGACTGAGGCAATACAAGAAAGACTACATTCTTTCTGTAACATTTGTCGACTAAGGCAATACAACAAAGATTTCATTCGTTATGTAACATTTGTCGACTAAGGCAATACAACACAGACTACATTCATTCGTTAATATATGCCGACTTAGGCAACACAACACAGACTACATTCATTCGTTAACATATGCCGACTAAGGCAACACAACACAGACTACATTCCTTCGTTTACATATGCCGATGAAGGGTATTGGACAAAAAGGTGAATTATATGCTGAGAAATGAAGCTAAGTGGGAAGGAAACCAACAACAGTCACTGGAACAACACATTAAGAGAAGAAAATGGGGCTGGATACAATATACGTAGAGGAAAGGACGATCCAACATAGTAAGCAGGCAGACTCATCATGGAAGGTGGGGAGGAGAAAATGAAGTAAACTTAAAATTACACAGAGACGAGCATTTTAGAGAGAAGTACGATCCAATGATTACACATGGAGAGAGGGAGGAGGGTACTCCCATACAGTGTATGTTGGTTAATCTGGTCAATGTTCTATGGACCTAGGCGGACGACGTTCTTTGTTCGATTGATTGATTTATTGATTGATTGAAAGCACCATTTCTAGACAAACGTGGCGTTATATCAGATAATTTCAGTGATGATGCAGTGTAATACACTTCGATGTACCAGTTCTTATCTTATGTCATGGTTGCTTTATTATTTTCATTTACAGCTGGAGTCAGTTGACAGGATGCACAGATGGCTAGGACACACTAACATAAAGAAGTCCTGAAATATTACCAGACGTTCGTTGGTTTGGAACACACTGGGAAAGAAACGAATGGGGAGACCAAGGAACACATTTCTAAGAGAGGTAAATGAGACAAGCAGTGTTTAGAGACCGGTTAGTAGAACTCGATAAGTTACCCCGCACAAACAAGATGAACATTTATATATATATATATATAAAGAGAGAGAGAGAGGGAGACAGAGAGAAAGAGAAAGAGAGAGAGAGATAAAGATATATAGAGAAAAATATAGAGAGATAATAGACAGTGAAATATAGGGAGAGAGAGAGAGAGAGAGAGAGCAGACATCAGAAACGGTCTTATATTTAGAAGACCACCTCTATGGATTGTGAAAGAATAATCGTAACTTTGTTTGTCAATACTTTATCAGATTGAGGTGTTTTTGTTACAGCTGGTTAAACTGAAAAGTGTTCTTACTGATCTAGAATTCTAAGATGTAGGGTCTTTAGTCAGTCGTGCCTGTAGAGATGTTTTATATGTCATTGATTGTATGATGTTGTGCCATCTGTCATACGACAAATTCTAACATCAGATAATCGTTATTTCTCAATACCATCCCAGATCTGTTGATGTCCTTGACCTCTCTTGCTTTCCATCTTTAATTTCAGACTGTATTAAACTACATCAAAGAGTCCGCACCGGCGCTCCGCCGTAGGTCTGTGTGCCGCTAAATGTCACTTAGTGATACATTTCCGGCTGGCAATGTCTTTCGATTTGTTACGTCACGCATCAGTCACTTTGATCGCCATTAGAAGTGTCAAGGACATTTTACCATCTGATCTAGTTGCTAACCTTCGAACACGGTGTGTGCACAACTTCATTTCTGTTTGCAAAGCGTTCATTTGACTGGACGTGCCTGGAGTAATAAGAATGTATAGAATCAGTAGCGAAGATCTTATGAAATAAATGGGAAATACTCCAGTGCTAGACTTCATCACGAGACAGCAAACTAAAAGGTTCGGCCACGTGACATAACAAACACTAGATAGTACCCCTCAGAGAGCAAAGTTATACTTATACAATTGATGCGGACACCAGGGCAGACAACACAAAAGATGAATAGCAGAAATAACAGAAGCAGTTAAGATCCCCGTATACAAAGCAGATATTACAGCCTGGTCAGGGAACCTCTTCATAACATGTCGACGAGAGGTACAAGAGGGAAATAGGCATTAAGAAGATGGAAATTGTCTGTTTACATGAATTTCTTGACATGACCTTTATCGGTTTGTGTGGACTTCTATTGCTCCTATTTTAACCCATAACCTAAGGAGCTGAAATGTGTACACAGTCTCTAATAGGAAAACGGGTTTATCAGTTGCATTTTGGCTAGAAAATGCAAATACTTTGGCCACATCAAGAGACACAACTGTCTCGAGAGAACGGTGATGGAAGGTATGGTGCCAGGCAAAAGAGGAAGGGGCAGACCAAGAAGACGATGGCACCAAGATATCCAGGAATACCTGGCTACGACTGTGGCGGAGGCTGTAGTTTTGGAAAAGGAACGAGATGCTTTCAGACAGACTGTGATGGGAGCGACGTTCTATAAAGGACATGCTACATGATGACGAGTCTCTAATAGTGCCACATCTTAATCCATCACATTTTTACGAATCTTCGAATACAAACAAACCAAAATCGCAAATGCATCAAAGAAATGCAGACATTTTTTTTTTGTAATACGGGGGACGGCGTGGACTAGTGGTTGAGTGAAACAGCTCATAAACCGAAGGTGCTGGGCTCGCTCCCCAATCACAGCCCCGGCCGTTACCTTGGGGAAGCAAACCCTTAGAAAACGGAGGAGAAAGGAGACCCTTACATAAAATTCATGCCGAAGTTGGATGAACTGGGCCGACAGGCGCAAAATAAAAACATAGTGCAACGCACACCGCCTTGGGGATTAGAGAAAATAAGGCGAACGCAAACAAACAACAACATCACAAATACTCTTATGTGGAGTCGTCCCACTTACCCCACTCTCCCACCCCCCCCCCCCCCCCCCAACAGAATTAACTAAAAAAAACGAAAAGGAAAATAACTTAGTATAAGTTGAAGCTTGTACAGAAAAAAGTAGTTTGTTTTATATTTACTTCTTTCCAAAGGAATGCGTCGCCGGGCTGTAAGCTGGGAAATAAGCCTGTAGAAGATGTCCGTGTCTACATATACTTAGGGCAATAATTAAATACCACACAGTCCCTAGAACGGGAATCAACAGACGAAGAGCTGCAGCCTGGACTAGTTTCAATGTCACACAGTCCCTAGAACTGGAATCCACAGACGAAGAGCTGCAGCGTGGACTAGTTTCAATGTCATAAAGCCCATTCTCCACCAGTTGAAGGACATCATGACAAGAGCGCACATTTTCAATTATGCAGCCATATCAGCCATGAGCTACGAATGTTATGTGGAGAATTTAGGCAACCCGGATGTAGAGAAACTACGAGTAACCCAGCGAGCAATGGAAATACGTCATCTCTGGATCTCAATCAGAGACCGAATCCACAATGCTTAAATCAAAGACTTCGTGGAAGCCGCGTTGTCTTGCAAATACTACTGGGCTGACCACGTGATACACATGCCAGATAACAGATGGACACTCATAACGAATTTTTGGTGGCCATATGAACCTGGCCGCGATCCGGAACGATGGCGAGATGATCTGCTGAGATACCTAGATACAGAATGATATGACACGGCGAAGTATGGAACTGCATACAGGACATTTTCGACTAACTCGCATACGGCACACTCACCGAACGGAAGTCGTGGATATTAACTGTATTGCATTGTTACAGTATTACATTATTACAGTATTACATTAATATGCTCCCCAAGTGTTGCCAGCGAAGCACGGACGTTGATTACTCGTATGTGCGCCCTGAAAAGGGCGTTAAGTGACGGGTTGTTGTATCTTTCCGAACATCCCGAGCTTTCTGATGAAGATGGACCGGGATCCTCCAGGCGGTTGGGCTATGCTTGGCCTCATCTGCGTGTCGCTCACTACTACAGAGATCACGTCGAACCTCACCTTGTTAGCCAGACTGTTGTCCTCGACAACAGCCCGTTTCCAGGACGACCAACGAAGAAGTCAGATGAGGGTCATGGCCAGTATATTTTTCCTGACCCTGGCTAACATTCTCTGATCTGTGTGTTTTGCCTGACCAGACGTTAGCCTTATCATTCCATGGACATATGTTACATATGCTATCTGTTATTACCAGATGCATCTGTTCATTAATATTTTCTTGTATGATATCTGAGTCGGTGAACAGCGCACCACTTTCGAACACTGTAGGATATACGAAACGAGAGTTGAATTCTGATAATTTTGCCCACGAATTTCAGTTCAGATCACTTCAAGTGCCATCAAGTATCGAAGGTTGACTGTAGTGGATCTACAGTGTACTCTATCTATTTCTGTTATGGTTTATTCTAATACACTTTTTCTAATGTATGTCCTGATGATATCCGCCAACATATAGCTCTATCTGCCTCTTGGATGACTGCCTTCCACCCTATCCTCTAGTATGGTCTACAACAAGGAGTTATGTCTTGTTATATGACCAAAATAACGTAACTGTTTAACCCTGATTTCGGTGATTAATTCTCTTTCCACAACCAAGATTTTCAATACCTCCAAATTTGTTTTCTTCTCTTTCCAAGAAATGCGACCCAATCTTCTATATACCCACATTTTGAAGGATTCTTTTCCAACTTGTTTGTCATTGTCCATGTTTCTGCATCTTAAAGTAGTGACACGTATACATAACACCTGACAATTCTCATTTTCATTGATCTATTTGAATGTCAGTATGTGTCGCATGTTGCTGAATAGCATCTTGGCCATATTTATTCTCTTTCTGATTATTTAGTCATAGCGGCCATTTTCCGTTATTATGTGACCTAGATAGTACATGTTAAAAGTTGCTCAATTTTTATTTTTGTATTTTTAAAACAGCAAAATGAAGCTGTTCGAATTATTTTTTAAACAGTTTTAAGAAAAATGGAAAGAAAACATAAAGCACAAAGGTTAAAATTACAATATCCAATTTCTTGTTCAAATACGCGTGTCTTATATTCTGTGTTTTTTGTGTGTATATGTCATTGAAGAGTTATGAAGTGTATATTTTCTGATCATGAAGTGCTTTGTTCCTGCATGTCCAAATTACATGTTTAAATTCTGCTAAAAGTGTTAATAATCTGTTTTGGGTGTTTCTGTCTGTTTTGGGGATAGTGTTTAGCATACTTGCTTTATACATATCTACTTTTATTTGCATGTGTTAGTTTATCGTCTAAGTCTTTTTAAAGTTTGGGATATGGTTATGCACTGATACAATATGTGCTCTTCTGTCTCTTGAATATTTTGTCTGCAGAGTTTACACTTTGGTGTGCTGTATGATATTTTCCTTTGAAGTGGTATTAAATTCAATAAAAGTATCTATGTTACTTCTCTATTTGTAGTTGTAGTTGTAGTAGGTGATATTTTTAGTGTGTGTAGATTAATGAATATGCTTGTGTAATCTGTAAAAAAATACCTGTATCCTCTTTTGATTCTATTTTGAAGTGGTGGTTCTTGAGATTGCACTAACTGTTTATTTATAATTTTGGTCTCCTATTTAAATAAGTGTTCATTTCCTTATATATGCTTAATGCATTGTTGGTAAAAGGGGGTACACTCGCAAAAAGATATGGCATATTGTTATTTAATTTACACCATTTCCCAAGTCTGAGTCCCACCTAGCAGTGTGCTAGTGGGTACTCGTTTTGGTTTGTAACTATTTCACTTATACATTTAAATTGTAAGGGCTTTGATTTTTGTGTCGAAATTTTGTTAAGAAATTCCGCATCTCTTTGTATCTCGTGTTAATGTTATAGAGTGTTTATACCATACATGGTAAATTTAAAGATGAGGCGTCTAATGAACTTGTTAATTTCTCTTCATTGCCTTTGATGGGGGGTTAAAGATGTTGGATCTCAAACCTCGTTTAATGCCAACACTTTGCAGCTTGTTCGTCTATTGCGGTGTCCATCTAACGGGCGGTCATTGATTGATTTCAAAATGTCACTCTATCCATCACTAATGTCCACATGTTGAGAGCGTGTGAAGCTATGATGTCAGCTCTTTGATCGCCCTGAACCCCAGCATGACCAGGACAGTAGATCCATGTCATCCTCTAGAGGTCTGAGACCTCAACAGCTGCTATCCATTCTGTACCTTCTGAAGTACGACTTCTGTCTCTATTCTAAAACTGGAGGTTGTTGACATGTATGCCATACTGCGCTCAGGAACGACCTGTCCTCTCACTCTAGCCGAGAAGCCCCAGCCTGATGTCCCACTGCCCAGCCCTGATCCGCCATCACTACATCCTGACTACATCCTGCTACTTGCAAATTTCTTTTAAGGGCTTGATCGCGAGAGTTTGTGAACGAAGAAGAAGAAGAAAAACATTAACATTTGTATTACCGTTATCAAGTGCCACGCCCAGTAGTTTAATAATAAATTCCTTCCCGACAACTATCTGGATTGTATATGTGGTTTTGTTTCTGAAGCTTCATTTGAAACCCAGAGATATGTCCCACATTTAAAAGTCTTTGCGCTGCTGAAAAGGGTGGAGTGTGTACACTTATGAGTGTAGACGTTTTCTACTAAGGGAGACATATTCTTGTCTTTGATACACAATGAGCTCCCACGGAAACCACTAAGACACATAATGTCTGCTTCTTCGTTCTTCTGTGACTTCATGGAGAAGCACGAGTGTATATTTCTTGTTATCCCCAAGTGGAAAACGTTTTGCTGTCATTGAGTATAACCTTCTGAGTGTGTCAGAGCTCTCTCAATCCACCATCCTCGATGTCTGCCACTTACTCGTGTTCCAAAGATCTGCATATGCTGTCGCTGCAATGACCAATTCGCTTGATTTGTTGGTAGTCAATGTAGGTACTAACTGAGTTTCTCCCTACTGTCTGCCTTAGTCCGGTTTTGAGGATTCGTTCACGGATTCGACTGCACTTCTCACATAGCGCACACTCTGGATCTTACTCTTGTGAATTGTTATTAAAGACTAAGATTGACATTGGTAACACAATGTAGGAATAACTAGTGTATTTATCGGCATCCTATTAGTTGAAAGAAGCAATCTAGGCTGTTTCAAAATCGGTGTAATTTGATAGTGAACACTGTTGTTTGCCTTCTGAATTCCATTTGCAATCTCTCTGTCCACTCTCCCCTTATCACCTTGCTTACGACTACATAGTTGGGCACTCTATACATTCAGGTGATACTGAGCAGCCTGCGGAGACAGCTCATGTGGACATTTTTGAGTTCCTAACATGGCTGCTATAGACTGCCCATATTTTATATGCTTATGGAAGGCTCATTAACACGTCTGAACGAAATACTTTGATCGTGGTGGCAAAACTAAGTTATTGCCAGTTCCAAACCTTAGCTAGCAGTCTTGTAAAAGCAGCACTAGCCTTTGCAGTCTTGGTGTTGACCTCGCTTCTCTGTTCTTTGTAGTTTTAGGCTGCTCTTTGCATAGATA
Source organism: Ariolimax columbianus (assembly GCA_036924085.1). NCBI lineage: Eukaryota > Metazoa > Mollusca > Gastropoda > Stylommatophora > Arionidae > Ariolimax > Ariolimax columbianus. The sequence continues at coordinate 51,951,168 of JAVGWX010000010.1, read as the reverse complement.
CCGCGCTGTTCGGCCTCTATGTTCCTTTTTCGTGTATTCTTTAGGCTTACTATGCCTTTTTTTCCAGGGCTATTCCCCGACATTTCTATATAATGTTCAAGTCTAACAATGCGCATCAAAGTTTGAAGTAGAACGATCCTATTCTACCAAGTGTGCCTCGAGATGTGAAAGGTTGAGAGTACCTGTACCAAAATCTTCACATTTTTCTTGCATCGATGTTTCCTTATAATCTTCATAATATTTTAATGTAATTATATCACCATTTGAATTAGTTCCCTAATTAGAATCAGACATGCACATGCAAGGTTTTCTTTTGATTCACCAAAATGTACCTCATCACAAAATGCATTACCCATCCCTCGAGCCCTTTTCCGGCACATGTACTTAATTGTGAAACTTGTTTTATTTCAACGGGAAATTGCTTGAAAATTGATATGAGGTATTTTTTCTTAAAATGTTGGCTCAGTGTTCTTCTCTCCTTCTTCTATGTTCGTTATCAATTTCCTGCTACCAAGCCCTGAACAGGACTTTGCAAGTAGCAGAATGTAGTCCGGAGAACGGAATGCGTTTTGTTGCTAGTTTACATCTTGACTGCGATATTTGCTCAGTGTAATTTGCGACAATGTGTGATCATCCGAATGTGTGACGTGGTTTGTAGGTGTGAGTATTTATGTACCTCAGCATGGAGTGCGTCTGTTCGTAGCAAGGTATCAGCTGTGTTGATTGTGTGTCGTGATTGTGTGTTTAGTTAATTTTCTTCTCAGAGACCTTCCCTTCGCCAACGACGCTGCACTTCTCCGTCTACCTCATTAACAATATGACTTAGAATTGTGACCTGTTTTTTTCTGACTGTAATTGTTACGAAGACTGTAGTTCCAAGTCCTGAAACTAATCACCCCAACACATATTTGGGGTTAAAAGTCACAGCCACGCTCTCACTTGACGAAGAAATCAATATGTGCATAAGGAATGCAGCTACTACATTTGATAGCTTATACATACGAGCGTGAGACAATAATGAATTAATGATGCAAACTCAGATGTAATGCCCGCGTGCTTAGCACCTTACTTTATGGCAACAAAGCGTGGACCACTTATTCTAGACACGAGTGGACACTCAAAATATTGTATCTTTTTTGTCTACCCTAAATAGTGAAACCAAGTGGCGTGACACAATTACCACCATGATGTTTTGCATCGAGCCAAGCCGCAATCCATCATGGGGATACTCAGTAGTAGATGACTGAGGTGGCTTGGACATATGAGAACACTAGAAAATAAACGCATACCCAAACAGGTGCTTTTTGGTGAACTTTCGGAGGGGAGACATGTAGGTAAACCAATGTTAAGATACAAAGATATATGTAAAACCTCAATGAACGACTTCTCCATAGACTTTCAAAAGTGTGAGGAGATGGCCGAGGATAGAAAACAACATTTAAAAACACGTTGGAAAATCAAACGACAAACGCGCAATAGTGAATGTAACCATATATGCAAGACCTCCACTCAATGTGGTAAATTGTGCCGGTCTGAAATCGGCAAGATCAGCCATGAAAAAAGACTTTTCACGCTTAAAACAGTCTGTAAAGACGGAAGGAGCCTTATATACGAGTGTATATATGCATATTTACATACATACATAGAGGTAGTCAGAATTCTAACATTATTTGAATGCAGACACAACAAGAACCACGCTACGGTAAAAATACACAGCGAGAATAAGAACTGGTGTCGTTCAGAGAATAATAGGATTGAGAACGATTCCGCTGGAGAACTGTTTGGCTCGAGTGACTATCAGATCATCCGTTAACATGTTATAGCGAGAAAGGAAGAAAACATAAGTACACGAACATACGACTACTGCCTTAGGGCAGATTTTAAGACGATAAAAGAAGCAGCGAATCACATAATCTGGAAAGATATTGTGGGTGGAACAAATGTTAAACAAGAAAGGGAGAGTTTCATAACCATTCTTGAAAAGATGAAAGAGAAATGTCTTCCTTGTAGGGAGATAAACCTAAACGGAACAAGTAGATAAATAGAGGTGTAGTTAAATGTACAAGAGCTAAATATAAAGCATGGAACAATATAGAGGGGTAGGTAAATAAAAACAAACATAATTAGAATAGTTTTGGACAAGCAAAACATGGCTCATAAAGTCAATAAAGCTGCAAAAACAAACAAACTGATACTGTGATTCAAGAACTACAGTTATGAGGAAAGACTGCAGTCTCAACAACAACAAAAAAAAAAAAAAAGGTGAACTCGAGGTGACATTCTGTAAGAACAAGAAAGCACATCCACAAATTAATTAAAGAAATATAAATATTAGATATTAAGAATTAGTTTCAAGTCAGATAGTGGTGAATGCTTTGAATACATTGCCACAGAAAATAGTGAAGTTAAGGTATATTAATGCATTCAAGAATAGATTGGACGCGCATAGTTTTCAGATCAAGGACATCCAAAAGAAACTGGTTGTAAACAGACTCTGCAGAGTCGTCTAAACCAGCATATAGACGAGTAAGTTACGTTAAGTGGTACCTTCACATCGAAGTTCGTCTGAAAAGTTCCTTGTTTCGTACTTTGATTTGGCAATCTAACAGGTCTTTATCTGTCCAACTTTTGATGTTGTCCTCCCTTTAATAGCGACGTTTTTACATCTGACACACTTGCCCATCATCCAACCTTTTCCTTTCAGTATTTTTCTCAGTTTGATTGAACCCAAATATTTGAACTGTTGGACTCTGTTGATGTTCGTCAATTCTTTTTGCCTCCCTAATTTATCCAAGACTTCCAAACTTTTATTGTTTTTTATGAGCCCCCCCCCCCCCCCCCCCCCCCCCATTCGTCTATATATGTGATCATTACATGAACAATTATATCTAATTATTTGTTTATTGGGCATATTTCTATGTCATACATCACACATAAGTACTCTCTTTTTATATTTGTATATGCCTTGCTTAAATGTCAGTATATGACTTGCTTAAATGTCAGTATATGACTTGCTTAAATGTCAGTATATGACTTGCTTAAATGTCAGTATATGACTGGCTTAAATGTCAGTATATGACTTGCTTAAATGTCAGTATATGACTTGCTTAAATGTCAGTATATGACTTGCTTAAATGTCAGTATTTGACTTGCTTAAATGTCAGTATATGACTTGCTTAAATGTCAGTATATGACTTGCTTAAATGTCAGTATATGATTGGCTTAAATGTCAGTATATGACTTGCTTAAATGTCAGTATATGACTTGCTTAAATGTCAGTATATGACTGGCTTAAATGTCAGTATATGACTTGCTTAAATGTCAGTATATGACTGGCTTAAATGTCAGTATATGACTTGCTTAAATGTCAGTATATGACTTGCTTAAATGTCAGTATATGACTTGCTTAAATGTCAGTATATGACTTGCTTAAATGTCAGTATATGACTTGCTTAAATGTCAGTATATGACTTGCTTAAATGTCAGTATATGACTTGCTTAAATGTCAGTATATGACTTGCTTAAATGTCAGTATATGACTTGCTTAAATGTCAGTATATGACTTATGTTTGTGAAAACAGATTTGACCATCCATCATTCTTCTCTTCCTGATTTTCATTTCGGATTTTTCATATTTTTTCTGTTATTAAATAAATAATTCTGGGGTGGAGAAATATAACAGGTCACGAAATTGGCTCCATCTTGGCTCCAGAATTGACAACAATGGCGATTGCTCAAAGGAAATCAGAAGGAGATTGGCAATGGCGTAGTAGAGTGTACACACACTGAGGAAACTAACACAACATTTGAGTAAACCAATACAAGGGACAATTTTGAGAACCTTTCTTTTTACTGTGGCAGCATACGACTGGGAATCATGGACAGTTACCCAAACCTCAAGGAACAAAAATTTAGTCCTTCGGATAGAAATGTTGAAGAAAGATCCCCATAATACCATAGACCCAAAAAAGAAGAATGCAGATATTCCACAAGAGTTTAACTAAGAGGAGAACTGGTTCATAAATTCCATCATGTTAAGAAAATTGTAATACGTTCTTGAGATCGAAGGCCACAACGGTCTTGACAGAACGATAATGGCAGGTATGGTGCCGGGTAAGAGAGACAGAGCAAAGTAAAAAGTAAAGTAACCCATATCATTGCTAGCGAAGGGGTATGGGATGATATCGATCTCACATTTCAAAGACTCGGCTATATGAGGACGGTAGCCATCTCCCCTCCCTCGCCGCTTTTACTTCCCGGACTGAACCGGTATCCGTTTAAGGCTGGGTCGACCCGGGTGCCGTTGCGGTCTGAAAAAAACATTTCCGCCTCAACTGGGGAATGAACTCAGGACCACTCAGATGGGAAGCCAGCGCGCTAACCACTGCTCTACGCGGCTCGATGACACCACGATGTCAAGGAATGCGCAGACATGACAGACTGGAGATGTGGCAAGAGATTCAGTTATTTCAGACGGGCTGTTGGGGGAAGCGACCTTCTACAAAGGATTAGATATAGATAGAAGAACTTAACCTTTACTTGTGTTTGACCGCTTATATTTGAACTGCAGTGCATGCTTCAAGTCTACTTTATTATACATTTTGTTTTCTCAGTGTTAATGTCTAGTCCACACACCTGATATTTGTTCTTTGCTTGAACAACTAATTCGTGTTCTTCTTGTTTACTTTCATCCATCAGAATTGAGCCATCCGCAGATATAAGATTATTTGTTGATATTATACCCGTAAAGGAGTCCTGACATTTCCACTAAATGTTACATTATGTTTTCTGTGTAAATGTTAAAAAGGGGTACAGTACGCATCCTTGTCTCACTCCTGTTTTTATATCTATATATGACAAATAAATTCTGCTATATTTTACAATTGGAGTTTACTCTGAGTACAGGATACCGTTTTCTTGTGTTTGTTTTACATCTATATTCTTGTTTTCCAAACATGCAATTAGTTTCTCATGCTCGACTCTGTCAAAGGCTTTTTTGTAGTCTGTAAATCACCCAAATGTTTTCTATAAATGTATTCGCAAGTCCCGAGTGGTCAACCGGCGTCTTTGTGTGTGAAAAGGACAAGAATAGCACCACTGCCAGACAGGAAGCATGTCGTGAGCGGCAACTAACTGTATGACACGCCATAACACTGACCATGGTTAGGTGGTTTGTTTAGAGCACCATAGATGGCATCTAGCAGGATGCGGGTCTACTTTGCCCTTATGTTTGTGTCTTTTAAGATAGACTTGCACATCGGTTACCGGCCCTCTGCGGCACGTTCCAACGCCTAGCCTAGCCCGCTAAGTTGTCAATTCCCCTCCTGGCTACATGAAGTTCACTGAAACCAGCACCAGGGTATCCGCCTATGAGAAGTACAGGTCGATTAAGAACTTGGAACTAAATGTACTTACATCAAATATTGCTTCTCATTTTCCGCTCTTGTCTAAATCCAAATTGTTCATCCTGAACGTCAATTGTCTACCCGATGTCACGTTCTCTTGTGTACAACTTTAAGTAGAATCGTAATATTTCTCATCAATATGGTTGTTCTAAAATCGAAACATGCGGTTGATTATATTGTTATCAAGATAGATCAGGTCCCTCAGTATAAATCCCGAATTGCAGATGTTAATACACATAACAGTACGTTTATCTACATTGAATTGTCTTAAAGTTGATAATATTCCTATATTTATTATACCCATCCACTTTAGGAACGAGGCTGTGTTTGCAATAATAAAAGAGAACAAAAACCATCTGAATCTTAAGTTTTACCGGCAAAATACGAACACGGCCATGGTTAAAATACACATAAATACAAATAATAATAATCAGGCTATGGTTAAACTATACGGACATAATATGTACCGTAGTTTGGCTAAAATATACATAAAAAATATTGACTCGGCTATGATTCAAGTCAAGTCCTCCCGTAACCCGTGAGGTCGCTGGGGCACACATGAAGACACCCCCACCATACTTCGTCACCGCTCTCTGTCAGCGGTCGCAGCCTGTGTCTCCTCTAGTCGGAAATTGGTCCATTCTTTTATGTTCCCCTCCCATCATTTTTTATGACGACCTCTTCATCGCCGGCCTTGTACATTTTCGTGCAGGTTCGTATTTGCAAGAATGTTTGATCTCGATACGTGGCCGTACCAAGCGAGTTGACGTCGTTCGGCCCATGCCAAGAGGACTTCAAAAGACCATATTTCTGTTTTAATTCTTTCTCGTATTTCCTCATTTGTAACTCGCTCTGTAAGATACACAAAAATAATATGAACAGGACAATGTTTAAAAAATAAAAATAAAATATAGGTCAGGCTAGAGTTAAAGTACACAGTTAGAAAATGGACAATGCTGGGCTTAAAGTACATAATTAAAATAAGAATAAGACTCTAGCAGAGATATGTACACAGACTGTACGTGTGAGCAGATCCACATTGATGTTAGTTGTCTGGGTTCATGCACGTGATTGGAGTTTCTCTTTAGGCTGCATAGGTGTGAGATTTACAGGTATTGTGTTTACAGTTATGTGTATACGAGGGGGTTTCACATTATGTGTATACATATATACATATATACGAGGGGGTTTCAAATTATGTGTATACATATATACGGTGGGGGGTTTCAAAAGAAAATCTGAAAAGACGGATATACATTAAATAAACAATGCCTTTGTATCGTGACGTGTTAATATGGTTGCTAAGGATGTCAAGAGTGTCCTGCACGTGCGATCATGGGCCAGACGAATACCATGACGTCATAATTGCAGTTAGAAGATGTCTGGCACGCGATTACATACACTAAAGAGGAGCCAGCCTTCTGTTAACCTATACAATTCATCGGTCAATGACGGTCCAGTACGATGAAGCATGCCGTTCACTCTAGCAAGTGTATGAGTAGAGTAGGACGTTCTAAAGCGGCGTTACTTCTGCTACAGATTGTTCACGTCTGGGTAAGGCACACCGAGTAGAGTGCCCACCCCCCCCCCCTCCCCCCAGAGTCGATTGCAGCTGTTGACCGCCTCGTTAAGGAACATCCCCGATCGACTATGATTATGCGACTATGACTGCGTGTCAAAGTGATCACCTTCTTCTTTCCGCTTATCATGTTTTGCCTTTCAGCGTCAGGTTATGAAAAGATCTCTAGAAAGAGCCCGACTGTGTGCCTCATGCACAGTGAAATTCACTGCCTCAAGATAGTTCCGTAAGCCATATTTTTCGTGGTCGCTATTGGCCTTTAATTCCTTTGTATCTAAATAGCATTGCTTTTTGTGAATGCTGTGTGGTGGTAGTTTTGTTGCGTGGCCAACTAATTTTAGTTCCTGTCTTTTAATGTAGTCTAATACTGGTGTTGTTCTCACCAGTATCCTGATGCCATCATTTCTGATTGTGCCTCACCTTATATTACCCAATATTACATCCAACTGATCACTAATTGCCTTATCCACCTATCGAGACATCTGCTACTGGGTTGATGTTAGATCTTCTATTTTATTTACCTCTACATCGTCAGATGGTTACTCAACTTGTTGTTTACATATGCGATCAATCTTCTGCGACTCTGTGCATGTGTATGTATTCGTGCATGTGTAAACGTGCGAGTGCGCGCGTGTGCGCATGTGTGTGTGGGGGCGTGCGCGTGCGTGTGGCGGCGTGTGCGTGTGGCGGCGTGTGTGTGTGCAACAGATGCAACAATAGGACCACATCCACAATGAATGCGTGAGGCACGAGAAGTGATCATTGTGGTCTAACGTTCAAAGGTGTAGAGCTCTCCAACTTATCGATTTGCCCATCCCAAAATTGATACCGTCCAGAAACCTGCTGTGTGACCTCCTGAGGTGGAAAGCAATATTTATCTATGTGGGTTACAGGAATGCAACAGACAATCACAGCGGAGACATAGAAGAATATGTAGCGTGCATTTATGTAACTGTGAACGTGTGTCTTTTGTGTGAGTTTGAACACGTGTTTGCTGTGTAAGTGTGAACGTATGTATGCTGTGTGAATGTGAACGCGTGTCTGTTGTGTAAGTTTGAACACATGCCTGTTGTGTGAACGTGTGTCTGTTGTGTGAGTGTTAACCTATGGATGTTGTGTCAGTGTGGACATGTGTCTGTTGTGGGGAATATGAACTTGTTTCTGTTGTGTAAGTGTGAAACGTGTGTCTGATGTGTGAATGTGAACGTGTGTTTGTTGTGTAAGTGTAAACGCGAATCTGTTGTGTGAGTGTGAACGTGTGTCTGTTGTGTGAGTGTGAACGTATGTCTGTTCTGTGAATATGAAAATGGGTCTGCTATGTGGATGTGAACGTATGTCTATTGTGTAAGTGTGAAAGTGTATCTTGTATAGCAAAGGCAGGTTTTAACAAGAGACAATGCATTTCAGTTCATCACCGATTCCCAACATCCTTTCGAACATGGTCGCTTCCCCGTTGACAGACTGTATTTCGTTGTTCTGCATAAGTGGGGCAGTACTCCATTATATGTTCTGGTGTTTGCTTGGGTTCTCTGTCATCACATGTGACGGTCTCTCTAAGACCGATTTTGTGTAGGTGGACTATGAGCCTGTAATGTGATGTTCTGAATAAAAATCAGTGTCTGCCCATCTCTATCAAGTTTGTCTATGCTGTCATTTTCTGAGCGAATAAACCATGCAACCAACCATTCATCCAACAAACCAGTCAACTAACTAACCAAGCAACCAACGATCGTAGATGACTTTTAGTTAGGATTGAGAAGTCTAGGAGAAGAATAAATAATTGCCGGATCGAATAGACTCGTTGTGACTTCGCACAGTGGAGCTTTAAACAAGTTATCACAAGGGCAGAGTCGTAGTGTAGTGACCTTACCGTCTCAGACAGGAACCTGTATTGGAAAAAACATTAGAACTTGGCCCGTTACGAGTTCGGCTTGCGTGAACCTCCCAAGGGCATAGGAATCGTGCTGACTTGGTCATCGGATCGACAAAGTACTCACTCGGTCCCACCTAGTCACGGTGGGGCACACAGTACTGTAGCATTCTAGCGGTATGTAGCAAACATGCCAATGGGGGTTAACAATGGGGGTTAACGAAACGACATTACCTTTCAAATAAATTGTGAAGCGAGAGGCGCCTACGCGTTCACATAGGTGCATAAAAGAATGGCTGGATTAAATTGCTATGAAATTGTCTAATGTAAGCCCCCATTCTTTTGCCACTAACCTCACCATACAAACATAATTGTTGCTAAAAACGACCCTGCAGAGGAGCAAATAACTACTTCGATACAGACTTCCTGCAAGGCTACCTGCAGTGGTTGCTCTTGGTGTATCGTTCAGACCGAAAATTAAATACAACGAAAAGTAAGACAATGTGAATTTCAATTTACAGGTTTGATTTCATGGGTTCAATTTCTTAGGCATGCAGGTGTTTCTGACGCCGGATCCTATCGTTTGACCTCGAGGTCCAACATTCTTAGGTATGTTGGTGTTTGTGATGCCGGATCCTATGGTTTGACCTCGAGGTCCAACAATCGTAGGCATGTAGTGTTTGTGACGCCGGATCCTACGGTTTGACTTCCTGGTCTAACAATCTTAGGTGTGTTGGTGTTTGTGACGCCGAATCCTACGGTTTGACTTCCTGGTCTAACAATCTTAGGTGTGTTGGTGTTTGTGACGCCGAATCCTACGGTTTGACTTCCTGGTCTAACAATCTTAGGTGTGTTGGTGTTTGTGACGCCGAATCCTACGGTTTGACTTCCTGGTTTAACAATCTTAGGTATGTTGGTGTTTCTGATGCCGGATCCTTTGGTTTGACTACCTGGTCCAACAATCTTAGGCATGTATGATCTTTGTAGGCATGAAAGAAACGATCCCTCAACCTCTGAACTTCCTGCTGACAGTGAGTGACTATGCCGGATCTTCGTTTCGTTATTGAGCCTTTCAAGGTTAAACAACTGAGCAGACGATCCAGTGTGACAGCGGATTCCTTCATTTGCGTTATCAAATGGGGACGTCAGTAGCAGAGAAAAAACGATTTCGAGAAATGCCATGGCTAGGACGCAGTCTTGTTTAATACCATTCCGAACACCAATTGGTTGGGACATACAATAAAAGCCAAAAAACGGAAAGTTTTGTCGGACTCAGTGGTCTCAAAGGTGTTCGCCTCGGGTGCCAGAGTTCACAGGTTCGAATCACTGTGGAAACCGGGACTTTTTCACTTGGGTCTTCTAGTAAAAATTCCCTTTATCTCCAGGTGTAGCGACCTGCATTTGACAGTCCTATAAACCCTATACATTTATCCACAAGTGGACCTGGAAATTTGAAATAAAAATCTTCACGATAATTTCTGTGATGAGATAATTTGAGAATTGGAACATTGACCAATGAACTCTTTGATCGCACGATTCACGTTTTCATTATTCTTATATTAAACTTCAGCTTTCACTGCTGCCAAGTACAATACATACCTGCCACTCGTAATCCTTCTGTATTGATGTGTGAGTGTATTTAGAATGCATTTCCCTCAGGTCAGGTCAGGTCAGGTCATCTCGAAATCGGTTAGGTCGTTAGGGCATCCTCACAACCCCACGCCACCCTTCTCTGTTAGTGGCCGCTGCCTGTGACTCTTCTGGTCGGAGATTGGTCCATTCTTTTATGTTGTCCTCCCACCTCTTTTTGGGACGGCCTCTTCGTCGTCTGCCTTGCACCTTTCCGTGGAGTATCGTATTTGCAAGACCATTTGATCTCGATATGAGACCGTACCATGCGAGTTTCCTTCTTTCCTTAGTTACTAAGAGGTCTTCAAAAGGCCCTATTGCTGTTGTAATTATATCTCGTATTTCTTCATTTGTAACTCGATCTTTGTACGTGACGTTTAAAAGTCTTCTGAAACATTTCATCTTCAAGGCCTGTATCCTTCGCTGAAGGTCAGCTGTAACTGTCCATGTCTCACAAGCATAGAGGAATATTGACAGAACCAGTGTACGCATTAATCTGATTTTCGTGCATATGGCTTACCGTTTATATTACCATATTGTGTTAAGCCGTGCAAGCGCCGCTAGTGTCTGTGCTATTCTGGACTACACCTCACATTTTGATCATCACTGACAATTATCTTCAATCTCTGAAAAGAGTTGTTTATTGCTCTCTGACTTACAGTGGACGTAGCTGTTCTGGAGAGTGATCAGAAGAGAAATGAATTCTTCCACATTTGCAGTCTGTAGCGCATTCTTTTTATCCACTTGCATGACCAGGCCTCAAACCACGGACAAGCTTCGAAATCACACCCACCATGCTAAACTGTTTCCTAGTTGCCCTTGTTGGACATATGACCTGCCTTGCAGAGAACTTCTCTCCCATCAACAGATCTTAAGAACATGGACATTAATGGTGGGAAGCAACCTTCTCCATCATAGTCCAGTCTTCCGGCCGTTCTCGTCCAGTTGGTTAGATCAAATTAGAAAAAAAACATCATCCTAATTTTATGCAGCCTGGGACTCATGTCAGTCATCGTGATCATTTTCGGTTGACGCGATATGCACGTGTCGCCCATGCGAACTACGTACCTAGCCACTTAAGGCAGGATGGCGAAGAATGGAACTGCTTCAGAAAAAAGGTGAGACTTGCGCAATAAAGTCTTTAACACTTCATCGTGACAGAAATGTCTGCTGTGGAGCTGCAAATAAATACTTTTTGTTACTTTAGGTCATAAATGACGATAGTTGCAGCACTACTTTTTTCTGTAAGACACTTCACACTCACCAACATCCTGTGTATCCCTCCATTTAGTCATGGCATAAATGGCGATAACACCAACACCGCACTTCTCTGAAAGACACATCTCACTAAAACCATTTTCTAGTTTGCTCAACAACGTAAACTTGTCTGTATTGAAACAAAAATACTTCCCACATTTGTTATCACTTTTACGATTGTGTTAATACGCCATGATCTCTGACATTTTGAACATTATCTTCCCACCATATGGCCCAAAATGAGCATTCAATACATACGAACCAGCGCTCTGGGTTCTGTAGTGTTTTTCCGACCTGAGAGATTTACGGGTTTATTTGTATTTCTGAAAAGAAAGCCTTAACCAGAACTGGATGAGATATAACGCGTGCATTTCTCAAATGCTGAATTTGATAGTTAATTCTTCATCTATTCATAGGAAAGAACAGTTGTAACTATATACTTCCCTATATTAATTAAGTGGAATACACTTCCCAATTCTATTTAGTGGAATACACTTTCCAATTCCATTTAATGGAATACACTTTCCTATACTATTTAGTGGAATACACTTCCCTATTCTATTTAATGGAATACACTTTCCTATACTATTTAGTCGAATACAATTCCCTATTCTATTTAGTGGAATACATTGTGCTGCATTGTTTAGGGGAAACACTTTCCGATATTGTTTAGGGGGATACATTTTCTTATATTATTTAGTGAAATACATTTTCCTATATTGTTTAGGGGAATACACTTCCCTAAACTATTTATTGAAATACACTTTCTCATATTGTTTAAGGGAATACATTTCCCTGTACTATTTAGTTGTTGTTATCACATAGCTGATGAGCAAGCCCGCTCTTGGCAGCCTAATGCATTCTTATATATATACATACAGGTCTTTTTCAGTTGTTTCACTGTTCCGTACAATGTGTTGGTAATTGTCGACAGTGCTTTTAAGAATATTTTCCTCATGTCCACAAGCGCCTTGCACTCAATAAGTAGATGTCGAACTGTTTCATCAGGATGAGAGCAATGCCTGCACAGAGGCACTTGCTGGGGATTGATGTGGTTCAAGTGGCTATTGACTCTGTTTCGGAACTGAAAGATGAGACTTTGATCTCTTCTATGTAGTTTGTTTATGTCATCGTTACTTTTTGGCTATGACATTTTGCTAAATACACTGCAACCTGTTGTTCCCGTCGCCCACCTGTTGATCCAGATTTCCAGAGTATTATTCTTAATAAATTCTTTTACTGAGTAGTTACTGCAGGGTCTATAAAATGGTTGTTTCGAGACGCCTGTCTTTGCCAATCCGTCATCCATCTCGTCCGGTTCCTTAGAAGCCCACTATGCCTAGGGATCCATTGAAAGGTGACATGTATCAAACTGTATAAAGCCTTAGTTATACCTAGACTAGAGTACTGTGTACAGGTGTAGCGTCCTTATCATAGAGGGGATATGAACATGCTGGACAGAAAATCAAAAAGAGCGACAAAGCTGATAGTGGGTATCCAGAATTACAGTTATGAGAAACGACTAAAAAAAAACACGGCATACAGTATCTAGAAAAGAGAATAATTCGAGGTGACGTAATACAGGTTTATACAATGATCAGAGGAACGGATAGATTACACTATAACAAGTTTATCAAAATACAGCCACCCAAAAGAACACGAGATCATAGCTACAAATTAACTAAAGAGAAGTCCAGATTAGATATTAGGAACTATTTTTTTAGTCAGCGAGTGGTGAATGCTTGGAATGCATTGCCACTGGAGGTGGTGGAGGCAGGGATAATTTATGCATTTAAAAATAAATTGGATTTCCATAGCTTTTATAGCAAGGTAATGTAAATTAAACTGGTTGAATACAGACTCTGTAGAGTCTTCTAAACCAGTATAAAGACATTATTAAGTTAAGTTAAGTCAAAGCAAATTCGTGTATTCTGATATAGTAAAAGTGAAAAACAGCGAAGAAAACGATTAGTTCAATGTGTGTGCATCGTTTCCCCGATACTATTATGCATTTTGTTTGACATGCCTGGTGTGTCTTTGATGTCAATACACATAACACTGACCTTCGTGGCCCCATAATGTGTTATTGTTTACGCTGTGGAATATAAAACAGCCATTATTCAAATCGTGAAAAAACCTCTAGAGGAAACGCCCACATTTCCACCACTTTCCATCCAATAATATCGTGTTTATTAAACAACTGTTGAGAAACTACCAGAATAATAATCAACAGTGTAGCGACAACTAACGTAAAGTCATGGACGTTTTGAGAAATATGACCAAACATGTACGTGGAATGTTGATATGGGGTGTGTTGAGGTATTGTGTACACACGTCTGTTGTGTTGAGGTGTGGTCTATTGAGGTATAGTGTACACACGGCTGGTGTGTTGAGTTGTGGTCTGTTGAGATGGTGTGTGTTGAGATGAAGTGTGTTGAGATGTAGTGTGTTGAGATGTAGTGTGTTAATATTTAGTGTGTTGAGATGTAGTGTGAGATGTAGTGTGTTGAGATGTAGTGTGTTGAGATGTAGTGTGTTGAGATGTAGTGTGAGATGTAGTGTGTTGAGATGTAGTGTGTTGAGATGTAGTGTGTTGAGATGTAGTGTGTTGAGATGTAGTGTGTTGAGATGAAGTGTGTTGAGATGTAGTGTGAGATGTAGTGTGTTGAGATGTAGTGTGTTGAGATGTAGTGTGTTGAGATGTAGTGTGTTGAGATGTAGTGTGTTGAGATGAAGTGTGTTGAGATGTAGTGTGTTGAGATGTAGTGTGTTAATATTTAGTGTGTTGAGATGTAGTGTGTTAATATTTAGTGTGTTGAGATGTAGTGTGTTGAGATGTAGTGTTTTGAGATGTAGTGTTTTGAAATGTAGTGTGTTGAGATGTAGTGTGTTCATATTTATTGTTTTGAGATGTAGTGTGTTAATATTTAGTGTGTTGAGATGTAGTGTGAGATGTAGTGTGTTGAGATGTAGTGTGTTGAGATGTAGTGTGTTAATATTTAGTGTGTTGAGATGTAGTGTGTTAATATTTAGTGTGTTGAGATGTAGTGTGTTGAGATGTAGTGTTTTGAGATGTAGTGTTTTGAAATGTAGTGTGTTGAGATGTAATGTATTGAGATGTAGTGTGTTCATTTTTATTGTGTTGAGATGTAGTGTGTTAATATTTAGTGTGTTGAGATGTAGTCTGTTGAGATGTAGTGTGAGATGTATTGTGTTGAGATGTAGTGTGAGATGTAGTGTGAGATTTAGTGTATTGAGATGTAGTGTGTTGAGATGTGGTGTGGGGAGATGTAGTGTTGTCCCTACTATGTTGTATATTTAGCTAAACGTCCCGTTACCCCCATGGGATTAATGCAATCATCACCAATCTCCTTCTCTTATCGCCCCTTGTTTCTGTTATCACCCTTGCAGGAATCATGTACCAAATCTATTACACGTCTCGAGGGTGAAGGTTTAAGCTTCGCTGTTTTACGTAACGTTCTGACGTGATGCCTTTACGCTCTGACGTGATTGTGCCACAACGCCCCCCCCCCCCCCCAATCCCCCGCCCCATACGTGTGTCTCAAATGCGGCAGAGCCTGCCGTGTCGGGATTTGACTTCACAGTCATATGAGATGACGCAGCACAAGTCTGATGCTGTCGCGATATTCGTCTGTGTCAAGACAACTACTACATGCGCAGAACTGTTCAGTTACCTTTTAAACAGAGCACATATGTTGGCCTGTATATTTCTACTTCATCTGAGGCCCGTGGCACATACACAAGTAAATGATTCACAATATATTAACCCTCCCTCCTTGGATCTCACAAAATGAAATGATCTCCAAAAACCAGCCCCCAAAATGGCTATAATATCTCCATGCAGAGATCGCAAAGTATCACTTCAGACAACCACCCATTAAACAGTGCACTAAAGATGCACATAAGTGAACACACTCAATTATAAATGGAAATCTAGGAATACAAAAACTACTACCCCGGTAGAAAGTGGGGGTGAACAAACAGTGGTTGGAGTAAGCTAAACATGTCCATCAAATCAAAAAGAGGAAGATGAGGAGCTGATTAGTAGCATAGAACAGGTAAGAACGGGGATTTCAGAGTTACAACCTTTGGTTAAGTACGTAACTGACAATGTTTTGGTTCAACACGTAGAAGCAGCTACCACAGGTAAAAACACACTAGACCTAGCTTTTACTACAGAGGAAAATATGATTGAAAACGTTACCGTTGGGGAACTGTTTGGCTATCAGAACTGGCCATCAGATCATCCGTTGGGATCTTATAGCAGGAGAAGAAGTAAACATAACAGAACGCGGACATACGACTACTCTAAGGCAGATGTTAAAAAGATTAAAGAGGCAGCGAGCCACACAATCTGGAAGGATATTGTCGGAAGAACATATGTTGAACAAGAATGGAAGAGTTTCAAAACAGTTCTAGAAAAGCTAAAAGAGGAATGGGTTCCATGTAGGGAGGTAAACCACAAGCGTCAAAAGTGGATAACTAGATTGGTAGTTAAATGTAGATCTAAAAACTAAGCATGGAAAAAAGATATAGATGTAGGTAAATCAAAAGAAACATATTTAAAATATTTGCACAAGCAAAACATAGCTCAAAAAGCGAATAAAACAGCAAAATTACTCCGAAAAAAATTGCTCACAGGATCAAAGCTTCTTTTCTTAAATTAGAAATAAACAAAGAATGAAAGACAAAGTAGGCCCTCTTATAGACAGTACAGGGAAAATAATAAGTGAGAATAGGGAGGCAGCTAATCTACTCAATCAGTACTTTGGCACAGTCTACACAAAAGAGGATTGCTCCAAGATCCCAGAACCTATAGATATTTCCCAAAGAGACATGGATACAGAGAGATTAAGATCAATCAGTATTACAGAGGAAATGGTTTTCAACAAATTACAGGGGTTGAAAGTGGATACATGTCCAGCTCAAGAAGGTATCCATCCAAAATTGCTGTTTGAAATTGGAGACCAACTAGGAAAACCATTGGCTATAGTATGTTCTCAATCACTTACAAAATATATTGTTCCACGGGATTGGAAAGATGCAGGAGTGATTCCCTTATTCGAAAAGGGCCAAAAAACAGATTCAGCGAAATTGTAGACCGGTGAGTTTAACGAGCATAGTCTGTAAATTGTTAAAGTCAATAATCAAAGAAAACATTGTAATGCATTTAGACAGGTTTATTCTAATCAGAAATAGTCAGCATGGGCTTACTAGAGGGAGATCATGCTTAACAAATCTATTATAATTCAAGCAGGAGGTTACTAAAATGTTTTAAAAAAGGGAGCCAGTGGATGTTATTTATCTAGATTTTCCTAAAGCCGTTGATAAAGTACCGCATCAAAGATTATTTCGAAAGTTAAAATCACATGAAGTAGGTGGGGTAGTTACCAAATGAATTGAAAATTGGTTAACTGGAAGGAGGGTTGAGAGGTGGCATAAATAAAGAATACTCTGATTGGTGCGAAGTAAAAAGTGGAATGGCACAGTGCTCAGTTTTGGGATCAATTTTGTTCTTAATATATATACATGTACATGATTTGAACGATATCGGATCCATGATTGCAAAGTTCGCTGATGACAAAAAACTATGCAGTAGTGTCTCATCTAAAGCAGAAGTGGATATATTGAGGTCGGATTTCGAAAAAATTCGATAACGGTCTGCGAGCTGGCAAATTAAGTTTAATGTAGATAAATATACAGTCATTCACATGGGCAGATTAAAAATAAAACATAATTACAGAACAGGCGAGAACAATATTAGAATGCTAGAAAAGGAACGGGACATAAGGGTTATAAAAGATCATACAGGTAATGTGAGTGAGCAAGTCCAGGTAGCAGTGCAAAAGGCAAATGCAATGTAAGATGTGATAAAAAGAAATATTAAACATAGGAGCAAGGAAGTGATAGTCAAACTGTATAAAGCATTAGTTAGTCCTAGATTGGAGTACTGTATACAGGTGTGGAGTCCTTATAGTAGAGGGGATATAAACATGCTGGAAAGGATACCAAAAAAGAGACAAAGCTGATAGTGGGATTCCAGAATTACAGTTATGAGGACAGACCCAGAAAAACCGGCGTATGGTATTTTAAAAAAAGAAGAATTCTAGGTGATTTAATACTGGTTTAGAAGACTCGTCAGGGTCTGTAGACAACTAGTTACATTTGCATTACCCTGTTCTAAAAGCTTTTTGCATCCAATCTATTCTAAAATGCATTCACTGCCTCTGCCTCCATTACCTCCTGGGACAATGCATTCCAAGCATTCACAATTCTCTGACTAAAAAAAAAATGTATAATATCCCAGCTCGACCTTTCTTTAGGCAATTTGTATCTGTGCCCCCTAGTTCTCGTTGGTGGTTGTATTTTGAAGAAAAAACAAACTGTTATAGTCTAATTTAACCTTTTCTGTGATCATCTTACAAACCTGTATCGTCACCTCGAATTCTTATCTTTTCTAAACACTGTAGGCCGGTTTTTCTGAGTCTTTTCTCATAACTGTAATTCTGGAATCCCACTATCAAATTTGTCGCTCTTTTTTGTATCCTTTCCGGCATGTTTATATCTCCTCTATGATAATGACTCCACACCTGTACACAGCACTCCAATCTAGGTCTAGCTATTGCTTAATTCAGTTTTACTATCACCTCTTTACTTCTTTGTCCAATATTTATTTTATCATACGTAACATTGCATTTGCCTTATTCACTGCTACCTGGAGTTGATCTATGATCTGTATGATCTATTTTAACACCTAGTTCCCTTTCCTTATCTATCGTTTTAATATTGTTCTTGCCCATTCTGTAATTATGTTCCATATTGGATCAACCCATTTGGACGACTGTACATTTATCTATATTAAACCCCATTTGATATCTCACAGACCAATCTCGAATTTTATCTCCATTTGACCTGAATATATCCACTTCTGCTATAGATGAGATACTCCTGCATAGTTTTGTGTCGTCCACAAACTTTTCAATCATGCATCCCATATCAATGTCCAAATCGTTTATGCATATATCAAGAACAATATTGGTCACAAAACCGAGCCCTGTGGCACTTTTTACTTCAAACCACTCAGAGTACTCCTTATTTATGCCCACTCTCTGCCTTGGATACGGATTGGATAGGATACACGCTACGGAGATCATCATCAATCGTGGCCAGGAGGTCCTGCCATGAACACTAGAGGAGAAGGGAAAGAGAGAAAGACACAGAAACACGAGAAAACACTGAGAAATGAACTTTTGTCTATGGACCTCACTGGAGAAAGTAATGGCAGATCAAGAACAAAGATAAATGGTCCCAAACTGGTAAAATATCTACGAGAAAAAATCACAGAGTAATCAGAATAGAAAGCTACAAGGTCCACAAAGGTAAGTGTATCAAATTCTCGATCTTACATCCATCCATTATTCATGCTTTGTCGCAAACGTTTTGGTCAACTCAGATAAAAGAAAGGCTCCAAAGATCTTGACATAGGTTACCGTACTGACCCCTTCTACTGGTTAATGATCTTTGATATTTGGACAGATGAACGAAAAAACAGATTGACATATCGACAGACAAGACTTTGAAGCTATCAAATAGACCAACATATGGCTAGACATATAAACAAATATATATATATATATATATAGCGAGAGAGAGAGAGAGAGAGAGAGAGAGAAGCAGACGGACAAATAGACGAACATATAGACAGACAACCAGACAGACATAAATATAAGCAAGCTGATAGAGGTACACACAGATAGACATATAGCCATACACTTAGACATACAAACAAATAGGTAGACAGCGTGTAATACATATATGTATGTATGTATCTATGTATGTGTGTGTGTGTTTATACATATATATATATATATATATATATATATGGACAGACGGACTATTAGTCAGACTTGAGATATACACAGGCAGATAAATGTCAGTTATGTGAACAAATGTGCATATATCTCCATCGATAACATTACAAGTCTTTAATATATTTGTGGTAAGCCTTCGCCTTTTTATGATATTGACATCGTATTTATGGAGATCTTCAGCACCGGAAATAACTTTTTATTTAGGTCGAAATGGCGGTCATGTTGATTCAAGGCGGTTACAATTCTGAATCGATGGGCTGGTTTACTTTGGAGTTATTCAGGTCTTTGTGAGGCCAATATATAAGGTCCGTGCTGAGAATTTGTTCTACTATAGGATGTTTGAACTTGTAAGAGATAATGTCAAGAGAATGCAGTTACATTTACTAATAAATGTTGTGTGATTCGCTTTGTGGGCCGTGAGAATAGTTTTTCAGTTGTCCTTGTTTCGCGAATAACTGCAACAAATTTCTTCATTTCTCTTTATCTTTCTCAGAGAAATTGATATTTTTTGTGTGCTGCATTTTTATTAAATTAGCGATTGATTAGCTCAGTGGTAGAGCACTCATTTTTCGTGGCAAATGTACAGGGTTCAACTTCCGCTACTAACAGATCAAGTCGTCCCAGCTGTAAATGGGTACCTGGATATGACAGGAAAATGGAAGGGTGAAAGGGAACTGGCTAAACCACCTAACAAAGGTTTTCTTAGTAGAATGGGAAAAAATAAATGACAAAAAAATTTTAAAGTTGATTAAAGCTAAGTTTAATCACAATTTGTATATGGGTATGGTCAGATACCGCACCGAGACTAGAACACAAACAAAACCTACGTTACAACCAACAGGCATTCATCAGGGACAATAAATAACAACAATACTGAACTAGCAATGCAACAAATAAGGAAAAAATTGTCTACTTATCTGAAAGTAGATCCAGTCTGTCTAAGCGACTGGTTGGGTCGGAAGCTCGACTGAAAATTCATAGTAGAATCAACACTTACACTTCATCCACAAAAGGCAGCGTCTTCTATCGGGCTTCTTTTACGCTTAGGAAAGGCAGTCGCAAAATAGCTACTGCTCATAACCCCATCTATTGCACAAGCTGATGAGCGTTGACGGTCTACTAAGTTTCAATAGAAGTTGTAAAAATACGGCCCGAAGTATTTACATATATTATTAGCTACTTTAATACTTGAAGCGTGGTATTCAACCAGGGAAGGTTGCCTGATGCCAGATATCAAAAATATGATGTAATATGTGCCTGTCTTTCGCCTTGGAGTACCATGTCGGTCCAAAGGCGGGGTGCAGATCATCTCTCCGTCTCTTAAACGGGTGCTGTGCTTGTGGTTGTAGTCGTATGATCATCAGAAAGAAGCTCTATTTGACCAAACTATCGTTAGTTATACGGACTACATAGCCAGCCAGTCTGTACTTTCGTATTTATCCATTAAATGATTAGCTAGAGAATCATTTATATGTATGTATGTACTTCCTGTCGAGCGCAGGGACTGGCCGTTGACACGTCAGCTTCGGATATTCTGTGATATTTCATTTTCTTTCAAAACTCGAATGAGTTCAAGAAGTGTTGTATCGACGAACCAACACATGAGGACCGTACTACAATTATTATATGTGAAACAAGATACACCTATTTGATAATATGCCGACGAGGAGGCAGACAGACTGGCAAAAGAAGGTGCAAGGCTACCACAAACAGATACCAGTATGACGTACGAAGAGTCAAAACGGCTTATCAAAGCCAGGTACATTACCAAATGGGAAACCGAACATACTGGTTACACCAAAAACGATGCCTATTACCAGTTGAACCGAAGAGAGCAGGTCGTTGTCTTCAGACTTCGCACTGGCCACAATAGACTGAGGTACCACCTATTCAACAAATTGAAGATAGGGTGTACCGACGAATGCCCGTGCGGTACGGGTAAAATGACCACTGAACATTTGCTGCAGAACTGCCCGACATACGGGGATCAGAGAGAGCAGATGTGGCCATTGCCAGTGGAACTGCAAGACAAGCTCTATGGTAGTGGCGAGAGTCTCAGGATGACCGCCGCTTTTTTCGAAAAAATAATGGTTACTGTCTGACTGTGTACGCAGAAGAAGAAGAAGACGATAATATGCCGTATTCTAGTTGTGGTCGAACTCTAAGCCTATCGTCTTCTATTCCCGACAACGCGTGAGCACAAAATCGCTGGGTCGTGCAGCGCATATGCACACTTACTCTCGAGGCACTTAGACCGGAGGTGTGCAGGGATCACTCGTTACCATTGGAGGTGACAAGACGTCTTACTTAACTCGGAGTCTTTGTCAGTGAGAGTCCCAAACAAACGTACGGAAAGGAAAGGGGTAAGAGAGGTGGTAAAAGAAAAAGTAGAATGACAAGAACAGGGAAAGCATTTTTAGATTTTCCCTGCCCTGCTTAAGCCCAGCCAGCTAACCAGGAAACTCGTCACTAGGCTACCACGACAGCAAATGTGCTGGGGGATGTAGACCGCACAAATCACGGCGAGGCACTTGAGCAGCCGTGGGCATCCACTGCACCGGAGTCCTTATCCCGTCGTCCTAACTTGTCTTGCCACTGGTTAAAGTTAAACTCGGACGAGAGAGTGAGGTCGACAAACTGCGCAACCCTTTCTCACTTAAATCAAATTTATTGCGCAAGTCATTATCTTTTCATGTATCCAGTACTAACACAGTCGAGTCTTGTGACGACGAGCGAGAGGCGAAGCGGAGAGTGTAAGTCCGCTGACAAGCTAAACTACAGTCAAAAAGCTGCGTCAGTTGCGGGACTCCTGGCTGAGCAATAAAGCGGATGAGACACATGGATACATGCTAATCATGATCAACCTCACGCCAAGCGAACTTAACCATGCTTTAACTGCCTGCGAGTATGCAGATCTCAAATCGGACTCGTCAGCTATCTCTGCATCCATCCACAACCCGGAATTACAGAATACTCGACTGGAAGTACTGGCTAAGTGTAACAAGAAAAAGTTCTCATCACTCGTGAAGGACGAACAACAACAATATGTATAACTGGCGTAGAGTGGCCGTATGGCAGATAACGTGCTTTATAGCTTCGTGATAGGAAAACTCAGAGAGGCAGTTGACGAACTGCAGGAGGATCAGACTGGTTTTCGACCGCAGCGGTTGTGCATCGACAAGATCTTCACGCACTTAATAATTATAGAAGAGTCCGTAGCGATGCAATCACTGAGATTTTTAAAAGGCATTTGAAGACAAGATACACAGACCATCACGTTGGAACATTGTAATTATCTAAGTCTTCCCAATCAAGTGTGTAACGGCCATAAAAGCACTATACTCTAATTGACAGTGTTGTGTGCGGCCCACTGTCGAGAAAGCTGAATGGTTTAAGAAGCCGGGTTGCATTATGTCTCAGTGCTATTCGGAGTGACCATAGACTTCGGTTATGCGAACGTCCACACACAACAGCCAGCTCAGCATTCAGTGGATAGATGATAAACTCATAGAGGACGTAGATATCGCAGATGATCTGGCACTCTTGAGTTTTAATATTGAAGAAGAGCAGGAGAAGGTAGACCAACTCTGCCACATAGCCAAACAGATAGAGCTTGAGATGAATACCTGCAAAACTGAAAGAATGAATCTCACATCACACCGATGTCTAGCTCAATGCACTACTGATACAGAAAGTTGAGAATTTCACCCATCTGGGCAGTAGAAGAACGCAAAATGGTGATGATACACAGCAAATTCTCCCTCGAATCGTTTTGGCATCAACTGCCTTCAACCAATTAACGAATATTCGAAGATCTACATCACTGAGTGAAACGCGTCAAGCTCAGGATACTTACGTCTAATGTTATCTCAGTGCTCTAATATGGTTGTGAAAGCTGGAAAATGATAATGACGCTTGAAAATAGATTGAATGCATTTAAAACTAAATGCCTCAGATGTTTACTGGGCATTGGCTTGAAAGAATTCATGACTAACGAGCATGTGCGATTACTGTCAAATCAAACGAGCATGTGCGATTACTGTCAAATCAAACGAGCATGTGCGATTACTGTCAAATCAAACGACCATGTGCGATTACTGTCAAATCAAACGAGCATGTGCGATTACTGTCAAATCAAACGAGCATGTGCGATTACTGTCAAATCAAACGAGCATGTGTTTCGGGAAGAACAATAATATGCTCCAGCTACGGGCGATTATGTGGAAACTTAGTAGCGAAAGGAAGCGGGGTAGATCCAGAGAGACTCAATGCAGAACTATCATCAGGGAGGGTGCAACATTTGGGGCCATGCAAGAAATACAGTGAGCGTTAGCGGACCGATCGAACTGGGTAATTTTGAGTTGTCATTTTTAGCGTTGAAAGACCAGAGCGAGAGATAATGATTATTTTCTTGGTAAACAGTAAATTTCAATGTTGTTAGATTTTGTTTAATATTCAAGAAACTAGCTAATGGTAGCTTGAACAACCTCATTGAACTATTAATTTCACGGTGTTCATTAGGAACTATTTTTTTAAAAATATCACAGTAGATGTATTCTTTGATTCTGTTTGTGGTGTAACTCCAAAGTGAAGACATATGTCCACCACTCATTGTATCAGATGTCCAACACTAATTGTATCAGATGTCCAACACCCATTGTATCAGATGCCCATCACTCATTGTATCAGATGTCCACCACTCATGGTGTTAGCTTCACTCTATACAGCCATACATGTACAGTTCATATCTATTTTATTGTTAATCTATTCCCAGTCTGGCTATTCCTATCAGCGTGAAGTCTGATTTTCAGGACTTGTTTACTTGATATTAGGATAACAAATTGTCAAGGTTCTCTGATTGATTATGTGCATTATTTGTCTGCATAAAAATGTACGCTTGTTTTGGGCCAATGCTGATTTGCGCAATTATGTTACAGCCTAGTATCCATATCATTATCATAGATGTTACAGCCTAGTATACGTATCATTATCGTGGGTGTTACAATGACATAACAATGTTGAAACGATATGTAACAAATAAATCAGCTTCATCCATGTACAACTGTAGTGCCTGTCACTTCACCTTCTTTTATGTTGTTCGTTGTGCACCTTACTCTAGTGCAGACGCATACATGAAGTGTAGCCGATGACACGAACAAACAACCTCTGCTAATCTTCATACGTTTGCATCTTAATATGCCTTTAGCTTATTTCTTTCACAGACAGAACCAAACGAACTCTTACGACTCTGCTGTCTGTCACTGTCATCGTATATTGGTCTTTGGCCGCTTGAATATAGCGGTTCATGTACTTTATTCAATTCTAGTTCTTGTGCTGGGAAATGCCTGGCTTCTGTTATTATGTTGTCCACGCAAAAGTTGAAGACGACTTGCCTGTTGTTGTTTCAGAAGCATTAGTTCTTATTACATTTATGTTCTAATGTCACATCGCTTTTAAGTTATCTAATAAGTGATTTTGTATTCCGCTGTTCTTTAGTATTATCTAAAATATATTACTAAACAAATTATAATTAATAATTAATTTTACAAATTAATAATCAAATCTTTATCTCGGTGCGCAGTTGTTATGTTTGGATACTGCGTGCAGTATTATATTGTTCTTTCGACCAATTGTTTTAAGGAGTAGAACATATGCACATCACATTACCGAGGATCTTTGTAGTTCAAAACTCACGATACATGACGTCACTCTTCGAAGCACATTACAATGTTGCATTCTAAAGGGTGAGGATCGTTGGTAATAGGCGACAGTAGAGCTATGATGATAGCTCGAGGCCATACACGTGACAACGACACATTATTCATTTTCTGACTGGAACTTCAGTTGTGTTTTTAATTACCAAAACAACAAGCGATAACTTGACATGTCCGTCTAGATGGAGGGGGGAATTCAACTTTCAACCACAAATCCAGTCCTTTTGGTTATATCTGGTCTTATTTATTATATTTATCGTGTTTCATCGGCCTAGTGTTATTGTAAGCAACTATCACAGTGATCATATGTTAGGTTGACCTAATGTTACAGTAACCTAATGTTACAGTTACGTAATGTTACAATGACCTAATGTTTGCATGAATACAACTGATTTATTTGTTCAATATCGGTGCGGTATTGTTGTAAACAATCTATTTATCGTTTATGCACCGCGACACATGAGGCTTCAACAAGGACTTTCCCATATGTTTCTGTATTTGGCAACCTTTCGCGCAGTGCCAAATTTCAGCGATGCGCATCGCAGCTACTCCTCTATTGTGCGTCTTCAAGTAGTTTAAGACAAGCAGGACGGCAACTTCATATTAAATGGCGCGACAGGTACTTGAACATAGAGACACACCCACATATTTGGGCATTGGAATAGACCGCACATTATCGTACAAGCCACATTGCAATGCGGTAAAACAAAAAGTCAGTGCAAGAAATAACATAATTCGCAAGCTAACAAACACTGCATGAGGAGAATCTCATATATACTATATCTCAGAGGCAGAGTATGCGGCACGGGTACAGAATGCATCTACACACACGAACCAGGTCGATGTGACGGTAAATGAGACATGCCGAATTGTAACAAGATGCCTTAATCCAACACCAACGGAGAAAGTCTATGCAATCGCTGGTATCGCATCTCCGGATTTTTAGAAGATATGTTGCGTCTGAAGTTGAGAGACAAAACAGTCCTGTGACCAGAGACATCCTCTTTATGTCCATGCAGAATATGACTAAAATTAAGCACCCGTTTTCTGCGAACTGTACAGCTCTCAGAACAGAGCCCCGAGAGAGACCGCATAGAAAAGTCGAGCCATAAGAATGGTGAAGGTTGGATGGAGATCAAAGAAGAACCCGCGCCAGGACATGATTTGTCATACACTACGTGGGGATCTCCGATCAGGTTAAGAACAGGTGTGTCCAGGTGTGGGTCTAACCTGAACAAGTGAGGATTTGGAGACAATGAATAGTGCGAATGTGGGGTCATCCATGACCAGGGACACCTGATTATATGTCCTAGGATGCAGGAACACTCTACAATAGAGCACCTGATGGTGGAAAATGTGGGGTCGTCCATGACTAGGGACACCTGATTATATGTCATAGGATGCAGGAACACTGTACAATGGAGGACCGGATGGTGACAAATGTGGGGTCGTCCATGACCAGGGACACCTGATTATATGTCCTAGGATGCAGGAACACTCTACAATGGAGGACCTGATGGTTGCAAATGTGGGGTCGTCCATGACCAGGGACACATGATTATATGTCCTAGGATGCAGGAACACTCTACAATGGAGGACCTGATGGTGACAAATGTGGGGTCGTCCAAGACCAGGGACACCTGATTATATGTCCTAGGATGCAGGAACACTCTACAATGGAGGACCTGATGGTGACAAATGTGGGGTCGTCCAAGACCAGGGACACCTGATTATATGTCCTAGGATGCAGGAACACTCTACAATGGAGGACCTGATGGTGGCAAATGAAAGACCATTGACAGTGGCTGGTTTTTGGGCGAAACTATTTGAGGTTGCTGGACACGGAAAGTAAGCAAGTACTTCCTTGATCTACATTTCTTTCTCCCACCCTCTGGTGTCCACATTAGTGCTGTTCTATCGAGCCTGTCCGGACCCATTCTCGTGACATAACCCAGCCATCACTCTCTTCTCTCTCTTTCAAGGCTATCCATGTATCCGTATCTTCTTGGTTGACGTCATGTATGGGTTTGTCATTTGATATTGTGCCTGGCCAAAGCATTAGTTATTCTGCACAAGCATGTATGGTAGAAGGTTTTAAATCCCGTTATCCTCCTTCGGCATACCGATCCAAATGTAAGTATAGGGAAGACACTACTATTATATATTATATGCGTACGTTTAGTTTTTCCTATTATACATGCTGGATTTACAAATCGGTTTCAACACGGGGAAGACCTTAGTTAAGAGGAATTATATATCATCTTCCTCCCCTCCATGGAGTGAGATTAATACAGTGATATTTATGTCAACAAACAAAGCAATCCATTAGAGAAAAGATTACGCCATATGTTACGCCATAAGTTCAGATTAATCCGTTCAGATTAATCAAAAACTATCTTTCTACACAAAAAGCTTTTCATAATTCAGCAGTGGCATATCAATACGCATTTATCCTTTAACATGCCCACTATTTTCTCTATCTCTTATTCAGATGGGATGATTGTGTAACTGAGAACTACCATCTTTGGGATTGTCCGAAATTTGAACATTATCTCATGTTTTTATGGTTGAAAAGATAAGACTAGTTGCCCATCGCCAGAGAAAGTAGCGAGACTCTTGCTGCGAAATGTGTTCACCTATGACTGTAAAGACCAATCCTGGAACGGTATACCTTGCCACATATAGGACAGACATTTGGAGATCCGGCAGTGTAGTCGACGTAGGTTTTTTTGTTTTTTCGGACAGCACGCTTTCGCTGAGCCTCTTCGATGGCTTTACTATCTGCGATCTGAACATCTTCGGTGATGCTAGCACGGCAAATGGTACAGTACTTGGAACGCAACTTCCAGGAGGGGGCATCAGCATTGAAGCTTTTCATAGACACTTTGAAGGAGATTTTGTAGCGTTTCTTCTACTCTCCTGGTGAGCGTATTCCTGTTGTGGAACATAATGCTGTGTAGATTGATGATGCTTTGAAACGTATGGGCTTAGTTTTAGTCTTAGTCGACCTGTACTTCTACAGGGCTATAAGCCCATGTGTAGGTCCCATCTCTAATGTTAGCTGGATGTGGCCAAGAGGAGGATTTCTTGATTAGGGGGCTAGGCTCGAGCAGCTTACTACTTCCCTGTCAATGGTGGTTAACTGATGTGCGTTGGATCATACCACGGAGGGTGTTTAACCGATGTGCAAGTCCATCTTAATAAACTCAAACACTAGAGCAAAGTAGACCCGCAGCCTGTTAGGCACCATCTATGCAGCTCTTAAAAAACCACCTAACCTAGCCGGTGTTATGCCACGTCATACAGTTAGTTGCCTCTTACGTATAGTATAGTCAGTCAAACACACACAATAAATGATGTGTTGTGATATACGTATGCTGAGTATATAATAAGTACCATTATAGCAGCGATTGGCAAGGGAGAGACACGATGACCTTTTGTTTTAGAAACACTAGCATCATCATCTTTTATCAAATGCATAATTCGCAGTGGAAGTTACGGTCATGGATCCCCATCTGTCTCTGTCCCATGCAAGGATGGTATACTCAGTCAGACTGTGTCCCGACCACATCTTGATGTTGTCTGTCCATCTGTACATTTGCTGCCTCTGGCTCTCTTGCCATCTACTTTTCTCTTCAAAATAACCTTCAGCAGACTTATGTCTCGTGACACACCAAAATGTTTTATTTTTCTGCTTTTTATATCTGTTAGAATATCTGTTCTCCATCTTAAATTGTTACGAGACCTAACCATCTGTTTTTCTTTCTTTCTAAGAAACACGTTGAAGTCTCCTGAAGACCTACATTTCAAAGGATTCAATCCCTTTTGTTTGTAAGGGTCCAGATTACAACTCCTTATTGTCATCTCATCAGAAACTGAAAGCCACACTGAAGAACTGTGACAATGACCCTGATAATAGTCAGAACATTGATGCTGATCGCTCTGCTTGACGTAGACAAATCTCTTGTGGCACGCTGCATATGGAGCATACAAGAGTCAAGAAAGCTACACGGAGACGAGCAATACGAAAGGCAAGAGAAGAGTTGCCTTCGTCTGACGGTCAGACAGAGTTTCTCTGCCCTCAGTGTGACTGACGCTTTCTGGCTCGGATTGGATTTATCAGCCACATTCGAACCCACTCCAGGATTTACCGAGGACAAAAGCTGTCCTCATGGGAAACGATTGACACCCAAAAAAAATACCCAAAAACTCATTACAATACAACTAAATGCACATAACATTGAAGGTATCAAATAATCAGTTGACTTACAATTGAAGAAACTAGTTACATAGTTGCTAGAAAATGGACAAATCAAGATGTGGAACACGCTTTCAATTGAATATGATCAACCTGATATGTTTTGGTACAACTGAAAATCCAGAGGTTTGGAGGTATTAACCGAAACTTGTAAGGCACACATGGGGGGACAACAATTTAGAGCACATTCTGCACGCTCATTTGTTAGCTTAAAATATTTTTTAAATGCATACATAATACAGAAACAGGAACAAAACAAATAAATGCATCACGACTTCTTGTCTACTTATAGCACTCTTCAAGGTTGTTGCCTTTCATCCAATTATTAAACAGAATTTTAAAAAGACATGTATCAGAATATGTAAGAACGATCGATGAAAACAGAAAAGACGGACACACCGAATAACCTAGACCAAGCAGCACAGTGTCCCAATTGGAGATTCAAGATCATGTGACATATTTTTCCCAAAAACGTAGTCTCCGTCATGGCAGCTATGTATGCAACTTGGTTTGATGCGAGTCGGCTCGGGTCTGCGTCATGGCAGCTCTGCATGCCTCCATGTTTGAGGCGAGTCTGCTCGAGTCTCCGTCATGGCAACTCTGCATGCCTCCAGGTTTGAGGCGAGTCGGCTTGAGTCTCCGTCATGGCAACTCTGCATGCCTCCAGGTTTGAGGCGAGTCTTCTCGAGACTCCGTCATGGCAACTCTGTATGCATCTTAGTTTGAGGCAAGTCGGCTCGAGTCTCCGTCATGGCAACTCTGTATGCATCTTAGTTTGAGGCGAGTCGGCTCGAGTCTCCGTCATAGCAGCTCTTCATGCCTCCAGGTTTGAGGCAGTCGGTCCGGGTCTCCGTCAAGGCAACTCTGTATGCATCTCGGTTTAAGGCGAGTCGGCCTGTGTCTCCATTTCGGGAGCTCTGAATGCACCACTGTTTGAGGCGAGATAGACCGACTCGTGTAAAGATATCGTCAGAATGTGCTGATGCCATGTTTGTCGAGGTCTACATCTTTTCCTTCTTACAGGAACAATGCCCTCCCTTATCACTTTCCCCGGACGGTTATGTCTGTTCACATGACCCACATATCTAAGCTTTTTATCTCGCGATGTTGTGTAGGAGTTAACTTTCTGCAATAAGCAGCAATTGCAAAATACATTGTTTTGTTTTTTATCTCATTAAAGGCTGGGATGTTATTCAAATTAGCAATTGATTTAGTTAATGCCCATTCCTCACAACTGTATGTCGCCACTAAATAATGCATGCCCTTATGAATTGATTCTGTGTCTGCTTGCATGTACCTTGACACGCATCTATTCAAGTTTGTGGGAAACAATTTGCGAGTCTGTGTTTGATTTTAGTTTTTAAGTCTCCAGAATTATTGATGGTCTTAGTCGACCTGTATTTCTATTGGAGCGGATGCCTCTGTCTCTGCTCCGGTGTGAGCTGGATGTAGCAGGTAGAGTGATCATTTATATCTGTTATTACTACATTGAGGAGCGCGTGGCCGAATGGTTTGAGGCCTGCCAGCTGACAAGGGGGGCAGTGGCTCAAATCTCCGATATGGGTATGTTGTTTTTCTGTTGGGGGTGAAATAAACAAACATAGCCAGCACACGACGTGGCGACAGCACTGGCAAAGCGGTCTGTAGACCTCAAACTTCAAAATCTCTCGACCACCACAGCATTAGGAAAAATGTCGTATGACTGTTTTTAAAAAAAATGTTTTTATTTCATTATTAATTTCTCTTCTTTTTCTTTGACGCTGTTCCTGAAAAGAGCATTGTGTATTAGTTTACAGCGAAGCTGCGATATCAGCGCCTTTCCACACATCCGATTACAGCTGGCTTTTTTGGGGTACTGGGTTTGTCTTTGCTCTGCAATCCTTAGCCAAACTACGCTAGTGAATAGTGCAGTCTCTTTCCAGGTCCCCGCTTGAGGCGGGAAAAGGTTTTGGTAAGGTTGACCCAGATGCAAACAGCCAGGAATGCGCCGCTAGCTAGTGTCAGCTCATTCACTGTTCCATCATCTGCTCCGCATAACCATTGATAGTACTGGCTTATTCTTCTCTATGGCAAATGTGTTGTCCAAACTTTAGTTTTCCCAACAAATTCACAGGAAATTACTGATACGTATTCAATGCTAATGGGAGTAGGATTCCGTAGCGAAGTGGTTAAGCCGTTGGCCTCGAAATAATGCTGAGTCTCCTGCATCCCGTAGTCGCCCCCTAGTCGTCTTGTCCTTGACTTGCCACTGGGCGGCTCGAGACGAGAGAGTGAGGATAAGAAGTAGCGCAGTTAATCCTTACTAAAAATAGCCCTAGCAATATATTATATTTAAAAAAATATATAATAAATTATAAAATATAAAATAAGTCTACGATGGACGGCGGCCTTTGCCTTTCATTTGCCTTTTGCTAATGGGAGTGTTGTTGTTAATGTCCATGCAGTTACAATGTAATGTGGTTCCTGTTATTTCGTTTCAGTGTCAAAGTCTGACAACTGCATCTATGACAACCAGCAATTATCATGGCTGTCCGCGTGACTTACAGCTCACCTTGGAATGACGGGAACATGTCACGTGTCAGAATTGCTCAGGAGATAGAGGTGCTGTGTTTGAACACGACCACATCCAGCACCCCGGCATGCGACCGATCTGCACAGGGAATCAGCCTGTCCACGCCAATCCTGATGATGACCTTCGGCGTTTTGGGAAACGTGCTTGCTCTGATCGTTCTCTACTCCTCCAGACGGGAAGTGAGTTCAAGGTCATTTGTTTCATAACATTCAATCATCACATGTCACTCCTAGCGCTGATAACTGTCGCTTTTTTTTCGTTTATGTTTATTGTAATATGTATGATCAAGGTAGTAGTCAGCTTTTTCGTACTTTAATTCCATGCATTTGTATTATAACTTGTTAATATTGTTGTTAATAATGTCAAGAGTGTCATGCACATGCGATCACTGTGCAGGCGAGTAGCATGACGTAATTATTGCAGTTAAGAGATGACCGCCAATTATTGATACGCGACAAAAAGGAAGCAGCGCTCTGTTATCCGTTTGTTTGTTTTTGCAGCTAAAAAGTGAAACCTATAAAAATGCATCGGTGGATGAAAGTACAGTACAGGGATGCATGCCTGTCACTTCAGCAAGTGTATGAGGGGAGTAGGAAGTTTCAAAACGACGGGAGTTGAGTGAGAAACTGTTCGCGACCGGGACAGTAAAAGCGAGTTGACCGCCTCGTAAATGTAAATAGCCGATTGATTGTGAATGATACTTGCTGGAAACAGTGGGGTTTCGAATTCCACAAGCTTCATGCGTGCCTTGATCTCTATTGAGGTGAGCCCATAGTCTAGTCATTATGGAAACTGCAGAAAGACACGGAGATCCCGTGTTCACGGGAAAGAACCATTACAGTTTAAAATCGAAAACAGTGGCTGTTAGCCGCTGCACGCACAAACATAAAAAGTGATGACATTCATTCCCTAAACGCAATTTATCTTCCCACAGGCGAGGTAAGCCTGACCATAAAGAATGTTCTACGGATAGATAGACTTCAGCTGCCTGACAGTAGACCTACCTTGTCTATTTGTATACCAGTAATCCAAGGATTCTTATGGGTGAAACTATCTTTTCACAATTTTAACAAAAAGGATTCGATTCGCGCTTTTTTTTTTAGATTGGCAGACACGGGTGTTTTTCTTGGTTGTATCTCTCCACTGATTCAGGACGTGATGCATCCTTCGGATCTGCACACCTGTCAAGAAACTTATAACAAACAAAAAAGTTGGGTGATGTTAAAAGTAAGGTTCTGCAATGGACATGCTGCTTACATATTTACATGCTCACATAGATGTATATATATATATATATATATATATATATATATATATATATATATATATGTATATATATATATATATATATATATATATATATATATATATCATCATCATGTATCATGTCCTTTGTAGAACGTCGCTCCCATCCAAGTCTGTCTTCTTCTTCTTCATCGTACGCTGTTTACAGCGATATTTACGTTGCACTGTTTTATTTTGTTAAGCCTGTTGCTCAGTGCATCCGATTTCAACAGGCGTTTCTGTAGGGTTGACCTCCTTAGCCTTTGGCTGTCCCCAGCCTAACTGTAAGGCAGCAGTTCCAGTCTGTCTGAAAGAAACTCGTTCTCTTGCCAAAACTCCAGGCTCCACCTCAGTCTCAAACACATGCATTCCTGGATATCTTGGTGCCTTCCTCTTTTGCCTGGCACCATACCTTCCATCACCGTTCTCTCAAGACCATTGTGTCTCTTGATGTGACCAAAGTATTTGCATTTTCTAGCCAAAATGGAATTGACAAACCAGTTCTCCTCTCTGCTCAACTCTTGCCGAATGTCTACATTTGTTTTTTTCTCTGTCCATGATATTTTGAGGATCTTTCTGTAACATTTTTACTCAAAGGATTCGATTCTTTGTCTATAAGTTTTGGTAAATCGTTCATAATTCACAGCCAAAAGCTGCCACAGGAAAAGCACAGGCTCTCAAGACTTTTACTTTTATCATTTTGTTGGTGCTCTGCCATAATTTATTCAGGCTGTTCAGTCTCTGCATTGCCATGGCTAATTCTCTTCTGATCTCTTTCCAGCAGTCGCCATTTTTGCCAATTCTGGAGCCCAGATATTCAAAATGTGTGACCTGATCTATTTCCTCACCACCCACTGTAAATTTATGCTGACATTGTGTTTTGTCGGTGGTCATTATCTTTGTTTTATTTATGTTTATGAATAGGTTTTGATGTTTACTATGTCCATTAACGGCTGAAAGTAGCTGCTCTAGCCCTTCTGCACTTCTTGAAAGTATTACTGTGTCATCTGCGTATCGTAACTCTGGAATCTCGTGACCCCCAATCGTAAATTGGTCGAAACGTTCAGTGTTCTCATCTTCTCGAACATTTCTCATTATACATTCCGCATATATGTTCTCCAGATAAGGTGAGAGGATACATCCCTGTCGGACTCCCTTTTGTACTGCAAACCAAGCTGATGTTTGCCCAGATACTCGGACAGCGGCTTGTTGATCTTGGTATAATGTTTCAATGAGATGGACAATATGCAAAGGAAACCCCATTTACGTCATGATTCTCCACAGATTTTGATGTTTTAAGGTGTCGAAGGCCTTGGTGTAATTAATGAAACATGTGTGTGTGTATATATATATATATATATACATACGAGATATATAACCACACAAAACTTAGATGCAGAGAAGCTTCGTATTACCGAAAGCGCAAGGAGTGAAGAGCCAAATATACTGTATCCAAAATACCGACACCCGCGACCACACAGGCTTCCTTGATGTCGTCGACATGAAACACGAATGGGCCGGCCATATGGTCAGCATGAATGACGATGGATGGAAGAAGAGGGTGTTACAACCGTTCGTGTGGCTGTCAGTCAGAGAAATAGAGAGATGATCTACACCACGCTTTTCGACCACCATGATTCTCGAGGGATAAAGGCAGGCACAGATTCAAGAAACTTTTGGCTACCTGGAATAAGGCATGATTGCGCAATTGATTACCATAATTGAAGTTATCAAGCAAGCACGTATACACATACAAACACACACACGCACACACATATACACATGTGCATTTATTCATTGTGCTCCTTCACTGTGCTGCATCTTCTGCTCCAGTGTCTGACATGTCAGTCAGGTCAGGCCAGATCATCCCGCAACCATTGAAGTCGTTGGGGCACACATGAAGACATCTACACAAACCCCACGCCACCCTTCTCTGTCAGCGGCTGCTGCCTGTGCCTCTTCTGGTCGGAGATTTGTCCATAATTTTATGTTGTCCTCCCACATCTTTTCGGGGCGCTTCTTCGTCGTCTGCCTTGCACCTTTCCGTGTAGGATCGTATTTGCAAGACCATTTGATCTCGATATGTGACCGTATCAAGCGAGTTTCCTTCTTTTGACAGTTGCCAAGAGGTCTTCAAAAGGCCCTATTGATGTTGTAATTCTATCTCGTATTTCCTCATTTGTAACTCGATCTTTGGACGTGACGTTTAAAAGTCTTTGGAAACATCTCATCTCCAAGGCTTGTATCCTTCGTTGAAGGTCAGCTGTAACTGTCCATGTCTCACAAGCGTAGAGGAATATTGACAGGACCAGTGTACGCATTAATCTGATATTCGTGCTTAGTGCTAACCGTTTATCTTGCCAGATTTTGTTAAGCCGTGCAAGCGCCGCTATTGGTTGTGCTATTCTGGCCAACACCTCACATGTTTATCCTTCATCACTGACAATCGACCCCAGATATTTATAACGGTCAACCACTTCGAGATCATGCCATTAGCTTGTATCCTGCTGTTGAAGCCCTCGGCGTTGTTGTTCATTAATTTTGTCTTTCCAAAGTTTATCTCCATTCCATGTCAAGAGCTGTTTCATCGAGCCTTCTGACCCATTCCTGGAGATCTGCTTCTCAACTCGCCAATCCGTCGATGGCATCTGCAAAACGAAGGTTGGTAATCATTCGGCCCCCAAACTTGACAGTACCAGCGTGACCTCCAAGTACCTCGCTCATAATTCCCTCAAAGAATATATTGAATTGTGTGACAGAAATAAGACGAGCCGAATTTCGTACAAATTTACTACTCACATAAATGCCTCGGGTTCGCCCAGAGTCTGTCGTGCCAGTACTGGTCTTTGCAGTCTGATGGGACACACATCTCGCAGCCCATCTGATGCTATCGCCATCTTTGCCTGGAATGAGCACACTATTACTGTCTAAGAAGTATAATAGCCTAGACCATTCCTGGTCCTTACAAATGTGTGCTTTGTTTTTCCATGCTGGACCTTATTGCAACCGATGTTTATCAATAATTGTATCTTAATGACATCATCATCATCATGTAGTATGCCCTTTACAGAACGTCGCTCCCATCACAGTCTGTCTGAAAAAAGACTTGTTCCCTTGCCAAAAGTCCAGCCTCCACCACAGTCAAACCCAGGCATTTCTGGATATCTGGGTGCCATCGTATGCTTGGTCTAACCCCTTTCTCTTTTGCTTGGCACTATTCCTTCCATCACTATTCTGTCAAGACCGTTGTGTTTTAATCTTTTGATGTGACCAAAGTATTTCATTTTTATCCTCAAAATGAAATTGATAAACTAGTTCTCCTCTATGTTCAACTATTGCCGAATCTCTATATTTGTCTTTTTTCTCCGTCAAGGATATTTTGATGAGCTTTCTGTAACATTTTGACTCGAAGGACTCGATTCTTTTTCTAGAAGTTTTGGTAAACGTCTATGATTCGTGACCATATGCTGCCACAAGAAAAACACAGACTCTCTAGACTTTTACTTTTATCGTTTTGGTGATGCTTTACCATAATTTCTTCAGGCTGTTCAGCTGTTCTTCTTCTTCTTCTTCTTGATCGTACGCTGTTTACAGCGATATTTACGTTGCACTGTTTTAATTTGTTAGCCTGTGGCTCAGTGCATCCGATTTCAACAGGCGTTTCTGTAGGGTTGCCCTCCTTAGCCTTTGGCTGTCCCCAGCCTATCTGCAAGGCAGCAGTTGTTTATGATCAGAGTTGTCTCTCTTATGGAAGTTGTCTTACCAGACTATCGAGTCTTCACTACTCGTGTCTATAGGGTGCAATGATGATATGTGAGATGATATATGAGATGGACTGGTTTACCCGGAAGAGAGGCAGTCCAGTGTGTCTGTATCCCAGGATCGTCACGTCCTGCCAGAAACGTAGCATTTGCACGTGAGTGGGGTATCTCTTTCTCCCTTTATTTTCTTGGCTTCTATGCAGAGATGGTACGCCTAGCATTCCCCG
This sequence comes from Ariolimax columbianus, assembly GCA_036924085.1. Taxonomy (NCBI): domain Eukaryota; kingdom Metazoa; phylum Mollusca; class Gastropoda; order Stylommatophora; family Arionidae; genus Ariolimax; species Ariolimax columbianus. Next base: position 51,913,720 of record JAVGWX010000010.1, on the reverse strand, counting down.
CCACCTGGGGTGTTGACACAGTGGGGCAGGTGTGCAATGTCCGCTGGTCTGCATCTCTTCTGCGTCCAGCATGATAGTTATATGGCTGATAACGTACAGAGGTAGGTATCGTAGCCGAAGTGCATTTAGCCAGAGGACAAGCCTGGTAATGTCACAGAGATGTTGTTCGCCTGGTATGCGGACAGCTCTCATGGTCATTGGTTGAGTCTCGACAGTTCACAGTGAGGTGGCTGCTCTACTGTTTTCGACACCCCGACCAGGTACTAAGACTTGTGTTGGTGGTTTCGCACCCCATCGCCGAATAAGGTGAGTATCAAGCAGTTGTCCGCCCGCTTTGATCGGCGGACGGCAAGGACCTCTTACTGCGGCTCTACCGGATAGGGCTGGGGCGCAAGCCCCAGGTCCCGAGCATGTAGGAGCCTCCCATTGCAGTGGTGCTGAGATTTTGGGCGGGATTGCGGCTTACAAGGGTTCGGCCGTAATCCCCCACATGGTAGCCTCGCGCCATTGGCTTATCAGCCTGGTACGTGAACCAAAGTGTCTGCGGCTCCTCTCGATATGAGCTGGTTTTCCGTAGCAACGCCCTGTCATTAGTAGGTTAAAACTGACCTGTCTTCCGAGGGTCTATTTCCAGCACCCGTTCAATATTAGACCGGACGTATAAATAGAAGGCTTTTTAGTTTTGTCAATGACTGTCCTGTCTTCCGTGGGTCTAATACCAGCACACGTTCACTATTGGACCCAACGGAAGTGCTCTCAATTTGACAGTCATTCTACAGTATTGGCGTGTTAAATCAATTTAAGCCGCAGGCTCCACTCCTGGTAGTGCTCTTCCGTCAATTCCTTTATCAAACACTGAATGCAGACCAACCGAGCCACAGAAGGCATAACCCCAGATTTCTAAGGGTCCAAATTCAGCACCCGTTCCATATTTGACCAAAGGAAAGTGGTCTCGGCATGTTAGTCATTTCAGTGTTGGCCGTGTTGAGTCAAATTAAGCCGCAGGCTCCACTCCTGGTGGTGCCCTTCCGTCAATTCCTTTAAGTTTCAGCTTTGCAACCATACTTCCCTCGGAACCCAAACACTTTGGTTTCCCGGAAGCTGCCCGGAGAGTCATCGAAGCAACTCCTGCGGATCGCTAGTTGGCATCGTTTATGGTCAGAACTACGACGGTATCTGATCGTCTTCGCGCCTCTGACTTTCGTTCTTGATTAATGAAAACATTCTTGACAAATGCTTTCGCAGTAGCTCGTCTTGGGCGATCCAAGAATTTCACCTATAACTCCGCAATACGAATGCCCCCGTTTGTCCCTGTTAATCATTACCTCCAGTTCCGAAAACCAACAAAATAGAACCGAGGTCCTATTCCATTATTCCATGCACCATTATTCAGGCAGCCGAGGCCTGCTTTAAACACTCTAATTTTTTCAAAGTAAACGCGCCGGCCACCCAGGACGCTCAGCGAAGAGTACCCGTGGGAGAGAGCCGGCAGATGGTAGGACAGGAGACAACGGGCAGTGAACCGGCGCGAGCCGGACCGCCCGCCTGCGCCTGAGATCCAAATACGAGCTTTTTAACTGCAACAACTTTAATATACGCTATTGGAGCTGGAATTACCGCTGCTGCTGGCACCAGACTTGCCCTCCAATAGATCCTCGTTAAATGGTTTAAAGTGTACTCATTCCAATTACGAGGCCTCGAAAGAGTCCCGTATTGTTATTTTTCGTCACTACCTCCCCGTGCCGGGAGTGGGTAAGTTGCGCGCCGGCTGCCTTCCTTGGATGTGGTAGCCGTTTCTCATGCTCCCTCTCCGAAATCGAACCCTGATTTCCCGTTACCCGTTACAAACATGGTAGCCATGTCACGTACCATCGACATTTGATAGGGCAGACATTTGAAAGATGCGTCGCCGGCCCATGAGGACATGCAATCAGCACAAAGTTATCCAGAGTCACCAGTGGGGACGCCGCAACCCCGCGAGGGGAAACGACGATTGGTTTTGAACTAATAAAAGCGCTCTTTCCGCGAGGGTCGGAGCTTGGTAAGCATGTATTAGCTCTAGAATTGCCACAGTTATCCAAGTAGGATCGTGTCATCTAAGGAACCTCGACTGATTTAATGAGCCATTCGCGGTTTCACCGTGAGACAGTGTGAACTTAGACATGCATGGCTTAATCTTTGAGACAAGCATATGACTACTGGCAGGATCAACCAGATATCTGTCGGAGACGTACGTAGCGCACACACCGGTCGGCGGAGGGCGGGTGTTTAAAAAGCCTCACTGGGACGGCTGCAGGGACCGACTGACGAAACCGACGGACGGTTGTTCCACCCGTCCCTCACTCCGTCGACCTAGGACCGCCTGACAGGGGCCCCTACACGCACCAGACGACCTGGCTCGCTCGAGGAGGGATGGCAGCGCTCTGTGCAGAACGGATCCCAACGAGCTCGGCGATGAATTTCACTGGGACTAGAGACAATTTGGCCTGCCGGCCTGCCCTTCTCCCGAGGGTTGGTCCCCGGGAGAACACAGGGCCTTCAGGCACGATTCCTGCTTTCCATTTGCCGGTCACAAGCTCTTTGCGAGAGTCTGACCACCAGCGAGACGAACTGTCGAGCTCTGCTATTAGCCTTAGATAAATCACCACGGACTGACAACGTTTCTCAATACGGACCAGAGCAGCGCACCTCGGTGGAGGAGACGTAAAAAAAAACCCACCCCAATAGCTCTACGGGGAAAGGCGAGCGAGCGTTTTCCGCAAGCCTGCGCTATCGCTCCGCCTGGCGGGACTGAGATCGCTTTACGAACACTGGTTGAAATTGAATCGCGGCGGCGAGACAACTACCCCAGATGTTCAGCTGTTCATTATCACAGATTATTGAATCAGCTGTTCCTACCTGTCTGTTCAATAGATGGTATATCTGATAAAGTAATGAATTCCTTCAATAATCATGTGCCAAAATATAGGTACCGATGTCTACAATACTTACTGCAGTCCTTGTATTCAAACAGGCATGCTATGCCTACTGCCAGACAGCTGAAGATTATATGTAGTACAATCTTTAGTTTGTAATTTTTCTACATCCTGTAATTTACTTGATCGGGGGGAAGGTAATTTGAGTATTGAATAGGATTTTCACTCCGTTTTATGAATTTGCCCCGACAGTGGCTAATAGCGTACGCTTATTGATATTAAACTGCCAAAAATTATATTGCGTGCACAGCTGGGAACAAAGAATCTCCGAGATTTCTGCTGGTCAATCTCCAACATTATTCGACTCTCCCCCTTGAAACAGGAGGCGCTTCAAACTTATGTGACTCGCAACCCAACCTTTTCCTGCCATCGTTTCCTGAGAAAAAAGCCCCTATACTTATCAGGTGTGTATATATAGATGATTACTAAAATATCTAGAAAGAGAATCGAGCCCTTCGAGCCAATATTTTGCAGAAAGATCCTCAGAATACATTGGACCAATAGAGTGACTCATATAGACATTCGGCAAGAGTTGAACATCGAGGAGAACTGGTTTATCAGTTCCATCATAGCCAGAACCTTGAAATACTTTGGTCACATCAAGAGACACAACGGTCTTGAGAGGACAATGATGGAAGCAACCGTACGGGGAAAAAGAGGCAGGGATAGACCAAGAAGACGATGGCACCAAGATATCAAGGGAATGCATGGGCATGACTTTGGCGTGGGCTTGAGATTTTGGTAGGGAATTACTTTTTTTCAGACGGGACGTGATTGGCGTGACGTTCTTCACAAAACATCCTGCGTGGGGATGATGATGATGATATTGTATCAGCGGCGGCCCTGGAAACCGTCTGCTTCAATGTAATCTGCTTAAATAGAAATGGCAGCGGAGAAGTTGTTGTTCTTGGTGGATGCCGACAATGAATACGATTACTCTTTTATCCATTATTAATATGGCGTTAAGGGATGGGTATCAATAGTTTTCCTCACATATCGAGCGTGCTGATGAAGGTGGGCCGATGTTTCCCAAGTGGTTGTGTAATGCTTGGCTTCATCTGCGTGTGGTTCACTGCTACTGTGATCACGTCGACTCCCCACGTCGTAAAGCAGGCTGCCATAACAACAGGCCTGTTTCCAGGGAAACCTACGAAGTTTGGAGTTTCTGCTCAGTATGTTGTACCTGACCCTGACTAACATGTCTGATCAGTATATTGTACTTGACCCTGACTAACATGTCTGATCAGTATATTGTACCTGACCCTGACTAACATGTCTGATCAGTATATTGTACCTGACCCTGACTAACATGTCTGATCAGTATATTGTACCTTACCCTGACTAACATGTCTGATCAGTATATTGTACCTGACCCTGACTAACATGTCTGATCAGTATATTGTACCTGACCCTGACTAACATGCATGATCATTACGTTTTGACTGATCAGACGTGAAGGTAAACCCGATGCCTCAAAAAGGTGAGCTGAAATCGAATGTGTCGAATAAAAAGGGCAACTGAAAGCGAATGTGTAGAGCCAAAAAGGGCAGCTGAAAGCGAATGTGTCGAGCCAAAAAGAGCAGCTGAAAGCGAATGTGTCAAGACAAAAAGGGCAGCTGAAAGCTAATGTATCGAGCCAAAAAAGGCAGCTGAAAGCGAATGTGACGAGCCAAAAAGAGCAGCTGAAAGCTAGTGTGTCGAGCCAAAAAGGGCAGCTGAAAGAGAATGTGTAGATCCAAAAAGAGCAGCTGAAAGTGAATGTGTCGAGCCAAATAGGACAGCTGAAAGCGAATGTGTCGAGCCAAAAAGGACAGCTGAAAGCGAATATGTAGAGCCAAAAAGGGCAGCTGAAAGCGAATGTGTCGAGCCAAAAAGGACAGCTGAAAGCGTATGTGTCGAGACAAAAAAGGCAGCTGAAAGGGAATGTGTCGAGCCAACGAGGACAGCTGAAAGCGAATGTGTAGTGCCAAAAAGGGCAGATATCACACCTTGGAAGTAAACTACACCACAACGTCCATTTCATGACGAACGCCGAAAAAGAATAAAGGAAGAAAAAGAAGAACAAAAAGAAGAGGTAGATGATTGAGAGTAGGAAGAGTGGGATGATTAGGAAGAGAAGGACGACGAGGAAGTGATTCAGGAGGAAGAACAAAAAAGAGGAAAAGTAAGAGGAAGAAGAAAACGAGAAGGAAGAGAAAGCAGAAGTTATGAGTCCTGAATTTGCCCATTGCATTCTGAATATTACTCAACAAAATCATGTTAATCGCTGTTGGTGATTTGTTTGTTTTATCCATTGTTTAAGGTTGAAATCATTTCATATGTACTTGTTCTACAAAACACTTGAGAAAGTTATGTCTCATTACTTGGATCTAGATTTGGATAAACTCTGTTTTTAACTGAAGCTAAATTATATTTGACATACATTTTGAGATTTTGGTAATGACAAAGGAACTATTCTGTTTGATGTAATGACCCAACATACATTTAAAAGTAACAACTGGACTACTAGATGTAATGACTTGGAACATATTTAAGCACAGCAACTGTTCTGCATCATATAATGATCTAGAACATATTTATGAGTATCAACTGTATGAAATAGAACATATATAAGAACATAAATTACTCTACATGATGTAATGATCTAGAACATATGTTAGAACATAAATTGCTCTACATGATGTAATGATCTAGAACAGATGTAAGAACATAAATTGTTCTACATGATGTAAAGATCTAGAATATATGTTAGAACATAAATTGTTCTGCATGATGTAATGATTTAGCACATATGTAAGAACATAAATTGCTCTACATGATGTAATTATCTAGAACAAATGTAAGAACATAAATTGTTCTGCATGATGTAATGATCTAGAACATATGTAAGAACATAAATTGCTCTACATGATGTAATGATCTAGAACATATGTAAGAACATAAATTGCTCTACGTGATGTAATGATCTAGAACATGTGTAAGAACAGAAACTGTTCTATATGATGTAATGATCTAGAAAATATGTAAGAACCTAAATTGTTCTATATGATGTAATGATCTAGAACATATGCACGCACGTTAACGGATATGTATGGTGTAATGAAATAGAAAATATGTAAGTACATGCATTGGTTTGCTTGATGTAATGACCTATAATAAATGGTGTGTGTCTATCTGTGTGCGTCTGTATGTCAGTGTCTGTCTATGTGATGGTTGTGTCTGTGCGTGTATGTATCTGTGTGTGTGTCGGGTGTCTGTGTGTGAGTGTATCTGTCTGTGTGTGTGCCCGCGCGTGCGTGTTTGTGTATGTCTGCAGGTGTATGTGCGTGCGTGTGTATGTGTATGTATGTGTGTGTGTGTGTGTGTGTGTGTGTGTATGTGTGAGTCCGTGTGTCTGTGTGCCTGCATTTATGCGTGTGCGTTTTTATATGCGTGTGTATGTGTTTGTATGTGTCTGTGTATTAGTTGGCGTATTTCCTGAAGCGTGTCTGTTGCGTTTGTCTGTGAGTATATGTATGTGCGTGTGTGTGTCTTTCTGTACGTGTGTGTGCATGCGTGTGTGCATGCATGTGTCTGTGTGTGAATGGGTTCGTTTGTACGTGTCTGTGTGTGCGTTTTTGTGTGAATGTGTGCGTCTATGTGTGTGTACGTGTATGTGTGTGTTGGTAAAATGAAACAACGTTACTGTATTAAAATTCGCATTAAATTAAGGTCTTATTCGCTCATGTAGGACAATGATGTTGGGGATGAAGTGTTAGAAACTTCCATGTACTAGACTTCAAGTAAATATTATGTTGGGTGGCGAGCTCTCTACCCTTCTATCTTTCCTTCCTCAACAGTGATCCAAGTAACTATTTACAGCCGAATCTAATTAACGTATCTGTAATGGGATTTAAACCATCTACCTCTGGTATCAACTGCAAGCATTTTGCCAATCTGCTACACGTACTCTTCAATATGCAATTCAAGTTACAGGTGCATTATCATTTCACGGCCATAACTAGCTGCAGGAGTCAGCTCTGCGCTTCTCCAATGACCGATCAGACCTATATTCTACAGTATAACTTAGTAGATGAGGAATTACATAATATGGATTGTATTTTTGAAACAGCACATACCAACCGTCAAGTCTACAAAGTCGCATTATCCTTCGACTCATAGTTTCCTCGGCAGAAATGTTGAAAACATGGCGGGTGTGATACGCAGTCCGTCCAGACTTCGGTCATCGAGCGGTGATTCGATTTTTAACAGATGAAGGATGTCGGCCAGATGACATTCATCGCAGAATGCAGGCAGTGTATGGTGATAAAAGTGTGTCGAAAACAGCAGTGAAGATCTGGAGCAACGATGTTTAAAGAAGGACGGGAGTTAACGAAAGATATTCCGAGACCAGGTCAGGCGCATATTGTTGCGTTAACTCACGTCCTTCTTTAAACATCGTTGTCCAGTTCTTCACTGCTGTTTTCGACACACTTTTGTCACCATACACCGCCCGCATTTTGCGAAGAATGTCAACTGGTCGACATCCTTCAGCTATCAGAAACCGAATCCCCGCTCGCGGATCAACTCTGGACAGGTTCCGAATCACACAAACCATGTTTTCAACGATCTGCTGAGAAAACTTTGATTCGGAAGATAATGAAATTTTACAAACTTGCCGTTTTGGTATGTGCTGTTTACACCAGAAGTGGCGTCCTCATGCGCATCGTACGAATGTTCACTTGTTGCAGTTTGGTCCGGTTTCATTTGAACACGCATTGTATAATGTGGCCAACAAACTTAGAAACATTGTATCTCCACACGTCAAAGTCTTAGAAAAATGACGTTATACTATAAATATGGACACGCTAGATCTAAGTTTACCAAAGACGTAATCATGTTTTTAAAGTAGACCTACCAACTAGCTCAGTAGGCTTATCTTCATTAAATGCAGGCTACACTGTATTAGTGTAGTCCTAGATCACACATGTTTCATGACAAAGATACGGGTAAGACTTCCGCTATCGCTAAGCTCCAGTCGACCCAGCTGTATTTGGGTATCTGACTCACGACTAGGGATGTAAAATACAGCGACGAAAGGACTTGGCAACTCTACCCTATGTTAGCTGTGGCGTTGTATGATGGTCCTTAACAATTTTAATCTGCGATTGTTGAAAAACTACTATAAAACCAATCTTTACTAATTATACAATGTATCACCAGCAGTCTCTGTCTTTGCTTTGATTGTGCAATATTTCAGGCTGTTTCTCCCTGTCCATCTGTTGATAGTGTTTTCCCACATATAACGTTGTTTATCTACGCATGTGTGCGTCTTATTTGTCCTTCCAGTATAGTTGTCAGCAAATGATGAAAATATCTGAACTGTCGGAGTCTGTCAGTTGGAATTCGATCATTAATTTTTTCGGCACTTATAATTTGTTCATAGCCGCACTATCTGTCTTCTTATCTTTCCACGATATTCATCCAATTCTTAAATGTAACCTTATTTAAACGGTTTCAATCATCCTCCTATCCAATTGGTTGTTTATTGTCCATGCGTCTGTGACATACTGCCATGACGAGTATACATACCACTTGATCGTTCTCATTGTAATGTATGAAATGTTTGTTCGGATATCAATATGTGCATCGTGTTGGTGGAAGTAGTGTAAATGTAGACCTTAGAAAATCGAAATTGTATTCCTTAAAGCAATCAAGTCTGTAGTCTTACTGATCAGGTGATGAATTGAGTTTCACACCACCGCTGCAGGGTAAATGATTCATCAGGACCTTCTATGCTTTCTAGCTTTCGAACATAAATTCATATCATACAGACATAACACACTTACGTCATCTCCAGTTCGATGTAATTTGAAAATGTCCATAACTCAAAGCACAGCTGCTTTCTGTCACGTGTGTACTTGAACACAAAGTTGACCCCGTGTTTGCGGCATGACAAATGCCAAGTCCACAATAACGCTAGGCATATACAGACGATAGGGAAATCAAACGAAATAGTATATACTATATTCTCCATCAAGAAAATACTAAATACCTTATTCTCAGTCAGGAAAATACTGCCACCGTATTCTTAGTGGGGAAAATATTGCATATCTTATTCTTAGTGGGGAAAATATTGTATTCTTTATTCTTAGTCCGGAAAATTTTGCATACCTTATTCTTAGTCCGGAAAATATTGCATACCTTATTCTTAGTGGGAAAATATTGCATACCTTATTTTCAGTGAGGAACATATTGCACACCTTATTCTTAGTTAGCAAAATAGTGCATACCTTAGTTTTAGTGAAGATAATAGTGCATACCTTATTCTAAATGAGGAAAATACTGCATACCTTTGTCCTCAGAAAAATATTGCATACCTTTTTTTGTCAGTTAGGAAAATAATGCCTTACTTATTCTCAGTTAGAAAAATATAGCATATTTTTTTCTCAGTTAGGAAAATATAGCATAACTTATTATCAGTGAGGAAAATATAGCATGCCTTTTTTAGGAAGGAAAATTGTGCATTCCTTTTTCCGATAAGGACAACATTGCCTTACTTATTCTCAGTGAGGAAAATATTGCATGTCTATTTAGTATGGAAAATATTGCAAACCTTTTTTTTGAGTGAGAAAAAAATTACATACCTTTTACTCATAAAAATATTGCATGACTTTTCCTCAGTACGGAAACTTGCGTACCTCTTTCTCAGAAAACATTGCTTAACTTATTCTCAGTAAGAAACATATTGCACATAAGTTATTCTCATAAAGAAGATATTACATACCTTATTCTCAGGGAGTAAAATATATTACATACGTTTTTTTCTCAGTGAGGAAAATAGTTCACATTTACGTTAACAGGCTGGCAAGTAATGCCATCTTTTAGCTTAAGCCTAGCTCAGTCTTAGCCTAGAATTGTTTTACTCACTAAGTTGAATGAAATCGAATGTGACATGTTAAACAAGAGCTTTCTACTTTATTTTTTATTCTATGGCAAAATATTTGGTGTGCCAATTAGTGAACATTACGTGTTTTAAAAAGATAGGAAAAGACAAATGAGTTACCAGACTTGGTTTTGCCCCAAAACCGTAAGCATGCTAATTAGTGTCCGGTAGTTTAGCGCCCTCGACTAGTTGTCCATTGTACAAACTAAAAACAATAAAGGCATTAACAATGATGTTGCCAAGCAATGTATTAATCGTTTTAAGCCTATCATTTAAAATGAAGTAGACAAAAAAACAATTAGAGAAGGAAATCTGACGCGTTAATGATGCAGTTGGCATCAATGGCTCTAAATTCACCTATCCCCGTCCGTTTCTTGGGGGTATGCTGGTAATACAGAAATGTCAGTTAGTGCGAAATGACGTAATTCGATACGTCATAGCATACATGGGTATGTATAGGGAAGTTCCGCGGCAGGTAATTGTAAACATATCAGACCAGTAAACATCAGAACAGAGTCAGATAGTTCACAGAATGGCATGATTATAGAATGATATACTCATAGATTAAACGTTGAGAAAATAGAACACCTCGGCCTGAGTGAGGTATGACATATTTTTAGATGGTCCTGTCTGTTCAAGTCTCTAAACTGGTCTCTTCAGTGTTTCAGGCAGATTGTGTTGCCTTGACAACCGAGTTTGATTACTGAGTGACTGCAGCTGGTGCTGGGTTATTTTTGAAGGATGTTTAGAGTTCAGCAAATATGTGTTTTTATCGATATCACTAGAAATTTTTTGTCATTTATTATTTACGTATTTATGTATATTAATGTCGAGAAAGAATTCGCAGCAGACGTCAACAAAATGATGCAGCTACTCGATGGAGAGGGCAAGAAAGCGGGTATGGAGATGGCTTTCTCGAAGACCAAACTGTTGCTCAATCGCTTCGCCACTCGTGATCCAGTCTTCCTTAACGAGGTACGATTAGAGGATGTCAACGAGTACATTTATCTTAGACGTCTTCTCAATCTGGAGAATAACCTGGAACCTGAACTGACAAGACGTCGCCGCCGCGCGGGTTGGGCAACCTTCTCGTCTATTAACACGGTCCTGGACGGTTGCCATTACCAAGACCTACGAGCCTCTCTCTTCATTGCCCCTGTATTCCCTGCGATGTGTTACGGTGCCGAGACGTGGATACTAACAAAATCGTTAGAGGACACATTGAGAGTTACCCAGGCCTCCCTTTAGAGACGCTTGGTCGGAATTGCTCACCAGAACCAAATAATGCAAGGTCTCCACAATTCTGACATAAGACGATTGTCCCTGGTCAAGGATGCGGTAATCCATGCAGACAAGGCAAAACATAGATGGGCAGATCACCTATTACGGTGAAACGATGGTCGACAGAGCACAGCGACAGCAGTCTGGTACTCACACGGTAAAAAGAGACCGCGGGGAAGACCTCTAATGCGTTGGTGAGACTCCCTTGCTGTTCGCTGCAACATCCGAGATGATTCTATCGGAGCACTTATCACGCACTGGGCGTCCGTGGCCTCTGTTAGTCAGTCCGGATACTGGGGTTACAGTCTTCAGATTATGTCATGTCACTTGTTACTCAGTCCTGAAAGTGGTGTTGAAGTCTTCTGATCATGTCACGCCATTGGCCTCTGTTCCTAGCAGATCTCTTCAGTTGAGTAGAAGTCTGCACCCTTATGTTCTTGCAAAGCCTGTGTGATAAAATTGTTTTTAGGACGTCCCGTTCCACTTTTTGCCTTGACATTTACTAAACTTTTCATTTCAATAATAGGCCTCCAAGTCTCATGTTATGACCAAGCCAAGACAATCTACCTTTCTGTTCAGTCGTCATTCGTTGTCTATGTGACCCTATGTAACCCTATGTGACCTTATGTGAGCCTATGTGACAATATGTAACCCTATGTGAGCCTATGTGACAATATGTAATCCTATGTGACCCTATGTGACTCTATGTAACCCTATGTGACCTTATGTAACCCTATTTGGCCCTATGTGACCCAATGTGACCCTATATAATCCTATGTGGCCCTATTTAACCCTATGCGACCCTATGTAACCCTAAGTAACCCTATGTAACCTTATGTGACCATGTAAGCACTCGTTCATTTGACCTTTTCTATACAGTTTAAGGTTTGCATCCTATAATAGCACCACATTTCCAACTTCTAATCTTTGTTTATCCTTTTTGTTTAAAGTCCTTGTGTCAGAGCCGTACAATGCGATGGGAAAGTTGTGTGTTGTGATTATTATTTTTCAAAGCTCAATATTGATGTTATTTGTAGTTTACCAAATTGTTTTCTTACTGAATGCCATTTTTACTACTTCTATTCTATCCGAGTTCTAATTTTAGCCTCACATCGGACATCGTTAGTAATAATGTGTCCCAAATAGGAATATATCTGTATTTATTCAATAATCTGTACCTTGTGCCTGGTATCTAATTCAATGTGATTGTGTTTGGCTATTACCATGGCTTTTGTCTTACTAGAATTAATCCTCCTGTTTTGTTGGCCCTATTGAGTAGTTTATGTAATGATTTCTCTGTTCCTCCTATGATGGCTTGATCATCGGTAAATTGTGTGGCACCAATTCGTTCTTCATTGATCATGACCAATTTGTTGCAATTTATGGTGGCTTCTGACACCATCACCTCCAAATACATGTTAATTGAGGTTGGAGATAATAAACATCCCTGTCTCACCCCTGACTTGATATCCACTGGGTTTGTTACCGTCTATAGCGACCGCATATTGCACAAATAAAATGTCAACTTTCTGATCATGTGAACGTACGCGAGCAGTTCACATCATATGCATTGGCACAGAGGTTCACTGACATGACAATCATCTCAAAGGTTCCTTCTGATTGGATGGTTGGGATTGGATGTCCTCATTACAAGTGTATCCACGAACTGCTGACCTTGTGGCCATCTATTATAGTCTGGTCAGATTACAACGTTTGTCAATTCATTGTTAGCGCACCACAAGAGTTCAAGGATGTACGATGCATATGTGTATCGGATTCTAGCGCTTAGATATAACAGAGAGGACTGTGTAGTTTAACGTTGCTTATTTTGCTAATATGTTTCAGGTCTAGCGCATTACAGCTTCCAGCTTTCGTCTGGTTGTTTGTACGATTCCATCTACTTGGATCGCCTGATGTGGGTTCCTATTGCTTTATATATGGCTGGCGGCCAATGGTGATTCATATTTGCATACATTTGTGCACCATATTTTTGTCATTGCTCTGTGTTTTTTCATTTCCATAAAATTCAATACGTATTAGGCTTCCTGGAATAAAAAACAGCCATACAGTCATTGAAGTCAATATCGGTCCTTCATCATGTTTTCAGCTCTCGAGCGGGTTCGCACAATATTTTATGTCATAACGTCAAGAAAAACATTTTTTTTTAAATGGATTTGATCATCGCAATACTCCATTCTGCTCATTATTCAGTGTGGTATTTATCTCATTATTCAGTGTGATATTTATCTCATTATTCAGTGTGATATTCATCTCATTATTCAGTGTGACATTTATCTAGAACGTTACTTTTCTTCCTGGCCACCGTTTCACGTCATCCATTCTAGCCGGTTTTAATGGGTCTACGTCATTGACTCTGTAGGCCACTGAGAACTAGTCAAATATCGTTTCTCCGCCAATATTACACGCATTTTCTATACACAACTTGTTCCTGTGGAGATATCACGAGGGAATTATGAAATCTATGAAAATCACGTTCCAGCATCCTCTTTAGTACACATCTTAAGCGGCACCGAATGAATTTTGCAGCTGGGTGGAACTAGTAAAACCATCGTCCCTGAACAGTACTGGCCGTCTGATCAGGAAAGAGCTGGCCATTGACAACCTCAGATCTATCAGCCCAGACCCCTACAGCGCCAGCATGACTGCGCAGGGGAGGCATGAACGTCCCAACCGTCAACTGGTTACTTAGTGACGAAACTAGAAGACTGGAATGCAAAACTGGTTGTCTACAAACTGCAGAGTCTTCTGGTGGTCACTGTGGACGAGAGGTCACTCACAAGCCTCACTAAAGCAATGAACAGAAACGGTGAACTATCAAATCCCACATGTCTTAAAGTTACCACTGATCTCAACCCTAGAGTGCCTGCATCCTGGATTACCTCCAGTCGTTTTGGCTAATATCTTGCCACTGGTCCAATGTAGCTCGAGACCAGAAAGTGAGGTCGATGACAAGTGCAGTTTTTCCTCACTATAATCCAAAAATAGCGGAAGTTACATCATAAAACCGTGTGTTGATGTCGCCAGTATCGCTAAAGATGGGCAACTAACTAATTTCGCCAATGGTTGAAATCGCAATGGGCCGCAACAATGTCCTAATGAATATTTGTTCTCTTTTCCATTGCTTTCAGGCCCATGCTCGACGGACTGTCTTCTTTGTGATGCTAGCGGGACTGGCCTGGACAGATCTGATTGGACAGTTTGCTGTCAGCCCCATAGCAATCATCACTTACGCCAATAACCTCCAGTGGATAGGGGGCGCTGAGTTATGCCGTTACCATGGTTTCATGATGGTGTCCTTCGGTCTGGTCATGCCTCTCATCGTGTGTTGTATGTCAGTTGAGCGACTTCTGGCAATCAAATTCTCATACTACTACGCCAAACACGTCACGCGGAGAAAAGCTCAGTTCACGTTTATGGCCAGCTGGTGTGTGACGGCGATGTTCACAGCCCTTCCGTTTGCCGGCTTTGGCAGCTATGAGCTTCAGTACCCCGGATCATGGTGCTTTCTCAATTTCCACAGGGAGAGCAAGCTCGACACGATCTACGCTGCCATGTTCAGCAGCTTCAACATCGTGGCTATTCTCATCACGATTCTGTGCAACCTCATCGTGGCTGGAACCCTCTTCCGCATGAGGCGGAGCCGTCAGCTTCACAGCTCCCCTTCTGTTGACAGACGGATGTCTGGTTCCGCAGCTGCCTCAACTACTTCTGGAACGTTCATCCGCTCCAGACGGCACTCAGACATGGAGGCTCAGATGATTTGGTTTCTTTGTTTGATCACGGTGGCCTTCAGTGTCTGCTGGTTGCCTTTAAATGTAAGTTTACCACAGACAGCATTAGCAACATCATCGCCATGATCACCATTAGCATTACTATAAACATCATCTTCATTATCCCATTCATCACCATCATCATCATCAACATTTTCATTATCATCATCTCTATCATCATCATCATCATCACATTCCTAATCATCATATTCACTTTATATATATATATTTACGAGGAGCGTTCAAATGAAATCGGACCAGACTGCAATAAGTGAACATATTTACGATGCACATGATGCCGTTACTTCAGGTACAACAGCACATACCAACCGTCAAGTTTACAAAGTATCGTTATCCTCCGAATCAAAGTTTCCTCAGCAGATCGTTGAAAACATAGCTGGTGTGATACGGAGTCCGTCCATAGTTGATCAGCGAGCGATAATCTGTTTTCTATCAGCTGAAGGATGTCGACCAGTTGACATTCATTGCGGTATACAGGCAGTGTATGGGGACAAAAGTGTGTCGAAGACAGCAATGAAGAACTGGACAACGATGTTTAAAGAAGGACGTGAGTTAACGCAACAATATGCGCCTGACATGGTCTCAGAAGATGTTTCGTAACCCACGTCTTTCTTTGAACATCGTTGTCCAGTTCTTCCCTGTTGTCTTCTACAAACTTTTGTGACCATATACTGCCCACATTATGCGATGCATGTCAACTGGTCGACATCCTTCATATGTTAGAAATCGAATCACCACTCGCTGATGAACTCGGGACGCATTTCGTATCACACCCGCCATGTTTTCAACGGTCTGCTGTGGAAATTACGAATCGGAGGATAATGACATTTTGCAAACTTGACGATTGGTATATGCTGTTTACACCGGATGTGGCGTCACCATGCACATCGTATGTATGTTCAATTGGTGTAGTTTGGTCCAGTTTCATTTGTACAGGCCTCCTAGCATCAAAATCACACATCATAGAGACAACTGCTTTGTATAGGTGGGGCATTTTGAAAAGAGCAACTGAATTGCTTCATTAAAGATCAAACTTTGGTAATGGGAGACCAAGTGGTCTCGAGGTAAGTTCTTCGCTTCGGATGCTGGCGGTCGCTGATTCAGATCACGGTGGTGACCGGTATTTTTTGACGTGGATTGTCTGATAACAATTCCCCTGATCTCTGACAGAGCTAACACCCGTGTGCAGTGCCTCGATCGTTAACAATCCCTTGTCAGTTGGAAATTGAAAAGATTAGGATTAACGGCTGTTCTCGAACAAAAGTCAAGTTAAAAATCTACTCAAATTATTCTAGGGATTCTCGCCCCATATATGTCGCAAAAAATGGACTGTGTGACTATAACGTCAGGTTATCTGGTTAGCGGAGCGGTAAAGATGGCGCCTGACTGGCTGCGGGTCTACCTTGCTATAATTTACCCTCCCGCCACCACCACCAGTCCTAAAAATAGACTATCGTAAATTCCAGGGACTACAAACCTAACGGTTGGAAACATATCCTGGGATTGACCTGGCAAGTCATCTATGGATATCCGCCTCCCCCCCCCCCCCTCCCCCCCCCAAATGAAATAAAGGAAGTCACACAGATGGATATACAGATGGATATACAGATGGATAGACAGATGGATAGAAAGATATATATATACAGATGGAAAGACATATATATATATACAGCTAGATAGGCATATAGATAGACAGCTAGATAGACAAATAGACACATAGATAAACGAATAGACATATATATAGACAAATAGACAGATAGATAGACACATAGACAGATATATAGAGAAATAGACAGATAGATAGATTCTGAAACTGCAATCAATATTTCAGTGATCAAGATTACCGGAGCTTGACATCATACGTTCGTTTACGGTCGATAGGTGCTTTAGAAAACGGTGCAGCCAGGTACAGTAGAGCACAGTATTTTCATTCTATGTGCACAAATATCAAGGACTGATGAGTTTTCATATCGTTCGTCATTTGCTGAGAGAGAGAGATTCAACATTGTTAGGTATTGCTGGAGTGTAGTGGTGTTGACTATTGTGTAACGTAACACAATAAGTGATGTAGTTGATTTAGCTTAGATTAGTTTAGTTTAGTCGAAGAATCAACGTCATTGCATACAGTTTAGGCCATGTGCTCTGGTCTTTTCCATATTTTGGAGAATCTCAGCACAATGCACTAACTCCGTAGCTCAGGCGAGGATCCCGTAATTGATTAGCAGGATGTTTAATATAATTTTGAATTTTGCCTGGGCAGCGGCTGTTAAGCCGACTCTTTTCGATTTCCAACTGCAGATCGGTTTTTTAACGTGCGCGACACTGAACACGGGCGTCCGATCTCTACTATCCAGAGCTCCATGAGAACAGCAGACGTCTGAACTCTACTACCCAGAGCTCCAGCAGAATGCCAGGCGTCCTATCTCTACTACCCAGAGCTCCAGCAGAATGCCAGGCGTCCTATCTCTACTACCCAGAGCTCCAGCAGAATGCCAGGCGTCCTATCTCTACTACCCAGAGCTCTAGGAGAATGCCAGGCGTCCTATCTCTACTACCCTGAGCTCCAGCAGAATGCCAGGCGTCCGATCTATACCACCCAGAGCTCTAGGAAAATGCCAGGCGTCCGATCTCTACTACCCAGAGCTCCATTGGTCGCGAGGTAAGGTGTCCGCCTCGGGTGCCGGAGGCCGCGTGGTGGAATCCCCGTGGTGACCGGGATTTTGTTCCCCGTGCATCTTCTGGAAAAAATTCCGCTGATCTCTAGTTAGTGAGATCGGACTCCCGTGTCCACCAGTGTCGAGCACCTTGAAAATTCCTTGGCAGTTAGATATCGAAAAGAGTAGGCTTAACAGTCGGGGCCCGAACAAAATTCAAATTAAAAATCTACGGAAGTTATTTGTACCTATCCCCAGGTGGTTTGTTAAGATCATATACAGATGACGCCTAACTGGCTGCGTGTCTACTTAGCTCTAGTGTTTGAGTCTATTAATATGGACTCGCACATCGCTAAATACCACCGTCCAAGAAACTGATTGTGTACATACTCTGTAGAGTCTTCTAAAGACGTTATCTCATCTTAAGATCACACTCTAAATCTGGGGCCGGAGGGGTTCCGTTCCTCTCTCTTCTTCCTTCACTCTGTTTCATTTGGGTCTGTCCTATAATCACACTCTTGCACAACTTTCACACGCGTCCTCAGGGTGAGGCCCTTCCATTGCACTTTGGTTGGACTGGCTTATGAGCGCGCACGAAACTAGCATTAGTACATACAGACACTTAAAATTTAAAAAAAATTTTTAAAAATTAAAAAATAGATCATCTTATGCCATCCTCTCTTTTATTTAGAACACAATTGTATTCACTAATCCTAATGTGGAGCAGGCATCGCCGATCTCGCCAGATTAATAAGTCCACCAACCTTTAGAGCACGCTTCTGATTCTTGTTGGTTCAATAATAGTTCTGTTTTTTTCTTCGACGTTAGCTGTTTATCCTGTTCGAATTTTGCTGAGCCCGAACTATAGACATGACATTTTATTGCGCAAAGGTCGTGTTTTTCTGTTGTTTGGCGAGGTTTTGCTTCTGAGTCGGCTTATCCGGGCCTATTTTTAGGATAATATTATTTACCAGAGAGTAAGGGAGGTGAACCAGATAAGGAGAATCATCCATCTTCCAGTAAATCTGTTGTCCAGAATTGTTGTAAACTGTCTGGCGTATAACTATAGTAGTGGCGTATTTACGACTTAAATAAACAATGCAAATGTTAAAGGATTGTCCTATCGTATTTGGGGCTTCGTCTCGACCGGATGCATGGGCCTTTTTATCTGGATCATAGAACAATCTTGCTTTTCACAGTATACGACTAAGAAGGGTTGTGTCTGAAGTCAGCTATTCAAGATGTATGTTATAGTTTTTCTTCTAAGGAAATTGAGCAGTTTGAATTGTTTGTTCTCATCAAGGAACGACTTTTTGTTTTGTTCTTTAATTTATTTGTGTTTACGCTTTGTTATAATACCCTTTGTATTCTGGCTCATGTCAATTGTATGCATGTATCCGTCTTGCCAAGTATGTCTTAGCTTTGTATGCGTCGATCTATACACACAAGAAGTCTCGCAATGTAGTCCGTGAAGAGTTATTTTCTTCCCCGACGGCAACTGTTACCATGGGACCAACCTTTGCCTTACGTTTAGTCTCGCAATAAAGTATTTTGCTCTTTACGACTTTCGGAACATTTTACTTCCAGATGCCCCAACCCTGTTTCCTTTCGGTTGGCCTTTTGGCTCGGGCGGTTCGGAAGATAACACTGAGGGAAAGTCTGCCATCGATGTTGTCTCGACTATGCTCTGCCACTTAACCAATGTAGCTCAGAGCGAAAGATTGAGGTTGGCGACAGCGTGCACCCGTCTCACTTATATTTAATTTGAGTCACAGTGTAATACCTACCAAGCCAAGAGCACAATCTTTGACTCCTAGGAGAAATATAACGAATGGTCATGGAATCCGTGGAACCCGCAGGAACAACGTGACAGCGCCAGGGCCCATATTACAGAAGGAAGATCAACAGAAGTGGCTCAGATCTGGTACCCTAAATGTGAATGAGGATGCACTTAATGAACCGCGATTACCTGAAAATGACATGATCACAGAAAATAGCCTTCTAGAATAGACAGGACAGCACATAACGGAGCGATGCTTGTGTCAGATTAGCTATCAAATCTCACCTGGCACGTTGGATTGTCAGACTTCCAAAGATTTGTAATGACCGGTTAATTTTCTTCAGCTGTAACTGGAACGCAATATGAGTGCTAGATTGATCAGTGCCTCTGTTCTGACGTAGACTATATCATAGGACATCAAAAATATAGTCTACTCGGGCCTAGACTCTGACACCTCGTTAGGTATGGTCTACTAGGGCCTACACTTTGACATCTCGTTAGGTATGGTCTACTACTATGGCCTACACTTTGACATCTCGTTAGGTATGGTCTACTAGGGCCTACAGTCTAACATCCCGTTAGGTATGGTCTACTAGGGCCTACACTCTTCTTCTTCTTCTTCATCGTAAGCAGTCAGGCAGAAACCATTATTTTTTCGAAAAAAGCAGCCGTCTTCCTGAGGCTGTCGACACTGCCATAGAGCTTGTCTAGTGTTGCCACTGGTGATGGCCACATCTGCTCTCTCTGGTCCTCGTATGTCGAGCAGTTTGGCAGCAAATGCTCAGCGGTCATTTTCCCGGTACCACACGGGCATTCGTCGGTGCCACATATCTTCAATTTGTTGAATAGGTGGTACCTGAGTCTATTGTGGCCAGTGCGAAGTCTGAAGACCACGACCTGCTCTTTTCTGTTCAACTGGTAATAGGCATCATTTTTGGTGTAGCCAGTATGTTCGGTTTTCCATTTGGTCATGTATCTAGCTCTAATAAGCCGTTTTGACTCTTCGTATGTCATACTAGTATCAGGCTGTGATAGTTTTGCACCTTCTTTTGTCAGTCTGTCTGCCTCCTCGTTGCCTTGGATGTTGCAGTGAGATGGAACCCACTGCCCCACTACTCTTTTTGGTGCGGCCTGCTGGCATAGTTGACAGAGTACTGCTCTTAATTCATTAAGTTCTGGTTTTTCAGTGCTATGACTGTAAGCAGGACTATGTGGCTTTCATTCCTTTTACCTGTCACCATTTCTTCCACTGCCGCCTTCAGTGCCTCTGCGTCCGCTCTGAAATTGCTTGTGTATTTTCCAGTAGCGAATGACAGTGTTATTTTTCTGCCATTTGGTAGGCTCAGGAATGCTCCTGCCCCTCCATTCTGTGTTGTATTTGTTACGGAACCGTCGGTGTATGCATGGGTCCAGTCCATGCTTGGGTAGTTTTCCGTAATGAAACTCAGGGTAGTATCTCTTCTTTCTTTTTCAGACTGGCAGTTTTTGTTTCTAATACCTGGTATATTTTCTATCACCTCTGGAAATATATGCTGCCTCCAGGTAGGTTTTCGTACAGTAGGGATGGGCTTTGGTGTGGTTAGTGCGTTCATAGGGTCTTCGTGCATCTTTGCTTTGGCTATTTCTGCAAAGTTTCTTCGCTTTAGCTTCCCATTTTCGAAATTGT
Source organism: Ariolimax columbianus (assembly GCA_036924085.1). NCBI lineage: Eukaryota > Metazoa > Mollusca > Gastropoda > Stylommatophora > Arionidae > Ariolimax > Ariolimax columbianus. Next base: position 51,892,627 of record JAVGWX010000010.1, on the reverse strand, counting down.
TTAGTCTCTGGTGCATTGGGTGGTCAGTCAGTCTTCTGAGTTTCTCTGCTTGCTGCTGGGCTCTGCAGTCTCTTCTGTCGGCCATGGATTGCAGTTTTGTAATCTTTTCAAGTTCTACAATTGGCGTTGACTTCATGCCTCCTGTTATAACTCTCATGGCTTGGTTTTGGAGTTTGCTAACTTTATCGAAGTTCGCCTTTGCTGCTGTTGTCCATGCCGCAATGCCATATTCGAGAACTGGTCTCACTCTTCCAGTGTACAGTTTCTTTAGTATGCTTTCGTCTGCTCCCCAGCTTGTGCCAGCAAGTTTCCTCATGATTGCCATTCTTTCTCTGGCTCTCATTCGGTTTCTCTCGATCTGACTTTTCCATGTCATACGCCGATCAAATGTGACTCCCAGATAGGTTGGGTTGTTGTTTGGCTGCAGGAATTTGCCATTTAAACTTAATTTGGTATTTTGGGGTTTTATTGAAAGCGAGAATATTGTGCATGTCGTTTTGTCCTTGTTTATTTTGACCAGCCATGAGTTCGCCCACTCTTCCAACGATGTTAGGGCCTGCTGCATCCGATTTCTGGCTATGGTGAGATTCTTTTCAGAGGTCCACATAGCCAGATCGTCTGCAAACATTGAGCTATGAACTCTTCTTGGTATATTCTCTAAAATATCATTTATATACACCAGGAAGAGTGTGGGTGACAGTACTCCCCCTTGGGGTACTCCCTGCTCAAGTGTCACCTTTTTGCTCATCTGCCCTCGTACTTGGACTCTGGCCGTTCTGTTTTTGAGGTAGTGGTTGATCCACTTGTACATTTTCCCACAAACATCACTTATTCTTAGCTTGACTCTGTCCATCTTTCCAGACTTTGTCAAATGCATTATCCAGGTCCACCTAGACCGCTACTGTGTGTTTCTGTTCCTGGTAGGCATCTTCTATTTCCTGAGCTATGAGGATGACCTAATCCTCAGTGGATCTGTGCTGTCTAAAACATGCTTGCTGTGGAATTAGTATCCGTTTTTCTTCCAGATGCCACATCAGTCTGGTGTTTATCATACGTTCCATCAGTTTGCCGACACAGCTCAGTAGGCTGATAGGCCTGTATCCATTTGGATCTGTTTTGTCTTTTCCTTTCTTTGGTACTGGTACAAGTACTGCGTCTTTCCATGCCTGGGGTACAATACCCCTTTTCCAGCTTTGGTTCAGGACTGATAGCAGTTTCCTCTTTGCTGTTTGGCCTAGCCCCATCAGCATTTCGTTTGTTATCCCGTCTTTTCCGGGAGATATCCTTTTCTTTAATGTTCTCATGGCCTCTTCCATTTCGCTCATTGTTAGTTTTGCCATCATATGCTCTTCTGGTGCCATATTGATGTTGTCGTGCCCCTTTTGCTCTTCACTAATGTCTGTATGCCTATCTGCAGGGACATCTATGTGGTTCGCGTTGGCATAGTGTTCCTCAAAGGCGTTTGCGGCTTTTTTTCCAGTGCGCAAGTTTTCGCCCTGCTTGATGGTAATTTGTTTGTTTGACGGTGTTTCGTCGTTCGGCCTACACTCTAACATCCCGTTAGGTATGTTCTACTAGGACCTACACTATCAACTGTCTGGTGAGGATACTGTCTAGGTAGGTGAATCTATCGACTGTCTGGAGACGCTGGTTCTGTATAGTAATGGTTTGTTCAATGTACGGCTCCTCAGGGGCAGGCTTGAAAAGTACCACTGTTTTCTTAGTGTTGATCATGAGATCACAGTTAATGCATGCCGTCGAAAACTCCGTCATCGCGGATTACTTGTCATCCAAGATCGTGTGGTTTTATAAAAGGGCGTAACATTACTTTCACCACTACTAATATTAATACTACAACTACTACTAATACGACTGCTACTATTAATACTATTACCACTACTACTACTATTACTACTACTACTTATGTTACTGTTACTGCAACCACTATTGCTCCTGCTACTGCTACTACTACTACTACTTCTACTACTACTACTACTGATGGTTCTACTTTCACTACTACTACTATTACTACTACTGATGGTTCTACAACAACAACTACTACTACTATTACTACTACTACTACTGATGGTTCTACAACAACAACTACTACTACTACAAACAATACTACTACTACTACAACAACTACTACTATTACTACTGCAACAACTACTACTACTACTACTGATGGTTTTACTTCCAAATCTACTACTACTACAGATGGTTCTACTTTCCCTTCTACTGCTTTTACTTATGGTTTTACTTTCACTTAGATTACTACTACTGATGGTTCTACTTTCACCACTACTACTACTACTACTACTAGTACTACTAGTACTACTACTACTACTACTACTACTACTACTACTTCTACTACTACTTCTACTACTACTACTACTATTGATGGTTTTACTTTCACTACTACTACTACTACTACTACTACTACTACTACTACTACTACTTCTACTACTACTTCTACTACTACTACTACTACTACTACTACTATTGATGGTTTTACTTTCACTACTACTACTACTACTACTACTACTACTACTACTACTAATACTACTGATGGTTCTACTTTCACTACTACTACAACTGCTACTACTACTGATGATTTTACTTTCACTACTACTACTACTACTACTACTACTACTACTACTACTACTACTACTACTTTTCATGGTTTTACTTTCACTACTACTACTACTACTACTACTACTACTACTACTACTACTTTTCATGGTTTTACTTTCACTACTACTGCTGCTACTACTAAGCAGCAGGTGGGGTGACCAGTTCCCTTCCTTGCTGTTTATACCTTCCCCAACTCATACGTCAGATACTCATTTACAGCTGAGTCGACTGGAGGAATGGTCTTACAAGGAACGAACCACGCCCAGATTTGTTTCTGTCCATCCGTGATTTCAAACCCTGGAATGATGTAGTCCCAGTCTTAAGCAAGCCAGCTGACTGTTGACTAGGCTACACGCTTCAAATGTGGAGTACAAGTTCAAATATGCATCATGTGTGAAGACTTCTCACTCTCAAACATATCAGTCATCTCAGTGAGGACATGATAACTAATGTGGAAGACGAAAGAATAACTTAGTAGACGACTGAATAGACTTAATGGGACTCGCCGGAAGCGGATTGATCATTATTGACATGAGGATAATTTCTATGATCTACGAATACATGAGCAGTAGGTGCGCAGGTTGAGCTACGGGGCATTACAAACAACAACACGTCGATTGATTTGTTGGACTGATGTATGAATTCAAGGTGGATAATAAATTGCGGAAACTGGTGAGAATGTAGTCTTTTTGACGAGAATGCATTTAACTAGAACATTTAGGGAGAGAAACACCTGGGCTCAGACAGAAGACTGTAGAGAGGCTTCTTTACAGTATACTTTTTGAACTACAAATAATCTCTCTAAATTGTATTCTCACAATAAAGTAGGCCTGGAAATATAACACAAAAAGTGACAAGACGTATTGAAAAAAGATGTCAGCGAATACTTTCCATTTGGATTGCAGAACCACTTAAAAACAATTTTTGTTTGTTGGTGTGATTACATTTAGAATTAGAGCAAAAAGAAAGTGACGTCATTCCCAATCAAGGAGCGGTTTATTTAAGTAGTTATATTATTTTGATGAAGCGGCAGATGCAGAAACTGCTAATGTAAACCAGAAATAAACAGACAAACAGGCGCATGTGGAATGGAAGTTGAAAAACGATAAAGTAGTCATAATGTAGGCTTTATAATTGGATGAAACACATCCGAGTTCCCATCAAAAGGAAATGTAAAATTGTGTTATGAATGGCTACATTGTTCTTCCTATAACGTTCCTACAAGATAACTGACATCACGTTTTAACATAACAAATGCTGAAATGACCATTAGAAAATTACACTCAATAGACTGCTTTATCTCGAATAAAAAAACACAATCATTACATTGTTTTAATATCGATTATTTGGACACAAGCCAGTGAACATTCTCAAGACTAGTACTTGTGCACTTAAATATGTACTGGCATTTGTTGAAAGCTATAATTATAATGGAAGGTGGTGGGAACATGCATAAATCATTCAACAAATTACAAGCAGATTGAGTCACAAGGAGTGTTACCTGTTTTGGCGAGAACTATATAGGCCTCTGCTACCTGTGACAGGAGTTGATACGGCCTTAGAAGCGACATTCATAACCGAAGCAGCTGTGAGTTGCTACACTCTTTTACAGCGCAACATCGACGCAGAACTCTTTTCCCAAAGAAGGACAGGAAATCACTATTTGTCAAGTAGGTACTAACCCTAACTGTGTGACATGGCGTAACACAAGTCATGACGAGGTCGTTTATTTAGTCTAGCATAGATGGCGCCTAAGATGCTGCGGGTCTACTTTGCTCTAATGTTTGAGTGTGTTAAGATGGAATCGCACATCAGTTAACCACCCTCCACGACACTACTCCCATTGCAGCGAACTAATAAGCTGTTTGAGCCTAACGCCTTCTGCAGGAAATCCTCATTTCGGTTACAACACGCTTCAGCTGGGACTTGCACAGGGGCATCCTCTGTAGAAGTACAGGTCGGTTAAGACTAAGAATAAGTACTTTGCCTTTATAACACGCTTCAGCTGGGACTTGCACAGGGGCATCCTCTGTAGAAGTACAGGTCGGTTAATACTAAGAATAAGTACTTTGCCTTTATAACACGCTTCAGCTGGGACTTGCACAGGGGCATCCTCTGTAGAAGTACAGGTCGGTTAAGACTAAGAATAAGTACTTTGCCTTTATAACACGCTTCTAATTTGTTTCCTTTTTTCCAAACAATAAATAACTGGCAGCCAGCTAATTCGTACCAATTTGGAAGAAAAATGCAACAAAAGAAACTGTGACACGTTCAGAAGCAGATTGGTGCTTAGTCATACTGGTAACATCTATGCGAAGGTCATGGAATAGAGAATAAGACCTCAGTTTTCCACAGCTCAATTTGCTTTTGGCCGAGATGTGGCTCGCGCGGGTCCCTTATATTTCTTAAGGCAATTAAGCGAAAAGTCAATAGAATAAAACGAAACAATGTACATTGCTTTCATTGGTCACGAAAACTCTTTCAATATGGTGTACATGATTACACTTCGGAGGATAATGCAAGATTAAGAATGCGAAAAATAGACCGCCGAAAGCCTACATCGATGCATGGATGCTTCGTATATCTGCTCTCTTCAGGACCTCAGTGACAAGGTACTGCCAACGGTTTCGGAGTATGCGTCTCAGGCTCGTTGTGTGAAAATGATTCAGTCTTTTTGCCTGTCTCGTATAGACAGTACAACTCTCGCTCAGACAAACCAACTCTCGCACAGACAGTCTAACTCTCGCATAGACAGTCCAACTCTCGCACAGACAGTCTAACTCTGGCATAGACAGTCCAACTCTCGCATAGACAGTCCAATTCTCACATAAACCAACTCTCGCATAGACAGTCCAACTCTCGCATAGACAGTCCAACTCTCGCATAGACAGACCAACTCTCGCATAGACAGTCCAACTCTTGCATAGACAGTCCAACTCTCGTACAGACAGTCCAACTCTCGTAGAGACAGTCTAACTCTGGCATAGACAGTCCAACTCTCGCATAGACAGTCTAACTCTGTCATAGACAGCCCAACTTTCACATAAACCAACTCTCGCACAGAGAGTCAAACTCTCGCATAGACAGCCCAACTCTCACATAAACCAACTCTCTCATCGTCCAACTCTCGCATAGAGTCCAACTCTCGCATAGACAGTCAAACTCTCGCATAGACAGTCCAACTCTCGTACAGAGTCCCACTCTCGCATAGACAGTCCAACTCTCGTACAGACAATCCAACTCTCGTACATACAATCCCACTCTCGGATAGACAGTCCCACTCTCGTACAGACAGTCCAACTCTCGCATAGACAGTCCCACCTTTGTACAGACAGTCCAACTCTCGCATAGACAGTTCCACTGTCGTACAGAGTCAAACTCTCGCATAGACAGTCCAACTCTCGTACAGAGTCCCACTCTCGCATAGACAGTCCAACTCTCGCATAGACAGTCCAACTCTCGTACAGAGTCCCACTCTCGCATAGACAGTCCAACTCTCGTACAGACAATCCAACTCTCGTACATACAATCCCACTCTCGGATAGACAGTCCCACTCTCGTACAGACAGTCCAACTCTCGCATAGACAGTCCCACCTTTGTACAGACAGTCCAACTCTCGCATAGACAGTTCCACTGTCGTACAGAGTCCAACTCTCGCATAGACAGTCCAACTCTCGTACAGACAGTCCAACTCTCGCATAGACAGTCCCACTCTCGTACAGACAGTCCCACTCTCGTACAGACAGTCCAACTCTCGCATAGACAGTCCCACTGTCGTACAGAGTCCAACTCTCGCATAGACAGTCCAACTCTCGTACAGACAGTCCAACTCTCGCATAGACAGTCCCACTCTCGTACAGACAGTCCCACTCTCGTACAGACAGTCCAACTCTCACATAGACAGTCCAACTCTCGCATAGACAGGCCAACTCCCGCATAGACAGTCCAACTCTCGCATAGACAGTCCAACTCCCGCATAGACAGTCCAACTCTCACATAGACAGTCCAACTCTCGCATAGACAGGCCAACTCCCGCATAGATCCGGCAAATTTTAGACCGGTGAGTTTAACGAGCATAGTCTGTAAATTGTTAGAGTCAATAATCAAAGAAAACATTGTAATGCATTTAGAAAAATTTAATCTAATTAGAAATAGTCAGCATGGGTTTACTAGAGGGAGATCATGCTTAACAAATCTATTAGAATTCATGGAGGAGGTTACTAAAATCATAGATAAAGGGGAGCCAGTGGATGTTATTTATCTAGACTTTGCAAAGGCCTTTGATAGAGTACCTCATCAAAGATTATTTCGAAAGTTAAAATCACATGGAATAGGTGGCGAAGTTGCCAAATGGATTGAAAATTGGTTAACAGGAAGAAGGCAGAGGGTGGGCATAAATAAGGAGTACTCTGAGTGGAGTGAAGTGAAAAGTGGTGTGCCACAGGGCTCGGTTTTGGGACCAATTTTGTTCTTGATATATATAAATGATTTGGACATTGATATGAGATCCATGATTGCAAAATTTGCTGATGACACAAAACTATGCAGTAGTGTCTCATCTAAAGCGGAAGTGGATATATTGATGTCGGATTTAGATAAAATTCGAGAATGGTCTGTAAGCTGGCAAATGGAGTTTAATGTAGATAAATGTACAGTCATCCACATGGGTAGATCCAATATGGAACATAAATACAGAATGGGAGAAAACAATATTAGAAAGATAGATAAGGAAAGGGACCTAGGGGTTATAATAGATCATACAGGAAAGGTGAGTGAGCAAGTTAAGGTAGCAGTGAAAAAGGCAAATGCAATGTTAGGTATGATAAAAAGAATTATTAAACATAGGAGCAAGGAAGTGATCGTCAAACTGTATAAAGCTTTAGTTAGACCTAGATTGGAGTACTGTGTACAGGTGTGGAGTCCTTATCATAGAGGGGACATAAACATGCTAGAAAGAATACAAAAAAGAGCGACAAAGATTATAGTGGGATTCCAGAATTACAGTTATGAGGAACGACTCAGAAAAACAGGCCTACAGTGTCTCGAAGAGAGAAGAATTCGTGGTGACTTAATACAGGTTTATAAGATGATCAGAGGAATTGATAAATTAGACTATAACAAGTTTTTTAAAATACAGCCACCTACAATAACACGAGGGCATAGCTACAAGCTGATTAAAGAGAGGTCCAGGTTAGATATTAGGAAATATTTATTTAGTCAGAGAGTGGTGTCTGCTTGGAATGCATTGCCAGGGGAGGTGGTGGAGGCAGGGACAGTTAATGCGTTTAAGAATAAACTGGATGCGCATAGATTTTAGAGCAAGGTGATGTAAATGTAACTGGTTGTATACAGACTCTGCAGGGTCTTCTAAACCAGTATAAAGACGTTAAGTTAGACAGTCCAACTCCCGCATTGACAGTCCAACTCTCACATAGACAGTCCAACTCCCGCATTCGTATAACAGGTTTGGGAGGATAGCAGCTAGGTAGACCTTGAGTTCTGTCTTGGTGTTAATGGTCCAGCGCACCCAAGCTGTCGCGTGCATTCTACCAAAGGCTGCACTTGTTTTTTGCATGTCACCTCGTCGTCCAGATTGACGGTTCGCGACAGTGTACTCCTAAAGTTGGTATACCTGCAAACAGTTTTTAGTATGTGTCCATTTACTGTGATTAATTTGTGGTTGTATGTATCTTGTTCCGGGAGTTGGTTGGTGCATAACCTCAGTTTTGTTAACATGTATGACCAGTCCGCAATTGTCACACACAGCAGAGAACCGGTTCATGTCTGGTTACAGGTTCATGCATCATGTCGCCTCCTACTCTGATTGTTGCCCCCATTCCTTGCGAGCATTGAAGTGTATATCGTCCATAAGGTATCTGATTGGTAAGCCGGACTTCAATCTTCTCAAAGAGTCGGACATCGTGGCTGAGAATATCATGTTTAACATAGTTGGGGCGAGCACACAGCCTTGTTTTACACCGTTTGTCCCGTCAAACGTTCTGGAGGTATCTCCATATTCCAGCACACGAGAACGCATGCCTTCATTGAGTTGTTTTACCGTGATGATTACCTTTTTAGGCCAGCGGTTCACATGATGATAACCTTGGTTGGGCAGCGGTTCAAATGATGACTGCCTTGGTTGGGCAGCGGTTCACCGTGATGATTACTTTGGTTGGGCAGTGGTTCACATGATGATTACCTTGGTAGGTCAGTGGTTCACATGATGATTACCTTGGTAGGGCAGCGGTTCACATGATGACTGCCTTGGTGGGGCAGCGTTTCATATGATGATTACCTTGGTGGAGCAGCGGTTCACCTTGATGACCACCTTTGTGGGGCAGCGGTTAACCGTGCTGATTACTTTAGTAGGGCAGCGGTTTACCTTGATGTTCACCTTGGTGGGGCAGCGGTTCACCTTGATTATCATCTTGGTAGGCCAGCGGTTCACATGATGACTGCCTTGGTGGGGCAGCGTTTCAACTTGATGATCACCTTGATGGGGCAACGGTTCACTGTGGTGATTACATTGGTAGGGCAGCGGTTCACCTTGATGATCACCTTGATGGGACAGCGGTTTACCTTGATGATCACCTTGATAGGACAGCGGTTCACCTTGATGATCACCTTGATGGGACAGCGGTTCACCTTGATGATCACCTTGATGGGACTGCGGTTCACCTTGATGGGACAGCGGTTCACCTTGATGATCACCTTGGTGGGACAGCGGTTCACCTTTATCATCACCTTGGTGGGACAGCGGTTCACCTTGATGATCACCTTGGTAGGGCAGCCACACTTGAACGTGATAATTCACAACCCTCCTCTGCTTACCGTATCGAAAGCCTTGATGACGTCAATAAATGCAGTGCATATATATACTGTGCTTTTGGCATTTCTCATGTATCTGTCGCGCTGCAGAGATCATGTCCACAGTTCCACGTCAGGTTCTGAATCCACATTGCCTCTATTGTAGCCGGCTGGCTTGCTCCAAATGTTTGATTCAGTGATTAAAAAATAGGCATGATATAATTTTTCCTGCGGCGGATAGCGGGGATATACCACGGTGATTATCACAGTTCTCTTGGCTTCAATTCCTCTTCTGTAAGTGGACGATTGAAGCATCTTTCAATTCCTGCCGGATTTTTATCTCAGTCTACATGACGCTGAATGGCTAAGTGATCTTTCTTCGTTAGTGTGTGAGCTCTGGATGGCTGCTGTTACATCTCGCTCCAGATATCAGTGTGTTTTATGTGCGTTTCCAGCATTATTTTCGGACTGTAACGATACTCTATAGTTGAAAGTGAACATACTTGTGCAAATTGTGTGCTACGCAAACAAAACCTATGTTTGTCGGTCACATACTTATGTTTTAAACGGCGAAATCTGCACTATCCAGTTTGACTCAATGACGTCCATTATAGAAACGCTGGTCAGTCGAGTGTATCTACGTCACGTCGCCAGTGAACAAAGACTATAAGCCGTCTAGCGGACATCTTGACCCAGAAGGCTGTTAAATACTCCATAAATACTCTGCTAGCTTTACGACTCGCAGCCACAACAGGCGGTAAAAAACTCCTACATCAGATACGGAAAGAACAGATTCTTAAAGGTCATCTGATTACAGATTACAGACAGCTCACGGGAAAGGACAAGGCAAGTCAAACATATTAGGGGAAAGATATGGGGGAACTAGAAAACAAGCGAAACCGTACAGAGCTAAGTACTTCCCCGCGCGGCTGCATCGAAAATGTACAAAACAAACACATCGAAGATCAACTGGTGCACTCGTGCAACAAATAAAATTCATCTGCTCTCGGCACTGGAAGTCCTGACAATGTCGACCTCCAAAAAATGTAGGGTGCGGGTGGAAAAATACGGGTGACCTTGTGCAGGTCTCCCTTACTATAAACCAGCAAACGGGTAAAAAGCACATCCTTCGTATCGTACTTAACCCCCACCCTGGCCAGCCCACAGCGGCTGGAGGGAACCACACACCATAGAGGTCAAACAATAGAACAGAAAAGTAAGGACATCACCCTTAACACTGGCGACATGGAATGTCCGTACACTGATGGACACCGGTACAGCAGACAGACTCAAGCGACGGGCTGCAATGGTCGCCAGGGAGCTGCCCAGATACAGCATCAACATAGTCGCCCTGAGCGAGGCAAGAATTGAAGAAGAGGGGCAGCTCACAGAGGAGGGTGCCGCCCATCTATTTTACTGGTGTGGTGGCACGAAGCAGAAACACCGCGAAGCTGGGTCGTTGTTGCAATCAGATCAAACAAAGTATCAGACTAGCAAGCCTACCTAAGGGAATCAATGATCGCCTAATTTCACTGCGCCTCACCCTGGATGGGAAAAGACAAGCCACAATATTCAGTGCCTACGCACCTACTATGACCAACCCAGATGAGACCAAAGATAAATTCTACGAATACTTTAGGCTGGTCATCGCTGCAGTTCTAGTGACTGATACATTGATCACTATCAGTGATTTTAATGCTACGGCTCGTGCAGACCACCCAGCCTGGTTAAGAGACAATGGTAACCATGGAATGGGAACATGAAACAGCAATGGACTGCTCCTGCTGAAGATCTGCTATACAAAGGATCTCCTTATCACGATCACAATCGCCCAACTTCCAGCACAGAATCGGTCCACGTGGATCCTTGAAAGATCCCGCTACTGGCATTCTGGTTGATTATGCCATCGTGAAACGCAGGGATCGCAGTTCAAATAACAAAGAGCCTATGCAGTGTGGAGTGCTGGACGGACAACCAACTCGTGAATACCAAGCTGAACCTTCAACTCCGAACCAACATACATCCCTTGGGCACGAAACCAGCGAGAGATATAAACATGGAAATGCTGAAGTGTGATCCCACGCGAGTAGCATTTCAGAACGATCTAGACGGTCAGGTCGCCGGGCTCCATTTTGGAAATAGCGACTTTTAACAGAACTGGGCTTAACTCAGAAATACCCTTCACTCCACAACACTGAAGCATCTTAGTCCACCTAAACGCAAACACCAGAACTGGATATCACTTAGAAATACCCTTCCCTCCACAACACTTAAGCATCTTAGTCCACCTAAACGCAAACACCAGAACTGGGTATCACTCAGAAATACCCTTCCCTCCACAACACTGAAGCATCTTAGTCCACCTAAACGCAAACACCAGAACTGGGTATCACTCAGAAATACCCTTCCCTCCACAACACTTAAGCATCTTAGTCCACCTAAACGCAAACACCAGAACTGGGTATCACTTAGAAATACCCTTCCCTCCACAACACTGAAGCATCTTAGTCCACCTAAACGCAAACACCAGAACTGGGTATCACTCAGAAATACCCTTCCCTCCACAACACTTAAGCATCTTAGTCCACCTAAACGCAAACACCAGAACTGGGTATCACTCAGAAATACCCTTCCCTCCACAACACTTAAGCATCTTAGTCCACCTAAACGAAAAACACCAGGACTGGTTCCATGAGAATGAAGGAGAAACAAATCCTCATTCACGAAAGGGACACATCATCACAAACTAAGAAAACTGCATTCTCAAACGCTCAAGCAGCCAAGAATCAGAAAAAAACAGGAGACTTGACTCAAAAGAAAAGATGAAAAAGTAGAAGAGTGCAAATCGACATCATGCCAAACGCTTCTGTGAACGCCTGAAAACAATATGTACCCACAACTCTGGTGGTGGTAATCCAATCCGCAATACCAATTGGATTTGTTAACAGATGTCCTAGATATTTGATTAAGGGGTAGAACACGTCTAAGATGTTCTCAATCACCCGTCAGCCATAAGCGAGGAAGCCATCCAGCGGATGACACAGGTGCAAATAAACGCGATGATGAACGAAATCATCACCCAGGATGAGGTGAGCAAAGCCATCAATGCACTTTCTATGGGAAAAGGCTCTGGAACTGATGAAATACATACATACATAGATATACTTACCCCGGTTGGTGGAGCATTGGTCCCAGCACATTTTGATGAAATCTAACAGCTTAGTTCTAGAAATACTGTCTAAAATACTGATGCTGTACAGTAACCAATAGTCACACCACAATCTCAACCTTCCCTGGTCATTTGGCCCTCATGAAGGGAATCAATATGATTTGATGGGGATACAGGTGCGAAGTGTGTGGTGAAGTATACTACTCCTCTAATTGCGAACAGATCTCAAAGTCCATATGACCTCTCTCCCACTCTCCCCATATTGTCACCCCTTGGACAAGTGTTGCCGGTCCAAGCGAAGCATCAATAATGACACCTCGTTCCCTCTCGTTTCTGCCATCTGCATTCTCTATATTTAGCACCACTATCTGTTGGCATTTTAATCGTGTGATATCTCACGTTGTATGCCGTGAAGGTGGTATTGGAGCCAAAGACATGTCTCGGCTGCCGGCTAAAGTGCATTCTTCTTTATTTATGTGATTGTTTTCATTTGGGCTCAGTTCTCAGACGTCCTGTCAGGTGGGGCATTTGACATGAGAGGAATTAAAGTGCACGTTTGAAAACAGATATCTTTATGAAGTTTTACTGATATATTAGAAATGGAATTAAGCATCGTAATCCCCCATTGTGTTCATTACTCGGTATTGTTTTGATTTCGTACGTTACATTGAATTCTGCACGTCGCTACATATCGTGCGTTCAAGCCGGTAGTTGTTGTCTAAGGTATTGAATGATGTAGGCCACTGTAACCTAGTCAACTATCGTTTTTGCCGTTAGTATTACTATAATGTTTTATGCATAGCCTATTCTCAAACCAAATAAGAAACGACGGTGCAACATTCTCATTAGTGCAATTCAAAAATGGAAGCTAATTTACAAGTAAATAATGGGTGGCGGAGACACATGACACAGGGTTGTGCTGCAGCTAGACAGAAGTAGTGAAACATTCGACCCTGATCAGGAAAGAAATGGACAATGCCAACCCCAGATACATCAGCCAAGACCCCTAATGCGCCAGAATGACTGCATGGAGGTGGCTTCGGGGGGCATGGGCATTTCAATCGACCCAAGGTCAAATTGGAACGATATTCAGGTCAGGTCAGGTCATCCCGTGACCGGTGAGGTCGTTGGGGCACACATGACGACATCCTCACAACCCCACGCCACTCATCTCTGTCAGATGCCGCTGCCTGTGACTCTTCTGGTCGGAGACTGGTCCATTCTTTTATATTGTCCTCCCATCTCTTTTTGGGCCCGCCTCTTCGTCGTCTGCCATGCACCTTTCCGTGGAGGATTGTATTTGCAAAATCATTTTATCTCGATATGTGACCGTACCAAGTAAATTTCCTTCTTTTGACAGTTGCCAAGAGATCTTCGAAAGGCCCTATTGCTGTTGTAATTCTATCTCGAATTTCCTCATTTGTAACTCGATCTTTGTACGTGACGTTTAAAAGTTTTCGGAAACATCTCATCTCCAAGGCCTGTATCCTTCGCTGAAGATCCGCTGTAACTGTCCATGTCTCACACGCATAGAGGAATATTGACAGGACCAGTGTACGCATTAATATGATTTTCGTGCGTAGTGTTAACCGTTTATCTTGCCAGATTTTGTTAAGCCGTGCAAGCGCCGCTATTGTCTGTGCTATTCTGGCCAACACTTCACATTTTGATACTTCATTACTGACAATCGAGCCAATATATTTAAAACGGTTAACTACTTCGAGTTCTTGACCGTTAGCTTTTATCCTGCTGTTGAAGCCCGTAGCGTTGTTGGTCATTAATGTTGTCTTTCCAGCGTTTATCTCCATACCATAGTCAAGAGCTGTTTCATCGAGCCTTCTGACCCATTCCTGGAGTTCTTCTTCTGAACCCGCCAACCCGTCGATATCATTTGCAAAACGAAGGTTGGTAATCGTTCGGCCCCCTATCTTGACAGTACAAACGTGACCTCCAAGTGCCTCACTCATAATTCCTTCAAGGAATATATTGAAAAGTGTTGGAGAGAGTGTACACCCCTGTCTCACATCAACTGATGTGCGAAACCAGTCCCCTCGCCTCCCATTCACAAGAACTGCGCTGGACGCCTTGTCATACAGGTGTTCAAGGACCGTTATAATATCTCCGTTGATATTATAGATCCTCATGGTTGCCCAAAGCGTTTTATGCCATACCCTATCAAACGCCTTCTTAAAATCCACAAACACATGATACAGTGTTTGCTGCTGTTCTAGATATTTATGGCTTAGCAGCCTTAAATATCTGTTCTGTAGTGCTTCTTCCCTGTATTAACCCTGCTTGCTCCTCGGCAATGATGTTCTCTGCTTGGGGTTTCAATCGGTCAAGGATTAATCTAAGCATGACCTTGCTAGGGTGGCTGATGAGGCTTATTGTTCTGTAATTTTAGCACAGCTTTAGATTTCCAGACTTATGTAACGGTATAACTATTGATTTCGTCCATAAGTCCGGCCAGTTTCCTGTCGCCCATATTTTGTTGCAGATGTGTGTCAGGCCTTCCACCACTATCTCTCCACCTGCTTGTAAGAGCTCTGCTGGTATATTGTCCACGCCGGCCGCCTTCCCTCTTCTCAATGTCTTTACCGCTGCAATTACCTCTTCCTTCGTTATCAGTTGGTTATCCTCTATATTTGTTGGTATTGGGGGGATTGTTTTCTCAGGTTCGTTTCACCCTTCATAGTTATATAGCTAGAAACAGTACTCTGTCCATCGTGCCAGTACGTCATTTTCCTCAATAAGGCACTTGCCGCTTTTATCATGGATTATACGGTTCCTGCCTTGTCTTGGTGTTACCAGTTCTTTGACAACCTTGTATGTTCCTTTAGCATCATTTCTGTTTAGTCTCTCTTCGATGTTAGTACATTGCTCACATATCGACGCTTCTGTCGCCTCTCTCATCTTTTGTTGTTTGGCTTTCTTGAACTTTTTATAACTGCCGACCTCCTCCGGTGGGTGATTGTGTTTTTTCAGTGACATGCTTTTATCAGAAAGGTCTAGAATGTCTTTGGTCACGAATGGGTTCTTTTTTGTTTGGTGACATCCCAGGATCTCTGTTGCAGTATCTATGAGAGCTGCGTTAAGAGACTCTGAAACTGTATCTGTATCCAGTCCCTCTCTGAGAGCCAACAGTGGCGCAAATCTCCGAAGAGACTGAGTGATACCGAGTGAGACAGAGAGAGAGAGAGAGAGAGAGAGAGAGAGAGAGACTACATTAATAAAATTCCTCTAGCTCTAGGAGGAGCTCTAGCTAATCATTGGCATTGCCCACCTGGCCATTCCCAGAAATAGTAACAACTTTTAGCTTCCTTAAGTTTTTGACTTTTTTATTTCACCTTTCAATCTATTGAAAACAGCTCAGATCACCCCTAGCTGAGTATGAAATAACAAATGTATTATACGACTTGCTGCGAAGATAACAATATAATCAAATATAAACATCCGACCGCACGCCAAGCATCATCTATTTAACAAAAACCAATCCGGGAACACACAATTAGTGCCCGCTAGTGGAGGTCAAAACAGAAGAGTGTGTTCTACGTCTCTGGTCCTCTCCACGAGACGTGCACATATAGTGCGAGAGGTAGGGTGTGTGCCTGACATCATCCCGAATAGCATATCTCAAATATGCACTCTTTAGAGATATTAGTAAAAGTAAAAATAAAGTAACCCATGGCGTTACTGTGTAAGATGTTAGCGATCTCACATTTCAAAGGCTCGGCTGTATGAGGGCGGTAGCTATCTCCTCTCCCTCGTCGCTCTTACTTCATGGACTGAACGAGTAACCATTTAAAGCTGGGTCGACCCGGGTGTCGTTGCTGTCGGAAAAATACCATGTTCACCTTAACTGGGGAATGAAGGACCACTCAGATGCGAAGCCAGCTCGCTAACCACTGCATTACGAGGCACCCAGAGATATTAGTGGACTAATGTTTAATTAGATGAAAGGGCAGGGTAGAATCATAGAGAGACAGGCCTTCTGCGTCCATTGGGATGACTGGTAGCAGACAGAGGTAAAGAGCGAGGCAGGAGTGCATTTAACCAGGGGACAAGCCTGGCCATGGCACGGAGATGTTGTTCGCCTGGTGTGCGGACATATCTCATGATCAAGGGTTGATGAGGTGGCTGCTCTACTGCTTACGACACCCCGACCGAGAACTAAGTCTTCTACTAGTGGTTTCACACCTCAACGCCGTATGGGGTGAATATCGAGCAGCTTCCCGCCCGCTTTGATCGGCAGACGGCAGAGACGTCTTTCTGAGGCTCGATCGGGTCGGGGTTGAGACGCGAGCCCCAGGTCCCAACCATATCGTAGCCTCCCATCGAAGTGGTGCTGAGATTTAGAGCGAGATTCCGGCTTAGGTTCGTTCGGCCGTAATCCCTCAGATGTAACCTCGCACCATTGGCTCAATAGACTTGCACGTGGACCAAGTGTCTGAGATCTGCGATTCCTCTCCAATTAAGCAGGATTACCGTAGTAATGACCTGTCATTAGTAGGGTAAAACTGACCTGTCTTCCGTGCGTTTAATCCCAGCACACGTTCCCTATTAGACCCAACGAATGTGCTCTCAGTCTGTCAGTCATTTTACAGTGTTGGCGTGTTGAGTCAAATTAAGCCGCAAGCTCCACTCCTGGTGGTGCCCTTCCGTCAATTCCTTTAAGTTTCAGCTTTGCAACCATATTTCCCCCAGAACCCAAACACTTTGGTTTCCCGGAAGCTGCCCGCAGAGTCATCGAAGCAACTCCTGCGGATCATTAGTCGGCATCGTTAATGGTCAGAACTACGACGGTATCTGATCGTCTTCGCGCCTCTGACTTTCGTTCTTGATTAATGAAAACATTCTTAACAATTGCTTTCGCAGTAGCTCGTCTTGCGGCGATCCAAGAATTTCACCTCTAACGCCGCAATACGAATACCCCCGTTTGTCCCTGTTAATCATTACCTCCAGTTCCGAAAACCAACAAAATAGAACCGAGGTGCTATTTCATTATTCCATGCACCATTATTCAGGCAGCCGAGGCCTGCTTTAAACACTCTAATTTTTTCAAAGTAAACGCACCGGCCACCCGGGACGCTCAGCGAAGAGCACCCGCGGGAGAGAGCCGGCAGATGGTAGGGCAGGAGACAACGGGCAGTGAACCGGCGCGAACCGGACCGCCCGCCTGCGCCTGAGATCCAACTACGAGCTTTTTAACTGTAACAACTTTAATATACGCTATTGGATCTGGAATTACCGCTGCTGCTGGCACCAGACTTGCCCTCCAATAGATCTTCGTTAAAGGGTTTAAAGTGTACGCATTCCAATTACGGGGCCTCGAAAGAGTCCCGAATTGTTATTTTTCGTCACTACCTCCCCGTGCCGAGAATGGGTAAGTTGCGCTTGCTGCCTTCCTTGGATGTGGTAGCCGTTTCTCATGCTCCCTCTCCGGAATCGAACCCTGATTCCCCTTTACCCGTTACAAACATAGTAGGCATGTCATGTACCATCGACATTTGATAGGGCAGACATTTGTAAGATAAGTTGCCGGCATATGTGTCCTGGCGATCAGTAAAAAGTTATCCAGAGTCACCAGTGGGGACGCCGCAACCCAGCGAGGGGAAACGACGAGATTGGTTTAGAACTAATAAAAGCGCTCTTTCCGTGAGGGTCGGATCTTGGTAAGCATATATTAGCTCTATAATTGCCACAGTTATCCAAGTATAATCGTGTCATCTAAGGAACCTCGACTGATTTAATGAGCCATTCGCGGTTTCACCGTGAGACAGTGTGAACTTAGACATGCATGGCTTAATCTTTGAGACAATCATATGACTACTGGCAGGATCAACCAGATATCTGTCGGAGACGGACGAACCACGCACACCGGTCGGCGAAGGATGGACGTGTAAAAACTCTCTCCAGGACGGCCGCAGGGACCGACTGACGGACGGACGGTTGTTCCGTCCCTCATTCCGTCGATCTAGGATCGCCTGGCAGGGGCCCGTACACACCAACCGACCGACCGACCGGGCACGCTCGGGGAGGGATGGCAGCGCTCTGTGCAGAACGGATCCCAACGGCCCCGGCGAAGATTTTCACTCGGACTGGAGACGTTTTTGCCTGCCGGCCTGCCCTTCTCCGACCGGTTGGTCGGGCGAGAATAGGGCTTTTAGGCACGATTCCTGCTTTCTATTTGCCGATCCAAAGCTCATTGCGTGAGAAGGACCACAAGCAAGACGAACTGTCGAGATTGGCTATACGCGCTAGCTTTCGACGAACCACACGGATTGAGAAAGCTTCTCGAAACGGACTACAGTAACTCACCGTTACCAGCGGTACGACTACACCTATTTGGTCCTGCTACAGTGCCGGGGAGAGGCGGGCGAACTTGTTGGGCAAGCCCGCACTCTCATTCCGCCTGGCGGGACTGAGATCGCTGTACGAACTCTGGATGCGAGTCAATCGAACCCCCGAGAGACCAGCCACAGATCATTGTTAATTTAATTGTACTGATTTAACAGTTTCAATATACGAAAATAATCGTGCAATATGTTTATTTCTTCTAGGTACACATCCTCCTAATGCAATTCACGGGAGCCACAAACCAAGTCCTTGACCTTAAGTTTATCCGGATGGCCAGCTGCAATCAAATCCTTGACCCATGGCTATACGTAATCTTCAGGAAGAACTCGCTGATGAGAATAATCGGGCGTATCAAAGCTTGCCTGAGTGTAGTTGAGCATGTTCCCCACAATGGCCAGATCAAGAAGCCTAATATGCGGTACGTCATCAGCAACAAAAGCTACACTTACGAAGCAACGAGCCTTGGGAAGACGATCATGGGTGGACACTGCTGCTTGAAGTCTCCTACCAAATGTCGATATAGTGCCCATGAAGGATGCGAGGATGTCCCGAAGAATGATTGTAGCGACTGCAGTTCCGATAGTGCTGCACAGCTGATGTCCGTCTGCTCATACTGCGATCGCCATTGCAAAAGCCACAGCGCTTCTAACCCTTTGGTGGATACATCGCCTGGCCTCTCACCGTACTGCTCAGATGCGGAATGCTTCAACTGTGATGTCTCTCAGAGCGTTTCCAAATTTGGCACAGGTCAATATTCAAGTCGATACAAGAAATGTGGAAATACGTGTCTAGGTCAGTCAGCACATGTCATATCTGAACCACTTCTCGATATAACAATCAAACCAAACAAGTCACATAAATCTTTCTTTAAAACTCTAGATGTTTCTGTATCCAGCGACTCGAATGGCGGTTACTACTCCATGGATTCTAAGCATCAACCACCGGTTAATTCAGCGAATCATTCAAAATCTAAAAAGAACATGCAAACAGCAGATACAAAACTAAAGTCCCCTTTTCTTGGATCGTCATTAAACACAACAGACTCGCAAACACAAAATCCATATTCAAGTCAATCGCAATCATTAATATACTTAAACAACTCCAATTCGTTGTTCTTAGCGGCCCATTCAAGCCTTACATTGCCTTCGCGACTTGAAGATGAAAACGTAATCCCGGATTCTCGAAGAACGACTCAGTGCGCATCGCCTAGCAACATTCCAGTGTTGGAAAATATTCCCGAATTTTCAACTATAAAAAGACACGGCAACTTAACAGCTAATACAGGGAGCCAACAACCGGCTTCTAGTGATACATCTTTTTCTAATTTACTCTGTCCTACTAACGATGAAAGCGTTTACAAGTCAAAGATTGTTCCTGACTCCCAATTTGTTTACAGTGATAGCGACACGCTCGTGTCCAATCCAGCAGTGACACGTGGGTCTGACAACAGATTTACACAATCAATGCACTGCAAGACCAGGTCGTGTACTGGGGCAGTCATAGACATTTCTGATGAAGATTTTCATCTCAAACGCCTGTTTTATCCTCTTAAAATGAAGTCATCTACTTTTTCCAGCAAATTATTTTCTACGGGCAAGATAAATAAAATGAACAAGAATGTCTGTTCAGTGTCAGGGACCAAGATAGGCAGCTCAAACAGCCTACTTCAAACTGTGGATCATTCAGATCATTTAAAGTGCTTCAAGTCCAAGAAAACTCCTGCATTTCTTGGAAAAAATGGTCAAATGGCTTACCTTGAAGGGATTAAAAGTCAAGGTAATGTTTGTGAGCATGGCTTCCTGGAACTGTCTGTAGGCAGCTGTCCGTAGACGCAACAGGACCAGAGAACACTATGGGAATGTTGTGGAATCTGGTTAATGAAAATAGTAATAGACAGCATACATAGTGGTTTCCTAACATTAAGTGCCATGAGCGACTTGCTGCATTCAATTATTATGTGGCTTGACAGTAGTGCAGCTAAAATTAGGCTGTGGTCATTTCAACACTGCAAACGACTTTATAAGTGAATATTAATTCACTTGTGTGGGCCTCATTTCTTATCTATTTATTTATGTTCAGTAAGGGTCAAATATGGCACACAAGACATGAACGTGTTCTCCAGTGTGATTCATGGGACGCCACTCTTGTTAGTTTATGTTCAAGCCCATAATAGTTTCTCCCCTTGCCTTGCTGATAGACGGTGAACACACAACTGCTGGCAGATGACGTCTTTGATGTCTATTCTATTAACTTGCCATATGAATGTGCACCATTGTTTCATAATGAGTGATTAAACAAATTGTTGATTGGTGACTTTTCTAATTGTTTTTTTGGTTATCAATTCCTCCGAATTAACGTCCAACAGTTTTCTAAGACACTTATTTATTAAAAACATGCATTTAGTTTCTATTCCAGTGTCTTTATTTTTTTGGTTTTGTTGTTGCAGCATGCACAACCGCAAAAGAACTAAAACACTGCTTCTGGTTGAAAGAGACGTACATTAGACAACTTTACAGAGCAAACTAGAGCAGGCCTTAACTCGCGTAGCGTGATATTGAGGTTTATGGAGGAACTATCTGTGCTAGTAGGGGTGGAGTGGTGGAGGGGTGTGGTGGAGGGATCTGCTGAAGAGATGTGGTGGGGGGATCTGCTGAAGGGATGTGGTGGAGGTATGTGGTGGAGGGATGTGGTGGAGGGATCTGCTGGAGGGGTGTGGTGGAGGGATGTGGTGGAGGGATGTGGTGGAGGGATGTGGTGGAGGGATGTGGTGGAAGGGTGTGGTGGAGGGATGTGGTGGCGGGATCTGCTGGAGGGATGTGGTTGAGGGATCTGCTGGAGGGGTGTGGTGAAGGGATGTGGTGGAGGGATCTGCTGAAGGGATGTTGTAGAGGGATCTGCTGGAGGGATGTGGTGGAGGGATCTGCTGGAGGGATGTGGTGGAGGGATCTGCTGGAGGGGTATGGTGGAGGGATCTGCTGGAGGGATGTGGTGGAGGGATCTGCTGGAGGGGTGTGGTGGAGGGATGTGGTGGAGGGATCTGCTGAAGGGATGTGGTGGAGGGATCTGCTGGAGGGATGTGGTGGAGGGATCTGCTGGAGGGATGTGGTGGAGGGATCTGCTGAAGGGATGTGGTTGAGGGATCTGCTGGAGGGATGTGGTGGAGGGATCTGCTGGAGGGATGTGGTGGAGTGATCTGATGGAGGGATGTGGTGGAGGGATCTGATGGAGGGATGTGGTGGAGGGATCTGCTGGAGGGATGTGGTGGAGGGATCTGCTGGAGGGGTGTGGTGGAGGGATCTGCTGGAGGGATGTGGTGGAGGGATCTGCTGGAGGGATGTGCTGGAGGGATGTGGTTGAGGGATCTGCTGAAGGGATGTGGTGGAGGGATCTGCTGGAGGGGTGTGGTGGAGGGATCTGCTGGAGGGGTGTGGTGGAGGGATCTGCTGGAGGGGTGTGGTGGAGGGATCTGCTGGAGGGATGTGGTGGAGGGATCTGCTGGAGGGGTGTGGTGGAGGGATCTGCTGGAGGGATGTGGTGGAGGGATCTGCTGGAGGGGTGTGGTGGAGGGATCTGCTGGAGGGGTGTGGTGGAGGGATGTGGGGGAGGGATCTGCTGGAGGGGTGTGGTGGAGGGATGTGGTGGAGGGATCTGCTGAAGGGATGTGGGGGAGGGATCTGCTGGAGGGGTGTGCTGGAGGGATCTGCTGAAGGGATGTGGTGGAGGGATCTGCCGGAGGGGTGTGCTGGAGGGATCTGCTGAAGGGATGTGGTGGAGGGATCTGCCGGAGGGGTGTGCTGGAGGGATCTGCTGAAGGGATGTGGTGGAGGGATCTGCCGGAGGGGTGTGGTGGAGGGATGTGGTGTAGGGATCTGCTGAAGGGATGTGGTGGAGGGATCTGCTGGAGGGATGTGGTGGAGGGATCTGCTGAAGGGATGTGGTGGAGGGATGTGGTGGAGGGATCTGCTGAAGGGATGTGGTGGAGGGATCTGCTGGAGGGATGTGGTGGAGGGATCTGCTGAAGGGATGTGGTGGAGGGATGTGGTGGAGGGATCTGCTGAAGGGATGTGGTGGAGGGATGTGGTGGAGGGATCTGCTGGAGGGGTGTGGGAGAGGGGCGTGGTGGAGGGATGTGGGGGAGGGGTGTGGTGGAGGGATGCGGTAGAGGGATGTGGTGGAGGGATGTGCTGGAGGGATGTGGGAGAGGGGCGTGGTGGAGGGATGTGGTGGAGGGATGTTGTGGGTGGATGTGGGGTATAAATGAGAGGGATAAATGTGGTGGAGGGGTGTGGGAGAGGAATGTGGGGGAGGGGTGTGGTGGAGGGATGTGGGGAATAAATGAGAGGGATGAATGTGGTGGAGGGGTGTGATGGAGGGATGTGGTGGAGGTATGATGGGACCAGTTCACTTCTCGGTGCTTTGCTTCCTTTTCCTATTTAGAGCTTTTTCCCAGGTAGCGTACACGTGAACTGGAGTTGCCTGTGACGGAGTTACGCTACGGGTCCCATTGCTGCAAGAGACGAGAACGAGCTAATTATTGTCCTTGGATGATGCCCACTTGCTATCTTACAATCATACTGTCTAAAACAGTCAGGTGTAGAATTTCAGGTAAGTAAGCTTAGATATAACTAGCTTACACAGTAGAACAGTTTTACAGTGGGAGGCACTGGCTCTACTTGATCTGCCGTTGGGTATGTTGAATATACGTGTGCATTGCTTAAAATGAATGCCAAAATGGCAGGAAATAGTGATGGCAGGTTCAATTAATGCATTCACGAATGGATTGGATGCGTATCGTTTTTAGATCAAGTGAAGTGAAAGAACCTAGCTGTACAGACTTTGCAGAGTCTTCTAAACCAGTGTAAAGACGTAAAGATAAGAGAAGCCAAATGAGCTCGCAAAAGCTGGAAGTGACAATGCGCAGACCCGCCATCCACAGAGCTAAAGAAAAGAAAAGACACCTATAAAACGATCCATTACGACGGAATAGAGAGACGAAAATTAAGAATACAAACCAGAACATTGACATATTTAACATATGGGGGCAAACAAATATGTTCAGATTACTAACGGGACATTGCACTCAAGGCCTGCTTCCACATAATGGGCAAGAATAACAATGCAACGTGTGAATACGGAGCAGTCAGGCAAACACGAGAACACATCATTATGGACTTATGTAGACAAAGATAGGCTGTCGAACCAGGAGGAGCGACACTGCAGGAAAAGCTGTAGGGTACTGCCGAAGACTTGAAATGCGCAGTCTCCTTCTTGAACCTCAAAGTGCTAGTAGCATAGTTGATTAAAGAAGAAAAAGAGGCGGATCTCTGTATTTCTCCCCTCGTTACCAAACTCCCACTGCCAAGTCCTGAAAATGGCTTTGCAAGTAACAGGATGTTGTCCAGAGAACGGAATGCGCTGTGCTGTAGCTTACATCTTGGCTGCGATACTTGCACCTTTCGGTCCGACACATCCATTGTCAGCAGGCATATTTGAGTGCCGAGTTAGCCTTCCCATTTCAATCAATTTTTCTTAGCCAGTCTGTTCTGTTGTAGTCTGTCATCCAGGATCACTACGTGGAGGTAGACAAGTGTCTTGGCAGCTCTGGGTCGCTAGCAGCCAGCTTTGGGTCGCTGACCGCTACAACTCATGAACGGCAAAGCATCGTGATCCCTAAAACACAAATGACATTCACGAGTACCATTTCAGACCATTCTCCATTGAAACAAATAACTTCATTCTGACCAGTACTTTCATTAGATATATCCCTGTAGACAGAAACAAGTGCATGTGACTTCACTAGTCTTATCATTCGTACGTTCATTAGAGATCACGTAACCTAATGCTAAAGTTGTTAAATTCACGTAAAAGAAGATAGTCCACAATGGCGGCAAAGGCCTTCGTGCCAACGGGTTCATGTGCACGATCATCGACTGAGTCAGAGGCTGCATGCAATGATGATTACAATATTGTCAAGGCACATTGACTAAGGATGGACCTATCATCTTCTTCTTCGATCAACTGATGCTATGATTTAAGTCATCTGAGGTTTACGAAGGAGACTGCGTTTCACGTCTTTGTCAGTCCGTCACAGATGTTCAAGCATGGTGCTTCCCCGAGTCAGACTGCCTCTCTTTGTTCTGTATAAGTAGGGCAGTTCTGAGTTATATCTTCCGGTGTTTGCTTGGGTGCTCCACAATCGCATGGGGCCGTGTCTCTGAGACCGTTCTGTGGAGGTGGGCCTTGAGTATGCAATGTCCCATTCCGAGTGTGAAGATCTTTGTCTGCCCATCTTTGCCAAGTTTGACTATACTTTTATTTTCTGGCTTGAATGCGTTGTGTTTTTATCCTACGCGCCGCATGGCTAGAGGTGATCTTGTTGTCTGTTATGTTCTGTGCTACTCTCTCTATTCTGTTCTCATTCTGATGCGTGTCTAGGGAATGTCTGATGAGTGTCTGATGAATGTTAGATGAATATCTGATGACTGTCTAATGTGTGTCTGATGACTGTTTGATGAATGTTTGATGAATGTTTGATGAGTGTCTGATGAATGTTTGATAAATGTTTGATGAGTGTCTGATGAATGTCTGATGAATGTGTGATGAGTGTCTGATGAATGTTTGATGAGTGTCTGATGAATGTTAGATGAATATCTGATGACTGTCTGATGTGTGTCTGATGAATGTTTGATGAGTGTCTGATGAATGTTTGATGAATGTCTGATGAATGTTTGATGAATGTTTGACAAATATTTAATGAGTGTCTGATGAATGTTTGATGAGTGAGTCTTGTCCATTATAGCTCTGTGAATAGCGAGTAGACGTGTCATCACATTCGGCTTTGATGAGCGTAGATGTTTTCTCGCTTTAAATTGTCTCAAAGTAGGCCGGAACCAGCTGCAGAACTTGATCAGTGTTGGAGAAATGTACCTATGACCATCAAAACGACCATCACCAACAACCATCACCTAGACCATCACCACGACCATCACCAACAACCCTCACATAGACCATCAAAACGACCATCACCAACAACCATCGCCTAGACCATCAATATGACCATCATCAACGACCATCACCACGACCATCACCAACGACCATCACCTAGACCATCACCACGACTATCACCTAGACCATCACCAACGACCATCACCAACAACCATCACCAGGACTATTCTAGAACATGTTCTTCGGAGAAAAACATAACCTCTGACTAATCATTGCATTCAATAGAAATGTAGCTATAAACGTGTTATATTCATTTCGTTAAACAAGAAATGCGTGACACGCATGTCATTTATAACATGGGAGCCAGAATCAGAACAACCTCTACTTTTTCTGTTCGTAGCTGCTCCAATTGCGCACACAATTTAGCACATGCATTTCTTCGCATACTAAAAAATGTAGCCATGAAGAGTTCTATGTTGGTCGTTAAGGGATATTCAGTTCAGTTCATCCCGTAGCCCATCAGGTCGTTGGGGCACACATGAAGACACTCCCAAAATCCCACACCATCCCTCTCTGTCTGTCGCCGTCTGTCGTATCTCACCGGGACGAAGGCCTGACCACTCAGTGATGTTGTCCACCCATCTCTTCCTTGGAAGTCCTGGCCCTCTCTGCCCCGGTACGGAACCAAAGAGTATCGAGTTGGTAATTCAGTTGGACCTCGCCACGTGCCATCTTTCGTCTTTTGATAGCTGTGAACAGATCTTCAAAAGGACCAATAGCGTCTTCAACTCTCTGACGTATTTCTACGTTCGTGACACGATCTTTATATGTAACATTTAGGAGTTTTCTATAGCACCTCATTTCCATTTCATGTATCCTGCCCTGGATATCTGCTGTAATGGTCCAGGTCTCGCAGGCATACAGAAATATTGATAGAACCAAAGAGCGCATTAGTCTAACTTTTATGCCGAGGGCGAGCCGCTTGTCTTGCCATATAGGTTTCAGTCGGGTCAGCGCCGCCTGTTGTTTGTGCTCTTCCTGCAATTACCTCTGGCTTCGATCCCTTTAAGGTCGTCTCCATTATTCTCTTCAAGAATATATTGAAGAGTGTTGGG
Organism: Ariolimax columbianus; assembly: GCA_036924085.1. Classification (NCBI taxonomy): domain Eukaryota; kingdom Metazoa; phylum Mollusca; class Gastropoda; order Stylommatophora; family Arionidae; genus Ariolimax; species Ariolimax columbianus. The sequence continues at coordinate 51,865,599 of JAVGWX010000010.1, read as the reverse complement.
GAGAGCACACATCTCTGTCTCACACCCAACGTCGTACGGAACCAATCGCCTAGCGTTCCCTCTACCGAGACTGCGCTTGTCGCTTGCTCATAAAGGTTTCCAATTACCCTCACAATATCATTGTTGAACTTATAATGGGGGATATTACGCAATATCTAAATTGTAAAGAGTTGTTGACTTGGCAAGTGTTGCTAAATTAAAAATGGATTTTCAAGTTTAGAATACGAATATACAACTAATATTAGATAGCCCTAGATGTGCCTGCTTTCTAGATGTGCCTATGCATGTTACTGTTAAACAAAAATTAACAGGCTGCATTTAAAAACAAATATCTACCATTTTCAAGCGTTCATATCGTAAAACATAACATAAGATGCTCTCAATGAGACCGGAATTAGGAACAAGGACAGCATTGTCAATATAGACCATCAAAGAAAAACAGAAATTGCTAACCTCAAATAATATGAGAATAGAACTGAAGAAAAGAACAATCACTAATCTCGTGCGTATTGCATTGAGAGGCTGAAACATGGACTGACATGCCTATGAAAACAGCCTGGAAATAAATGCCGATGAAAACAGCCTGGAAATAAATGCCGATGAAAACAGCCTGGAAATGCTTGAAATGTGGTGTTATCGTAGTATGCAACGAAGGGAGATCCAATGTTCTCACCAGGGTAAGAAAATAAAGACAATTATTGCCAATGATAGAAGAATTAAGATTCCTTTGTCTGGCGCACAACATGATAAATGAATGTTTTCTGCCAAATATGTTAGGGGCATAAACATGGTGTTATTGTTGTAATTGGCGAAATGAAGAGACATGCTCAGATCACGATAGAGCCAATTGCATAGCTAATCACATGGACAAATGGGAAACAGAGCATAAAGACTACACAAGAAATTATGCTTATTAGATGTTGAAAAGAAGAGAAGATGTTGTGGTCTTCAGCATTCACACAGGCGACAACAGACGGAGGTACCATCTATTTAATCAATTGAAGATTTCTGCTACGGATAAATGCACGTGGTATTGAGAAAATAACCACTGAATATATGTTGCCCGACAAAGGAGGATCAGAGAAAGCACATGGTCTTATCGCCAGGATCAACACTAGACAAACTCTATTGCAGTGTGGACAGTCTTAGGATGGCCGTTGGTTGCTTTGAACAAATTCAGATCGACCTCTGAGAGCGTTGAAAGAAGTTGTAGAAGAACTGTAAACCAAATGATGATATGATGCAAACTAGATGTTTTATAGAAGAACTGTAAACCAAATGATGATATGATGCAAACTAGATGTTTTATAGAAGAACTGTAAACCAAATGATGATTTGATGCAAACTAGATGTTTTATAGAAAAACTGTAAGAAAATAGATTGCACAAAGAATCAAATGTGTATACATGAATAATATTTTTCAGTTTCTTTAGCAATAAATCATCAAGAAAATCTGTCCACATTTCCTGTTCTCTCAACAGCAGACGCAAGTTGACGTTCAATTAACATGAAATCTTGATAGGCGATTTAAGAATGTGACCTGCAGATCATACATCACAAGTTATCATTCCAAAACAAACTAAAAAATAAGGATGCTGTTGACTACGCAAATATCGTTCGGTAAGTCTAATATTGCACGCTAACATCGACTGTAAACACTGACTGAATAGTTTCTGGAGAACAAAGAGGTTTTAGTCTAGTGCCTTTATTCTGTATAATCTTTGTTTATTTTAATCGCAGTCCCAATCAGAAACCGGAGGACACCAAAGAAGATTGCAATTAACATTGAAATCGGGCACCCTATGGAAACGACTTTTGTCGGTTTATTTTTTCAATACCAAAGATCCATTACAAATAAATCAGTCCTCGTGTTAATTTCAATCAACATCGTGGGCCTGTCCAATGATAAGGAAACAATTTTGTTAGAGATATGTACTCAGCGCAAATGTTATGTCCTTGTGGTACAGGAGAGCCATCGCGCAATCATTCACCGGTGATCGAAAAATGCAAGGAATGAAACTCGTTGTGGAGAGACCACATGCGAAATGTGGAAGTGCCACCTTTGTAACACCAGATCTTGACATTGACACAGCAAGCTATTCAACCAAATGAAATAGAACCTCACAATTCAAACCAAGTTACACACAGTGGCATCAATTTATGCACCACCCAACGCGATAGGTTTTGAAGAGCCGGAAAATTTCTGAACACGAAGTAACAAAATAGTTATGGGGGATTTCAACTGTCACAGCACGACATGGGGATATAATGAGACGGACACCAATGACGAAAAACTATAGGACTGGGCAGTGCAGACAAGACTACAACTCGGGGACAACCCAAAGCTACCAGCATCCTTAAACAATGGCAGATGGTGAAGAGGGTACAACCCTGTCAATATTGTTAGTGTTACAATAATACATCAAGTGACGAAAGGCATAGATGAACCTATACCACGAACACAGCACAGACCCATCTCGTACAACATCACAGCAGTAGTCAAACTGGAGAATGGACCTTTCAAAAGGCGTTTCAACTTGAAACGAGCAAAAAGGGACCCATTGGCGTACAAAGAGGTGGTTAAACTAGTTCTAACGCCTGTAAAGTATGATGCTTTCGTAGAGCTAACAAAATTCATCTCCAGACGCCATATACCAAGAGGCTGTAAAACCGAGTACGTCCATGGCATTAATAAAGACTCGATGCCAATATATAAGAATTATTAACTTCTGTTTGATTGTGATACATTTGATGAGTAAGCCATCCAGGCTAGAAAAGACCTCCTCCGTGTAATCTCAGACTCCAAAACATAAAATTGGTGTCACATTGTAGAAGACTTGGACATTACAAATCGTAGCTGACAAGCCTGGAAACTCAATAACGATCAACCAAACGCTCCTTTAGGGAAACGCAAGTTACCCCCAAACCAAATAGCCCACCAATTACTGATGAATGGGAAACATAATCACAAAACTGAGCAAACAAAGATCCAACGTCAATGTGGGAATGAGAACGACAGAATAAGCACACCCTTCTCTATAGAGGAAATACATCATGCAATAAATCAACTGAAAAAAACAATACAGCAGCTGGTCCCGAGGAACTCGGGACAGACCAAATTAAAAAATTCGGGTCAGAAATAACCAAATTGCTGTTAAAGCTTATGAACACATTCATTAACAAAATGGAAATTCTTAAAATCTGGAGGAAATCTCATGTGGTTGCGCTGATAAAATCAGGAAAATCACGAACAGAACCTAAGATGCGTTGCTAATACGTCACATGTAAAAGGCTAAGACTGAATCGCATCTCCCTCTTGATAGACAAGAAGCTGATCAAGGCAGAAGTTGTTTTCAGACCAGGAAGATCTTGCAGTAGTCAATTCCTGAACCTAACACAATTAAAGGAGGATGGGTTCGAACGCAAACAGGTTACAGGAGTGATTTATATTAATTTAAGTGCAGCATATGACACTATTATCAAACGGAGACTACTATAATGGCTATACGCCATGACCTAAGACTGGCGTCTGACTAATATCATCAAATATCTCCAGCGGGATCAAGACACTGAGCAGCGCATGAGCTGCAGTGGTCAGCGACCCATAGCTCACTGCTAGCGTCAGGACCAGCGAACTAGATCTGCGAAGACCCTTCTACGTCTCCACACGGTGATCCTGGATAACAGACTGCAGCAGGGCAGACTGGCTAAGGAGAAGGGATCGAAGAGGGAATGCTAACCCGGTACTAAATAAATGCTTGCTGAAGTCGGATGTGTTGGATCGAAAGGTGCAAATATCGCAGTCAAGCTGTAAACTACGACACAACGCATTCCGTTCTCTGGACTACATTCTACTACATAAGACCTTTCAGGGTTTGGTAATGGGAGATTGAGAACGAACGAAGCCAAGCCAAATGCCTCCAGCAGAACAGACGGTTCTATGTCACGTTAGGAAAAAAAGGCAGCAGATGGCGAATCCAAAACAACGGCCTGTAGCACAATGCTAAATAACATGTATACTCAATGACCAGCCCATGAACACAGACATAAGAACAATCATCTGTGCTGATAACACAGCAGTTGCTGCCCTTGGAAAAGGGTTTGAGAAGGTTGAAAGCTAACTGTCAAGTTGTCTCAATGCCCTTGCTGAATATTACTACAAGAACTACCTTAAACCTCCATCCCCATAACCACAAAAAACAACAAAAAGAAAACACTGTTAATACTTTTTGGGAATGTAGTATACCGCCACCAGAACCCTCCTGAACAATCCTAAATAAAGAATAGCGTTCTTCCTCTTATCCATCCCTTTTCTTACTTGTCCTTTCAATAATGGCTAATACAAACTATTCTATATCAGCTAGGATCTGTTACATCTTGACTACATACTAGACTTTGCCTATCATGTTACTGGGCCCCACATACTAGACTTTGCCTATCATGTTACTGGGCCCCACATACTAGACTTTGCCTATCATGTTACTGGGCCCCACACACTAGACTTTGCCTATCATGTTACTGGGCCCCACACACACTTTGTCTTTCATGTTACTGGGCCCCACACACTAGACTTTGTCTATCAAGTTACTGGGTCCAACACCCACTTTGTCTATTATGTTACTGGGCCCCACACACACTTTGTCTTTCATGTTACTGGGCTCCACACACTAGACTTTGTCTATCAAGTTACTGGGTCCAACACCCACTTTGTCTATCATGTTACTGGGCCCCACACACTAGACTTTGTCTATCATGTTACTGGGCCCCACACACACTTTGTCAAATCTGTTTCAGGGACAGACAGGACATTTGTTCATTATGTTTCAGGGACAGACAGGACATTTGTTCATTCTATTTCAGGGACAGACAGGACATTTGTTCATTCTTTTTTCGGGGCCAAACAAAACCTGTGTACAATATGTTTCAGCAACAATCTGAAACACGCGGAAGGTACGATGCTGACGACCCAGTTGCATATAGATAATGAGTGTGACCTCTAGCCCAGACCTCGCTACCCCATCGCTATGACCCAAAAAATCCAAATGTCACACGCTTCCACAGAAATGTAGTTCCTGAGAACAAACCTGTATACCTCAAGGTCAGCTCGGAAATCTCTGGAAGTCACATGGGTCACAAAGAAGAAAGGCTAGCCACAATGGAAACGTATTCAACACGACGACGGGGGAGATTGAGGGGAAGAGAGGATGACTGCGAAGATCGAGCAAAAGAGTGAGCGACGGAGAGGACTGGTGTGTATTCTCTGTGTATTCACCCTTTCTCTATCTGTTCTTCACCTTCATGATGCCCTGTTTGAGAAACTATTGCACCTTAACGCAATATCATGTCACCAGTTTAATAATCAAGTCCTGGGCGACGTCAGAAGAACGTGCGGGTTTGCATCCACATACACACACACTCACACGAGTGACATCTATTAAGTAACATTTTTACAAACATAAGAACTATAGCTTTTGTTAGTTTTATCTTCCGGCAGAGTCCCTCTTCCTATTAACACACTTGGTCCAACTGTCCACTAGGTTGTGGATGCCCTCTAGAAAACAGTTTGTTAGAGTGACCTTCAACCAATGGCACACCGTCTTCATTGCCTCGCAGCCTTGCTACCAATCTGCTACACAAGTTCCTATAGCCGATGGTATCATGTACAATTGATTGCGCAGCGCCGTGCCTCTTGTTGAATGTAACGGCTATATCAACTATAGTAACTCGTCTGTTGCCACGGACTAAGTGGTCGATCTGCTGTTTCACTGTGACAGTTGCTACGTTTGTTGGCCTGCCACTCGGCAGTTTATCAATGAATATTTTCCGTTTTAAAATAGTCTACAATTTCATACATTCTACCCTGATTTTCTCAATTTTAACTTTCATTCTGCTATAAATTTTAGAAGGTTTCACGCCCTTCGACATCAAAAAAGCTATTCACGTTTCGCTGTTTTTCCCGGTACATATCTACATTGGTACCTACATGTTGCACGCATTGTTGCACATGCGCATACTGCTCATTCGTCATGAACACTACATGTGGTATTTCTAACAAGCCAGCTTGAGATTTTTCTTTGTGCGTACCCTTCTACTCTGATATGCAATTTACAATAAATTGATGTTAATATAAGACTGCCCAATGAGTGTGTGTATATATATATATATATATATATATATATATATATATATCAATAATACACTTCTCAAGGAGCAGCAAATTTCCAAGTAAACAACACAGAGTGCAGGCAGACGGAATGGAGGCAGACGGAGTGGAGGCAGAAAGAGTGGTATGCAGCCGGGCGGAATTAGTGAAATCATCATACCTGATCAGTACTGGCCCTCTGATGAGGAAAGAGCTGGGCCAATGACAAGCCCAGATCCATCAGCCCAGCCCTCTACAACGCCATCATGACTGCGCGGACGTCGCTTCGATGGGCATGACCATCTCAATCATATACTGGTCCGTTTTGGGCCAAAATACACGACTGGAATGTAACACTAGTTGTCTGCAGACTCTGCAGAGTCTTCTGTGGTCGCTGTGGTCGAGAGATTAGGCACTTGTCTCCCAAAGTGATGAACAGAAACTTTGGACTATCGAATCCCACAAGTTTTAAAGTGACCCCTGGTCTCACGGTAGGTGGGAATAGAGTGCCTGCATCCTTAGTTGTCTCCAGTCGTCTTGACTAATGTCTTGCCACTGGTTCATGATATCTCGAGACGAGAGAGTGAGGTCACTGACAAGCACAGTTACTTTCTCACTATAATCCAAATGCAACGCAAGTTACATCATCAAGCCCGTATTTAAAGTGTGTACATAATGCAACCAGTACTTGTCAGCCTGTCTGGTGATGACCTTTATTTAATGGTGACGTTTCAATCGGTGATTCATGAATGAGTATTTAATACTGAAGGAGTATAAAAACAAAAGGTGAATTCAACAGGCAAAGAGATAGTACACTAAGAAGGTAATGAGTGTGTGCATCCAGCGATCTAAAATAACTATCATTTGCATAACCTTTAAGATCTCATAAAAGACTGAGTCAATAATGTTTTCTTCTTCTTCTCACAATTCGCAGGAAGCCGTCCTTCTTTATGTAATCATCGACGTCAGACGTTCACGTCCTCAGATTGCGATGTCCACCTGACAGCGATGATGGACATATCTGTATTAAGATCAGGACATTAAAATAATCACTGGTCGAAAACGGCTCCTAACTGTATAATTTCTCTAATAACATCTACAAATAATACAGTTTACTGACTCGATATACGAGTGTTAGATTGCAGTTTGTTTTGTTTATGAGAGATTCGTTTTACGTATTTCTTATGATTGGACATGTTCACTAAAATAGACAAGCCTACCTCCATGTACTGTGAACATGTCACAGTGTTTCTGTCTCTGCTTCATCTATCTATCTATCTATCTATCTATCTATCTATCTATCTATCTATCTATCTATCTATCTATCTATCTATCTATCTATCTATCTATCTTTCTATCTTTCTATCTTTCTATCTATCTATCTATCTATCTATCTATCTATCTATCTATCTAATCTATCTAATCTATCTAATCTATCTAATCTATCTAATCTATCTAATCTATCTAATCTATCTAATCTATTTAATCTATCTAATCTATCTAATATATCTAATCTATCTAATCTATCTATCTATCTATCTATCTATCTATCTATCTAATCTATCTAATCTATCTAATCTATCTTATCTATCTTATCTATCTTATCTATCTATCTATCTATCTATCTATCTATCTATCTTTCTATCTTTCTATCTTTCTATCTTTCTATCTATCTATCTATCTATCTATCGATCTATCTATCTATCTATCTATCTTTCTATCTATCTATCTATCAATCTATCTATCTATCTATCTATCTATCCATCTATCCATCTATCCATCTATCCATCTGTCCATCTATCTATCTATCTATCTATCTATCTATCTATCTATCTCTCTCTCTCTCTCTGTCTGTCTGTCTGTCTGTCTGTCTGTCTGTCTGTCTGTCTGTCTGTCTGTCTATCTATCTATCTATCTTTCCGTATACCTGTCTGTCCCTCTGTCCGTCTTGTCTGTCTGTCTTCTCTTCATACTTCATGTCCAATTCTTGTACTTTCTTCCGTCTTTGTAATGTTCCTTTCTTTGTTCTTAGTTTGAAAGTGAAATTATCAAATTGTTATATTTTGTATTTCCGATTAACAATTTGATAAAAATAACAACACATTCTCTTTGCACTTGTCGTTTTATTCTTTGTTCATCTGGTAAGATTGACTATTATGATTGATCGTCTTCACCAACGGGTTCTTCTTCCTTATTTTCGCGTATCCTGTTTTACCTTTCAGCGTCACGTTAGAAAGATATCTCTAGAACCAGTCGGTTTTTGGAGTAACAGATGTGAGTATAGGATACTGACGCTGCGTGAGAAGTAACTATCAGTATGATGCATTCCATCTATCGTGAGTAATGTTTGTCCAGCACGTGCGATGATGACCTCGCTTTCTGTTCAGTCGTGTAGGCAATCCTTCCATGTTGCTCTGTCCGCTGAAATGTGACGCGCTGTGATTTGGATTAAAATAAGGGTATTTGCGCGATTTATGAACCTCACTCTCTCGTCTTGGCCAGTGGAAAAACATTATCGAGACGACTGGAGATATACGCAAGATATAGATTTTTCCTCAGAGTTACTCCTGAAGATTTTCCCCTTAACAGGTATCCCGCAAGTCAGGCTGGAAATGTAGGATGAACGGAACTAAATGTCCATGTTCATAACATATGGCACAGGAAACCGCAAGTACCAAATAATGTTCCAGATATTCACTACATGTTGTCAGAGAGTGAAAGTCAATATCCACCCACACAGTGACAGACGCATTATGATAATCCCGTTTACCTGAAACTCATATGTGGCAGAGGAGGTAGTGCAGCCAAATTGTGTTGATGTGAGCTAACCAGAGCTACAAGGTACATACATCTCATCTATGGGAATGACAACTAAATAACTTCGTTGCTGGTAAACTGTTTTCGTCACTTTGACTATGAAATATCACACGATTTAATTAAGGATGACATTTATCACAGACAGAGTAACTACAGTAGACAAACATCTTCTTCTTCGTCTTCTTTTGTCCTGCTGCTCTTGTCATAAAAGGGATTGTCATAAGACGTCGTAGAAAGGTGGAATTTGTTGTTGCTATTGAATGCCCGCATTGAGTAAGTTTACTCTTTGAACGACGGCCCTGCAAAGCAGGTTATGTGGCGGGTTGGAATAGCTTTCCGAGCATACTGATGAAGGTGGTTCTCCAGGGTCTTGTGCCATGCTTGGCTTCGTCTGTGCGGTGCTCACTACTATGGGGATAATATCGATCCACATCTGCCAGGTTGACCTTGAAAATAGCTTATTTCCAGTAGACGCTACATGGAAGAGAGATTGGAGTCGGAGTCAGTGTATTGTGCCTGACTGGACTAACGTTCTCCGGTGGGTTGCGTACATTTCTTGTTATCGCCAAGTGGGAGGATTGTTCTATCCTTAGGTGTAACTGTCAGAGAGTGTCAGAGACACCCTCGATCCTGCGATGGGATGGTCGGCCTCTTGCTCGTAGACCGGATACCTGCATATGATACGCTCTTGATGCAGGCTAGTCATAATGCAAACTGGCTAAATGACCAAACGACTTGATTTGTTGGGAGTCAATGTAGTCTAACTGGGTTTGTCTCCGCCGTCTGCCTCAGCGTGGTGTTGCGGATTTGGTAACGAATTGGCTTTCGGTTTCACTTCTCGCACAGCGCGTCTCACGGCTCTGGATCTTATTCGTATGGGTTGATAGTAAGGACTAAGACTGACATTGATAACACAATGTAGAAATAAAATAGTGTGTTTATTAGTCTCCTTTTATTGGAAATAATACTCTAGGGTGTTTCAAAATCCGTACAATTTGATAGTGGACACTGTTCACCGTCTCAATGTTATGTGCAATCTCTCTGTTCATTCTGCCATCATCAGTGAACATACTACCTGGGTATTTAAACTTTCACACTTGCTTGATACCAATGTCACTGATGTGGAAACTTCTCTTTAATTGTTCACTTGAAATCAATATAACCTCTGTCTGACCTGTGTTGATCTTCGTGTTATATTCGTTACAAGCGAAATGGAGAAAGTTCCGCTGGTGTTGTAGGTCTTACCCATTTTGATAAAAGATGACCTTATCATCATCAAACAACAGTTCATTGAGGGACTCTTCGTGAGGGTTAGCCAACTGCATAATTTTAGCCATGTTAATTATGAAAACAAGTGAAGAAAGAACAAACCCCTGTCATACACCGCTCAGGACTGGAAACCAATTTCTGTATTCGTTCGTACGGAACCTTTGCTGTTTACGTACAAGGCGCGAATACCATCCAGTAATTGACCCTTCATACTAGATTGTCCCATTACCTCCCCTAACATACATCAGTTTACCCGGTCAAATGCCTTGTCTTGATCAATAAAGGCCACGTGGAGTTTCTTATTGTATTCTATGGTTTTGTCCACTTAACTGTCTGAGCATAAATAAAGCATCCGTACATCACTTGATTTCCCGGAAGCCTGAATGTGAAGTACTCCACAATAGCTCGTGCTCACTGTGCGAGGACCCATGCGACAAATTGTCCAATGGCTAAGGAGGGATATGCCCCTATATGAGCTGCAATCATTTGTGGTGCCCTTGTTCTTTACCAAATAGATACCACCACCAATCGTCAAATGTGACAACCGATAAATCCACATAATCGCTATGTTTAAATCATATGCCACAGGATGAAAATGCCCAGCGCATTAATCAGGCGTGCCTCTAAATGACGAAATATGCAACAACAAGCTACCAGTCATCTTACATTTTACAACTCAAGACAAAACAAAACAACAAATGGTTTTCAACCGCTTTTTGCAGAGTAAGCAAAAAGACACCACCATCTTGGTCGTTATGTGACGTCATTCTTATTGAAGAAGACTTCAAATCATGGCACTGAACACACATCGCATACACAGTGTAGTATAGACATGTGTGACACAGGCTGTGAGTATGGGAGTCCACGGTGTAGTATAGACGAGTGTGACACAGGCTGTGTGTACGGGAGTCCACGGTGTAGTATAGACGAGTGTGACACAGGCTGTAGGTATGGGAGTTCCTCTGTTTGACCTTAGGTCTTTGTAGTTTATCATGAAAGTAGCGACAATAGTAGCATTCACCTCTACACACGTCAAAGGAGAAGAATGGATTCTCATTGGGGATCGAATGTCGAATGACATGTTATCACAGTCATTTAACCCTAGGCAAGTAATTCAGAAAGTGATGCAATAGGAGAGAACATCTCGAGATTTCCAAAAAAATTGATAACTGATAACATGTGATGTAGTTATTCCATCATTTTTATACCGATGGATCGGTGGAGGCTACGATGTGAGGTATCTGGATGGGGCACCTCATCTAGAGTGAGAGAACTGATCTGGGCCGTTCATACAGAACAGCAACCTCCAGTACAAGAATGCAGCTGTGAAATGGCTAAATGGTTAAATGGTACCTCTTTAACCACCCAGTTACCGTTTCAGACTCCCACTCTATGCTTCGGAAGGTACATAAGGGCTGGATAGACATGTGTGGATGACATATGTTGAGTCAAAGCCTGGAGGGGCTGGTGTGGATCTACTACCCTGGTCATTCTGGAGTTCAGGGCAACGAAAGAGTTGACATCCTAGGTTCTTAGGCACCAATCACGGGTTCACTAGATATGGATAGGATTGACATTTTGAAGTCTTTTCATGACCGTCTGTTAGATGAGGGAACCGCAATAGATGAATCAGCAATTCTTAGATTCCAGAGCTTTGATATAAAACGAGGTTCGAGTAACTGGGACACTAGAGAGAACGGAGCAGAATTCGGTACAACCAAAGAGGTACATGAACCATCAGAATGGTGCTGGACAAGACAAACAGAAGCAGACCAAGAAAGTGACGGCACCACGATGTCAAGGAATGCTTGGCCATGACTCTGGAGCAGTTTGGAGATTTGGCAAGAATTCAAGTTTCTTTCAGCCTGACTGCAATGGAAGCGACCTTCTGCACAGGACATTGTGATGAGATACTGTCCGCACATGAAGTTATGTTTATCACTAGTTGAACAGAAGAGAGCAGGTGGTGGTCTTCAGACTACGCACAGGCCATAACAAACTGAGGTGTTATCTAATCAACTGTTGAATACATCATAACACTACTAAATTCTACGAATGATGCACTAGTAATACATAAAACTGAGACAAGAGCAGATTTTTTCGGCAGTCTATTAATTGTGACTCTTTCACCCTATTAACCCCGTTAATGTGTACACTCCCTGCACTATCTTCCTATATCCCGCGACCTTCAGCGTACTAATACCTTCCTCCTTCAGCGAGCACATACCGTTGACGATCTCGTAGAGGATGTTGAAGAGTGACTTCAACTTGAGTACAACGGTGGGTGTGAGACAGGGATGTATACTCTCCCCAACACTCTTCAATATATTCTTGGAGAGAATAATGGTGACGACCTTAAAAGGACATGTTGGCACGGTTAAAATAGGTGACAGGCTAGTCACAAACTTCCGATTTGCTGATGATATTGATGAATTGGCAGGCACAGAAAGGGAACTATAGGAGTTGATTGGTAGATTGCATAGATCAGCCCTGAGCTTTGGTATGGAAATAAATGCAGATAAAACAAAGCTCATGACCAATAACATAGCAGAGTTTAAATATGTAATAGAGGCAAATGGACAGGAACTTGAGGTGGTAAAACGTTTCAAATATCTGGGATCATTGATCAGCGAAGAGGGATCGAAGCCAGAGGTAATTGCAAGAATAGCACGAACAACAGCGGCGCTGACTCGGCTGAAACCTGTATGGCAAGACAAGCGGCTCGCCCTCGGCATAAAAGTTAGGCTAATGCGCTCTTTGGTGCTATCAATATTTATGTATGCCTGTGACCATTACATCAGATATCCAGGGCAGAATACATGCAATGGAAATGAGGTGCTATAGAAAACTCCTAAGTGTTACATATAAAGATCGTGTCACGAACGTAGAAATACGTCAGAGAATTGAAGACGCTATTGGTCCTTTTGAAGATCTGTTCACAGCTATCAAAAGACGAAATATGGCCTGGTGCGGGCACGTGGCGAGGTCCAACGGAATTACCATCTCGATACTCTTTGGTTCCGTACTGGGACAGAGAGGGCGAGGACGTCCAAGGAAGAGATGGGTAGACAACATCACTGAGTGGCCAGGCCTTCTTCCCGGTGAGATACGACAGGCGGCGACAGATAGAGATGGCGTGTGATTTTGGGAGTGTCTTCATGTGTGCCCCAACGACCTGATGGCTTACGGGATGAACTGAATTGAACTGAATATATAAAATGGACGCCCCATTAATCGTCTTTAACGACATGCGTAAGTTGTTTTGTTGTTGATAAATGTTTGCTTTTCTGGATTCTACTGTTGATGGCTCGCTTCTGTTAACCCATATCCTAGTCTCTTAGGTTTAAATCAGACGTACTGACCAGTGTATGGATGCGTATGTATCTGTTTGTGTACGTTTCATGTTGGCAGTTTCGCAGTACATTCGTTTTGTCAATCCTTGTTGTACACGGAGAAGCGATCATACCAAGAAAAATCTCCTGACATGCCCAGACAAACTGGAGAGGAAGTGGTTTCGTACCGGACATGTTGGGATTGCAAGCCAAGATTGCACTCGAATGACACCGTTGCACCCTGCATCTTGCTTGCTGACTGTGTTTGACCTATTCTTTCCTCTCAAAATAGTCGCCCAATAACCAGCACTGAGTGGGAAGGAGGAAGTGGTAGAGGAATGACTCTTACATCATGCATATTATTGATCACAATAATGCGCTTCAATCACTAGCAAATGCCAGCGGCAGGCCTCAATGACTTAAATGAAAAATGTTCTGAAATATTTAGCCGCTGATGCAGGGGACATAAATATTAAAACAAATGGAATAATAAGTAGCGTTAGTTGAATTCACTCCCCTTAAAACGAATAACATTTTGAAAATGGTTGCTTTTGAGTTCTTGTTTCTATGGGGTTTTTGGTTTGTTGTTGGTTTGTTTTTGGTTTGTTTTGTGTTTTTGTGAGTTCGCATTATCTATAACAGACTTTTTGAAACTATTGCCTGCGGCCCAAATCCAACTTGCCACAAGATATTATCCGACGCCCATCAGCTACTAAAAAAAATACAAATCAATTTGAATCAATGCAAAATGGTTAGCTTTACGGCAATTTTTTGGGAATAAAGGCACTGACAATGAAGCATTAACAAGTACAAGTTACGACTTTTGTTTTATTCTAAATGAGGTAAGCCATTTATGGAAGTGTCCATGATAAAAGATGATCAAGACGGCAAAACTGTACAAAGTGTCAATATTTTGCCAAATTCTGGTGGTGGTTGTTGATGCTGTTTGCGAATGCCCACAATGAGTAGGTTACTATTTTGTGAACCCTGAAAAGGACATTAAGTGGCTAGTTACAGTAGCTTTCCTCACATCCCGAGCGTGCTGATGAAGGTGGACCCTGGTATCTCCAGTTTCTTATTGTTTGGGGAATTACATTTATTTTGAGTTTATTTTACATCCCCACGCTATAGTTTTATTCTGTATTTATCTTTGCTGTTGTTCGTAAATGGGTGACTGAGTGGTCTCGAGGTAAGACGTTGACTTCGGGTGCTTGAGGTCGCGGGTTCAATTCACAGCGGAGACTGAGATTTTTTCACGTGGACTTTCTTATATTTCCCCCGATATCTGGCTAGTAGAGATCGGACGCCCGTGTAGAGTGTCGCGCAGGTTAACAATTCCTCGACAATTGGACATCGAAAAGAGTAAGCTTAACGGCCGCTGCCCGGGCAAGATTCTATATTATGTTACAAATCTACCCAACCTATTACGGGATTCTCGCCACTGCGACGGAGTTCGTCCATTGTGCTAAGATTCTCAAATATATGGAGAAGAACAGAGAACGTATGGGTTAACCCGTCTGTAAACGTTCTTCTACTAAACCTAAACTAAACTCTTTATGGCTATTGTTCGAGTGCAAAAAAAATACTTGTCTTGTGACGGTTGTCATGAGCAACCAACATTGTTTACAACTCATTGCCTAAAAGATTCCTCATATCCCCTTCCTTACAACGTCTGTAAATTGAAACTACAAGTGATAACTGTGTGTTGAGCTGCAGCAAATGTATTTCAGGCCTATATTTGATATGCTTGGTGATAGGAAGGCCAGATAGTAATTGAGTCTATACATCTACCTGGATCGAACTTTATTCCATAGTTGCGTGTTGAATGACGAAAGACTACGCCAGATGTGACATATGTTTTAGTGTGTCTCACTGGTCTAGTGGCTTAGTTTATTTCTCTCTTGTAGCAAGGCGCCTCCGTCATCTAGAGGTCCGGTGTTCTAATTCTGGACTACTCATTACTCTCTTTCTTATCTCTTGTTATGTTAATCGAGTGCAGGTGAATACGTGTCTTCTGATCGCTATCACGAACAAACATTTTTTGTTTACAACTGGCCGCCTTGAAGTTTCCTCACATCCCTCAGAACGATTCTGTCACCGGCTTTTCTACTCAGAGAAGAGAAGCATGAAATGATTACAGAGATCACTCGACCTCAACTACATTTCTCAAACAGTAATTGGGATAAAGATGCTGAGCAGTTCATAAGCTGAAGTGGTCAACGACCCATAGCTGACTCCTTGTCTTAGGGCCAACGACCCATATCTGACTCCTTGCCTTAGGGTCAACGACCCATAGCTGACTGCTTGCCTTAGGGCCAACGACCCATAGCTGACTGCTTGCCTTAGGGCCAACGACCCATAGCTGACTGCTTGCCTTAGGGTCAACGACCCATAGCTGACAGCTTGCCTTAGGGTCAACGACTCATAGCTGACTGCTTGCCTTAGGGTCAACGACCCATAGCTGACTGCTTGCCTTAGGGTCAACGAACCAGAGCTGGGAAGACCCTTCTCCATTTCCACACGGGGATCCTGGATAACAGGCTGCAACAGAGCAGACTGGCTAAGGAGACGGGATCGAAGAGGGAAGACTGGCTAAGTAGAAGGTGTCGATGAGGGAAGACTGGCTAAGGATAAGGTTTCGATGAGGGAAGACTGGATAAGGAGAAGGTTTCGATGAGGGAAGACTGGCTAAAGAGGAGGGTGTCAAGTGGGAAGACTGGCTAAGGAGAAGGGATCGAAAAAGGAAAACTGGCTACGAGAGGGATGGAAGAGGGAAGACCAAACAGGTGCCAAAAAATGCTTTAAAATATTGCAGTCAATCTGTAAACTACGACACAATGCATTCCGTTCTCCTGACATCTTCCTGCTACATAACTTAACTTTTTTATACTGGTTTAGAAGATTCTGCAGAGTCTGTATACAAGCAGTTTAATTTACACAACCTTGCTCTAAAAGCTATGCACATCCAATCTAGTCTTAAATGCATTTATTGTCCCTGCCTCCACTACTTCCTGTGACAATGCATTCCACGCATTCACCACTCTCTGACTAAAAAAAATATTTCCTAATATCTAATTTGGACCTTTCTTTAGTTAATTTGTAGCTATGCCCTCGTATTTTTGTAGGTGGTTGTATTTTGAAAAAAAACTTGTTATAGTCTAATTTATCCTTTTCTCTGATCATCTTATAAACATAAACTTGTATTAAGTCACCTCGAATTCTTCTCTATTCTAGAAACTGCAGGCCGGTTTTTCTGAGTCTTGCAAGGACATTTTCAGGGCTCGGTAGCGGAAGATTGAGAACGTTCAGGGCTCGGTAGCGGAAGATTGAGAGCGTTCAGGGCTTGGTAGCGGAAGATTGAGAACGTTCAGGGCTTGGTAGCGGAAGATTGAGAACGAACGACGAAGAAAAGGAATAAACAAGAACTGAATATGAACATCGGTCATATAAATAAATTGAATGTGCTTCATGGGGAAAGAATGATTGATTTGTGATTGATTCGTGGATGTCAATCGGTGTTACTTTAAGGTCAGGCGAAAATCTATAACTTTACTACACCTTCAACATTGTTAAAAATGTCACGAGGAAAGTATGCCAGAACTGGCTTCCTCATTTGCAAATTAAATCATTTCTGATTTTGTGAGAACAATTTTCGGAATACGTATGTTTTTCTTTATCTTCATCATAATCATAATCATCATTATCATTATAACCATCATCATCATCATAATCGTCATCATAATCATTATCATCATAATCGTCATGATCATCAATCATCTGGTAACTCCATGTTGGTGTTCAATTCGTCACAATTCTATTTGTTCTCTGACCGTTCCAACAATTGGACGACCATCGTGGTCGCATCCTATTTGTTCTCTGACCGTTCCAACAATTGGACGACCATCGTGGTCGCATCCTATTTGTTATATCATAGTAGAAGGCTGTCATCTGTCTTCTATGATATATCTTGTTCTCGACTCTGCCCGTTGTCACAAGGATTTCCATTCGTTCTATCCCGATCAATTGTCTAATTAGCCTCATTTGCGTTTACAACAATAACAGCAACAACAAAAAGGGTAGCCTTTATCTTATCATATTGATTCCGTGTACTATATCTTTCTCTGATTTCTTATTGTTTTTTTTTTTTTTAAATTTTTTTTTGCGTTCGCCTTATTTCTTTTATCCCCAAGGCGGTGTGCGTTGCACTGTGGTTTTTATTTTGCGCCTATCGGCCCAGTGCATCCGACTTCAGCATGCATTTTATGTAAGGGTCTGCTTCCTCCTGCATTTTCTAAGGGTTTGCTTCCCCGGGGTAATGGCCGGTGCTGTGATGGGGATCGAACCCAGCACCTTCTGGTTGTGAGCCATGCCACTTAACCACTAGGCCACGCCGTCCCCGATTTCTTATCTGCTTTCTTAATGTATACCATTCGTGTGAAGAAGCACGTTTCCGTTGCTCTTAAGAATTCTGTATTTGCTTATCTGTTAACCAGTATTCACACATAAAATCCAATAGTGGATCGTTTTAACGCGGCATAACTCTCTTACTCTCTTATTGTAAAGTACGATTTCAGTATTTCAAAACAATTTAATTTGAGTAGACGTAGTTTGTGAAAGAGCATGCCAACATTATGATAGGATTTTTCTATAATGTCAAAGAAAATAACGAATTACTGTAATATATGGAATCGCTTTTTTATAACCTTCTTTAAGAACGGGAACTGAGATGCTGGTCCAGCCAGGCACAACATACTGACCAGAACGTCGTGTCAGAGTCAGGCACAACATACTGACCAGAACGTCGTGTCAGAGTCAGTCACAACATACTAACAAGAACGTCATGTCAGAATCAGGCACAACATACTGACCAGAACGTCGTGTCAGAGTCAGGCACAACATACTGACCAAGAACACTATTTCTTTTCCATGTAGCGTTTTCTAGAAATATGATGGTATCAAGACAGTTTAGCTGATAAGATGTGGATGAACGTAATCCGTGTAGCAGTCAGCCTCACTCAGATGAAGTCAAATTTTGCACAACCTGCAGTAGGACCTAGATCAGCCTTCATCAGCGCGCTCTGGATGTGAGGGAAGCTACTACAATAATCCACTAACCGCCCTTGTCATGGCGCACAACAGAGGGACCTTTGTGGGTATTAAAAAACAACAACAACAACCTTCTCTAAAAATTAGAGTTAGTTTAAATTTAAAAACATTTTTAACAAGAAGCCGTCTTTCCAAATTCAACATAACAAACAAAGAAGATTATTTAACAATGAAACTATATGTTGAAATGTACGAGTGCTCAAACATCAGCAATTTGTAGATGCAAATATATTATTAAGATTTGAACGTTCGTTCAAATTTTGAAAGTCATTGTTTGCAACATATTTATGCCAGCGGATGTGCCGATAAAACCTCATAAGTGCTTTTTTGCACAGTGTGGGCTAGTGGTTAAGTAACACGGCTCACAACCAGAATGTGCCGAGTTCGATCCCCATCACAGCACCAGACTTTACCATGGGGAAGCAAACCCTTGGAAAATGCAGGAGGAAGCAGAACCTTACATAAAATGCATGCTGAAGTCGGATGCATTGGGTCAACGGGCGCAAAATAAAAACCACAGTGCAACGCACACCGCCTTGGGGATTAGAGGAATACGGCGAACGCACACAAAAAAAGTGTTTTGTAGGGCAAGTCATGTAATGTAGAAGTGAATTATAAAAATCCATATTACTTGCATTTTTTCTACACAACCCGTTCTTGTGAAGATATCATGAAAACATTCTATTAAGTCTTTCAGAATCACGTTCCATCATCCTCATTAGTTCACATGTCAGGAGCAACAAATTTTCCAGGGAACAACAGAGGATGCATGCAGACGGAGTGGTACGCAGCCGGGGGGGGGGGGGGGGGGGGGAACTAGAGAGAGACCATCGTCGCTAATGATCAGGTAAAAGCTGCCAATGACAACCCAAGATCCATCAGTCTAGACCTCTACAGCACAGCATGCCTGTGCAGGGGTGACTATGAGGGCATGAACATTACAATCGAACGCTCGCCACTTTGTTACGATACTACACGAATGGGATGAGAAACTGGTTGTCTACGTACTATGCAGAATCTTCTGGGGGGTCGTTGTGGTCGAGAGGTAAAGCACTCGTCTCTCAAAGTATGAACAGAAATGGTGGGCGATCGAATCCCGCAAGTGTTAATGTGACCCCTAGTGGCTGCATCCTGAGTTGCCTCCAGTCGTCTTGAATAATGTCTTGCCACTCGTCCAAGGTAGCTTGAGACCAGAGAGTGAGGTCGATAACAAGGGAAGTTTCTTTCTCATTTTAATCCTAGTACAGCGCAAGGTACATTCTCAAGACAAAACCGTTTGTTGATGTCGCCATGATCGCTTGCGATATGCAACTAATAATAATGGCAATCAATAGACAAACAGAAGCAACGGAAATGTGGTTTACCGAAGGATTTTACAAAATCCTGCTGAAGTCTAAGAAGATGTGGGTTTCGGTTGTGGGATGTTGTGGATGTAATCAGTGAACATATTATCTGTTTTGGGAGACAGGTTACAAAGTCAGCAAGGGTTGAGCACATTGCTGGAATTTATACATTTGTTTGGAGAAAATAATAGCGGGCGGCAAATGAAAAATATATTGGTTGCCTGGAACACATTGCAAGAAATGTGATCCTCGGTCCAATTAATAAACTGGCAGGACTAGAATATGTTGGTTGCCTGAACACATTGCAAGAAATATGGTCCCTGGTCCAATTAATAAACTGGCAGGACTAGAATATGTTGGTTGCCTGAACACATTGCAAGAAATGTGGTCACCGGTCCAATTAATAAACTGGCAGGACTAGAATATGTTGGTTGCCTGAACACATTGCAAGAAATATGGTCCCTGGTCCAATTAATAAACTGGCAGGACTAGAATATGTTGGTTGCCTGAACACATTGCAAGAAATATGTTCACCGGTCCAATTAATAAACTGGCAGGACTAGAATATGTTGGTTGCCTGAACATATTGCAAGAAATATGGTCCCCGGTCCAATTAATAAACTGGCAGGACTAGAATATGTTGGTTGCCTGAACACATTGCAAGAAATATGGTCCCCGGTCCAATTAATAAACTGGCAGGACTAGAATATGTTGGTTGCCTGAACACATTGCAAGAAATATGTTCACCGGTCCAATTAATAAACTGGCAGGACTAGAATATGTTGGTTGCCTGAACACATTGCAAGAAATATGTTCACCGGTCCAATTAATAAACTGGCAGGACTAGAATATGTTGGTTGCCTGAACATATTGCAAGAAATATGGTCCCCGGTCCAATTAATAAACTGGCAGGACTAGAATATGTTGGTTGCCTGAACATATTGCAAGAAATATGGTCCCCGGTCCAATTAATAAACTGGCAGGACTAGAATATGTTGGTTGCCTGAACACATTGCAAGAAATGTGGTCACCGGTCCAATTAATAAACTGGCAGGACTAGAATATGTTGGTTGCCTGAACACATTGCAAGAAATGTGGTCACCGGTCCAATTAATCAACTGGCAGGACTAGAATATGTTGGTTGCCTGAACACATTGCAAGAAATGTGGTCACCGGTCCAATTAATAAACTGGCAGGACTAGAATATGTTGGTTGCCTGAACACATTGCAAGAAATGTGGTCACCGGTCCAATTAATCAACTGGCAGGACTAGAATATGTTGGTTGCCTGAACACATTGCAAGAAATGTAGTCACCGGTCCAATTAATAAACTGGCAGGACTAGAATATGTTGGTTGCCTGAACACATTGCAAGAAATGTGGTCACCGGTCCAATTAATCAACTGGCAGGACTAGAATATGTTGGTTGCCTGAACACATTGCAAGAAATGTGGTCACCGGTCCAATTAATCAACTGGCAGGACTAGAATATGTTGGTTGCCTGAACACATTGCAAGAAATGTGGTCACCGGTCCAATTAATCAACTGGCAGGACTAGAATATGTTGGTTGCCTGAACACATTGCAAGAAATGTAGTCACCGGTCCAATTAATAAACTGGCAGGACTAGAATATGTTGGTTGCCTGAACACATTGCAAGAAATGTGGTCACCGGTCCAATTAATCAACTGGCAGGACTAGAATATGTTGGTTGCCTGAACACATTGCAAGAAATGTGGTCACCGGTCCAATTAATCAACTGGCAGGACTAGAATATGTTGGTTGCCTGAACACATTGCAAGAAATGTGGTCACCGGTCCAATTAATCAACTGGCAGGACTAGAATATGTTGGTTGCCTGAACACATTGCAAGAAATGTGGTCACCGGTCCAATTAATCAACTGGCAGGACTAGAATATGTTGGTTGCCTGAACAGATTGCAAGAAATGTGGTCACCGGTCCAATTAATCAACTGGCAGGACTAGAATATATTGAGACAACGGCAATGGCACCTGGTGACCTACTTATATCAAGTTTTTGGGTTTTTTTTAAAACCTAAAAAGCAGTTCTTCTTTTTACATTTCTAAATTCTGATTAATATCGTGCCATATTTTATTTTGTTTAAGTTGTTTTGTTTTACTACATATTTGTTTGTGCACCAACTTATGTAGTTTACACGTCATGGGGAGTTTCAATTGCCTATCTTGAATCACGTGTGTTTTGTCGCTTGCTGAAAGCTAATGTTGTCGTAGGATTTATGTTATGTCATCTGTCAATCCATGCGCTTTTTACAATGGTCGTCTGACTCACCGGGAAATTTCCTATGAAACGTTGCATACGAAGGCCGACTAAATAACGGAACTAATATTTTGCTAAGATTTATAATGAATTCATGATCCACACAGAGAAATAAAACAAATTCACTGCGTAAAATACAACAATTCACTGCTGAGAGTGATCCTTTCACAGATGTCTGCCCTGAAACAAATTGCATATCGATCTTTGTTTCTCGAACACGCTATTATACGAGTAGTTGCACTGAAAGTTGACACATGCGCGCTCCGTCAGCCCTAGAATGTGACGTTTCAAAGGGATTTCCCTATGGGTCAGAAGGCCTGTATCTACAGTAGGCTGTGGTCAATCTGCCATGTGGCTTTTCTCGTACCATGTAGCCTTTTAGTTGTATGTGTGTCGCGTGAAATAGCAGTTGATCTGAATGCATTTTTCGCGTGTTTTGTTACAGGGAATTAATCGAATTTTGTAATGTTTACTCTACCATCTGTTTTATTATTTATTATGTCCCTTGCACTATTTTACTTTGTGAAGCTGAAAATTCAATATTAGAATAACGAATGTTTGTTCGTGACAACAATCACAAGACAACTATTTATCTCTACTTGGGAAACATAGATAACAAGCAACAGAAATAACAGTAAAGTAATGGACTACCCGGAATTTGAATATACGACCCCAGGTGACGGAAGCGTTTTGCCACAAAAGAGATGGACTAACGCCCATTAACACTGACTGATACCCTTTAACACTGACTGACACCCATTAACACTGACTGACACCTATTAACACTGACTGACACCCATTAACAATGACTGACACCTATTTACGCTGACTGACACCCATTAACACTGACTGACAGCCATTAACACTGACGGACACTTATTAACACTGACTGACACCCATTAACACTGACTGACACCCATTAACACTGACTGACACCCATGTGCACTGACTTACTCTCACTGACACTGCCTGACATTGAATGACACTCACTGGTACCGAACTATCCTAAAACTGACTGAAACCCTGACTTACGCTGATCGACATTGATTGACACTGATTGGCACTTCTTCACACTAACTCACACTGAATGACATTGAATGATACCCACTTACTTACACTTACTGAAATTGTTTGAAAATGATTGACACTGTTTGACACTGATTGGCACTGACTAACACTGAAAACACTGATTGACACTGCTTGACACTGATTGGCACTGACTAACACTGATAAACACTGATTGGCACTGATTGACACTGATAAACACTTATTGGCACTGACTAACACTGATAAACACTGATTGGTACTGCTTGACACTGATTGGCACTGACTAACACTGATAAACACTGATTGGCACTGACTAACACTGATAAACACTGATTGGAACTGATTGGCAGTGACAAACACTGATAAACACTAACTAACACTGATTACCACTGATAAACTCTGATTGACACTGACTGCCGCTGACATCGGTAATATAATCTGCCTTTTACTTATGTGATCTCAAGATAAATATTGTAAGTCTGCTCTGTCAAATTTCTCGATGTCTCCACATTGGAAAGGAATACATTTTACAAGGTATAAATACATCATTGATGGACGAGGCTTCATCTAACCACACATTCCTGTTTCATTTTACTCTGTCCAACAATCAAATTCTTGCACATCTTTCACACGTGACTTCAGGGTGAGGCCCTTCCATTGCACTTTGGTTAAGCTGGTTTCTGAGAGTGCACAAACCTAGCATAGGTACATACAGACGCGCACATCCATCCAAGCACTGTTTTATGCGTCTTAATATCGCCCAATTGACTACGGCCTGGGGTGGAATAGGCCAGTAGAAACCAGTGAGGCAAATACGTACAATTTTTTTTTTAAATGTAAAAAGTGTATTAGTTCATCACAATATCCAATTATTCACAATCATATTCTTTTTGTATCACCAGGTTTTTTTTCGAAATCTCGTGTCCAAAAATGGAGCGAGTGCACGGGTGCGGTCTACACGTATTTTATCTGGACATTGAATATTGAAAATTGCAACTGGCACGTTTTAATATCAGATAAGGTTATCATTGTTTGCGATGCGCTGCTATTATCTCGATTTGTCCTTCAGATCTTTATTCTCCATGAGATGTGCGGATGTGCTTTGTCAATCTTTCTTTTTCAATTAGTATTTTCTTTTCTTTGATTTTGTGCAATTAGTAGTCCAATAGTAGACACTGTTGTCAAGGATGAAGTGTTAGAGATATCACTGTACGAGGTCACAGACTGCAGTGGCCAGTTCACTCCCTCCCTACATATCCCTCCCTTACAGTAAGGCAGGTACTCATTTACAGCTAGGTCTACAGGAGTGTGCCAGTAACGGGAGCTGATCCGATGCCATGACAGGTGAGGGTTCTACTAGTTCGCCAACCAGAGATAGATCTTCTTCTTCTTCTTCTTCTACTTCTTCTTCCTCTTCTTCTTCTTCATCTGCTTCTTCTTCGTCTGTGTCTTTTTTATCTTCGTCTTCTTCTCCATCTTTCTTCTTCTTATTTATCTTCATCTTTTTTGTCGTCCGTTTCTTCTTCATGTTCGTCTTCGTCGTACTTTCCTTCTTCCTGTTCTTCATCCTATTTTTGTTGTTGTTGTTGTTGTTGTTCTTCTTCTTCTTCTTCTTCTTCTTCTTCTTCTTCTTCTATAACTTCTTACAATCTAGCCCCAAAGGAACATAACATACCACTTCAGCTTATCCAACTTAATTGAAACCATTACCATAGCAGGATCCTGCTCAATTCCATTTACATGCTACCGTTGCCATTCTTATGCACAACCCTATTTATCGACAATCAACGATGAATCCTTGTGTTACTCCTGCATGTGACCTTGGGAATGACATGATGTAGAAATCCTTATGTTGGACAGTCTTAAGTGCTACAGCTGTTTTAAAGGATGTTTGTATTGTATGTGATGGTATAGCATTCCCAGGTGGTAGCGAGGTCTGGGCTGACGTCCTGCTCGTTAAAGGAAAGTGAAGCGTCTGATATAGCCTTTCCTTTCCAGGTGTAGAGGTGACCGCTGGATTCACTGTTCGGCTTGCCGTTCAGGAGTGTCCATGCCCATGGCCTCTCCCACATTATTGTGTCCCCAGCAGCACCTTCATGAGGGGCCCCCTGTTTCTTACAGAGCCTGTTGTGGGTCGTGACCGAGTACATGACGGTATAACTGGGCGAGCAGATTGGGCTCATTAGCCTTGGTTGGCAGCCAATCTAAGAGAAGGTAAACTCTGACTCTAAACCCAGATAGACGAAGCTCGTTAGCCTGTTCAGGCAGTTCGCCTAGGACAGGAGGAACTCTGATTTTAAACCTACGTCCCAGTGAGTGCTGGCTAGTCTTGTGACGATGCGATGTCTTGATATAATTAGCATCTATGGGCAACGACTTCACTGCTTTGCGGAAGCCTCGGGAGAGGGTAGGGCTACGGGAGTAAACCCAGACATAAAATCTGGAGAAATAGTACCTAAGGCGGATGGTTTCAAAATTGCGAACTCATTCCGGCAGCTCCTGCAACTCCTGCAGGCAGCTGAGCTGGTGACAAATTGTCATACTTGCATTCCTTTTGATTACACAAGCGAGGCCGAGACGGGGAAACTGCAGTTTGGGCAGCCCATGGTCTCCATATTCAGCTCCCAGGCTTGCGCCCTGAGAGGCTACTCGCTTGGTTCCACGAGCATGGTCTGCAAAGACTGAGACGCCTATGAATGAATAGTATTCCCACATTGAACTGAGGAACAATTACTCAGCGCCTTTCATCAAAGTCTTGGATTCACTGATTATCGTATGACGCATTAAAAATAACAATGAAATTCCGCCATACACAAAAATGGTTTGTTTGCGACAACACTTGTGATGATATACTTGGAGCGTGTGGTTGACCAATCTCACGCTGTGTCTGTCATATTTTCAAATTGTGTGAGTTCAGTTCTTCTGTGCCTAGCAGTGATTTGGCGCAATTCGGATCTGTAATGTCTCGTTTTAGGAGCGTGGCCTATTCCTTTATGGTGAGTTCATGTATATTTAGTCTTCGTGTATTTTGGTTGTATTTAAAAATGCATGTCATAATCATCATCGCCTGTTCGAATCTATCTTTATATGTCGCTTGATGACGTGTGGGGATGTGATCTATGTTCAGGTGGCGTCTGTTCAACCATATGTATTATGAATGTATGCATCTCCTTAATGTTTTTAAAACCGTCGATCCTTCGTTTTTTTTGTCTTCCGCTTGCTCTGAAACCCTTTTACCTGGCGCTATAGACTTGTTCAGGGACTAGTTTTACAGATAAACTATATCGCTCTTTGTCTGCATGTATATCATCAATGTTTTTGCTCTTGCTTTCTATCGCTTACTGTGTCTCTTCAATTCATCCTGTCCTCCTTTCCAAAGAATCCCATGTCGTGTCTTTCTATCAAACGCCTTGTACAGGGTATAAGTGTGACCTACTCAATCCTGACATGTAGACTTCTCCTGTTTGATTATTTTAAAATGATACGTTCCTACAAGATGAGTTAACCCAACCTACATTAGTCGTTTGTTAGGAAATTCTTGAATGATTACAATATAAATATTCCAGGATCCCCGTTAATGCACGATAACACACTGGCATTAAAGGCAAAGGCACATGAGAGGTTAAGTTATGCCACAGATGTTGTACAACGTGGTAAATAAGATGATTGTAGGTCTTCTTCACTGATGTTACTACAACAAGATGATTAGACTTCTTCTTTTCGGATGTTGCAACTACAAGACAATTGGAAGTCTTCATTACGGATGATGTTGTAACAGGACAATTGGAAGTCTTCATTACGGATGATGTTGTAACAAGATGATTGGAAGTCTTCCTGACGGATGATGTTGTAACAAGATGATTGGAAGTCTTTGTTACGAATGATGTTGTAACAAAATGATTGGAAGTCTTCAGTGCGGATGATGTTGTAACAAGATGATTGGAAGTCTTCAGTGCGGATGATGTTGTAACAAGTGACTGTTGTAGTTGTTTAATGCCCAGGCTGATAAGTTGACTATTTCCAGCGCTATGAAAAGGACGTTAATTGAGTTTAGTTTAGTCGAACAATCCACATCATCGCACGCGGTGTAACCCATAAGTGCTCTGTTCTTCTCCATATTTGTGGAGAATCTCAACACAACGCGCGAACTACCTTAGCACCGGCAAGGATCCCGTAATAGATTCGCTAGGTTTTGAACATAATTTTTGACTTAAGAAGCGGGTATATGTCCTCATATCTCGAGTTTACTGAAGAAGATAGATCGAACCTGGACAGCAGTTCACTCCGAATACAGAAGCATTGTCATGGAAGTAGATGTACGAGTCGTGTTCAAATGAAACTGAATCTAACTGCACCAAGAGAACATACGTACGATGTGGATGATGACGTCACTTCTGGTGTGAACAGCAGATACGAACCGTAAAGTTTGCAAAATTTCATTATCCTCCGACTCATAGTTTCCTCATCGGAGCGTTGAAAACATGGCGGGTGCGTTACGGAATCCGTCCACTGCTGATCAGCGAGCGGTGATTCGGTTTCTAACAGCTGATGGATGTCGACCAGTTGACATTCATCGCAGAATGCAGGCAGTGTATGGTGACAAAAGTGTGTCGAAGACAACAGTGAAGAACTGGACAACCATGTTTAAAGAAGGACGTCAGTAGACGCAGCAATATACGCCTACCTGGTCTCGGACGTGAGTTGACGCAGCAATATACGCCTACCTGGTCTCGGACGTGAGTTGACGCAGCAATATACGCCTACCTGGTCTCGGACGTGAGTTGACGCAGCAATATACGCCTACCTGGTCTCGGACGTGAGTTGACGCAGCAATATGCACCAGACCTGGTCTCGGACGTGAGTAGACGCAGCAATATGCGCCAGACCTGGTCTCGGACGTGAGTTGACCCAACAATATGCGCCTGACCTGGTCTCGGACGTGAGTTGACCCAACAATATGCGCCTGACCTGGTCTCGGACGTGAGTTGACCCAACAATATACGCCTGACCTGGTCTCGGACGTAAGTAGACGCAGCAATATGTGCCTGACCTGGTCTCGGACGTGAGTAGACGCAGCAATATACGCCTGACCTGGTCTCGGACATGAGTAGACGTAGCAATATACGCCTGACCTGGTCTCGGACGTGAGTAGACGCAGCAATATGTGCCTGACCTGGTCTCGGACGTGAGTAGACGCAGCAATATGCGCCTGACCTGGTCTCGGACGTGAGTTGACGCAGCAATATGTGCCTGACCTGGTCTCGGACGTGAGTAGACGCAGCGATATGCGCCTGACCTGGTCTCGGACGTGAGTAGACGCAGCAATATGCGCCTGACCTGGTCTCGGACGTGAGTTGACGCAGCAATATGCGCCTGACCTGGTCTCGGACGTGAGTTGACCCAACAATATGCGCCTGACCTGGTCTCGGACGTGAGTTGACCCAACAAAATGCGCCTGACCTGGTCTCGGACGTGAGTTGACCCAACAATATGCGCCTGACCTGGTCTCGGACGTGAGTTGACCCAACAATATGCGCCTGACCTGGTCTCGGACGTGAGTTGACCCAACAATATACGACTGACCTGGTTTCGGACGTGAGTTGACCCAACAATATGCGCCTGACCTGGCCTCGGACGTGAGTTGACCCAACAATATGCGCCTGACCTGGTCTCGGACGTGAGTTGACCCAACAATATGCGCCTGACCTGGTCTCGGACGTGAGTTGACCCAACAATATGCGCCTGACCTGGTCTCGGACGTGAGTTGACCCAACAATATGCGCCTGACCTGGTCTCGGACGTGAGTTGACCCAACAATATGCGCCTGACCTGGTCTCGGACGTGAGTTGACCCAACAATATACGACTGACCTGGTTTCGGACGTGAGTTGACCCAACAATATGCGCCTGACCTGGTCTCGGAAGATCTAGCATTAACTCACGTCCTTCTTTAAACATTGTTGTCCACTTCTTCACTTTTGACTTCTGCACACTTTTGTGACCATACACTGCCTGCATTGTTGGGATGAATGTCAACTAGTCGACATCCTTCAGCTGTTAGAAACCGAATCATCGCTCGCTGATCTACTCTAGACGGATTCCGTATCATACCCGCCATGTTTTCAGCGGTATGCTGATTAAACTATGAGTCGGAGGATAATGACATTTTGCAAACTTGACGGTTGGTATGTATTGCTTACTCCAGAATTGACGTCATCATGCGCATCGCACGTATGTTTACTTGTTGAGGTTTAGTCCTGTTTCATATGAACACGCCTCGTATATTGATACTTTGCAGATTGCAGGGAGTAGGGGGCAAATAGAAGTGTAACTATTGCTTTCTACATTTATATGGCAGTTGAGATCTCAAAGAATAGATAGAACTCAAGAATAGATATAATTTAAGAATAGATTCGATGAGCATAGTTATTTTTAGATCACGTGAACTAGAAGAAACTATTTGTAAGCAGACTTTCTAGAGTATGTTAAACCAGTATGAGGAAGTAATATTAAGTAATGTTAAGTAATGTTAAGTAACGTTAAGTAATGTTAAGTAATGTTAAATACTGTTACTAACAGCTACGTCTAGAACTGCCACTAGACGCCATGTAGGCTACTAATACCTATGAGTCAGCAATTCGTGCATGACAAATGTACCTGCTAAGCTTTTAAAGACATGATTACAATATAAGTAGGTTTGCATGTCCTGCCAATGAGATCAGTGTAAATGCTAATTCTCCACGTTGAATCCATTCATCTTCTGTTGTCCTCGTGTGTAGAACGGATATGGGAAGCTGAAGGGAAACGTTTCCTTCTTGTCTGGAAGAAACGAAACATCCACAAGCCGAATCAAGAAGCTGACGTCTGCCATCCAGCTCAGCCGAGATGGTGGTCATTGCTGCATGAGGAAGAGTCCTTACTGGATTCATAAGGTAGGAGCTGTTCTCTTCTCGGGTATTGAGGGGGTGTCGGGTTCTACTGAAAGGTTTGGTGCTGGAAGTGAGAGTGAGTGTCATCTACAGGTCCTACTGAAAGGTTTGGTTCTGGGAGTGAGAGTGAGTGTCATCTACATGTCCTACTGAAAGGTTTGGTGCTGCGAGTGAGAGTGAGTGTCCTCTACAGGTCCTACTGAAAGGTTTGGTGCTGGGAGTGAGAGTGAGTGTCATCTACATGTCCTACTGAAAGGTTTGGTGCTGCGAGTGAGAGTGAGTGTCCTCTACAGGTCCTACTGAAAGGTTTGGTTCTGGGAGTGAGAGTGAGTGTCATCTACATGTCCTACTGAAAGGTTTGGTGCTGCGAGTGAGAGTGAGTGTCCTCTACAGGTCCTACTGAAAGGTTTGGTGCTGGGAGTGAGAGTGAGTGTCATCTACAGGCCCTACTGAAAGGTTTGGTTCTGGGAGTGAGAGTGAGTGTCATCTACAGGCCCTACTGAAAGGTTTGGTGCTGGGAGTGAGAGTGAGTGTCCTCTACAGGTCCTACTGAAAGGTTTGGTTCTGGGAGTGAGAGTGAGTGTCATCTACAGGTCCTACTGAAAGGTTTGGTTCTGGGAGTGAGAGTGAGTGTCATCTACATGTCCTACTGAAATGTTTGGTTCTGGGAGTGAGAGTGAGAGTGAGTGTCATCTACAGGTCCTACTGAAAGGTTTGGCTCTTGGAGTGAGAGTGAGTGTCATCTACAGATCCAACTGAAAGGTTTGGTTCTGGGAGTGAGAGTGAGTGTCATCTACAGGTCCTACTGAAAGGTTTGGTTCTGGGAGTGAGAGTGAGAGTGAGTGTCCTCTACAGGTCCTACTGAACGGTTTGGTTCTGGGAGTGAGAGTGAGTGTCCTCTACAGGTCCTACTGAACGGTTTGGTTCTGGGAGTGAGAGTGAGTGTCATCTACAGGTCCTACTGAAAGGTTTGGTTCTGGGAGTGAGAGTGAGAGTGAGTGTCCTCTACAGGTCCTACTGAAAGGTTTGGTTCTGGGAGTGAGAGTGAGGGTGAGTGCGCTCTACAGGTCCTACTGAAAGGTTTGGTGCTGGGAGTGAGAGTGAGTGTGAGTGTCCTCTACAGGTCCTACTGAAAGGTTTGGTGCTGGGAGTGAGAGTGAGTGTCCCCTACAAGTCCTACTAAAAGGTTTGGTTCTGGGAGTGAGAGTGAGGGTGAGTGCCCTTTACAAGTCCTACTGAAAGATTTGGTTCTGGGAGTGAGAGTGAGGGTGAGTGTCATCTACAAGTCCTACTGAAAGGTTTGGTGCTGGGAGTGAGAGTGAGTGTCCCCTACAAGTCCTACTGAAAGGTTTGGTGCTGGGACTGCGAGTGAGGGTGAGTGCCCTCTTTAGGTCCTACTGAAAGGTGTGGTGCTGGGACTGAGAGTGAGGGTGAATGTCCTCTGCAGGTCTTACTAAAAGGTGTGGAGTTGTAAGGGTGTGGGAGGGAGGGGTTAGGGGTGGACGTCGACAGGTCTGGCTGTAGGGTGTGAGCATGTGTGGGTGAGTGGGGAGGGTGTGTGACGTCTACCTATCCTGTTGCAGGGTGTGGAAATGTGTGGGAGAGGGGGGGGGATTGTGGCGTCTGCAAATCTTGCCATAGGGCGTCAAAATATGTTAGTGAGTAGGGAGGGTGCGTGGTGTCCACAGGTCCTACTGTGGGATTGTCGAAATGTGTGTTGGAGTGAAGGCGGGGGAAGGGGGTAATGTCTGCATGTCCGGCTGTAGGGTGTGAAACTGAGTGTGAGAGTTTTGGGGAAGGGAAGTGTAATCTACATGTCTGACTGCATGACTTGGATTCGTGCGTGAGTGTCTGGGGAGAATCGTTTATAGGTCTTGCTACATGTTTTGGAAGAAGTGTAGGGGTGTTATCTAAAGGTCCTACTACATGGCTTGCAAGAAGTGTAGGGGTGTTATCTAAATGTCCTACTACATGGCTTGGAAGAAGTGTAGGGGTGTTATCTAAAGGTCCTACTACATGGCTTGGAAGAAGTGTAGGGGTGTTATCTAAATGTCCTACTACATGGCTTGGAAGAAGTGTAGGGGTGTTATCTAAAGGTCCTACTATATGGCATGGAAGAAGTGTAGGGGTGTTATCTAAAGGTCCTACTACATGGCTTGGAAGAAGTGTAGGGGTGTTATCTAAAGGTCCTACTACATGGCCTGTAAATAAGTGTAAGACTATGAGTTGGGGGGGGGGGGGGGTGGGGAGTGTCATTCACAGGTCCTTTTTCATGGCTTGATAGTAAGAGTGCGATTTTGAGTCGTTGTGGAGAGACGCACCATTCACATTTCCTATTTCATGGCTTGATAGTAAGAGTGCGATTTTGAGTGGGTGTGGAGAGACGCACCATTCACATGTCCTATTCATTTGATCCAAGAAGACACACAAAGAAGAGACCAGTGGCACTGTTCGCAGCCCATGTGTACCTGCGTGCCATTTGATGATATAGTAATGTTGCAATCAATGGTCAGTGCTCTAATTAAACATCTTTCATGAGGTCGGATGCACTGGGCAGTAAGGCGTTTACAATGGAACAACAACATTTGTTAAATGCGGTCCCTACCGATCGATTTTCCGGAAGAGTTTATGCTGGGGCCTCCTACATGTGTTCGGCACCTTCATGGCAGTAACTGTCCAAGTCTTCTCTACGCTAACACTCTTATCAGATAACGACGGCAGGAATTACTCCAGTCTTTGCGCGAGTAGGCGGGGTTTTCTAACCTTCCCAAACAGATTACTCGTCCGCCCCTGCACACTTTCTGCCCACATTGATACTTCCATGTCTGCTAACTTATTGTATGTTTCTTACAATCAGACAAGCTTAAGCCAGCGCTTATATTGATTCAATCATTCACGATCTCCTCATACTAGCTTAGACTTGATCAGAGAATGAGTTTCAAATCTAGGAAGTGGGGTCAAGATGCTGAGCAGCGAAAGAGCTGCAGTGGTCAGCGGCCCACAGCTGACTGCTAGCGATAGGGCCAGCGAACCATAGCTGACAAGACCCTTCTACACCTCTACGTGGTGATCCTGGATAACAGGCTGCAGCGGGGCAGACTGGCTAAGAAAAAGGGATCGAAGTTGGAATGCTAACCCGGTACTCAAAAAATGCTTGCTGAAGTCGGATGTGTTGGACCGAAATGTGCAAATATCGCAGTCAAGCTGTAAACTACAACACAACGCATTCCGTTCTCTGAACTACATTCTGCTACTTAAGCCTTTCATGGTTTGGTAGCGGAAGATTGAGAACGAACGAAGCCAAGACAAGCCAAACCTATGAAGCAACTAGAATAGGCTCTGTCGGGGCCAACTAAAAGTCAGGGGTGTACCATCCTCCCTCCCTGTGTTACCGGGGCCCAATTTGAGAGCAAAGAATGGGAACACTATACCCTGCGAGTCATATTGTAATAGGTGACAAAGGCGGGTTGTGCATGGGACTTGCTACTCCATCCTGTTGAATCTGTAGGCCTTAAATGTTACCAACTATTGACAGATCAGCGTTTCGTGATTTAGGATGTATTTGCTAGATACACAGGCAGCTAAAGCGGTTTTGATAAATGATGACTGATGTAACCTTCTTTAGCAAACGACATTTATTTCTGTTTTATAATTCACTGCAATTGAGATAATCTCGGTTAACATAATTTGCTTTCAACACGCAAGCAGGAAAAGACAATCCATTAGCATCGAACTTTCCCAGTATCCACACAGTTATCTGACTTTGGCCGCGGACATTAGCACGTGAATCCAATAATCTGATTTGACTTAATGAGATCAGCGCAGTTTCCACATCAGCGGCAACACTATCAAACAACTACTAGTTTTTACGTACATTACAACGGCTGACTGGACAGAGCGATAGAAAATAGAATTCGTATTCTTTGTTCGTTCTCAATCTCCCCCTACCACACTCTGAAAAGGGTATTTGCAAATAACAGGATGATGTCGTAGTTTACAGCTTGACTACGATTTTTGCACATTTAGGTCCGACATATCCGGCTTCAGCAGCCATTTTTTAGTACATTTTCTATCCCTTTCTGGTTCGCTTCCCTGGACGTTAACAGCTCATCCCCTGCTCAGCATCTTGATCCCATCTAGCAATATACGCGTAAGTTGACATACGAGAAGATGAGTGGCTATGGTTTATGTTCGGTTTCTTTCGTACATCACAAATGATGAAAACCACTCTCTTTGTTCAGCCGTGTGGACAGTCTTTTCTCTTGATTTGTCCGCTGAAATGAGTGACTTGCCCGGGGATTTGTATCAAAGTGAGTAAGACACTGCGCCTTTGGTCGACCTTGCTCTATAGTCCTAAGCTACCCTTGTCCAGTGGCAAGATATTTATCGAGACGACAAGAGAAATCACAGGATGAAGATTTTTTCTCAGGGTTTACCCCCGATGCCTTTCCCGTAAACAGGTATCCCACAAGTCAGCGTAGGGGGGATGAGATCTAACGTTGTGTGTTGTGCCTTTCCCATAATCATAAGAGGTCGTAAAGACATAACTCAGCGTGTGAGTGAGTTTGGCATCACTCCCCCTGATGTGTTAAGTCCATTTTAGTTGTGTCTAAATTTCACACATCAAAATGGACACTGTTTGCAGCTAGGGCTAACGGCGCCGATATCGTGAAGTTCAGCCGTGTGAACTAGACCGTGACATTCGACACAGGTTTAAACGTAGCGGCTATTCATATAGCCGATGTCCAGACCAGGATAATCGGACGTGACAAATCACACACAAAAAAAAAAACGAATTAACCAGTCCAAATGGAAAATAACAACACTTTTCGCTGAAGTAGTCGACTAGTGTGAATTCCAGGCAAATCCGTGGTCTGGCGATAATGAACTAAAACAGTAGAGCAATGTAGACCTGCAGCTGGTTACAGCGCCATCTTTGTTGCTCACTTATGTTGTGGCTTATGTAGCTTGGTAATGTCATTCCCGTATGCAACGTTTATTGGCTGTCTTTCACAAGTGAAGTACGGTTCATTTGTTCCTTATTTGCGTCTAAATAAGAGACTCTTTGCCTGCCTGTTTAAATTTATTGATATATGCCAGTGTGTTTGGTTATTGTTTAGAAATATAAATTACGTTAACTTGAATTATCTGTAAAGGTAAAGCACATATGAGAAATTGCTGTCGGGGCTGAAGTGTTTGAGACGCCCCTGTGCTAGTCACAGCTTGTTTATTACGGTTGGCCAGTTCCCTTATTCGCTCCTATTCTCTTATTAACAATAATACAGGTACACATTTACAGCTGGGACAGTTGGAAGTGCCAGTAACAAGAATTCTAACCCATATCTTTGTCCCGAAAGTATTATATTTAAAAAAAAATTTGTTACAAAAACAGAGTTTGGGTAATAACACAATGAAATGAGTACAGATGCATTTCATAGGCGTCTCAGTCTTTGCAGACCGTGTCACCCTGTGAGTAGCCGTTCAGCGCGCAAGTCTGGGTGCAGAATATGATACCCTGGGCTGCCCAAACAGCAGGATCTCGTCTCGGCCTAGCTGGTGTAATCTAATGGAATGCAAAACATGACAATTTGGCTCAGCTGCAGGGGCTGCCAGAATGAGTTCGCAATTTTGAAACCATCCGCTTTAGGTGCTACCATTCCGGATTTTCTGTCTGGGTTTACTCCCTTAGCCCTACCCTCTCCCGAGGTTTCCACAAGGCAGTAGTCGATGCCATCAAATGCTAGTTACTCGAGACATCCGATGATACTCTAATCACCCCAAGACTAGCCAGCCCTCTATGGGACTTGCGGATTTAAAATCAGAGTTCCTCCTCCCTTAGGCGAACTGCCTGAACAGGCTAACGAGCTTCGTTTACACGGGCTTAGAATCAGAGTTTACATTCTCTTAGATTGACTG
The DNA here is from genome assembly GCA_036924085.1 of Ariolimax columbianus. Classification (NCBI taxonomy): domain Eukaryota; kingdom Metazoa; phylum Mollusca; class Gastropoda; order Stylommatophora; family Arionidae; genus Ariolimax; species Ariolimax columbianus. Next base: position 51,829,403 of record JAVGWX010000010.1, on the reverse strand, counting down.
CCAACCAAGGCTAATTAGCCCAATCAGCCCGCCCAGTTATACCCCTGGGTACTCGGTCACGCCCCACATCAGGCTCTGTAAGAAGCCCTCGTGAAGGTGCTGCTGGGGACACAATAATGTAGGAGAGGCAATTGGCATGGAAACTCCTGTACGGCAAGCCGACCAGTGAATCCATCGGCGATCTCTACACCTGGAAAGTGATCTCTACATCCGCAAATCTTAGATTGTTCATTGCCATTCCTCCAATAACAAGCCCTGGCATCCCATCTATCCGGTTGAATAGTTGTTCTGTGTCGATATTAAAAATAAAAGAGGATAACACACAGCCCTGTCTCACTCCTTTTTTTGCATCTATACTTGGAGAGCATACTTTCCTGGTTTTACTGTAGCGGTTTGTTCCCAGTACAGACTACTGATCAGTCTTACGTCATTATCATCTAGAACTAATTCTTGGAGACATTTAATTAATGTTTCATGTTGGACTCTGTCAAAAGTCTTCTGGTAGTCTATAAAGTACTTTTTAGTACTCGCGTATAATATGCACCCGCATTTTACCGGACCAATATGAATTTTAAATTGTGCGTGGTATACGCGAGATTTTCAATAAGTAATGCGATAGTCGAATACCACAGTACGCATGGCATGTAGATTAGATTATCACAACCAGACTGCAACCTTTCATCGACAGCTTTTTTTTTCGGTCCTACACTTTATATTAAATGATATAATAATGAATATATATATATCATCATCATCATCATCAGTCCTGTACCTAGAAGGTCATTGAGGCACCGTTATTGCAGTTTGTCGAACGAGTTCCCGCCATACTTCTCGCCAGCATATCAGTTTGAGCTACATACCTTGCCGTCCATTCTTTAATATTGTCCTCCCATATTTTTGTGGGTCTCCCTTTCCCGCGCTTCCCAGGCACACTGTCTTGCAGGACGGTCTTGGTCAGCCCCACCGATCGTGATATATGTCCGTACCATGTCAATTCTCGTATATTTTCTATAGTCAATAAGTTTTTATATTGACCTAACTCCTTCCTAACAATTTCAAGAACACTCTGGTTCGTAACGCGATCTAAATATGAAGTGCCAAGAATTCTTCGCAAGCATCTCATTTCCATTGCGCTAACGTTACGTTCTAGGGCAGCCGTCAGAGTCTAAGTCTCACACGCGTAGAGGTTTACCGAGGTGACCATTGTAGAGATTAAAGTCAGCTTCGATTTAAGGATAATGTTTTTGTCTTTTCAGATTATTCGCAGTCTGGTCAGTGCGACCATGACCACCGCTGTTCTTGACTGGATCTCCGTTCTAGACCCCTCCGCATCAATTTCTGCTCCCAGATATTTCGAACTGCGTAACACTTTCCAGGGGGTCACCTTTGACCATAATCGGGTTTTAAATACCATGAGTTGACCGTGATCTTACTCTTCTCTGCACTGATTTCCATCCCAAAAGTTGTGGGCAGCATTGTCCAGGTTTGCGACTAGCCTTGCAAGTTCAGGCTCTGTTCCAGCCAAAACGGTAATGTCGTCGGCAAACCGGAGGTTGGTGAGTGTGTGTCCACCTATACTGACCGCTCTACGTGTTCATCCAATGCTTCTGACATAATACGTTATAGAAAAACATTGAGAAGTGTCGGAGAGAGGAGACACCCCTGACGCATGCCGACTGTCCTGCGAAACCACTCACCTGTTGTCCCATTGAGGTAAACTGCACTGCTGACATCGGAGTATAGTTTCTCAATAACGTGGGTGAGCCGACATCCTATCTTGTACTTGCTCAGAGTTTCTCATAGGGCCTCATGTCATACCCTAACAAAAGCCTTTCTACAGTCAATGAAGACCTGGTACAATTTGTGTTTGTGCTAAGTGTATTTTTCACTGATCAAGCGCAGGTTAAAAATGTGTTCTATTGTGCTTTGACCAGCTCTGAAAGCCATTTGTTCTTCCGCAATAATTTCTTCTGCTCGTGACTGTAGTCTGTTAAGAGTGACCTTGAGCATAACCTTACTGGCGTGGCTAATCAGACTGATGGTTCTGTAGTTATGACACTGTTGAAGGTTACCCGTCTTTGGTATCACTATGATCAATGATTTTGTCCAGCTTGAGGGCCATTCTCCCTGTCTGCCATATCATGTTACAAGTTTTTGTTAGAAAATCTATCACCACTGTACCTCCAAGAATTAATAGTTCGCCTGATATGTTATCCACTCCGGCTGCTTTACCCTTTTTAAGAGAACTAACCGTCACCTCAACTTCTTCATGCATGTTGCTAAAGTTATCTACCTCTTCTTGTTGGTCTGCTGGGCTTACATCTCTAGGATCCCTAGGGGACTTCATACTGTACAGCTGGGAGCAATATTCCGTCCATCTCTGCATGACATCCTTTTCCGCAGTCACGGTATTCCCTGCCTCATCCTGAATTGTTCTTATTGTGGGCGTGAACTTCTTTGTCAGGTTTCTAACTAGTTGGTAAGCTGCTCTACCATTGTTCTTGACAATGCAGTCCTGCATTTGTGTGCACTGATCTATTATCCACTCCTACTTCGCTCTCGCCATGTCCTTTCTTATAGTCTTGTGTATAGCTCTGTATTTTTCCGCTCCCGGAGTTGTAGAATTTCTCCTTTTTGAGAGCTCTTCTAGTGTCACATAGTAGTAATATATGTTCCATGACCCAGGGCTTAGAGCTCTCTTAGTGTCACATAGTAGTAATATATGATCAGAGAACCAGGGTTTCGAGCTCTCCTAGTGTCACATAGTAGTAATATATGATCAGAGAACCAGGGTTTCGAGCTCTCCTAGTGTCACATAGTAGTAATATATGTCCAAGGTTTTGACCTTCCTTTGAGTCTTCCCAATGTCTTCTCGGCGGTATCCTTTAGTATAGTGTTGAAGTCTTCTAACAAAGAATGTACATCCTGGAGTTCTGTATCTGAGTTAGTGCTTGCTGCTAGGTTAAGCTTGTTCCGATGGCTTTCATGAAACGCTTCCACAGTTAGTGGATCTTTCAGTCTATCAAGGTCATATCTAATCCTTGGTTGTTGTGGTCTGGTTATGTTCTTTAGGCTGAGACGAAATGTAAGCATACGCAGATCATGGTCACCGCCTATGTCCGCCCCTGGATAACTTCTCGTTTGCGCCTTATTGATGCTGGAGAGAAATCTGGTTTGTACTATTATGTGATCTATCTGATTATGGTGTTTCCCACTGGGTGAGTGCCATGTGGTTCTTCTAGACATTGTATGGTTCCCCAGCGTATATCTATATATGGGGAGACAACACCACAACAAGCAATAAAGCTTGGGAATGGAGAGAGAAAAAAGATGGATTGGACCCGTTTATAATGAGGATGTATAGGTTGAAGAAAAATCTCAATAAACGATATCCTACAATTGATACAAGGACAACGGAAATATTAAGTGGTTTTTTTCCTGGTGATGGTAAGATGATGAATACAATTTAAGATACAAGAATACCGTCTTCTTCTTCTTCGATCAACTGATGGTAAGCTTCTAGCCCATTCTTAGTCGGTTCCCCACAGCTTTTGGAGAATTGTTGCCCCCCCCCCCCTTCCCGGCCCAGACTGCCTCTCTTTGGTCTGTTAAAGTAGGGCAGTTCTGCAGGATGTTCTGGTGTTCCCTTGGGTGCTCCACGTGGAGGTGTTTCTGAGACTCATTCTATGTAGGTGGGTCTTCAGTCTGCAATGTCCCGTTCAGATTCTGAAGATCTTTGTTTGCAATTGATGCCAAGTTTGTCTGTGCTGTCATTTTCTGACTTGTAGTCTTTGTGCTGGTCTTTCTATTCCGTCCTCATAGACGTTTGATGAGTATCTTTGCTTCTTTATAGCTCTGTGGATGGCGAGTCTTTGTGCTGCCACTTCCAACTTTTCAGAGCTCCTCTGCTTTCTCGTTTTCAACAATTACACAGTGGACTGAGATCCATCATAGCACAAGATCAGTTTTTTGGGTGAGACAAGAACTCGATGTTGTATTTTTCTTTCGTGTTTTCACTTGTTTGATGTTTTCAATTGTTTGATGTTTTCACATGTTTGGTGTTTTCACTTGTTTGGTGTTTTCACTTGCTTGGTGTTTTTACTTGTTTGGTGTTTTCACTTGTTTGGTGTTTTCACCTGTTTGGTGTTTTCACTTGTTTGGTGTTTTCACTTGTTTGGTGATTGAGATGGCTTGGAGAACGCGTCTGCAGTCGGCTAGAATGACTGTTTTTCTTTTAGTTGTGTTTTTGCTGGTACGAATACTTGATGCTGTAGGAAGAGCTGTTGCTTCAGCTCTGAAATGTGTGCAGTTCTCTCCTGCTGGTATCGAGTAATGTAAGAGAAACGTCAATTCACTTAGATTTATGTAACACATTTCAGTAACATGAATCCGTAATATTTGAACATTTAGCTCAACCTATAAATTTGCATTAAATAACTCAATTCATTTTCAATAAAGTGAGTGTTACGTAACTATGTATTACCAGTTGTGTGAAATGTAAGTCTGCCATTTGTCTGAACAATATACTACAGACTATTGTGACACTGTCCATAATGCTGTTATTATTATGTTATTAGGCTTCTTCTGCAGGTGTTCATATAATGTGCATTGAAATATTCTATGTGTTTACTACACATGGAGAAAGGTCTTATATAAGGCATGCTGTCGTGTTGGGTCAATGTATTCTGGTTACGGATATCACACGCATTGAGTATGTTAGTGTATTTGACATGTGACTTGTTAGTGTATGTGGTCGTTTAGAGCTCAACGGTTGACATTCTTGGTGTGTCTTCAAAGTATTCATGCACCCAGCTAATAAAGGGCTTCAGTAGTTAAGATGTGTTCTTTATATCATCAAAACGTATTTCTTGCTTGTGCGTGATGTTAACTTACACTATTTTTATTATGATGACCTCTGTCAGATATTAAGGGACTAGTTTGATAACAATAAATTCACTTATTCCTTCTATTATTATTAATTCTATTTTTATATATTGAGTGTCTGTTTCATACAAATAAATTATTTAACTATTTGATTTGGACGATCTATCGTTTTAGATATTGAGTGACTAATTGAATACAAATAAATTAAGTAGCTTTGTTTTTTAGCCTCAGCTCTCTATTTTTTTGAGTGACTGTTTTATACAAATAAATTAAGTAACTTATTTGATTTGAGTGAACTCTCGTTTTAGGTATTTAGTGAATAATTTGATGTCAATAAATTCACTAACTACTTTTATTAGTCTGAACTCTTTTTTATTATTTGATTACTAGATTACTGGACGACCCGTTCCTCATAGTCGGTTACGCCGCTGCGGGTCCGAACTTGGTTTCTATTTTTTTCTATCTTGGGCCATGGTGGACCATTTGGGTTAAGTTTCCCGTGTGTAGCATCGTAGATATTGTTTCTGAGTTCGAGGGAATCAGACCAGCGCGTAGGTGGTCTTCCACTTGGTCGTCTCCTGTCTCATGGGTACCAGACTGCTGTTGCTGTGCTCCAACGGTCATCAGCTCTCCGAAGCAGTTGACCAAGTCGGCCATGCTTTGCCTCGTCCGCATGGGTAACTGCATCTTTCACTAATGACATTCGCCGTACGTCAGTGTTGTTAAGACCTTTCAAACGTTGGTTGTGGGGCGAGAGACCGATCGTACGTCTCTCGAGGGAGGCTTGGGTCACCCTGAGTTTGGACTCCATTTCTTTTGTAAGATTCCATGTATCTGCTGCACAAAACGTTGCATGTAGTGCTGTGAAGTTGAATACGGTGGCGCGCCGACTCTGGTCGTCGGTTTACATCATACGTAGGTACTCTTTTTTATATATTGAGTAAATAACTTGATACAAACACATTCACTAACTACTTTTATTAGTCTGAACTCTCTTTAGATATTGAGTAAATAACTTGATACAAATACATTCACTAACTACTTTTATTAGTTTAAACTCTCTTTAGATATTGAGTAAATAACTTGATACAAATACATTCACTAACTACTTTTATTAGTTTGAACTCTCTTTAGATATTGAGTAAATAACTTGATACAAATACATTCACTAACTACTTTTATTAGTTTGAACTCTCTTTAGATATTGAGTAAATAACTTGATACAAATACATTCACTAACTACTTTTATTAGTTTGAACTCTCTTTAGATATTGAGTAACTCTCTCTTCTCTTTCGCTTCTATCAGCCAGGGGTGCATTTGCCATAAACCAACCCTCGCCAAGCAGCTCTGTCCTGTGCAATCTATTCCAATTCCTTCCAGCTTTTCCCAGTTTACTTTTACTTCCGCCTCCAGATTTCGTCTTCATGTATTCCTTGGTCTGCCTATGTCTTTCCTTCCCTTTGGGTTCCATAACAGGGATTACCTGGTGGTACTGACCTGGGGATTTCTTAATTATGACCTATCCATCTCCACGTTCTCCACTCCCGCTCTCTCCTTCCCTCTGTCCTTTGTAAATTTGTCAACCCATTTTATATCAAGAATCTTTCTCAGGCACCATGTGATTGCTTTTGGTCCTCCTCCAAGTTTCCGCTCCATACAGCAGAACTGGTTTCACATATGAATTGAAAATCCTAATTTTTGTTTTCTTATTATTGCCTTTGTGTTCCATGTGGGTTTCAACATGTTGAATGCAACTCTTGCTTTTTATATCCTCGTCTGTCCATCCTTCCTTGTCGATGATACTTCCTAGTTATATAAATACCTTTACCTCTTCCAGTGGCGTTCCTCTAAGCCGGATTGGTTCTGTGTTTGCTCCAATGACCCTAATTAATTTTGTCTTTTTTTCATGGATTTCAAACCGGCTTGTTTTGATGTTTAATTTATCCAGATTCCGTTGTATTTGGCTTTGAATGGCTATATCATTTGGATTTGAATGGCTATATCATTTGGCTTTGAATGGCTATATCATTTGGCTTTAAATGGCTATATCATTTGGCTTTGAATGGCTACATCATTTGGTTTTGAATGGCTATATCATTTGGCTTTGAATGGCTATATCATCTGGCTTTGTATGGCTATATCTATTGGCTTTGAATGGCTATATAATTTGGCTTTGAATGGCTATTTCATTTGGCTTTGAATGGCTATATCATCTGGCTTTGTATGGCTAAATTTATTGGCTTTGAATAGCTATATCATTTGGCTTTGAATGGCTATACCATTTGGTTTTGAATGGCTATATCATCTGGCTGTGAATGGCTATTTCATCTGGCTTTGAATGGCTATATCATTTGGCTTTGAATAGCTATATCATTTGGCTTTGAATGGCTATATCATTTGGCTTTGAATGGCTATATCATTTGGCTTTGAATGGCTATATCATCTGGCTTTGAATGGCTATATCATCTGGCTTTGAATGGCTATATCATTCGGTTTTGAATGGCTATATCATCTGGCTTTGAATGGCTATATCATTTGGCTTTGAATGGCTATATCATTTGGCTTTGAATGGCTATATCATTTGGCTTTCAATGGCTATATCATTTGGCTTTGAATGGCTATATCATCCGGCTTTGAATGGCTATATCATTTGACTTTGAATGGCTGTATCATTTGCAAAATCCAAGTCCTCCTGTTCATTCAAGTTCCGCTGGATTCCATTTCTCTCATTTGTTGTTACTTTCATAATCCGGTCCACTGCTAGGATGAACTGAAAAAGCGACAGCAGGAAACTCTGAATTAATTGTGAATGACTCTGAGAGTTGTTCTTCGTGTATAACTCTACATTGCATACTTTCATACGTCTGTCTATTTATGTTTCTGAGCTTGTGAGAACTTCCATGGTGCCTCAGTAGTTTCCAGAGTATTTCTCTGTCCAAACTGTCGAAAGCCTTTTTTATAATAAACGAAATTGATGTACAATCTCTAATTCCATTCCAATGATTACTCCACGATTATCCGTAATGTGGCTTTCTGGTCAATGCACGATCTATTCTGTCTGAAGCTCGCCTGATCATTCCTTATCTTGTTATCCACTGCCTTTTTCAACCTTTCTAGTATTACTCTATTTAACACCTTTCCCGGCGCAGATAATGATATTATTCATATATGGTTTTTGACTACTGAAAACAAACATTAACATACTGAAACGAGGAAACTTCAGGAATCGTGTCCAGAAACAAGCTTTCATTAAAGGTTCTGCCGTTAAAAATTTGTGTTCTGAGAAATAAGAAGCTTGAGCTTGCCAAGGTTTTGAACAGTCCCAGGGTTCATGTGGTTCTCCTCCAAGAAACTCTACACAAGGACATTGTCCTGAGCTTGACAGGATACACTGGCTATGCCTGTGAGTGCACTAACCGCTGTGTCATAGTTATCTACATCCCAAGCAATATTCAGGTATGTCACACATATAACAGCCCATTCCATGGACATACAGAAAATCAATATCTGGCACACTGGATCAAAATATACTGTATACAACATATACAGCCCCCACAGACGACCTGCAACCTGCCAGATCTGCATGAACCACAATATCACAAAACACTCATTGCAGGTGACTTCAATGGACACTCACCTCGTTGGGGTTACACTGACCACAACAGTACAGACAGATGTATGGAGGAGCTCTACTATGCAACCAACTTGTATTGCAGAATGCACACTCCACCCCAACCAACTTGTCTGTATTGCAGAATGCACACTCCACCCCAACCAACTTGTTTTGCAGAATGCACACTCCACCCCAACACTGCTACATAGGGCCCACCTCTCTCAGTCGACCTGACTTGACGATCTGCTCCTCTGATTTGACAAACTTCTGCAACCTGCAAGTTCTTGATAACATTGAAAGAGATCACAAACAACTCCTTACAACCATAAGAAGGCCCTTAAGAGCATATCTTTAACAGAAAACGCGCTGGAACTTTAAAAAAGCGAACTGGCAATTATTTCAAGAAACATCAGACCGTATCCTTATAAATACAACGAACAGTGTTGAAATGCTCAACGAAGATATTACAAAGGAAATCTTGGAAGCAGCATCACAGTGCACCCCACGAGGGGGTCGTAAATCGTATAGACCATTCTGGAATAGACAAAATACAAAGTGACGTACATGATAGGAAGACTGCAAGAACAGCCCTTGAAACAATGCCATCACTAGAAGCGAAGATGTGGTACAACAAAGCGTGTGCCAAAGTAAAGCTGACAGTCAAGAACAACCCTTGAAACAATGCCATCACTAGAAGCGAAGATGCAGTACAACAAAGTGTGTGTCAAAGTAAAGCTGACAGTCAAGAACAACCCTTGAAACAATGCCATCACTAGAAGCGAAGATGGGGTACAACAAAGCGTGAGCCAAAGTAAAGCTGACAGTCAAGAACAGCCCTTGAAACAATGCCATCACTAGAAGCGAAGATGTGGTACAACAAACCGTGTGCCAAAGTAAAGCTGACAGTCAAGAACAACCCTTGAAACAATGTCATCCCTAGAAGCGAAGATGTGGTACAACAAAGTGTGTGTCAAAGTAAAGCTGACAGTCAAGAACAGCCCTTGAAACAATGCCATCACTAGAAGCGAAGATGTGGTACAACAAAGCGTGTGCCACAGTAAAGCTAAAAGTCAAGAACAACCCTTGAAACAATGCCATCCCTAGAAGCGAAGATGTGGTACAACAAAGTGTGTGTCAAAGTAAAGCTGACAGTCAAGAACAACCCTTGAAACAATGCCATCACTAGAAGCAAAGATGCAGTACAACAAAGTGTGTGTCAAAGTAAAGCTGACAGTCAAGAACAGCCCTTGAAAAAATGCCATCACTAGAAGCAAATATGCAGTACAACAAAGTGTGTGTCAAAGTAAAGCTGACAGTCAAGAACAGCCCTTGAAACAATGCCATCACTAGAAGCAAAGATGTGGTACAACAAAGCGTGTGTCAAAGTGAAGCTGACAGTCAAGAACAGCCCTTGAAACAATGCCATCACTAGAAGCAAAGATGCAGTACAACAAAGTGTGTGTCAAAGTAAAGCTGACAGTCAAGAACAACCCTTGAAACAATGCCATAACTAGAAGCAAAGATGTGGTACAACAAAGCGTGTGTCAAAGTAAAGCTGACAGTCAAGAACAACCCTTGAAACAATGCCATCACTAGAAGCAAAGATGCAGTACAACAAAGCGTGTGTCAAAGTAAAGCTGACAGTCAAGTACAACCCTTGAAACAATGCCATCACTAGAAGCAAAGATGTGGTACAACAAAGCGTGTGTCAAAGTAAAGCTGACAGTCAAGAACAGCCCTTGAAACAATGCCATCACTAGAAGCAAAGATGCAGTACAACAAAGTGTGTGTCAAAGTAAAGCTGACAGTCAAGAACAACCCTTGAAACAATGCCATAACTAGAAGCAAAGATGTGGTACAACAAAGCGTGTGTCAAAGTAAAGCTGACAGTCAAGAACAACCCTTGAAACAATGCCATCACTAGAAGCAAAGATGCAGTACAACAAAGCGTGTGTCAAAGTAAAGCTGACAGTCAAGAACAACCCTTGAAACAATGCCATCACTAGAAGCAAAGATGTGGTACAACAAAGCGTGTGTCAAAGTAAAGCTGACAGTCAAGAACAGCCCTTGAAACAATGCCATCACTAGAAGCAAAGATGTGGTACAACAAAGCGTGTGTCAAAGTAAAGCTGACAGTCAAGAACAACCCTTGAAACAATGTCATCCCTAGAAGCAAAGATGTGGTACAACAAAGTGTGTGTCAAAGTAAAGCTGACAGTCAAGAACAACCCTTGAAACAATGTCATCACTAGAAGCAAAGATGTAGTACAACAAAGCGTGTGCCAAAGTAAAGCTGACAGTCAAGAAAGCAAAAAAGTGAAAAATGGGATGAGACATGCTCCAAATTAGGCATAATGGAAATAGAGCCTGGGCATTGGTCGACAGTCTGTCCGGGGGAAACAGGAGAGTCAACCCGAAGCCAATGATAGATGTAGAGAGAACAATCACGGAAGACCAAAAGAAAGCAGAGCACTTTAATCGCAACTTCACATCTGTGGATAGAGCAGGAAAACTTACAGAACAGGATAGGAAGCATTTGCGTTACCAAGAGAAAGCTCTATAAGCCAATGACTCCATATTTGAAGAAGAATTCAACACGCAAGAACTCCAGAAGGCCCATACATATTCGCTGACTCATCTTACTCTTACATATCTAATATAAAATATAAACCATCTCACATTCAATAACCCATCACCCATTCACTAACTCATCTCACATTCACTAACTCATTTCATAATCACTAACTCTACTCAGATTCACTAACTCATCTCGTATTCACTAACTCATCTCATATTATTCATCTCAAATTAACTTACTTATCTCATATTCAATAATTCTTCTTATATTCAATATATCATATTCAATAAATCAGCCCATACGTATTCGCTAACTCCTCTTATTCTAGCATATAAAATATAAACCATCTCACATTCAGTAATCTATCTCACATTCACTAACTCATCTCACCTTCACTAACTCATTTATTATTCACTAACTCATCTCGTATTCACCAATTCATCTCGCTTTCACTAACTCATCTCGTATTCACTAACTCATCCCATATTCCCTAACTCATGTCACATCACTAACTCATTTCACATCACTAACTCATTTCACATTCATTAACTCATTTCCCATTCACTAACGCATCTCACATTTACAAACTCATCTCATATATATCCGCCGACTGAACACATTATGACATATTCACTAACTCAATTCATATTCCCTGACTCATCTCAGTAAGATGCATTTGTTGAGAAATATTCAATTACCTACATTTTCCATTAAAACATGTTCAATAAATTCGCTTGCTTACTTACTTTCTGTATCTTGGGCACCACGCCAGGTATCTTGTTTCCAATATTCAGCCACGTAGATTGCTTTGTCGTTCTTCCTCAACATATCATACACATGACATATTTCTAGAAGGGTCGGGAAAATCATAAGCTTGTCTAGATCTTGTGTTGCTCCTAATTCGCATGTCTCATCATCCATGTGTCGCCATCTTTTCTACTTCTTCCTGCATTGTGATTTCCATTTGGGAGTCTATTCTGTGACATCCATGTTGCGTAAGGCAAGTGATGTCCAGGGGCAGGTCATTCTCGCTGGTCGATCCACAGAATCTGCGTCAGCTCATTCAATGTTTCGATGCGATGTTTTCCGGTACTAGTCTACAGGGGCTCGGTTGACTGTAAGAAACTTCGTCTACATTTCAGTCTTGTGCACTGCACATGGTTTCCAAACAAAAGTTGACTTGTGTCGTTTTGTCTTTTTCACTCTTTCAATTTTTTGATGTGACACTTCTTCGTGTCTCAGGGGGCATAACTCCGATTATGGAGCGTTCTTGTGTAACTGGAGTAGATTGTGGGCACGCTGTAACTATCCGGACAGTTTCATTTATTGCTGTAACAACAAGTTTGTCATGTGCAGAGTTATTCCATACTAGTGCACGTACTCAGCTACAAGGAAGCACAGGTTGAGTGCTGATATTTGGAGGACATATAGCGTTACACTCTATCAATCAGTTTTCCGATGATATTATTCTTCATCATAATTAACACATCACATAGTTATACATATATATCTGCGAGGTGTGTTCAAATGACACCGGACCTTCTGGCTTTATTACAAACATATGAAAGTTACATCATCGGGTGTGAGATAATTAAATATAGCAATTCTTATGAAGCAAACATGCCACAGGGTTAGTTAGAAAAAGTCACCAGAGTCATTCAGACACGCATCCCCCTGCTTGGGTAGACGGCCGATGCCGTCCGAACTACTTTGAACCACTTGTCACCGAGACCATGCCGTCTACATCAGAGTCGAGTCTTTGCCCATTCAGACATTGGTCTGAACAAATGGAAGTCAGAAGGGCATATACAGGAGCTATAGATTGGAGGTGACAGTACTTCACACCTTTTTCTGTGCTAACGCTTTCTGAGCAATGTTCGCGACATATGGAGGCGCATTGTCATGCAACAGAATCATACCACACGAAAGCATGCCAGTACGTCTATTCTTGATTGATATATGCAGCTTGTCTAGTGTCATTGTAGCGGATATCATTGATGTTCACGCTAGGCCCTTTAGTTTACCAATAAAATTCCCTCACAGTCAAAAAACGCTGTCAGCATAACCTTATCAGCGGAAATGTGTGAATTGAATATTTTTGGTTTCGGTGATCCGGGATGTTTCCAATGCATGCTAGCAGTTTTACTGCTCGGCTGAAACTGGTGGCACCACGATTCATCGCCTGCCACCGTCCTCTTCGTATCGCAGCCAGTGGTTCAAACTCCATCCCATGCTTTCTTCCTTATGGTGGTTTGCCAGCAACCGAGGTACCCATTGTGAACACACCTTCCGGTACTTCAGTTTCTTGCTAACCACCATTTGAACTGTACCTAGCAACACAGAAAATTCCTTTGCTGGCAAAAGTAAGCTCCGGCGACGGTCCACCCGAATTGCTGCAGCAGTTTCGGCGAAGGCATCTTCTGACGCAACAATATGTGCCTGACCTGGTGTCAGAATATCTTTCGTTAACTCACGTTCTTCTTTAAACATCGTTGTCCTGTTCTTCACTGTTGTCTTTGACACACTTTTGTCACCTGCATGCCTGCATTCTGTTAGAAACCGAATCACCGCTTGCTGATCAACTCTGGATGGATTCCATATCACACCCGCCATTTTGTCAACGGTCTGCTGAGGAAACTATGAGTCGGAGGATAATGACATTTTCCAAACTTGACGGTTGGTATGTGCAGTTTTTACACCTGAAGTGACATCATCATGCGCATCGTTCGTATGTTCACTTGGTGCAGTTAGTTCCGGTGTCATTTGAACACGCCTCGTATATAAGAAATAACACGTCATTAATACGAAATGATCTAATTAAAATGATGCGTCTAGTGTCACCTTCTTCAAAGATTAATTCAAAAACTAATTTTAATAATTGATATTTACTATCTCATTTTTTGGGGGAAAATATTGACTATCTCATCGTTAAAATATATTCACTATTTCATTTCATTAAGATAAAATCGTTTCCTCATCTAATTAATAAATATTGTAGTCACTAACTCGACTCATTGTGATTTAAACACTAAGTCGGGATCAAGATGCTGCAGTGGTCAGCGACCCATAGCTGACTGCTAGCGTCAGGGCCAGCGAACCAGAGCTGCCAAGACCCTTTTACACCTCCACGTTGTGATCCTGGATAACAGGCTGCAGCAGGGCAGACTGGCTAAGGAGAAGGGATCGAAGAGGGAATGCTAACCCGGTTCTCAAAAAATGCTTGCTGAAGTCGGATGTGTTGAACCGAAAGGTGCAAATATCGCAGCCAAGCTGTAAACTACGACACAACACATTTCCTTCTCTGGACTACATTCTGCTACTTAAGCCCTTTCAGGGTTTGGTAGCGGGAGATTGAGAACGAACGAAGAAGAAGAAGAAACACTAAGTCTACTCATTTTAATAAAATAACTAACTAGACTCATTTTAATATAATCACAAACTCAACCCATTGTTATATAATCACAAACTCAACTCATTATGATATAATCACTAACTCGTCACAATGTGGTATATTCACTAACTCGTAAGGGAGGAAGACTAACGTCTGGTCAGGCAAAATGTACCAATCAGACATGTTAGTCAGCGTCAGGCAAAACATACTGACCAGGGCCCTCACCTCGGCTTCCTAGCAACCCTCTCTGGAAACGGGATGTTTTCATGGCAGCCTGGCTAACGAGTTGATGGATCGACGTGATCCCTGTAGTAGTGAGTGACACGCAGATGAAGCCAAGCATAGCACAATCGCCTGGAGGACCACGGTCCACCTTCATCAGCACACTCTCGTAATGTGAGGAAAGCTACTCAACCCGCCACTTAGTCCTTTTCAGGGCATACATAAGAGTACCATATTCATTGTAGACATTTGCAAACAACAACAACTAACGCATCACATTAAGATATAATTATTAATTCAGCTCATAATAATATTTTATTTCAGTGATTTGATAAAGGTGAATGCATTTACTCATTAATATACAATAATACATCGTTCATCTCTGACGAAACTAAATTCTCCCTGAATTCGTTCTCAATTTTGCATTCTAATTTTTTGTGTAATTTACAATGACTTTCAATACCCTTTTTAATTAGCAAACATGTACGTTTTGAGTAAAACTGTTTATTGAATTTGTGAATCGTGTGCCTTTTGACAGTGAGAAAGGTGGCCGGTGAATGTCGACACCTCAAAAACACTACCGTTTTCCTGTTGTAGACGCTCCATTATTGACTTAATCCGCTCACTGGTGTCCATAAGCTGATCGAAGCCGCTCTTCATTTTGTGACCTACTACTGGTTCAGCAAAGTTATACGATGCCGATGAAACGGGCAAGCACACCATATTTAAACTTGTTGTCCAAACTCCATGGTGATAATTTAGAGGAGACCGCAGTCGAGTCTGACGAAATACCATTGGTCCCTATTGTGCAACCATTATTAGGGGTCTGCTTGCTGTCTGAGAGCCCCTTCTTCATTCACAAGGTCAGTTCACATTGTTGTATATTTCGAATCTGTTCTTGTTTGTATGTAATTTGATTTGCTTGTCTTTATTTCATATAAGATTTGGTTTGTCTATTGTTTTATTGTTGTTGAAATTAAAGGTTTGCTTTTCTGGATTCTACGAGCTAACGAGATAGTTCGACTTTTGTTTTAATGTGTGATTTGAACTGTATTTAATTATTGTATATACAAATTAAGCAGTCTGTGCATATTTCTCTATGTTATTAAATTTGTCTTTCGTTTTTTCTATATGCGATTTGGGTTGCTTTGCCTTTCTTTGCATCTATATGTTACTTGGTTTGCCTTATTTTTAAATATATATATATATATATATATATATATATATATATATATGTGTGTGTATATATATGTGTGTGTGTGTGTGTGAGCGTGCGTGCTTGCGTGTGTGATTTGCTTTGCCTTTCTTTTTATCAATATGCGCTATGGTTTACTTTCCTTTGTATCTATGTGTGATCGCTGAGGCTCAGTGAAAGAGTGCTGATCCGGAAAACAATACTAACAACTATTCTACTGCCAGCTCCGCGTGTGAGTGCCCTGAATTTGGCTTTGTGACCATCACAAAGAAGTCAGTGACAATCACAAAGTAGTCAGTGACAATCAAAAAGTAGTCAGTGACAATCACAAAGTAGTCAGTAAACCAAAAAAAATGTCAGTGAACATCATGAAGTAGCCAGTGACATCACAAAGAGATCAGAGACTATCACAAAGACACTAGAGATTATCACAAAGACATCAGAGACTATCACAAAGGCGTCAGTGAACATTACAAAGAAGACAGTGACATAACAAATTAGTCAGTGACCATCACGCATAGTGGCGTATTTAAGGGCAGCATCAAACTACCTCCACTTCACCTGGTCTCAAATCATTCTTAGTACAGTACTCTGACTCTGATTCATGATTTTCACATTAAAATATATATTGCGTGACCTATGGGTTAAGCGTCGGTTTCACAATCCCACAGCACCTGATTCGAATCACGCTCGTGTACAGTTTGGCAGAACATGTTTTCTTCGCTCCCCCACGTACGGGCAGTAATGTCAAGCTACCCTACTGCACACTTGCCAAGAGACTTATAACCGTCAAATAAATGTGCCAATTGTAAGAAGCGAAGGACAAGTATTTGATCCGTGAGCAGTGTCACTAGAAATAACAACGGACAACTAACAAACCCGATAGAAAATCAGAACAACACCATCCATAATAGTGAAAATGACATACTTTTTGTGCATATGGCAGCATTCCTCTACACTTAGCAACCACGCTAGCCTACAACACCATCCACCAGGGCCTATTGGATAGAAGAAAATGGTGTAACCGAAAAATTCACTGTGTTAAAGTAACACTACACAGACATAGATTGAAAACAATAACAGCCACGTGGATGACACATAAACGAATGTTACACATCTTCATAACGAGTCACTTGATATGCAGAAAGATGGGAACAGATTAACCAGTCTGCTATAAAACAGATCTACAGTTGACAATAAAAGTGTCTATATGCAGCTCTTTCAGACCTGGGAGACAATGACGTCATGCAACATCTGGTATGACAAACAACTAACAACATATCGACGTGTTGTTGTTCTCATGATTGAGTTTCACTTGGGTTGGAAGATGAGCATTACAATGCTGTCAAGTAAATACCACTAGCCTCTGCAGTTGCAGTGTAGGGTGCATGATAAGCGTTCATTGCGTACCTGATAAAATAAGGCAATATTTGGAACCCCGTTGTTCGAAACCATGTTTAAAGTTATAGAGTGAAGCTTATCCGCTCCACTTATGTTTTGCCACTAAGTCCAAGGTAGCTGTGGACTAGTCAGTGAGGTTTTTTTCACTTCTTCTTTGTCATCGGATTTTGTTCTCCAGCTCCCGTTATCAAGCCTTGAATTTGTTTTTGTAAGTAGCAGAATGTAGTCTAGAGAGCGGAATGCGCTGTGTTGTAGTTTGTGAGAAATAATGAAAAAAAAATATTTTGTTAAAGTTAACCAAAATTTAATTTTATCACAATTTTTTTTTGTAAATTGGGTATGGTCAGATGCAGCACCGAGACGAGAAGACAAACAGAGCCTACGTTACTTCTTCTTCTTCTTCTTCGTACGCTGTCAGACGTCAATCTTTATTTTTTCGAAAAAGCAGCGGTCATCCTGAGGCTGTCGACACTGCCATAGAGCTTGTCTTGTGGTTCCACTGGTGATGGCCACATCTGCTCTCTCTGATCCTCGTATGTCGGGCAGTTCTGCAGCAGATGCTCAGCGGTCATTTTCTCGGTTCCACACGGGCATTCGTCGGTACCACCTATCTTCAATTTGTTGAATAGGTGGTTCCTCAGTCTATTGGGGCTAGTGCGAAGTCTGAAGACAACGACCTGCTCTCTTCTATACAACTGGTAATAGGCATCGTTTTTGGTGTAGCCGGTATGTTCAGTTTCCCATTTGGTCATGTATCTGGCTTTAAGAAGCCGTTTTGACTCTTCGTACGTCATACTAGTATCTATTTGTGGTAGTCTTGCGCCTTCTTTTGCCAGTCTGTCTGCCTCCTCGTTGCCTTGAATGTTGCAGTGTGATGGGACCCACTGTACCACTATCCTTTTTGGTGCGGACTGCTGGCATAGTTGACAGAGTACTGCTCTTAAGTCATTAAGCTCAGTGTTTTTCTGGCTTTTTAGTGCTGTGACTACGGCCAGAGCATCTGTAAGCAGGACTATATGGCTTTCATTTTCTTTATGTGTGACCATTTCTTCCACTGCCGCCCTCAGTGCCTCTGTCTCCGCTCTGAAATTGCTTGTGTACTTACCAGTAGCGAATGACAGTGTTATTTTTCTGCCATTTGGTAGGTTCAGGAATGCTCCTGCCACTCCGTTCTGTGTAGTGTTTGTTACAGAACCGTCGGTGTATGCATGGGTAGGTTTCGATATAACGCTTAGGGTAGTATCTCTCCTTTCTTTTTCAGTCTGGCAGTTTTTGTTTCCAATACCTGGTATATTTTCTACCACCTCTGGAAATATATCCTGCCTCCAGGTAGGTTTTAGTACAGTAGTGATGGGCTTTGGTGTTGTTAGTGCGTTTATGGGATTTTCGTGCATCTTTGCTTTGGCTATTTCTGCAAAGTTTCTCCGCTTTAGTTTCCCATTTCCCAAATTGTTTAGTCTCTGGTGCATTGGGTGGTCAGTCAGTCTTCGGAGTTTCTCTGAATGCAGCTGGGCTCTGCAGTCTCTTCTATCGGTCATGGGTTGCAGCTTTGTAATCTTTTCAAGTTCTACAATTGGCGTTGACTTCATGCCTCCTGTTATAACTCTCATGGCTTGGTTTTGAAGTTTGTTAACTTTATCGAAGTTCGCCTTTGCTGCTGTTGTCCATGCCACAATGCCATACTCGAGAACTGGTCTCACTCTTCCAGTGTACAGTTTCTTTAGTATACTTTCGTCTGCTCCCCAGCTTGTGCCAGCAAGTTTCCTCATGATTGCCATTCTTTCTCTGGCTCTCATTCGGTTTCTCTCGATCTGACTTTTCCATGTCATGCGCCGATCAAATGTGATTCCCCGATAGTTTGGGTTGGCGTTTGGCTGCAGGATATTACCATTTAGACTTAGATTGGTGTTTTGGGGTTTAATTGAAAGCGATAATATTGTAAATGTGGTTTTCTCCTCGTTTATTTTGACCAGCCATGAGTTCGCCCACTCTTCCAGCGATGTTAGGGCCTGCTGCATCCGATTACTTGCTATGGTGAGATTCTTTTCAGAGGTCCACATAGCCAGATCGTCTGCAGACATTGAGCTTTGGACTCTTCTTGGTATATTCTCTGTAATGTCGTTTATATACACCAGAAAGAGTGTGGGTGACAGTACTCCCCCTTGGGGTACTCCCTGCTCGAGTGTCACCTTTTTGCTGCCCTTGTACTTGGACTCTGGCCGTTCTTTGTTTGAGGTAGTGGTTGATTCACTTGTACATTCTCCCACAAACTTCACTTCTCCTTAGCTTGACTCTAAGTCCGTCTTTCCAGACTTTGTCAAATGCTTTTTCCAGGTCCACCCAAATCGCTACTGTGTGTTTCTGTGCCTGGTAGGCATCTTCTATTTCCTGGGCTATGAGGATGACCTGGTCCTCAGTGGATCTGTGCTGTCTAAAGCCGGCTTGCTGTGGAATTAGTATTCATTTTTCTTCCAGATGCCACATCAGTATGGTGTTTATAATATGTTCCATCAGTTTGCCGACACAGCTCAGTAGGCTGATAGGCCTGTATCCATTTGGATCTGTTTTGTCCTTTCCTTTCTTTGGTACTGGTACAAGTACTGCGTCTTTCCATGCCTGGGGTACAATACCCCTTTTCCAGCTTTGGTTCAGGACTAATAGCAGTTTCCTCTTCGCTGTTTTGCCCAGCCCCATCAGCATTTCGTTTGTTATCCCGTCTTTTTCCGGGAGATTTCCTTTTCTTTAATGTTCTCATGACCTCTTCCATTTCACTCATTGTTAGTTTTGCCACCATGTGCTCCTCTGGTGCCATATTGATGTTGTCGTGCCTCTTTTGTTCTTCATTAATGTCTGTGTGCCTATTTGTAGGGACATCAATGTGGTTTGCTCTGGCATAGTGATCGACAAAAGCGTTTGCTGCCTTTTTTTCAGTGAGCATGTTGTCGCCCTGCTTGATGGTAATTTGTTTGTTTAATGGAGTTTCGTCATTCATGGCTCTGACTAACTTCCATAGTTTATTCCCTAAAACCTATGTTACGACCAATAGGCCTTCATCAGGGACAACAAATAATAACAAAGCTGAACTAGCAAATCACAGAAGAAGGGATGAAAACATGTATAGGAAATGTCAACGTATAAGGTAAAAATGGGGTACTTAACTGAATTAGCGTCTCACATAACGACTTATCAGGTCGGCGGCTCGGCTCAAAATGACGAACCGTCGTCAGATTAGGTGTCCAGGGGAGCGTAAGAAGTGAGTGCAAAAGGTCCTGATAGACCGGTTACGGTCAAATACGGAGTAGTTTACAACTTGATTGCGAAATGTGCACATTTTGGGCCGACACATCTGACTTCAGTATGGCATTTGTGGGTACCCGTTAGCTTTTTCTCTTCCACCCCTTCTCCTTAGCCAGTCTGCTCTGTTGCAGCCTGTTATCAAGGATCACCACCACACGGAGGCGGAGATGTGTCTTGGCAGCTCTAGTTCACTGATCCTGACGCTAGCAGTCAACTTTGGCTCACTGACCCTGACGCTAGCAGTCAGCTCTGGCTCACTGACCCTGACGCTAGGAATCAGCTTTGGATCAGTGCTCGCTACAGCAAATTCTCTGCTGCGCCACTTGGTCTGGATTGTAGTTGTTACTCAGCCCACTGTTTTACAATTATATTCCAAACACATCGCACATTACTAAATCAAGACAGGACCGTCTGATGATTTCACCATCAGCCTTACGATAGGCAACTAACATTTTTCATCAGCACTGCGGGCGCATTTCTGGTTTATAAGGACTTCTTAGTTTCCTTAACGAAAGATATCGTCGTTACATTTATTATAACGGTACAATACATTATTGATGACATCCTTTCTGTCTCCATGTTTGAGCGGCTGTCATTTTATATACATTTTATAGCCAGTTCATCTGCGTTTTCCTACGTATACCTCTCTTTCTGATTGTAGCCACTGCGTTGCATTTACTTTGCAGTTTGTAATACTGCAGAATACGTTAGATTCAGTCCAGCTTTAGTATCTTGTAGTTGTAATTGACTGTGTTACAGTGATGTCAAGTCATTTTACTGTTACATGTATATGTATTTTCAGTCCACTTATGTCGTTAGACGTCTTGTGGAAGTGTGACCTTTCTTCAGTCCACTTATGTCGTTAGACGTCGGGGGGAGGTGTGACCTATCTTCAGTCCACTTATGTCGTTAGACGTCTTGTGGAAGTGTGACCTATCTTCAGTCTACTTATGTCGTTAGACGTCGGGGGGAGGTGTGACCTATCTTCAGTCTACTTATGTCGTTAGACGTCGGGGGGAGGTGTGACCTATCTCCAGTCTACTTATGTCGTTAGACGTCTTGGGGAGGAGTGACCTATCTTCAGTCTACTTATGTCGTAAGACGTCGGGGGCAGGTGTGACCTATCTTCAGTCTACTTATGTCGTTAGACGTCGGGGGGAGGTGTGACCTCCTTTGTTTAATTTTTTGTTGGCAGGTAAAAATCCACTGGTGACTTGCTAGGTCAAGCCCAGCATCTGTTAGCCTCTGGCATATACGATCGCCTATTTTTGAGACTGGTGCAGGTGGAAGCGTACATTATAGCAAGGTAGACCCGCAGCGTGTCAGGCGCCATCTAAGCCACTCCACTAACCACATAACCAAGAATTGATGTTATAGCCACACACTGCCCTTTTATAGACATATTCTCTGTGGGGGCGAATACCCCTATAATAATTTGAGTAGATTTTAAACTTGATATTTACCAGAGCAGCGGCCGTTAGGCCTACTCTTTTCGCCTTCCAACTGCTAAGGTATTTTTATCCTGCGCACCACTACATGCGGATGTCTGATCTCACTATTCAGAGATCAGGGGAAATATTTACCGGATGATCCACGTGAAAAAATCCCGGTCTTCACCGTGATTTGAACCCGCGAACTCCAACACCCGAGGTGAACACATTACCTGGAGACCCCTGGGTCCCCCATATATAAATATATATATATATATATATATATATATATATATCATATTAGTATAGTATAGTATAGTATAGTATAGTATGGTATGGTATGGCCCCATGCTAAGGCATGGCATGGCATGATATAGTGTAGAATAGTATAGTATAGTATAGCCTCTTTCAGTCATGAGTGACGTCATCATGATGCGATTTTGAGGTGGGCTCTCTGAGCTTAACTCTTGCTGGGCTGACGTTTCAGCTCTCAGTGTTGCAAGAACTTCTTATTCGCCCACTATGAGTTTTCCTCATTCAAAAATATTAAAAAATTATTCTCTGAGTTTCTCTCATAACAGAATGGTTCCGTCAGTATCTCTCGTAACAAAATTATTTCTTCAGGTTGTCTGACAATAAAATGGTTCTTTCAGTTTCTCTATAAAAATATGTTCCTTCCGAATTTCTCTCAATAAAATGGTTCCCTCGGCATGCATCACAACAAAATCGTTCACCAATGTCCCTCAGAACAAAATGGTTCCTTCAGTATCTCTCTCAACAAAATGGTCCCTCTCAGTATCTCTCTCACCAAAATGGTTTCTCTCAGTATCTCTCTCACCAAAATGGTTTATCTCAGTATCTATCTCACCAAAATACTTTCCTCTCCGTATCTCTCTCCCCAAAATGGTTTCCTCTAAGTATCTCTCTCCCCAAAATGGTTCCCTCTCAGTATCTCTCTCACCAAAATAGTTCCCTCTCAGTATCTCTCTCCCCAAAATGGTTTATCTCAGTATCTCTCTTCCCAAAATGGTTCCCTCTCAGTATCTCTCTCCCCAAAATGGTTCCCTCTCAGTATATCTCTTACCAAAATAGTCCCCTCTCAGTATCTCTCTCCCCAAAATGGTTCTTTCTCAGTATCTCTCTCCCCAAAATGGTTCCCTCTCAGTATATCTCTCCCCAAAATGGTTCCCTCTCAGTATCTCTCTCCCCAAAATGGTTCTTTCTCAGTATCTCTCTCCCCAAAATGGTTCCCTCTCAGTATCTCTCTCCCCAAAATGGTTCCCTCTCAGTATCTCTCTCCCCAAAATGGTTCCCTCCCAGTATCTCTCTCCCCAAAATGGTTCCCTCTCAGTATCTCTCTCCCAAAAATGGTTCCCTCCCAGTATCTCTCTCCCCAAAATGGTTCCCTCTCAGTATCTCTCTCCCCAAAATGGTTCCCTCTCAGTATCTCTCTCCCCAAAATGGTTCCCTCTCAGTATCTCTCTCCCCAAAATGGTTCCCTCTCAGTATCCAACAAAACAAAATGATTCTGCCTGTACCTCTTCGTCTCTACCTCCTTCCAGCTGTGGATCATGATGACAGATAGTGCCTTACAGAAAACATGCCACGTGGTACTTTCCGTACTCTTGCAATAAGCATATATGTACTCTTTGTCTTACATAATGAGGATTCTAACCGTCTACAGACCACTCGATAGAGATATATGAAGTGGATTACAGTCACCCAACTCTGCAATCCCCACCTAGATCGTAGTTCCTAGTCGACCTGTACTTCTACAGATGGAGACGCCCCTGTGCCGGTTCCAGGTCTGGTATGAGCTGGATGTAGTCGAGAGAAAGGTTTCTGCAAATTGGGCTAGGCTCGAGCAGCTTAATACTCCGCTGCGTTCGAACAAGCGCTTACGGAGGATGGTTAACCGACGTGTGAGTCCATCTTAATAGGCTCAAACACTAGAACAAAGTAGACCAGCAGCCTGTTAGACGTCATATATGCTGTTCTAAACAAACCGCCTAACACTCGGATATGATCTAGATCCCTTTACCTCGAAAGGGAATAACTTTAACAGCATGTCACTCAAACACTCTTCTGTATTAACAATCGGTACAAAAAAATACCCCACCTAGTGGTCTTGGGAACTAGTAGACGCCTTAAGACTGGCTAAGGAAGGCCAGACTGGCTAAGGAGAATGGAGGGCAGACTGGCTAAGGAAGGCCAGACTGGTTTAGGAGAATGGAGGGCAGACTGGCTAAGGAAGGCCAGACTGGTTAAGGAGAATGGAGGGCAGACTGGCTAAGGAAGTGCAGACTGGCTAAGTAGAAGGGAAGGCAGACTGGCTGAGTATAAGGAAGGACAGACTGGCTAAGTAGAAGGAAGGGCAGAGTGGGTAAGGGAGTGCCGACTGGCTAAGTAGAAGGGAAAGCAGACTGGCTAAGTATAAGGAAGGACAGACTGGCTAAGTAGAAGGAAGGGCAGAGTGGCTAAGGTAGGACAGACTGGCTAAGTAAAAGGGAGGGCAGACTGGCTAAGTAGAAAGAAGGACAGACTGGCTAAGTAGAAGGGAGGGCAGACTGGCTAAGTAGAAGGGAGGGCAGACTAGCTAAGTAGAAGGGAGGGCAGACTGGCTAAGTAGAAGGGAGGGCAGACTGGCTAAGTAAAAGGGAGGGCAGACTGGCTAAGTAGAAGGAAGGGCAGACTGGCTAAGTAGAAGGAAGGGGAGACTGGCTAAGGAGAAGGGAGGGCAGACTGGCTAAGTAGAAGGGAGGGCAGACTAGCTAAGTAGAAGGGAGGGCAGACTGGCTAAGTAGAAGGGAGGGCAGACTAGCTAAGTAGAAGGGAGGGCAGACTGGCTAAGTAGAAGGGAGGGCAGACTGGCTAAGTAAAAGGGAGGGCAGACTGGCTAAGTAGAAGGAAGGGCAGACTGGCTAAGTAGAAGGAAGGGGAGACTGGCTAAGGAGAAGGGAGGGCAGACTGGCTAAGTAGAAGGGAGGGCAGACTGGCTAAGGAGAAAGTAGGACAGACTGGCTAAGTAGAAGGGAAGGCAGACTGGCTAAGTAGAAGGGAGGGCAGACTGGCTAAGTAGAAGGGAGGGCAGACTGGCTAAGTAGAAGGGAGGGCAGACTGGCTAAGTAGAAGGAAGGGCAGACTGGCTAAGTAGAAGGGAGGGCAGACTGGCTAAGTAGAAGGGAGGGCAGACTGGCTAAGTAGAAGGGAGGGCAGACTGGCTAAGGAGAAAGTAGGACAGACTGGCTAAATAGAAGGGAAGGCAGACTGGCTAAGTAGAAGGGAAGGCAGACTGGCTAAGTAGAAAGAAGGACAGACTGGCTAAGTAGAAGGGAGGGCAGACTGGCTAAGTAGAAGGAAGGGGAGACTGGCTAAGGAGAAGGGAGGGCAGACTGGCTAAGTAGAAGGAAGGGGAGACTGGCTAAGTAGAAGGAAGGGCAGAGTGGCTAAGGGAGTGCCGACTGGCTAAGTAGAAGGGAAAGCAGACTGGCTAAGTAGAAGGAAGGACAGACTGGCTAAGTAGAAGGAAAGGCAGAGTGGCTAAGGTAGGACAGACTGGCTAAGTAGAAGGGAAGGCAGACTGGCTAAGTAGAAGGAAGGACAGACTGGCTAAGTAGAAGGGAGGGCAGACTGGCTAAGTAAAAGGTAGGGCAGACTGGCTAAGTAGAAGGAAGGGGAGACTGGCTAAGGAGAAGGGAGGGCAGACTGGCTAAGTAGAAGGAAGGGGAGACTGGCTAAGTAGAAGGAAGGGGAGACTGGCTAAGGAGAAGGGAGGGCAGACTGGCTAAGTAGAAGGAAGGGGAGACTGGCTAAGGAAAAGGGAGGGCAGACTGGCTGAGTAGAAGGAAGGACAGACGGGCTAAGTAGAAGGAAGGGCATAGTGGCTAAGGGAGTGCAGACTGGCTAAGTAGAAGGGAAAGCAGACTGGCTAAGTAGAAGGAAGGACAGACTGGCTAAGTAGAAGGAAGGGCAGAATGGCTAAGGTAGGACAGACTAGCTAAGTAGAAGGAAGGACAGACTGGCTAAGTAGAAGGGAGGGCAGACTGGCTAAGTAGAAGGGAAGGCAGACTGGCTAAGTAGAAAGAAGGACAGACTGGCTAAGTAGAAGGGAAGGCAGACTGGCTAAGTAGAAAGAAGGACAGACTGGCTAAGTAGAAGGGAGGGCAGACTGGCTAAGTAGAAGGGAGGGCAGACTAGCTAAGTAGTAGGGAGGGCAGACTGGCTAAGTAGAAGGGAGGGCAGACTGGCTAAGTAAAAGGGAGGGCAGACTGGCTAAGTAGAAAGAAGGACAGACTGGCTAAGTAGAAGGGAGGGCAGACTGGCTAAGTAGAAGGGAGGGCAGACTAGCTAAGTAGAAGGGAGGGCAGACTGGCTAAGTAGAAGGGAGGGCAGACTGGCTAAGTAAAAGGGAGGGCAGACTGGCTAAGTAGAAGGAAGGGCAGACTGGCTAAGTAGAAAGAAGGACAGACTGGCTAAGTAGAAGGGAGGGCAGACTGGCTAAGTAGAAGGGAGGGCAGACTAGCTAAGTAGAAGGGAGGGCAGACTGGCTAAGTAGAAGGGAGGGCAGACTAGCTAAGTAGAAGGGAGGGCAGACTGGCTAAGTAGAAGGGAGGGCAGACTGGCTAAGTAAAAGGGAGGGCAGACTGGCTAAGTAGAAGGAAGGGCAGACTGGCTAAGTAGAAGGAAGGGGAGACTGGCTAAGGAGAAGGGAGTGCAGACTGGCTAAGTAGAAGGGAGGGCAGACTGGCTAAGGAGAAAGTAGGACAGACTGGCTAAGTAGAAGGGAAGGCAGACTGGCTAAGTAGAAGGGAGGGCAGACTGGCTAAGTAGAAGGGAGGGCAGACTGGCTAAGTAAAAGGGAGGGCAGACTGGCTAAGTAGAAGGAAGGGCAGACTGGCTAAGTAGAAGGAAGGGGAGACTGGCTAAGGAGAAGGGAGGGCAGACTGGCTAAGTAGAAGGGAGGGCAGACTGGCTAAGTGTAAGTACTCGAAAAGGGAAGACTTTCCCGGTACCCAAAAATGACATGCTGAAGTCGAATGTATCGGACTGAACGGTGCAAATATCGCAGTCAAGCTGTAAACTACTACACAACTAATTCCATTCTCCTGACTACATTCTACTGCTTGCAAACAACTTTTCAGAGCTTGGTAGTGGGCGATTGAGAACGAAGGAGAAGCAGATTAAGAAGAAGAAGAAGATTAGGAAGCATAAGAAGAAGGAGAAGAAGAAGACGAAGAAGAAGAAGAAGACAAAAAAGAAGAAGAAGGAGAAGGAGAAGAAGAATAATAATGAGAAGGAAAAGAAGAAGAATAAGAATAAGAAGAAGAATGAGAGGAAGAGGAATAAGAATAAGAAAAAGGAGAAGAAGAAGAATAAGAAGAAGAAGAAGAAGAATAAAAAGAAGGAGAAGAAGAAGAATAAGAAGAAGGAGAAGAAGAAGAAGAGGAAGGAGAAGAATGAGAAGAAGAAAATTAAAAAGAAGAATAACAAGAAGAAGAAGAGGAGGAAGAAGAAGAAGGAGAAGAAGAACAGGAAGAAGAAGAGACAGAAGAAAGAGAAGAAGGACAAGAAGAAGAAGAGGAAGAAGAAGAAGAAGAAGAACTTAAGTTATCAGTAAACAACCAAAACAAATTGTTTGAAACGCAGGTTTTGTCTTTTTGTTGTACCAATCTTTAATAGAAATGAGTGTTTGAGTGACATGCTTTTAGAGTTATTGCCCTTCGAGGTAAAAGGATCAAATTCATACCGACTTGCAGGATAAAGATGCCGAGCAGCGCAAGAGCTGCAGTGGTCAGCGACCCATAGCTGACTATTAGCGTCAGGGCCAGCGAACCATAGCTGCCAAGACCCTTCTACAACTCCACGCGGTGATCCTGGATAACAGGCTGCAGCAGAGCAGACTGGCTAAGGAGAAGGGATCGAAGAGGGAATGCTAACCCGGTACTCAAAAAATTATTGCTGAAGTCGGATGTGTTGGACCGAAAGGTGTAAATATCGCAGCCAAACTGCGACACAACAAATTACGTTCTCTGGACTACATTCTGCTACTTTAGCCCTTTCAGGGTTTGGTAGTGGGAGATTGAGAACGAACGAAGAAGAAGAAGAATACCGACTTGCAAACCGTTCCGCCTCACAGTTTGGAAAGCAAAGCGAAATGGACAGGAACTTGTCAATTGACGCGGCTCAGAACCGGAAGGCCATGTGTTCGCTCCCCAGCCACAGCACCGGCCGTTATCCCGGGAAGCAAACCCTTAGAAAAAGCAGGTGGATGCAGGCTCTTACATTAGAGGCATAACAAAATCGGATGCACTGGGTCACAGGCACAAAATTAAAACATAGTTGCAACGCACACCGCCTTGGAAAATAGAGAAATAAGTCGAACGCAAAAAAACAAAACAAAAAAGTACATTTAATTTCAGAACAATTTTGGAACTAGCACTATGAAATATGCAACATTATCACCGGCTGCAGTGAAAGTAGATCAGTGCTCCTCAACCTGGGCTCTACCGCCCAGTTGTGGGCGATTTTAGCTTTCAGGTGGGAGGTAGCAGAATAACTACATGGTATTTTGTAAACATAACCTTTGGAAACAATGACAGAATACCAGCAAGCCAAATTGCACATTTTGAGAACCAGTGTTTTTGACGTGGCAGCTTACGGCTGTGAAACGGACAGATACCCAAGCCTCGAGTCCTTCGAGTCGAAATGTTATAGAAGGGTCTCAGAATACCATGGACCGAAAAAAAGAAGATTGCAGACATTCGACTAGAGTTGGCATAAAGGTGACCTGGTTAATAAATTCCAACATGGACAGAGAATTTAAATACTTTGGCCAAAATAAAAGACACAACGGTCGTGACAGAACCGGGGTGGAAGGTATGGTGTCGGGAAAGAGAGACAGAAGCAGACCAAGAAGGAAATGCACCAAGACGTCAAGGGATACGTGGGCATGACTCTGGACCAGGCTGGCGATTTGAGAAGAGATCGAGTTTCTTTCATACAGTGTCTGATGGGAGTAACGTTTTGCCACAGGACATGTTACATGATGATTACAAACATCCACAATTTGCAGACTTTTCTTCAATTCCGATTTGAGTGTTCGGTAAGGACACTTGGCCCTCACGAAAGTGGGCGCCAAGTATATAAATGTTGAAGAGTACTGGTCTAAACACTTCATACCCGACAACAATGCATGTTGGAACAGCCTTTACCTTCCCAAATGTTACTTGGAAAATGGTTCTTTGCACCTGAGCGTCAATATATGTACTGGAAGAAGTGATCATTCCATGACCCATCTACGACATGGCGGGTGTGTAAACAGGTTACAACGTGATTTCGAACCTTAAACGTTGGTATTGTAAAGCAAGCCCACTACTCATAGGTTAACAGATATCCTATAACATATTCTCGAGTTATGTACCCATGGCATGCAGAATGATTAAGCGGGAACACATCAACGAGGGAAATCGATGTAGACCGCATGAAATGTGCTAGATTTCGGAGGCGTTGTCGGGAATGATGGATTCAGACACGTAAATTGATGGACACGAAGCTCAGAAAGGAAAAGACCTATCGATGAGATGTGTGTAGATAAGGACAGACTGAGATGGGAGAAGATACATCGATAGTTGAAATGTAGACATATGAAACTACGTGGCGAGTTTTGTTTCATGATATTTCTACTGAGTTCTTTATTGTTAAACCAATGGTTGTTGTTATCGGGTTGTAGATTTTCGTTCTGTAGTCCTGGCACAACGAAGACGGTAGACCTTTTCTACAGTGCTTTAGTGCAATCAAAACCTATATATAAACGCTTCATTGCAGGGATCGCTGTGTTGATCCCCAACTCATTAGACAGGCTATAGTAGTATAGTCAGCTCTAGATGACGATGTAAATTTGATGTCAGGTTTTGATCTTTCTCCTGATCCTGATCCTGACATCCTCAACTTGACATCTGTAGAAAAGACGGAAAACTTCAACAAATCTTCGTTTATAGCGAGGGGGTGTCATACAGTAAGAGATCTTAGAATGCACAATAAATAATGTTCTCCTTAATCTGAGGTCTGTTAACTGGAGAAAATAATGGTCTCCTTAATCTGAAATATGCTAACTGGAGAAAATAATGGTCTCTTTAATCTGAGGTCTGTTAACTGAATACAATAATGTTCTCCTTAATCTTCTTCTTCTTCTTCATCGAACGCAGTCAGACAGTAACATTTATTTTTTTCGAAAAAAGCAGCGGTCATCCTGAGGCTGTCGACACTGCCATAGAGCTTGTCTAGTGTTGCCACTGGTGATGGCCACATCTGCTCTCTCTGATCCTCGTATGTTGGGCAGTTTTGTAGCAAATGCTCAGCGGTCATTTTCGAGGTACCACAGGGGCATTTGTCGGTGCCACCTATCTTCAATTTGTTGAATAGGTGGTACCTCAATCTATTGTGGCCAGTGCGAAGTCTGAAGACCACGACCTGCTCTCTTCTGTTAAACTGGTAATAGGCATCGTTTTTTGTGTAGCCAGTATGTTCTGTTTCCCATTTGGTCATGTATCTAGCTCTAATAAGCCTTTTTGAATCTTCATATGTCTCCTTAATCCGAGGTCTGTTAACTGGAGAAAATAATGGTCTCCTTAATCAGAGGTCTGTTAACTTGAAAAAATAATGTTCTCCTTAATCTGGGATATGTTAAATGTGGAGAAAATAATGTTCTCCCTAATCTGAGGTCCGTTAACTGGAGAAAATAATGTTCTCCCTAATCTGAGGTCCGTTAACTGGAGAAAATAATGTTCTCCCTAATCTGAGGTCCGTTAACTGGAGAAAATAATGTTCTCCCTAATCTGAGGTCCGTTAACTGGAGAAAATAATGTTCTCCTTAATCCGAGATAGACTTAGTGTAGAAAATTATGTTTCCATTAATCTAAGATAGGCTGAGTGTTAAGAAAACAATATTACCGGTAATTTGAAGTGTTCTAAGTATTAAGACAAATATTGTTCCCCTAAATATGAAATAAATTAAGTATGAAGACAAATTTATGTTTCCCCAAATATGAAATAGGTTAGGAATGAAGATAAATATTGTTCCCCTAAATGTGAAATAGATTAAGTTTGAAGACAAATATTGTTCCCCTAAATATGAAATGGATTAGGAATGAAGACAAATATTGTTCCCCTAAATATGAAATGGATTAGGAATGAAGACAAATATTGTTCCCCTAAATATGAAATATGTTAGGAATTAAGACAAATATTGTTGCCCTAAATATGAAATAGGTTAGGAATGAAGAAACAATTTGTTGACTTAATCTGAAGTCTTCTATACACGTTCAGCAAACAATATTTCCATTAATCTGAGATAGTTTCAACACAAAGAAAAACACTTCCCATTTAATCTTAGGTAGACTGAGTGGGCAGGCAATAATTGTTGTGCGCCGTTTTCAACAGCATCTCGTGGGCGATTCTGCCGGTCAATGTCGACCGTTTCTAGGCAACAGAAAGAAGTACATCACGCCTTCTTTGATCATTTTTATCTGGTTTCTACAAAATACAAACGGATATCGTGTAATGGTTATGTGTGTTATAATGTCAATACGTTCACATTTAAATATCTATTTGTGCAATAAAGTCGTTGTATGTATCGTAACCAAGGTTCAGTTTGAAGTTTCGATTATGGCGATGAACAATTTATAAGTGTACACGTTATTACTTTTTGACAATGACAGAGTACTACTAATAAATACGCGCGTTTTAGGGAATGCAGATGGTATTATGGGATAGCAGGCTATCGAAACTACTAAACAGCATACATACTTTCCGAGTCCAAGTACCTATGCATTTAGCATTCAGCGACATGAGTTGCCTTGTTATTTGCCTGCAGCATATCGCACATATTGCATGTTTCCTGGAGGTTGGGGCAGGTCATCAGGTAGTCTGGGTCCTGTATTGTGCCACAGTCACATGTGTCATCATCTGTGTATCATTATTTCATATCCTTCTTACACCATGATACACTAGTGCGGAGACTGTTCAGCGACTTCCATGTTGTGTATGATGGAGGATGTCCTGGGGCAGATTACTCCCAAAGTTCCATCTCTGGGGCCTGCATCAATTCATGCCATCTCTCGATACCGCGGCTTTCATGGTTTGTCTGTACGGGCTGTGTTGTTTATTTAAAGATGTACCTGGAGTTGAGTCTTGTGCTCTGTACCTGATGTCCAAAAATTGGGTCATGCTCCTGTTTTTGCTCGTTTTATTTCTGCTACGACGCTTCTTTTGATCTTTGGTAGTAATATGCTTTTTCTTCACCTTCTTCGTTCGTTCTCAATATCCTGCTACCAAGCCCTCAACGTTCTCACACTCCTGCTACCAAACCCTGAACGTTATCAAACTCCTGCTACCAAACCCTTAACGTTCGCAAATTCCTGCTACCAAACCCTGAACGTTATCAAACTCCTGCTACCAAATCCTGAACGTTCTCAAACTCCTGCTACCAAACTCTGAACGTTCTCAAACTCCTGATACCAAACTCTGAACGTTCTCAAACTCCTGCTCCCAGCCCTGAAAAAGTGTATTGGAAGTAGCAAGATGTAGTTCCGTGTAGAGAGGAGGGCGTTGTTTCCGCCGAGCAGAGAAGAGCATTAATAACAAACCCTATTATTATAGGGGAGATTGAAGCTGTTGATGCATGATTATCTTAGTGGACCTGTACTTCTACGGGAGCAGATGTCCATGTGCAGGTTTCGGCTTTGGTATGATATGGATGTAGCTAGGAGGAGGGTTTCCTGTTTAGCCGGCTAGGCTCGAGCAGCTTATTACGGTTTACGACCAACCGATGCTTTTATCCCGGTGAGGTTCACGACCAACTGATACTTCTAGCCCGGTGAGGTTCACGACCAACTGATGCTATGCTTCTAGGCCTGGGAGGTTCACGATCAACTGATGATGTCCATCTAGCCCTTGGAGGTTCACGATCAACTGATGCTTCTATCCCGGTGAGGTTCACGACCAATTGATGATGTGCATCTAGTCATGGGAGGTTCACGATCAACTGATGCTTCTAGCCCGGTGAGGTTCACGACCAACTGATGATGTGCATCTAGCCCTGGGAGGTTCACGATCAACTGATGCTTCTAGCCCGGTGAGGTTCACGACCAGCTGATGCTATGCTTCTAGGCCTGGGAGGTTCACGATCAACTGATGATGTCCATCTAGCCCTGGGATGTCCACGATCAACTGATGCTTCTAGCCCGGTGAGGTTCACGACCAACTGATACTTCTAGCCCGGTGAGGTTCACGACCAACTGATGCTTTGCATCTAGCCCATGGAGGTTCACAATCAACTGATGCTTCTATCCCGGTGAGGTTCACGACCAATTGATGATGTGCATCTAGCCCTGGGAGGTTCACGATCAACTGATGCTTCTAGCCCGGTGAGGTTCACGACCAACTGATGATGTGCATCTAGCCCTGGGAGGTTCACTATCAACTGATGCTACTAGCCCGGTGAGGTTCATGACCAACTGATGATGTGTATCTAGCCCTGGGAGGTTCACGATCAACTGATGCTTCTAGCCCGGTGAGGTTCACGACCAACTGATGCTATGCTTCTAGGCCTGCGAGGTTCACGATCAACTGATGATGTGCATCTAGCCCTGGGAGGTTCACTATCAACTGATGCTACTAGCCCGGTGAGGTTCACGACCAACTGATGATGTGCATCTAGCCCTGGGAGGTTCACGATCAACTGATGCTTCTAGCCCGGTGAGGTTCACGACCAACTGATGATGTGCATCTAGCCCTGGGAGGTTCACGATCAACTGATGCTTCTAGCCCGGTGAGGTTCACGACCAACTGATGATGTGCATCTAGCCCTGGGAGGTTCACGATCAACTGATGATGTGCATCTAGCCCTGGGAGGTTCACTATCAACTGATGCTACTAGCCCGGTGAGGTTCACGACCAACTGATGATGTGCATCTAGCCCTGGGAGGTTCACGATCAACTGATGCTTCTAGCCCGGTGAGGTTCACGACCAACTGATGCTATGCTTCTAGGCCTGCGAGGTTCACGATCAACTGATGATGTCCATCTAGCCCTGGGAGGTCCACGATCAACTGATGCTTCTAGCCCGGTGAGGTTCACGACCACCTGATGATGTGCATCTAGCCCTGGGAGGTTCACGATCAACTGATGCTTCTAGCCCGGTGAGGTTCACGACCAACTGATGATGTGCATCTAGCCCTGGGAGGTTCAAGATCAACCGATGCTTCTAGCCCTGGGAGGTTCATGACCAACTGATGCTGTGCTTCTAGCCCTGGGAGGTTCACGACTAACTGATGCTATGCTTCTAGTCCGGTGAGATCCTCGACCAGCGGATGCTAAGCTTCTAGTCCAGTGAGATCCACGACCAGCTGATGCTAAGATTCTAGTCCGGTGAGATCCACGACCAGCTGATGCTAAGCTTCTAGTCAGGTGAGATCAACGACCAGCTGATGCTAAGCTTCTAGTCCGGTGAGATCCACAAAAGAACCCGTGCGTTTAGATTCATAGCCGTTCCCCCACGCATTTTCGAGCATAGTCGATTCTCCAGGCCCAAACTGTCTATGATCTGCATAAGGAGGGCAATCCTGTAGAATATGTTCTTGTATTTGCTTGGGTGCTCTACATTCGCTTGTGGCGGTATCTCTAACACCCAGTCTGTGGAGGTGGGCCTTGAATCTACAATGTCCTGTTCTGAGTCTGAAGACATGTGTGTGTCCATCTCCGCCAAGTTTATCTATGCTATCATTATCTGACTTATTTTCTTTGTGCTGGTATCTTCATTCTTTGTGCTGGTCTCTTCATTCTTTGTGCTGGTCTCTTCATGCTTTGTGCTGGTTCACTTCATTCTTTGCGTTGGTCTCTTCATGCTTTGTGCTGGTTCTTTTCATTCTTTGTGCTGGTATCTTCATTCTTTGTGCTGGTATCTTCATTCTTTGTGCTGGTCTCTTAATTATTTGTGCTGGTCTCTTCATTCTTTGTGCTGGTCTCTTCATTCTTTGTGCTGGTTTCTTCATTCTTTGTGCTGGTCTCCTCATTCTTTGTGCTGGTCTCTTCATTCTTTGTGCTGGTCTCTTCATTCTTTGTGCTGGTCTCTTAATTATTTGTGCTGGTCTCTTCATTCTTTGTGCTGGTCTCTTAATTATTTGTGCTGGTCTCTTCATTCTTTGTACTGGTATCTCCATTCTTTGTGCTGGTCTCTTCATTCTTTGTGCTGGTATCTCCATTCTTTGTGCTGGTCTCATCATTCTTTGTGCTGGTATCTCCATTCTTTGTGCTGGTCTCTTCATTCTTTGTGCTGGTCTCTTCCTTCTTTGTGCTGGTCTCTTAATTATTTGTGCTGATCTCTCTATTCGTTGTGCTGGTCTCTTCATTCAGCCATCATGGATCTTCTTCTTCGTCTTCTTCTTCGTTCGTTCTCAATCTCCCACTACCAAACTCTGAAAGGGCTTAAGTAGCAGAATGTAGTTCAGAGAACGGAATGCGTTATGTCGTAGTTTACAGCTTAGCCCTCATGGATCGTTTGATGAGTGTCTTTGCTTCCTTATAGCTCTGTGGATGGCGTGTCCGCATGCCAGACCTCCTGATCTTGCTAGCTCATCTGGCTTCTAGTTTCCCAGGGTTCCACCGGAGGCCACTGCATGATTAATTATGTATTTGGGGGGGACATCAACTCCTGTTATATTTTATTTCTTGTGAAATTTTAGCGTTTTTGGGACTCCATATTGTTTAGACGGCGCTCCTGGGGTATGTTAGAATGACCGTATTTCATGTAGTTTATTTTTACCATTCAAAACCAACATCCCCAGGAAATCGATAGTTTTACTTACCAAGGCAGTGCCCTCAGCAGATAAGCGAATATCGAACCCTAGACCAGAATTGCAATGGCAAACTCTGCGTTTGGAAGCTATAAGTGAATGTCTGGAATTGACAAGACAACTACGTCGCCACCAATGTCAATGTGTATCGTGCTGTAGTGCTAACCCCATTGTTGCATGCCTGTGAAACATGAACAATGCATAGCAGGCTTGCCGGACAGTTAATTTGTTTCGATATGTGCTGTCCGCGCAAGCTGATCAGGATTATGTGATATAACAAAGTACATAATTCTGTGAAATTCTTAATAAGTCAATAGTCAAACATGATGAGTCACCATTATCTTCAGCAGAAAGCCCAGATAAGATGGATGGAAAATGTTGTGTGCATGCCCAATTAGCACTTGCTCACTCAGCTGATATACGCTGAGCTCGGAAAAGGCAGACGCTCATCACGGAGACAGAAGAAACGCTGTAGGGACCAGCTGAAAAGCTAAACCGTTGATATTACCTCAGCTAGATGCTTGCTAAGAATTGTTTCACCTGGCCCGCTAGAATCACACAAGGTGCTCAGATGGAGGGGCGGAAGTCCATTGGCCAATCTAAACGAAAGCTAGCTTCCCGAAAGAAAAGAACGCATGACAACACGATAGCTGATACTTTATTTGTGTGCTGTCTCGTTAGTCTGCCAAGATTATACTTCACAGTCTTATGAGATCTCATTTGGCTGCACAAGTCTGATACTGTCCCCATTTGTGATGGACAACTATTATTAGTATTATTATTTATATAATTATGCATAACGAATATCAGGAATTACTGTATTAGCAAGACAATATCACTTCTATCTGATTAAAAAGGAAGTGCATTGTACCAGTTGCATGCGACAAATAGCTGGAGTTTATTTACATTAAAAGTAATCGTCCCTACGTTATAATGTGACCATATCTATCTATATGTATCCTGTGCATGGTTGAAAACGATTCCATAAATGAAGAATTATTTTTCTTTAAAAAAAGGAACGAATTAATTTATCAACGTTTCATGTGATTTTTGGCGCTTGTCAAAAGATCATGACTCCTTTGTGTTCGTTGGCCTCAATTCGTTAAACTGTTGTTATCATAGTCAGCATGTTGAGATGTAGCCAACGCTTTTCTCCAGGTGCATCTTAATTCTAATATTGACGAAGCTTTCCTTCGCCTAACACTGTACAGTTATGTGAGCTAATATATTTAATAGATGTAAGTTTACAATCTCCCAATGCAGGTGTTCGTCAAGAGGGCGAAGACGTTTATAGGGCAAATGATTAACGATAAATCTATATCCTATAGGTCGGCAGTAGCCACGATCTGTGTAAGGTATTTTCTTGTTGTTTCATTGAGAAAAGAAAAACAATCAAATAAAGCCCACCATTTGACAATGTGATCCAGACTGATGGAATGTGTCAATTAGACTGCATATCTGTCAAGAAATGTGCCATTTAGAGTATCAGACCTCATGTCTATGAGGAAATAAAACGTAAACCAAAGGATTCAAGATTCAAAAGACGAGGAAAGTATATTCGAGTAACAAGCGGACTGAATGAAACACCGGCACAAATCGAGCTAAAGCTTCGATTGCAATCCAATTATGCTGTGTTCGAATTCAATTCATGTCCAGTTTGATTGGGAATGTCGGAGATTTTGTCCGGAACTTATGTACGTACCGAAAAGATTAGCAAAACTACAGTAAAACAAAACAGCTATATTAAAACATATTATAGATACACGCTTGCATCCATACACTTGCCAATACGTCCACATTACAAACAGATACACCCGCATTGATATACTTGCAAATACCTCCTGATATCGCGCTAAAGCTTACGGTGTGAGGTAAAATGGAGATTGCCTTCGCCATTATAATCCAGTAGGTTTAAGCTTAACTCAAACAAAACAACAAAATCCTCAGGTATACACACGTTACACCACACTAATGTAAAACACCGGTATGACTTGGCTTGGCTTCGTACGTTTTCAATATCCCGCTACCAAGCTCTGAAAGTGCTTAAAGTTGCAGAATGTAGTCCAGAGAACGGAATGCGTTTAGTCGTAGTTTACAGCTTGACTGCGATATTTCCACCTTTCTATCCAACACACCCGACTTCTGCAAGCATTTTTTGAGTACCGGGTTAGCATTCCCTCTTCGATCCTTTCTCATTAGCAAGTCTGCCCTGCTGCATCCTGTTATCCAGCATCACCGCGTGGGGGTGTAGAATGATCTTGGCAGTTCTGGTTTTCTGGCCCTGACGCTAGAAACAATGATGTCTGAGGTGGTAGGCGAAAATTGGAAACATGATGTCTGAGGTGAGAATCCAACATTGGAAACATGATGTCTGAGGTGAGGATCCAACATTGGAAAGATGATGTCTGAGGTGGTACATCAACATTAGAAACATGATGTCAGAGGCGGGGGTCCAAAATTGGAAACATGATGTCTGAGGTGGTACATCAACATAAGAAACAATGATGTCTGAGGTGGTACATCAACATTAGAAGCATGATGTCAGAGGTGGGGGTCCAAAATTGGAAACATGATGTCTGAGAATGTACATCAACATTAGAAACATGATGTCTGAGGTGGGGGTCCACCATTTGAAACATGATGTCTGAGGGGGTGGGCGGACATTGGAAACATGATGTCTGAGGTGGTGAGCGGAGACATTGGAAACAGGATCTCTTAGGGGGTGAGCGGACATTGGAAACATGGTGTCTGAGGGGGTGAGCGGACATTGGAAACATGGTGTCTGAGCGGACATTGGAAACATGATGTCTTAGGGGGTGAGCGGACATTGGAAACATGGTGTCTGAGGGGGTGAGCGGACATTGGAAACATGGTGTCTGAGCGGACATTGGAAACATGATGTCTTAGGGGGTGAGCGAGGACATAGGAAACAGGGTGTTTTAGGTGGTGGGCGAACATTGGAAATATGATGTTTGAGGGGGTGAGCGGACATTGGAAACAGGGTGTCTGAGGGGGTGAGCGGACATTGGAAACATGATGTCTGAGAGGGTGAGCGGACATTGGAAACAGAGTGTTTTAGGTGGTGGGCGAACATTGGAAACATGATGTCTGAGGGGGTGAGCGGACATTGGAAACATGGTATCTGAGGGGGTGAGCGGACATTGGAAACATGATGTGTGAGAGGGTGAGCGGACATTGGAAACATGATGTCTGAGGGGGTGAGCGGACATTGGAAACAGGGTGTTTTAGGTGGTTGGCTAAAATTGGAAACATGGTGTCTGAGGGGGTGAGCGGACATTGGAAATATGATGTCTGAGGGGGTAGCGGACATTGGAAACAGGGTGTTTTAGGTGGTGGGCGAAAATTGGAGACATGGTGTCTGAGGGGGGGGGGGCGAACATTGGAAACATGGTGTCTGAGGGGGTAGTGTACATTGGAAACAGGGTGTTTTAGGTGGTGGGCGGACATTGGAAACATGGTGTCTGAGAGGGTGAGCGGACATTGGAAACATGATGTTTGAGGGGGTGTCCAGAACCGGGGAAGTAGCTAAGTATATGTTGCCTTTTCGTAAGTTTGTTCCCCCGTTTGGGTATTGTTTATAAAACAACGCAGACGAAACTAACACTGCAACCATCTTGTCATAAACCAGTTTCGTATTTGTAACCCACTTTCCGACAGTCAGGTCAAAAGAGAAGTTTATCCCCCACACAAATCTTTCTTCTGTGGACCGAGAGACAACAGTTCAACCTTGAAAGAAACCTTATCAGTGCAATCGTGAACAGCCATAAAACTGCCGCCCCAGTACTTGTGTAACAGTTCCCGCCGGAGCAAGGGGAGTTTAGGATGCCTGAACATGTTAAAGCTTAAAGCTACATGAATGCATGTCAAGGTCACTCACTGTCTCAGCAAAGGAGAACAGAGTTGGGTTAAGGAATGTGGACAGGTAGAAACTGACCACTGGCCTTCCGATTTTGGTAGGGGGAGATTGATTGACAGACGAAATTGGCAACGGGGCTTGCTGCGAGAGAATGAGTGACAGGTGTGCAAAGTGTTTCGTTCCAATTGGAATTGAAGATGACCATACCTGAGATCGATTGGTCAAGCTCTGGCCTTGCTTGAGGATATATAACTCGAGACAAAGTTTAGCTCGAGAGGCTGGATGAGAGATGGAGAGTGAGGGAGAGAGAGAGGCTGTATGGAGGAGATTGAGAGAGAGAGAGAGAGACTGAATGTGGATAGTATGTTTAACTCACCGACTTTAGATAGAGGAGCGATTGATAGACGGTTGGACGAATGTTTAGTGATAGAACAGGATCGCTCAAATAGGTGTGTGAGTTTTGCTTTAATGGATAATCTGAAAGTGTGTTTGTAAGCAAGGACACATTGTGAACGAGTTATGTCGAGATCGCCCGCCTGAGGGGATTTCAGTAAGGAAGAGTATCTGATAA
Source organism: Ariolimax columbianus (assembly GCA_036924085.1). Lineage (NCBI taxonomy): Eukaryota > Metazoa > Mollusca > Gastropoda > Stylommatophora > Arionidae > Ariolimax > Ariolimax columbianus. Next base: position 51,789,093 of record JAVGWX010000010.1, on the reverse strand, counting down.
GGTGTGTTGAAGACGCAGTTAAGGCGATGTGTGTGTGATGCAATTGTAAGGCAATAGAACTGGGTTTTTAGATAGTTGGGAATTCCATCAATAGCTAATGCTTACAATTCCCGTTTTAGTTGAATGTTTAGTTAAGATATGTATTATATTGTGTTTGTAATTTCTCTACTCATTGTATGACATGAGTATGATATAATAAATATGCCACCTGCTGTTTGATATGTCATTTACTGAGTATGGTCATGATGATGTGGATGAGTGTGAGAATGTTCTAAGTTCGATCACGGCAGCAGAGGGATCTGTTACACGTTATTATTATTTTGGTGCCTGTTGACCACGGATAGTCGTGGTAGATTTATAAATATAGTGCGTGTGTAGCTATAGATCTTGATTTGCACGTTTAACACAAGTGTCGCAGTTATATATAACTTGTGTGTGTAGTTAGGAATAGAGGAGTAGCTAGTGGTTAGAGTGTTAGTACCATAGACAGCTTTTCCAATCATCTGACTGGTAAGTGTGACATTTTTCTTCCACCCATTGTTGTATTATTGACAAGACTTTGTGCGTACTTGACAGTCTTATAAATTTTTTAGGTGGGCCAGACGGGTTTATTCAGTATGTCGAGGTTGGACAATGTTAAACAATGTTATCATTGTCTAGCTTTTGGACATTTGTCTATAGGATGCCCAAATATATTTCGGAAAACGAACGTTGTCTGGAGAAGAGGACTGTTTGTCAAAAATAAGCCTTTCATGGCACGAGCTACAGTCAGCGATAAGTGGGAGGACAAAAGTCAACTACAAAACCAGCTAAGAGAACTAACAGGCAGAGTTATTCGGCTGGAAAGACAGGAAAAAGATCTCCAATGGAAGCTGCGACAGCTGTTGCAACAGTTTGAAAAGGGAGCTTTCAAACCAGCTAGGAAGGAGAGAAGAAATAAAGAAATCACAAGTGTAAACACGGCCCAGTATTTTGGAAGGGGACAGAGTGGTAGGAAAGTGAGTAGGAAGCCCATCCAACTTCCACATTCCGATCCGTGGAGGGACAGAGGTGGAAATCTCAGGACGGACGTGGTGGACGGCTGGACAGAGGTGTCAAAAAGGGGAGTTTGACCCAGGTGGAGAGGCCACGTCAAATGAGAGGAGGAGGAATGGTTGGGCAGAAGTTTGAATCGGGCAGATTCTTAGCCCACAAGAGGCCTTTTGCACGGTTACAGATGGAGAGGCAGGACAGGAGCTATCAAAGAGACTTTGAGCACGAGGCGGATGGACAGAAAGAAAGAGATACAGGTTTTGTGTATCCAGAAAAGTTAGGGACGGAGGGCAGGTTACGCAATACAAACGAGACAAACGTTCGCTCAGAGGTCCAGATAAAATGTTACCGCATCGGACAGTGTAGGCCGAGAATTCAGGAAGAGGGTATTACATCGATTAACATGGTCGGGCGTGCTGAAAGGAGCCAAGATTACCAGGAACTTGTGGTCAAGCCTGGTAGAACATTAGTTGAAGTCGACGAAGAATCGAACAAGGAAATAGTCGGAGATTCGTCAGATAAAGAGGAAATGAGAGGGGGAGGAATGGTGGCAGGGCCTAGCCATGCGGGAGAAGTTGTTGAACAGACCGAAAGAAGGGACAACCCTTCGGCCACCGAGGAAGGAAGTGGGAATGACGCACAGTTGGAATGCGAAACGGACGCACCAACAGCAGCCAACAAAAGAGGAACAGAGTTTCTAAGGAAAACGAAGAAAAGGGAAAGACAGGTTAACCACAGCCAGGACAGCGAACCAGTCATCGAAGCAAAGATGAAAAGATCTCAGTTCGAGATAAGCCAACAGTCAAACGAACAGTGTGAAAGGTCTTTCCCACAAATAGTGAATACAGATGGACGGAAGGCTGAAGTAGCGGACGATGTAAGTGTACGTAACACTACCAGAGAACCGGTGGGTACGAACCAAACAGCTGTGAAACAAACAGACCAGACGATGGGCGTTTTACAGGAGGAAATCGCGCAGCAATCAGAGACAGCTGATGGGGCAGCGCATAGTCTGGTTAAAATAAGCAGTAGTGATAAGGAACGGTTGATACAATGTTTACTGACGCTAGCCAAAAACATGGAAATCAGAAATGGAATTAGGTAAAGTCGTGTGGAGTACTTACACACATGGGCTATCATGTGAAACTCCAGTTAATGTAGGCAGTTGCATAACATTTGTTTCATCTACCGTTATCCTTGAGAAACGGAGATTTTGATAATTAGGGGGTAGGGTATAGAGATGGAGGAGTGACCAGATGTTAAAAATTCCTTTGAATTCGTTGTCTCAAGTAAACGCCGGACAATGAGCGTACCACGGACGGTCAGTCTGCAGCTAGACTGACCGAGATCAAAGGGACATTTCCGACCAGAGAAACGGACAGAACGAACAAGAGACGCAGGATAGCTGGATGCGCCAGGTAATGATTACGTGACGCAAGGTAACACGTGGACGCGATGCCTTCGGTTAATATCTGACCAGGTAGCTTTGATGCGGGGAATTAGGGGAAACAACGGTGAATTAGTTAGATCACAACACTGGGTTTTGATTCCTCGTGACAAAGACGGCCGGAAGTTAAAGGGGCTATCCAACTTTGACAAAGACTGCAACTGGACTAGTCGGGTTACAGCATGACGTAATTCGACAGGTGGACGATTCGGTTTTGACTTTTGACTCAGACATAGTTTAGTATCTGATTAAGTTAGAACTTAGTCATAGTTTAGTGACATAGTTTAGTATCTGATTAAGTTACAACTTAGTCATAGTTTAGTGACATAGTTTAGAACTTAGTCATTAGTTTAGTATCTTTTGAAGGGGGCATTAACAGGTGCTCATCTGCGGGGCACGAGCAGGAGTGAAGGTTGATGGCACTTGGTCATGTTTATGTGTGTAAATATTTTGACATTTGTATTTGGTGTTTGGGTTTTGACTAATTGTATTACTTGCATTTTTAGTGGGTTGTATGGTCGATATAGTATGCATTGAATTTTTCTTTATTTTGTTGTTGTTTTTTTTGTTGTTGTTGAATCATCATGTTTACAGGTATTTGATACAGGTTATTTAGGTGATCTACAGAGCAGTATATCTCATCCAGACTGTAGGCCTCCGCAAGCACAAGTCACCACGAGTTCCAGAATCACATGTATGTGGAGTCTTTGCAGAGAAGACTACATTGATCAGAAGTTTTAATATTGACTATGACATATGTTGTCAAATATCGTTTTTGTGGGAAACATAAAGAATTTTGCTGTTTTCTTTGAGAGGGGATAGCTGTCAAGAGAGACAATGATAACTAGCCTGAGGATAACCCACGTAAATTCGTGGCCTCACAGGAGTTAGTATGAAGTGAATCGTCGGCCAGGCGTGTAATGAGACCGCCTGAGAAAATTGACCTGAACTGGTCGTGTGTAACAATGAAGGTTCGTGTCCTTAGAGGAAGGCACGGGAACAGGTCGAGGTATATTGACCTCAATGAGTAAGGAGAATTCCTTAAGGTGTTTCTGTTTTGATGAGTTAAAGGTCCCGCAGGGACAGACTTAGGTGAATTTGACTGTAAAACGATGTAAAAGTGTTGGTTTGTGTTGTAAAAACGCCCAGCCACAGTGTTTTTCTTCTGCTTGTATTGATTGTGTATGTATTACAAAAAGTTTATATGTATCAAATGACATGTCTTTTTATGCATGTACGATGTGAGTGAAGTTGTAAACAGGAGTAGTGTTTACATTTTGGATAGTAGAGACGAAAATGGTGGTCATTTGCCAGATGAAAAAAATGACCATCCATGTTTCGGTCTGTAGTTTAGGGAGGTAATGAAACAGTTCCCGCCGGAGGAAGGGGAGTTTAGGATGCCTGAACATGTTAAAGCTTAAAGCTACATGAATGCATGTCAAGGTCACTCACTGTCTCAGCAAAGGAGAACAGAGTTGGGTTAAGGAATGTGGACAGGTAGAAACTGACCACTGGCCTTCCGATTTTGGTAGGGGGAGATTGATTGACAGACGAAATTGGCAACGGGGCTTGCTGCGAGAGAATGAGTGACAGGTGTGCAAAGTGTTTCGTTCCAATTGGAATTGAAGATGACCATACCTGAGATCGATTGGTCAAGCTCTGGCCTTGCTTGAGGATATATAACTCGAGACAAAGTTTAGCTCGAGAGGCTGGATGAGAGATGGAGAGTGAGGGAGAGAGAGAGGCTGTATGGAGGAGATTGAGAGAGAGAGAGAGAGACTGAATGTGGATAGTATGTTTAACTCACCGACTTTAGATAGAGGAGCGATTGATAGACGGTTGGACGAATGTTTAGTGATAGAACAGGATCGCTCAAATAGGTGTGTGAGTTTTGCTTTAATGGATAATCTGAAAGTGTGTTTGTAAGCAAGGACACATTGTGAACGAGTTATGTCGAGATCGCCCGCCTGAGGGGATTTCAGTGAGGAAGAGTATCTGATAAGGTGTGTTGAAGACGCAGTTAAGGCGATGTGTGTGTGATGCAATTGTAAGGCAATAGAACTGGGTTTTTAGATAGTTGGGAATTCCATCAATAGCTAATGCTTACAATTCCCGTTTTAGTTGAATGTTTAGTTAAGATATGTATTATATTGTGTTTGTAATTTCTCTACTCATTGTATGACATGAGTATGATATAATAAATATGCCACCTGCTGTTTGATATGTCATTTACTGAGTATGGTCATGATGATGTGGATGAGTGTGAGAATGTTCTAAGTTCGATCACGGCAGCAGAGGGATCTGTTACACTTGCCAGTATCTCCATACTAAATATCTGATCTCCAGTATTTAGCCAGACTGGCTTACTTAAGTTTGAGAACAAAGAAACCATTGTGTGTCATTCTGAGAATTTAGTGTTGTTGAGTTGCAAGTAACTCACGGCAAAGGTGTATAATCCAATACCTGATATCGGTACGCTCCAATGTAATCAGCGGTAAATGTAGCACTAGTCCCTTTCAGTCATGGATGACCATAGGATGATGCGACCTACAAGTCTTATTTTTTTCTTAATGACATTTAAAATGCTGTTCGAAACCGTAGTGTGATGGTAGAAGGTCTCTACAGGTCATAACCCTGAGCATCGAGAACTTGTTCGTTCAGCAGGTCCAACTTCGCCGCGTAGCTAATTGATCGAAGTGAACGTCATTCCCCAATTTGGTCTGAAATCAACGACGCAGAACAGCAATGGAACAGCCCCTATGTCTTTCATACATCAGCCCCAGGTTCATCCCCAGGGTTAGCTCCAGAGAAATAAATGAGTAATCGGCTTACAGTTAAAGGAGGCAATCAATAAATCTTATAGACAAAAAACAATTCGTTCACAAGTTGTTCCTCAGCGCCTATAGTCTTCCCACGACCGGCTGAAGGCCGCAGGAGGGCCGTCCCCGCACAATATGGTTCCAGCTGATATCAACATCCTCCTCCGCCCTGCACGAGGCCTGGAACCATGCCACATCAGTAGGTCATGGATGTGACCGACCGACGCAACTTGCCTCAGACGCTTACGCGAACATTATTATTATTATGAAACAATGAAGTCTATAACACTTCATCCATGTCGACATTGTCTGTTGTGAGGCTACCTGTTTCTCCTCAATGAAAAGACGAGCCAAAATGCCCCAAATAATGCGAACCGTCGGCGATTTAACACGGTGAATGTGCTATCGAGGCCTACCCGTGTCGTTTGAGCTCCCGTCGGGTTCACAGAATGCATTGCTGCGTGCACATATGAAAGGCTTCAATGTGCTTCTGATCGCTATATAGAATTATCCGGCTTTCAGAATTATACTTGAGAATTGGGACCAGGATGAACTAGTTCTGGTGGAACACGTGTATGGTTTGGCCAACACTTCCTGCAATAAAATCAATAACTAGAGCAACGAATCAGGCATACATTATAATCCCGAAACCAAATATTGATTTTCCTTTTAATTTTCTGGAAGGTTTTCGTGGCACAGAGACGATAACAGGAACCCTGCCGTACAGCCATCATGTTGCTTTAGGGGGACACACATTGTGGTCTTCTAATTCTTCTACGTTTGTCCTACAGCTCTTGAGGCGTCGCAATGAGGAGATAGGGTAGACCTGTGGTTTGTGTTAAGTGGAAGGCTTGTATTCCGAAATTTAAACTTTTAGAGTGTTTTTAAAATAAATACCGTCTATCCATCGTCGCTGGGGTCGTCCTCTTACTCTTGGAACTGAAACCTGCTTGTAGTATGATTTCTCTGCAGGTTGATCAGACTGCATCCTTGTCGAACGTCCAAACCACTTGATCTTCTGTGTGCTAATAAAGTAGTCCCCACCACATTCCTCAACGTGATGTTGTGAATTTGGTGGCGAATTGTCTTTCGCGAATCTTTGAGTACCTCGGCTCAATTAAAAACAACAATGGAAATTGCCTGAAGGAAGTTAGAGGGAGAATGGCTTTGGCAGTGCAGAGGATGAATAAAATGAATAACACTTATGGCAGAACTCTAATGAAATAACGAAAATAAAAATCCTGCAAACCTGTAACTTTCAAGTGGCAAAGTACGGATGTGAAACGTGGAACACCACACAAACACTTAAGAAAGGGATTGAATCTTTTGAACTAAAAGGCTACAGAAGGGGCTCAAAAGACCTTGGATAGCAAAAGGAAAAAATGGAGATATCCTACAAGAACTGCATATCGAGGTAAAGTAAACAATATCTTGTCCAGAAAGATAAACTATTTTAGCCACATCAAGCGTCATAATGACCTAGAGAGAACAATACTGGAGGGAATTGTGCCTGGAAAATAGGGCAGAGGCAGACCAATGAAAAGATGAACACAAGACATCACAGAGGTTCTGAAGATGACAACCTCAGAGGCTGGAGTTATGGCGAGTCTTATAGATCGATTGTTATGAGATCAAGGTTCTGCAAAGGACATGCTACATGATGATGATTGTCTTTCCTGGTGCACTTTGTACACAACGCATCTTTCAAGTCCCGATCTCACGTTTGTGCTTATCTAATAGAGCCGAATTAGTTTGACACCGATAACATAACGTAGGGATGATCAGCCCGTTTTTCAGCTTCTATTAAGTGCAAATAGTGAACACTTTGGTATTGCAGACCTCTCTAATGAGAACGCTTCACACAAATCATGGGATTCTTCTTCTTCTTTGCGTTCGGTTTCGTATGCTCGTTTTATGCCACCACATGGGCTACATTCATGAAGTGACACGTCTATCGCAGGTCATCAATGGTTCCCCACAGTTTGTCTTGTGTGTTTCTCTCCTCGGGCCAGGTCTTCTCACGGGAGTCTTGGTGCAGTGGACATGTTTGCAGGATGTGTTCTGGAGTCTGGGGTCCTCTTTGGCATGTACATGGTGCAGTCTGTGCTGCTTTCATTTTATGCATGTGTGCATTTAGTCTGCAATGACCTGTTCTAAGGCGAAAAATTGTGGTATACTGTTTCCTATTCAGTCTATTGATTGGGTCCTGTGGGTATTTACTGTTTGTTCTCTATATCCACTGTTGTTTATATTTTTTTTAAATGTTTGCCTTGACTTCTGGCAGTGACACTGGGTGGGTGAATTGTTCTCTTTGTCTTCCCTCCCTGGCTAGCCTGTCCGCCCATTCATTCCCAGGTATGCCGCAGTGAGCTGGAATCCATTGGAGGGTGATTTTATTGTGGTCTGAGAGTTTGTTTAGCTGGCATATCAGTTCCCTTTCCATACTATTTCGTGGTTTTCTTTGTGTGGCCTGCAAAATTTCCATGCAGTCGCACAAAACCACTATTCTGTTATCCTTTAACCCCTTTTCATCCAATAGTTTGACTGCTTCAATTATTGCCTGTTGCTCTGTTCTTAGATTTGTCGAGGGCTCCCCGGAAGCACTTGCTTTTTCTATAACGTGGCCGTCTTTTGAGTATCCTCTATGTGTGGGCCCATGAGATTCCACTATTTGTATTTTACACAAGTACAAGCTCACAAAATGTAGATCAGCCTATTTGGCTTAAAAGAAAGCTCAAGAAACAATATTACACTGGACTCAATACAAGGTGAGCATCTGTGTCCCGGGGGAGCGGGAGAATGACAGGATATACTGCTGGTATCCACGGCTCGTGTTGGTATCTCATTGTGAGATTGTATCCTTCAATAGAAGAATAAATACGGGTAGGAATGTACCGATCGTTCTACACACGGATCTTCTATATGATGTGGATTCCTGCCTTTATCTGAGCAGCGACATGTGGCACATAGAATGGCATCGCCTTAAGGTTCTAGAAGAACTTGGAACCTTCATTATGTTGGATAAACTTTGGAGATCCCGGGAAATCATGTCCATGACGAATATTATGATTTCCAACTTAAATATCAATATAAATTTGATCTGCCGTGCAGAAGCTTGGTGAACAATAAAGGAGTTAACGTACAAGATACAAGTGTGTGTGAACGGCTGCCTGCTCAGAGTTGTGGATGTCAGGTGGCATGATGAGGTTACATGTTGAACTGTCGGTGTAGCAAGAGGTGAAGAAGAAACGATTGGGATGGCTCACGGAGTGATACTGGCAGCACTCGACAGTGTGTACCTTGGGACCTGGCTGAGGGAAGGCCCCGAGACACTGGGATACGGAAAATAGAGCCAAATGGAGTCGTTAATATAGTTGCAGCAGTTGGCGACTGGTCGAAGATGGTGTTGATTGTTTGTTTGGACCTGGTTCCGCTCGGTGTTAGAGGGTTTTGATTGATCGTACGAAGAAGAAGAAGAAGAAGAAGAAGAAGAAGATTGATCGATTGAATACATACAGACTGTTGTCTAATCATTAACTAAAGTGGGATAAAGATGCTGAGCTGCGCATGAGCTGCAGCGGTCAGCGTCCCAGAGCTACCAAGACCGTTTTACACCTCCACCCGGTGATCCTAGATAACATTCTGCAGCAGTGCAGACTGGCTAAGGAGAAGGGATCAAAGAAATTCTTGCTAAATTCGGCTGTTTTGGACCGAAAGTGCAAATATCGCAGTCAAGCTGTAAACTACGACACAACGCATTCCGTTCTCTTGACTACATTCTGCTATCTGCACTTTTTCAGGGCTTGATAACGTGGGAAGCCAAACCAAGCCATTCATTAAAGTGACCTGTCACAAAATTGAACAAAACAGGCAAAAATTAAAAGCAACAATATCAAAATGTAATTCAACAAACGAATGCAAAAAACAATAACTCGTGATTACAGTGAATGGTATTATTTATTACATTCCTTTCGTTTCTATTGACTGGAGTCTGTACGTTCGTGCAGGTATAATAATAGAAGTAATTACAATAATAATAGAAGTAATTACAATAATAATAGAAGTAATTACAATAATAATAATAACTTGGACGACCAAGGCCCGTTGCGTGTATAGTCCGTGACCATGGCTGATGGCCGAGGTCCATGAGTCATATGCTTCTGACGGTGTGTTGACGATTTGTGGCAGCCAGGTTTTGGCTTGCCTTGGATTCCTTCGTTCTCAATAGTCCGCTACCAAGTCCTGAAAAAGCCTAAATGAACGGAATGCGTTGTGTCGTAGTTTACAGCTTGACTGCAATATTTGCACCTTTCGGTCTAACACATCCGACTAGCAGGGCCAGGTTTGAGCAGGGGACCCCGGGAGAGCCTCTATACGAGGAAATGTCTTTTCCTCACCCTTAAGTTTGACAGCAGGTGCAGGATCAGGCGGGACGGAACATCCTGCCGGAAACGGGCCTCATGACAGAAGAGAGAAAGAGAAAGGCGGCGATGATCCATAATAGAAACAATACTCTCAAGATGTGTTTGTCAGACGACCTCAGTGTTGTTAACAGGCCATAACAGTGGATTCCAAGGATGCGTCTCCGACTGCTCATATGGAAGACTTCAAAACTCTTCTCATCACTTTTAAAGACCGTCCATGTTTCAGACCATACAGAAGGATTGGATTGACGCAGGATTTGTAAAAGCCATTTTTTGGTTCCACTGAGAGTCTCTGCTGGAACCAGACTTTCCAGACAGTCTCTGCTGGACCAGACTTTCCAGAGAGTCTCTGCTGGCACCAGACTTTCCAGAGAGTCTCTGCTGGCACCAGACTTTCCAGACACTCTCTGCTGGCACCATACTTTCCAGACAGTCTCTGCTGGCACTAGACTTTCCAGAGAGTCTCTGCTGGCACCAGACTTTCAAGAGAGTCTCTGCTGGCACCAGACTTTCCAGAGAGTCTCTGCTGGCACCACTTTCTAGAGAGTCTCTGCTGGCACCAGACTTTCCAGACAGTCTCTGCTGGCACGAGACTTTCCAGAGAGTCTCTGCTGGCACCAGACTTTCAAGAGAGTCTCTGCTGGTACCAGACTTTCCAGACAGTCTCTGCTGGCACCAGACTTTCCAGAGAGTCTCTGCTGGCACAAGACTTTCCAGATAGTCTCTGCTGGCACCAGACTTTCCAGAGAGTCTCTGCTGGCACAAGACTTTCCAGAGAGTCCACAAGCAAGGCTGTCATGCAATCCCTCTGACGCTGTCAGGTCTGCTAGGTTCGTGAGAACTCTGCTGCTCATGTAAATCAAGTGTGTATTTATTACAAACAAAATGAATTCCATCAGGAAATCCAGCCTTCTTTTATCCTTCAGACACCATTCATGATATCCATTGTGAGGTACAGCAAAACGGATGATGGATTGGAACCATGTCGAAAGATCAAAGAAAGAAAGTCATAAAACAGGATGAATAACAGTGGCAGAGTCACGAGAGCCAGTATCATCTCTGTAACACAACACAACTTTACTAACACATAAGAATCCTCAATGGTTACAATAAGAACCTGCATCAAGTATAGAAGAGTTCCACAAAGCTATCATCCATGCATGTCATGAAAGTCAACTGCATGCGGATGTTGTTGTTGAGTGCAAACAATGAGTAGGATTACCCTTTTATGATCCCTAGAAAGCGGGTTGTCGCAGCTGTCATCACATCCCGATTGTGCTGATTAAGATTGTGCTATTATTAGTTTCATCTGCGTGTCACTCACTACTACAGAGATCACGTCGATCCATCACCTGGTTAGAGTGCCATGAAATCAGCCCATGAAGGACTACGATGAAGCTGGGGTGAGGATCTTGGCCAGTGTATTTTACCTGACCCTAACTAGCATGTCTGATTAGCATGTTTTGCCTAACCAACCGTTAGTCTTCCTCTCCTCATGCAGATGTAGTAAGGTTAACAACTTCATCATGTAAATGCCTTGTTACAGAACAACGACGGCGCGAACGCACGTAATTGCTATATTGCGAGCGTCCTGAATGAAGACAATATGTAGAGGAAATGGGTAACCCTATGCTTCCGATGAAATGAAAAGGAATTTTAGTCCAAAATCAAAAGAAAAACATGAGTTGACTGGTTCTCTACTTTTGTCTTCAATTACTGTCTAGCCAGGATGTGTTGTTTCTGTTGATGGAGTCTGGTCAGTTATTAAGATAACTTTCAAACTGCCGACGGAAAACTTGTCACCTGAAGCAGACATGGCAGGCTTCAGGGGTCCTCTTCTTTGTCTTCAGTAAAGTGAGAGCCCACAGGGCGAAAATGGGGTGCGGGAAGGGGGGGGGGGGGTAAAGAATAGATTACTTGTCAGTATTGTGTTTTACTGTTGATATCATTCTGGCATTTTATCAAAGAATTTCGACAACAGCCGGCGGCAAACAGTTAGTGCAGTTCTAAATGCAAATAGTGGATCTATTCTGTCCTTCTACTAGATAGGATTCCCCAACCCTACCTGATAGCGCAGGATCAGCAAAGGGACAAATCGTTAGCAAGCATGTGTTTATTCTTGAAATGAAACAAACAAACAAAACGTTCGGGAACTGCCTCAGGTGAACTGGTTTACCTTGATCAGTCATTGAAATTACATAATGAACATACAATTGTACATGCAAACAAGAGTCGATAATTGACGATATCCCGGAGGCTTCTATACATGATTTCTGTGATCGATTCTGTTCACTATTTCGAAATTCTCGATAGAGTTTAAATAGCAGAAGATTTTGTAATTTGTAAATATAGTGACACTAGTTGACCCGTGAAAAATATCTCCCCGCTAGCTGTAAAGTATCATATAATTGATATACGAACATTTTTACAATTAAAGCAACTTTTTTCTTCATTAACATCGATCAATATCACATAGAGGGTATTCCTCCAATTCTAAAGCTGGGTACGGAAGGGAAGAAAATAACGTCAATTATGAGAACACAATAATGTAAACAAAAAGACGCGGTACTTGCGTCATAATTCACAACCTACATGCCTTCTGACTCACGGGGAAATCAATTTAAAAAGTCACACCCCAAGGCCAACTAAATAACGGAAATCAAATTGTGCCAAGGTTTAATAATCAATCAAACAAAACAACATCGCGGTGCAAAACACAACAATAACTGTTGAGAATGATTCTTTCACAGAATTCTGTCCTGAAACCAAATGCGTATCCATCTTTCTTTCCAGAACGCGCTATTACAGTTGACACATGCAAGTTTCTATATTTAGACTGAATTGGAATGATGTGTTTCAAAGGGATTTCCCCATGAGTCCAGCCTAACAGAGTTCCCTGAGTTCCCATCTTACCTATTTGACAGCTCATTACTATAACAGGGCATTCCATTTCAGATTAAGGGGAGGAGAAGTCGATTTAATTCAATTCTATATAAAGTGAAGACTTAGATTAAGGTAAAAGTGTACAAACGGAGGTTATATTCACTTTTGTGATGTGTGTAGGTTAGTTTTAGGTATATGGTTAGGATTCGGGTTACAGTTATGGCTAGGACTAAGGCTGGGATTATATTTAGGGTTAGGTTTAGATCTCTCTTTTTCTTTCTTAATTGCCCATCGCAAGCGATGATTGCCACACCAGAAGGTTTTGTCTGAATAATGTGTTTTGGTTTTTAGTCAGGATGAATTGTGCTGGTCATCAATCTCACTCTCTTGTCCCGAGATACCTTAGATCAGTGGCAAGACTATTGGTCGACGCAACTGGAGGTAACTCTGGATGCAAGCGGTCTGGTCTTACTTTCCGTGACACTAGGGGTCGCTTGAAACTTGCGAGATTAGATCGCCGTCCGTTTCGGTTCAGCACTGTGAGAGTCGAGTGCCTTACCTTCTTGACTACATCGACCTCACGTTTAGATACCATGGTTCTTATTACATCGTCGGACAGATTGGATAGTACCAAGCTGCTGTAGAATCTGCATGCTACTCCCCTTATCGTTGACCAAGGCTCAGAGATTCAAGTATTGCATCGCATAGACGACATGAACAAGTTGGAGCGAAACCAAACGTTCTCGTCTATTCTGGAATGTTGGACACCCCAAACAGTCAAACGTAGGCTATTATGTGACGCCACTACATTAAATTTAAAGTGTATTCTGTTTGGGTGAATTAAAACAAATTAAAACAAAGATGCTGCAATAAAATTGGAAATATGGTAGACTGACATGTTATAGAGAAATAAATAGATTAAAGCTGCAGTATAAAAAAGTGGAGTAAAGATTCCGTTTCATGGAATTGGAAATATTGTGTGAGGACCCTATTATTTGGTGACCCGCGGAACCTGTGGGACTTGCAGATGTGCAGAATACCTGCTATTTGTGTTTAATCAAAGTAGCGCTGTTGGCCTCATTGACGGGTGTCATATAATTGACTTTCGCTTGAAACCATTCATCTGATTTAACAGTTCTTCTTCGAGGCTAGTAAGTGTTGTTCTATGGATCCTGAGATGTTGTCTCTGTCCTGATGTTGGATATCGAGAGTTTCATCAAATGCATTGTTACATTGTGAGCAGCAAAAACGGCGCCATAACTGGCTGGGCTACATTGCTCTTCTGTTATAGTTTATTATAGATGCGCCAGACCATGGATTTGCCGGGGATTCACATTAGTCGACGACTTACACTTGTATTCACGGAAATGTGTTGTTGTTTTCCATTTGGACTGGTTAATTCGTTCATTTTGTGTGTTTTCTTCCGTCCAATTATCCTGAAATGGACATCGTTTATATGAGTAGGACTAGGCTTAAACATGTGTCATATTTCACGATCTAGTTCACACGGCTGAACTTACGAGATTGGTGCCCTTCACCCTATCTGAGGACAGAGTCAGCTTTGTGGTTGAAATTTAGACACAACTATAATGAACTGTCACCTGGAGAGAGATGGGCTCCGTCTGGTGTATAGCGGCCCAAGACCCACCGTTGTTGTATGGCGAAGCTGGTACTACAAACTGCGATTACGGTGCCTCAACGACCATCTAGGTTATGGTACTGATGATGATGATATATATGTATATATATATATATATATATATATTTATATATAAATATAAACATATAGACATATATGAAGCACCAGAAATATATGTTCCAGCGTACATATTTACACAATAAATTCGCAGGCGTGGAAAATTAAAATTAAAAAACAATGAGAAATTTAAAGAAAAACAAATTGAACAATTGAAGAAAAAATGGTAAAGAGAAATAGAAAGGGAAAGAGAGCGAGAGAGAAAGAGAGAAGAGAGAGAGAGAGAGAGAGAGAGAGAGCGAGAGAGAGATAGACAGACAGACAGACAGACAAAGGGAAGCAAAGAGAAAAATAGAGAGGGACAGTTATAAGAAATTGCAGGTTAGCCTTGACAAAGATATATAGTGTATTCAATAAGGCTGAAGTCATCCCGTAAGAAAGCTTAATTCAAATGGTAACAAGAAAAGGGATTGAAGAGGTAAAGCTAAACCGGTACACAAAAATGTCATGTTGAAGTCGGATGTGTCTGACCATAAGGTGAAAATATCGCAGGAACGATGTAGACTACGAAACAACGCATTCCATTCTTCTGACTACATCATGCAATTTGTAGTCTTTTTCAGGGCGTGGTATCGGGAGTATGAGAACGATCAGGGCTTGGTAGCGGGAGTATGAGAACGTTCAGGGCTTGGTTGCGGCAGTATGAGAACGTTCAGGGCTTGGTTGCGGGAGTATGAGAACGTTCAGGGCTTGGTAGCGGGAGTATGAGAACGTTCAGCGCTTGGTAGTGAGAGTATGAGAACGTTCAGGGCTTGGTAGCAAGAGTATGAGAACGTTCAGGGCTTGGTTGCGGGAGTATGAGAACGTTCAGGGCTTGGTTGCGGGAGTATGAGAACGTTCAGGGCTTGGTTGCGGGAGTGTGAGAACGTTCAGGGCTTGGTAGCGAGAGTATGAGAACGTTCAGGGCTTGGTTGCGGGAGTATGAGAACGTTCAGCGCTTGGTGGCGGGAGTATGAGAACGTTCAGGGCTTGATTGCGGGTGTATGAGAACGTTCAGGGCTTGGTTGCGGCAGTATGAGAACGTTCAGGGCTTGGTTGCGGGAGTATGAGAACGTTCAGGGCTTGGTAGCGGGAGTATGAGAACGTTCAGCGCTTGGTAGTGAGAGTATGAGAACGTTCAGGGCTTGGTAGCAAGAGTATGAGAACGTTCAGGGCTTGGTTGCGGGAGTATGAGAACGTTCAGGGCTTGGTTGCGGGAGTATGAGAACGTTCAGGGCTTGGTTGCGGGAGTGTGAGAACGTTCAGGGCTTGGTAGCGAGAGTATGAGAACGTTCAGGGCTTGGTTGCGGGAGTATGAGAACGTTCAGCGCTTGGTGGCGGGAGTATGAGAACGTTCAGGGCTTGATTGCGGGTGTATGAGAACGTTCAGGGCTTGGTAGAGGGAGTATGAGAACATTCAGGGCTTGATAGCGGGAGTATAAGAACAAACGACAGAGAAGTAGAATGTCAAATATTGTCCTACTACGATGGTATCCTTTCATGAACTCACACACTCTCTCTCTCTCTCTCGCTCTATCTCTCTCTCACTCTCTATATCTCTCTCTCTTTCCACGAATGCTATTCACCTTGAATATATGTCATCTTCTTCTTCTTTGTTCGTTCTTAATGCCCTGCTACCAATCCCTGAAAAGGACTTTACGTGTAGTCCAGAGAACGGAATGTGTTGTGTCGTAGTTTGCAGCTTGAATGCGATATTTGCACATCGGATTTCGGTAGGTATTTTGAGTACCAGGTTAGCCTTCCCTCTTCGACTCCATCTCTTTAGCCAGTCTGCTCTGTTGCAGTATGTTATCCAGGATCACGGCGTGGAGGTGTAGAAGGGTTTAGGCAGCTCTGGTTAGCTGGCCCTGAAGCTAGCAGTCAGCTTTGGGTCATCGACCGCTGCAGCGCAAGAGCCGCTCGGCATCTTGATCCCGTCTCGATCATCTGAAATTTCATTTGTTGTTGTGAGAATTGTTTAAGATGTCGAGTGGTGACTACTGACATATCTTTCTCAGTGTAGTTGCTGAACGGGATTTTGCACTTCTGGATAACATATATCCGCTTCACTTCTCACATGCGCGTCAACAATATAGTGCTCAAGTAATTGCCCACTGCTGTGTTACAGACTGAAACTAAACATGTCTGTTTCTGTTTCTAAGAATCGACGTCAGTGCACTCCGGGCATACTCATAGGTGCTTGCTCAGTCTCTCTCGTCAAATGGCGTAAGGTATAGATGCTGATGTTCCCTGTAGCTCGCTGGTTGTACACTCTCTTACTCCGTCCTCTCACGCGCCCTACTCCGCTCGAACCTCCGTTTAATGTCGAAACTTTGCAGTCTGTGGATTTCTGCTTTATCTATTTCGATGTCCTCATCCAGCATGCGGTAATTGATTGATTTCAAAATCTCACTTCTATCCATCACTAATGTGCCCATGATGGGAGCTTGTGAAACCATGATGTCAGTTCTTTTATTGCCCTGAACGCCGGCATGAGCAGGACAGTAGATCCATGTCAACCCCTAGAGGTTTGAGACCTCAACAGCTGCTATCCACTAGTACCTAAGCCATCCCTTCCGTACGCTCTGAAGTACCGCTTGCGCGTCTGTCACGATAACTGCTCTTGTTATAGAAGTCTCAGATATCCATTTCAGTGCTGAGGTCACTGCTTCCGTCTCCATTCTCATACTGGAGGTTGTTGACTTATTTGCCCCAC
Organism: Ariolimax columbianus; assembly: GCA_036924085.1. NCBI lineage: Eukaryota > Metazoa > Mollusca > Gastropoda > Stylommatophora > Arionidae > Ariolimax > Ariolimax columbianus. Next base: position 51,772,037 of record JAVGWX010000010.1, on the reverse strand, counting down.
TGGTCTCAGCAACGAACTCTCCTTTCATTCTAGCCGAGAAACCCCAATCCTAACTAAACATAGAACATCATACAAATGGCGATATGTGACTAATTCGTTTAGCTGAACATTTCTGTTCAACATATTCCATGACCATTTGCCAATACCACGCATCTAAGGTTTGATCTTAAAACGACTGCTTAGGGAAATGTCCTTGCATTTTCTCCTTCCAATTGTAGAATATCATCCCATATCTGCAGGGAAGACCTCGACCAATTACAGAGCTGATGCAATAGCTGTCTATACAGCAAGTACATTTCTTATCAGTCAAATGAAAACTAAAAGAAAAACGGGTTTTCTAAGATACTAGAGGAAAATTCAAGCCATCTAAAGCCACAAACAACATATAATCTTGCATGAAATAAAATATATCATCGGGTTGCTGCCTTCCCCCCCCCCCCCCCCCCCCAAAAAAAAAACAACAGATTTATTCCTAAACTTTATTCAGGTCTATTGTCGGGTCGTTGTGAACGAGGAGGCAGATAAGCTCCCAAAATTCGGAATTGGCGGCACACAGACTCGCCATCCACAGAGCTATAAAGAAGCAAAGACATTCATCAAACGATCCATGAAGACACTAGTACACATAATACAAATCAGAACCAGACAGCACAAATAAACTTGGCAAAGATAGGCGGAAAGATATTTTCAGACTCAGAACGAGACATTGCAGACTCAAAGGCCAAGTCCACAGAATGGGTCTTGCGGAACACCCAAGCAAACACCAGAACATATCCTGCAGGACTGCCTCATTTATACAGACCAATGAGAGACAGTCTGGACCGGAAAGCGACCATACTCGAAAAGCTATGAAGGACCGGTGAAGACCTGAAACAATCTCCTTCGCGAACCTCACTGGGCTAGAAGCATAGCATCAGTTCATCGAAGAAGAAGAAGAATCTGCAATCGGATAATTACAGACATCTCTGTCACTTTGTGTTTAACTGTCCATACTTACTTACTTAGTCGCTCCTCTTCTACCGTGAGGTGTAGAGGTTTGTCAAAGAGAACGCCACACTGCTCTATCCGCCGTCTTTTTCTTGGCCTCTTTCCAATCCAGCCCTCTATCACTTAGGGACTGTCGTATGTTGTCTTCCCAACGTACTTTGGGACGTCCTCGGGGTCTGCGTCCTTGACTTTTGTTAACTGTCCATGCCAAAACATATTGCTGCAAATCCTGTTCTTGAAATAAGTACATTGAGTCTCATAATGTCTACGTTTGATTTTTCTATTCCATGAAACTCATTTAACATCTACTCTTATCTGGTACAATTGAATATTCTAATCAGCAAACGGATTCAACCTCGTCAGCAGCAAATCTTCATTTACGTCTGCCATATCTTAACCAACCTGGATTACTAATTATACCTTACTTTTGTTGTTGTTTCACCAGTGTTAAATTTGCACATCTGTCTGTATCCCCGTTTCTTATCTTGGTTTTAGCATATTGGAGAAATTACGTGGTAAATGTATAAATGTATTCTTCTTTTTCTTCTTCTTCTTCATCGTACGCAGTCAGACAGCAACCATTATTTTTTCGAAAAAAGCAGCTGTCATCCTGAGGCTGTCGACACTGCCATAGAGCTTGTCTAGTGTTGCCACTGGTGATGGCCACATCTGCTCTCTCTGATCCTCGTTTGCCGGGCAGTTTTGCAGCAAATGCTCAGCGGTCATTTTCCCGGTACCACACGGGCATTCGTCAGTGCCACCTATCTTCAATTTGTTGAATAGGTGGTACCTCAGTCTATTGTGGCCAGTGCGAAGTCTGAAGACCACGACCTGCTCTCTTCTGTTCAACTGGTAATAGGCATCGTTTTTTGTGTAGACAGTATGTTCGGTTTCCCATTTGGTCATGTAATAAATGTATTCGAGATCAATAAGGTCCTGCATTTTATGTATCCATGGAAGCGAAAGATAATACTACAATGTATTTATTTCTTTATATTCAGAAATATTTAGCTGCATCTGCATTTTATGTTAATAACTCGTTGAGTAATCAGGCGATTCTTGTTAACCTGCATGAGCAATCATGCTGTTAAAAAAATGCAAATTTGGTAGGAGTAATTCCTTTCCTTGTCCAGCACATTGCATCATAATAATTGCATGCCTGAGTCACATTTCCAAAATAATGTTATTCGTTATCAAATATAATTTGAGAATTGTTCACTGCAAGTATTAAGAAATTAAAACTTGAGTTTCTTTTCTTTCATTGCATTCTTATCTTTATCAGGCATCCTAATTTGCTGTACAAAGTATCTGTCGGTTGTTCGTTTTCCCATAACTCGATCGTTTCTGTGTGTGTTGGTCATGCTTATTGTTGTGCTATCCTTGTCCATTCTTCTTCTTCTTCTTCTTTGTTCGTTCTCAATCTCCCGCTACCAAACCCTGAACGGGCCTAAGTAGCAGAATGTAGTCCAGAGAACGGAATGCGTTGTGCCGTAGTTTACAGCTTGACTGCGATATTTGCACCTTTCGGTCCAACACATCCGACTTCAGCAAGCATTTTTTGAGTACCGGGTTAGCATTCTCTCTTCAATCCCTTCTCCTTAGCCAGTCTGCCCTGCTGCAGCCTGTTATCCAGGATCGCCGTGTGGAGGTGTAGAAGGGTCTTGGCAGCTTTGGTTCGCTGGCCCTGACGCTACCAGTCAGCTATGGGTCGCTGACCCTGACGCTACCAGTCAGCTATGGGTCGCTGACCCTGACGCTACCAGTCAGCTATGGGTCGCTGACCCTGACGCTATGAGTCAGCTATGGGTCGCTGATCCTGACGCTACCAGTCAGCTATGAGTCGCTGACCCTGACGCTAGCAGTCAGCTATGGGTCGCTGACCCTGACGCTACCAGTCAGCTATGGGTCGCTGATCCTGACGCTACCAGTCAGCTATGGGTCGCTGACCCTGACGCTACCAGTCAGCTATGGGTCGCTGACCCTGACGCTATGAGTCAGCTATGGGTCGCTGATCCTGACGCTACCAGTCAGCTATGAGTCGCTGACCCTGACGCTAGCAGTCAGCTATGGGTCGCTGACCCTGACGCTACCAGTCAGCTATGGGTCGCTGATCCTGACGCTACCAGTCAGCTATGAGTCGCTGACCCTGACGCTACCAGTCAGCTATGGGTCGCTGACCCTGACGCTACCAGTCAGCTATGAGTCGCTGACCCTGACGCTACCAGTCAGCTATGAGTCGCTGACCCTGACGCTACCAGTCAGCTATGGGTCGCTGACCACTGCAACTCATGCGCTGCTCAGCGTCTTGATCCCCCCTGTTCATTCGATTCCGTACCATGTTTTTCTTACAATCTTTGTCACCAGTTTTATTTCCTCTACACTTTCTTCTACTTGTGGATACAGTATGTCCTAGGACTGGAAGGTTATTTCACTATCCAAACTCCTGCGGTACGAGTCCAGCCCTATCCAATTTGACAGAAACTGGGTATTTTTGTCTTCTTATGATCATTTATCCACGAACAGAGAGTAAAACAAACTTACCGAACTGCACATTTGCCAAGAAACTTATAACAGCTAAATATGTTGACAATTGCAACATTCCGTAAGGCACATGCTACTTACTTGATTCTTCATCTACCCTGCTATCAGGTGACATCTCGTGTATCGATGGAAGCAGTTTCCCTTCTTAAATTCATATTATATCTATTTTTTTTACTTTCTTTTAAATTTAATATCAGCTCGTTTAAAATTGATATGAACCCTCCCCATTCCATAAAACCTTCAAATCGCCCTCCCCCTCCCGTATCACCCGTCTCTACGACCCGCCACACACCCCCCCCCTCCTTTCCACTTCAGACGTCAGCCTTTTACATTCGCCTTATTTCTGTATTCCCTAAGGCGGTGTGTGTTGCGCTACGATCTTTGTTTTGCGCTTGTCGGCCCAGTGCTTCCGACGTCGGCATACGTTTTATGTAACGGTCTGATTCCTCCTGCATTTTCTAAGGGTTTCCCCGGGGTAACGGCCGGTACTGCGATGGGGATCGAACCCGACACCTTCGGTTTGTGAGACGTGTCACTTAAGCACTAGCACTCGCCGTCCTCAAGACGTCAGTAACATGCCTCGAAAATTACAAATGCCTTTCTTGTAGTAAAAATGTTACTAATCTAGTTACTTTATCCCTTCGCTATAATTGATTTGGAAATGATTGCCATTGTTCGCAATATGAATATATTCGATGTCCAGGTTATTGATTGCCGTTCGATAGAAACTGCTTTTTGTTCATTTATCTGCTAGTCATGTCCATTTCTGTGTGACTAAAATTTATTCTGGACACGCATAAAACTAATAAAAAAAAGCAAACGGGATCGTGGCTATAAAAATTAAATTGTTTTTGTCATTGTTAATATTTGACCAACTCAGTTCAATGAGCTTTCGCTGTAATAAACATAATTGCTTGTGCGTACTATATTATTTATGTTCAAACGCTTAACTAAAAAGACATAACACTTTCCGCCATAAGCCTTGAAACAAGAAATGTACGATGCGTATTCAGATGAACCCGGACCAAACTGCAACAATTGATAACGTCATTTCTGATGTAAACAGCGCTTACCAACCGTCAAGTTTGCAAAATTGCATTATCCTCCGACTCATAGTTTCCTCAGCAGACCGTTTAAAATTTGGCGGGTGTGATACGGGTTCCGTCCAGAGTTGATCAGCGAGTGGTGATTCGGTTTCTAACAGCTGAAGGATGTCGATCACTTGTCATTCATCGTAGATAACGGTTGGTATATGATATTTACACCAGAAGTAGTGTCTTCATGCGCACCGTACGTATGTTCACTTGTTGCAATTTGGCCCAGTTTCATTTGAACACGCTTTGTATATTCGTTAGAGCAGGACGATATTTCTTTCCAATACTTTAATAATTATTTGGTTACAATAGATATCTTAAAGATCTCCTATTATAAAAATAGAGTTTGACGTCACATAGCGACCAATCTGGCGGTGCCTTTTTGCTTAATACGCAAAAGGCGGTTGAAAATTATCTTTTTGATTTGTACTCAGTTATACACTGGATTTGATTCAACCTTCCAATATAGAGTCTGGACACATGCTACTGTTGTGGAGGATTGCTGGAAGTCCATCTAAAGGCAAGCCGGATTTAAGTGTTTGTCATTATTTTCCTGTGACGTTTGAAATGAACATAGCGATTATGTAGATTGACGCCTGTCTACGGTAACGCTGTTTACCTTGTCTGTGATACTTGTCACCCTTATATCGTGTGACATTCCATAGTCAAGATGGCGCAAATAAATTACCAGCAACATTGACTAGTTTTTCAGTTATCATTGCCAATGATGACATTTTGCGAGGTTTGCACACGTCATCACAATGTGACTGTATTACTACATCTGCCTCTTGTGGGATTCAGACAAGCCGGATTAATCATAATGCGTCAACATCTGGAGCATTATTTGGTATTTACAGTTTCCTGTGCCATTTGTTATGAATATTGAGATTTAATTCTGGTTAACCTTTGGAGAAGTGGTCAATCCGTTTGCCTCGTGTTCAGACGGTCGGGGTTCGATTTTGAGCTGCGACGGTCGGTCCATGATGTCAATTTTTTCCGGAGATCCATGGGTTCATCGCTGGAGCTACGGAGTTCGTGCTTTGTGCGATGCTCTCGACAGATGGGGTACCAATCTGCCGAGAGAGACCGGGCTAAAATGGGGAAAAAACCGAGGCAATGAAGTCGAGAATCCGCTGAAATTTTTTTTTTCTTTCTGGTTAACCTACATTCCCATATCGCAAGCCGGTGGTCTTTCGGGATACCTGTTTACGGGAAAAACTTCGGGAGTATATCCTGTATGAAAAATGTGCATCCTGTACTTTCGTCTTGATAACGTCTTGCCACTGGCCAAGGGTAGCTCAGAACAAGAGAGTGAGGTTGCCAAAAGGCGCAATCTATCTCACTTCAACCCAAATTACCGCGCAAGTCACCCATTTCAGAGGACACGGCAAGAGAGAAGATTGTACACACGGCTGAACAAGGAGAGAGAGAGAGAGAGAGAGAGAGAGAGTGGTCTTCATCATACGTGATGGACGAACATCAGTATAAAATACAAGTGATATTTAGCATTGCTCAGAAAAATAGTAGCACTTTCATAAGAACAAGTACAGGGAATGTATGGGGGTAAACTACCATTACTAATATAAAAGAAAGTAAGTAGCAATCTCGTCACATAACCAGGCTCTATCAACTGTTAGAACTTGTTTGGCAGGTGTGCAAGTACGGTAGGTTGGCATTATGTGTCGCACGTGGAGAAGCGAATAAAACCACGAGAAAAGTCTATCTGTCAACTTGGAGACCTCGGGATTAAAGTACCCAGTGCGTTGAGATTGTGAAAACCATGGGAGTTTCACCCCTAGGCCACACTGCATGATGGCTGAACATTCTGTGGTGCGCATTAATTGTCGATCGGAAACTTCTAGATCTTGAAGTTCTCGGAATTCCTTTTTAATTTGGTCTCTTGACACGACCTGTCGGCAAGACTGGTCCATCTGGTTTGAGCCATATGGGTGTGAAGCTTGTGAAAGGATTGGATTGCCAGAATCGCTAATCACTAACATGAACCGACCTTCCCTCGCACACCTGTTGTTGGCATGATCCTCTTTACACCCAAAAAATACTCATCTCTTGCTTGAAGGTTTGTTCTTCTTTTTCTTCTTACTCTCTCTCTCTTCTTCTGTTAATCCGGTATAAACAGCTACATTTCTGATTTAGTGCGCCATTGTCTCAAAACGATGTTGTTATGCGTCTCCCGATTCTGTTTGACGGATAATCAGAGTTTTGAACATCCGAATTTTAATTTGTTGGTACTATTATTATTGTGTTGAGACTGAATAAAACTGAAACCATGTCTTAAAAGAAGAAAGATGCTCGTGGCTATTTACCAAAATATCTGAAGATGGGTTTCATCGAATCTATTACAAACAAACAGCTTCCAATGTCTTTACTGTGCCAAGATATTTTCTAGCGAGGCAATGAAACCAAGTCGATTGCAGGGACATCTTGCTACATAGCATCCAGAAGATAAAGATTAGTTCAAAAAATATGTTCAAGAACTGCATTTCAAAATCGTTCTACAATAACTACATCATTAAAAAAACAAAATGCAATAAACGAAAATGGATTAACTGCAGCTTGTCGTATTTCACAATTAGTTGCAAGAAGTGGTCAGTCATAACATTGGAGAATATTTGATAATACCATCACCTCAAACAATGTATCTCATCAATAATGCATCAGGATCAAACTGAAGTTATAAAAACGTTACACACTAGCGATACAACAGTAATGCGACGCATTGACGAAATGGCGGTTAACCGCGATAGTAAACAAAGCTATTCTCATAAACGCATAACCGTACATGCAGTTGGGCGAGTCTACCATTACAGATAATAATGCTTCATTGATGGCATGTGTGCGGTATCTTGATGAAAACAATACATTACAAAAAGAAATATTATTCACTTTAAATCTGATTATAGATACAACAGGGTTATCAATATTTACTGCTGTGAAATCGTAATTTGGAAAAATACTATACACTTTAGCAATACTGTTTCATGTGCCACTGACGGGGTGCCATCAATGATTGGCTGCCATGGTGTATTTGTTGCTTGTTTGAAGGAGGAGGTACCAGATGTTTTGTGCATTTATTGTGTGGTACATAGGCACCATGATGCAAGAAAACATTTGATACGACCTTGCATTCATTGTGTGGTGCAAAGACAACATCCTTTAGGAAAACATTTTAGTACAAAACTGCGTTCATCATTATGTATAATAATAAGGGCTTAAAATACGATCACATTTACTGCAAAAAATAATACAATGTTTCGACAGCTGTGACAGTACAGTAATAAGCAATACATTAGGTTACTGTTACACACAGTTGGCTCTCAGAGAGCACAAGTTTGACTCGTTTTGTTGAATTATATAACGAGAGAGTCATAGAGTTTTTTTGTAAGTGAAAATTAGGCTGGTCTCTGTCAATAAGTACAAACAATAAAGCATGATTGATTTTATTTGGCAGGATTTTATCAAAAATGTAATTATTACAATTTGCTACTTCAAGGAGCCAATATAACATTAATCAGTTGCAAAGTTGGTGTGTTATTATTTATCGAAAAAAAAACTTGATCTTATCCGATAAAATATTCATCACTTTTCGATATTGGTATCAATAAAAGATCATGTAACTCCAGGGGAAATTGAAAGGCTCAGTAATCACCTTAATAGACTTAAATTGGATATAGAAAAACGATTTATCGATATTTTGAACTTGAATGTCTATGAGTGGATGGTCAATTATTTTACTGCAAAAGCGACTGAGACTGAAATAACATGCCAAGAAAAACTATTGAAACCTGAATATGATGAAGAATACAAATAGAATTGATAAGATAATATCAATTTCAGTAATGGTGGAAATCAAAAACATGTTGGCAAAATAACAAAAATGCCTGTCTTTTTCTCAAATATGTGGTAGATGATATTTAATTTACTGTTACATTTCCCCATATTATATCTAGTGGAATCGGGTTTTAGTGCTGTGGTCACCAAACATAGAAACTGTCTCAAAATAACTGAAAGAGGAGACCGTCGCTTATTTCTAACGAAAATCGAACAAGATATCCAATATTTAATTGCTCGGCATTAGCCTCAAGGATCTCATTACACGAAAGGTAAGTTAAATTGATTTTGATTGTTTTATATTGGGACATTTTTTCAATTTAGAATATAACTAGCGGTAAGGAAAATATACACTCGCAAAAGTTATAAAAGTTGGCGCAACGTGTGAAAAGGTTGAAGAGAGCAGGTCTAAAGCATTGATTTTCTATTTTGAGCTTCTGATTAGCGCAGTGGTAATACACTCGTTCGTAGCATAAGGTACGTGGTTCTCCTCCCAATACCTGCATATCCGGTATAGACGAGCATAGACGCCCTTTGGCTACCTGGCATAGGGCACATAATGAACCTGAATGAACATAATGATTACAGCACGTATGAAATCATCAGTTACCAAAGACTGTCGCCAATTTCACGTCTCATCATTCACATTCTTTCGTCCTTAATTAAACAATAGTACCCAAATCCTAACCGTGGTATCACCCTGTACACTGTCTCTATAAACCGCGGTATCACACTGTACACTGTCTTTATAAACCGCGTTATCACCCTGTACACTGTCTCTATAAACCGTGGTATCACCCTGTACACTGTTTCTATAGACCGTGGCATTACCCTGTACACTGTCTCTATAAACCGTAGTATTACCCTGTACACTGTCTCTATAAACCGTGGTATTACCCTGTACACTGTCTCTATAAACCGTAGTATTACCCTGTACACTGTCTCTATAAACCGTGTTATTACCCTGTACACTGTCTCTATAAACCGTGGTATTACCCTGTACACTGTCTCTATAAACCGTGTTATTACCATGTACACTGTCTCTATAAACCGTGGTACACTGTCTTTATAAACGTCACAGACCTGAAGATCAATTTCAATTCATCTATATTTAGCATTCAAATAAGGAAATACGGACCTTATATCACAGTTGGCGGGGGCTCTTCGATTGCACTAGACATTTGGAACGCCCGATAACTTCACGCAATAAACACATTAAAAAAAATGTTGTCTGTGTGTTACCAATGAATCGAATATATCTCGCATGCCAGAAGCAATATTCTCTGTATGTGGAATGTTCACAAGCGTACAGAAGGTACTTTCTGAACAACTCTCATAATTAGTGATGGCATCTTATCATCATGTATTTCTTGAACAGTCGCAAGTAACTATGTCGTGAACGATCGATACCGATGGAGGAACACAACTAAGTGATTATATTCCTGCACACATTAATGTTCAATAGTTTTCTTCAGCTATTACTGACTATGGGATAATGCTCCCCTGAGGTGATATTTTGATGTTGTTTTCCCTGTTTCCTTTTCTTCTTGCTTGATGCAATAGTCTCTCTTTGCCCAATATTAGATGAAGCCGCAGGAAACCTTTTCAATTGGTGCGGTCAACAGCTTAGTCATCCCAGAATTATGAATCTATTTCCAGTGCTTTCATAAGTATTCCACTCATCGCTGAATCTTAAATGCCGTCTTCGAACTGTCTTTTTGCCATCCACCAGTTGGCCGTAGAGAATATCTTTGGAAATACGTCCATCGTCGAACATGGCCGATCCATCGCAATTTGCGCTTCCTGGCCAATGTATACATGCTCTTAAGGACATTGCGGGTCAAGTCCTTGACATTGTTCATTCTGCCTTCCCAGTGGCATCATGGATGCGACACAGACTTCAAGCAATCAATCAAAGCCCGTCGCTTCTCTCGGTGCATAGACCATCCATAACATCTGGTCAGCGTACACAGTCCTGGGCTGCACTTTCTGCCTCTCTCCAGGTCTCATTATTTAATTTGAGCTCCTTCTCACATTCTCTTCTTCACGTATTTTTGCGTCTACCTCTCTCCTTTCCCCTGACGATTCCATGTAAGAGCCTGTCTAGCTATGTTAGACTGTGTCTTCTGTAGCATATGTCCTATCCAGGCCCATTTTCTTCGCTTAATTTGTTGTTCCACTGGCTTTTGCTGGCTCCTTTCCCATAGGTCTTCATTCCTGACCATGTCCTGCCACTTTATGCCCATTATCGTTCGTATGCATCTGCTAACGAAGGACTGGAGTCTTTGTTGTAGGACCTTGGTCGTTCTCCGTGTCTGCGCTTCATACAACAACACTGACATGACACTTGCGTTGAATATTCTAATTCTGGTGTGAATCTTGATATATCTTGATCTCCACATATTGTTTATTGTCAGGAATCCCCCTCGTGCCTTTCCAATTCTGATCCTAACATCTGCATTCTGTATCTCCTGGTGCGTCTACTGTTCTGCCTAAATAGGTGAAGGTACCCACTTCCTCCAACTGTTCTCCCACCAGCATGATTGGTTGTTTGGTGTTAGTGTTGAGCTTAAGGAACTTGGTTATCTTCATGTTGATTTCAGTCCCAGTTTGGCCGATTGTTCTTTCACCTTATCAAGATTATCTTTCCATACTACCTCGGAATTCTCCCTGGAATAAAAAATTGAAATAGACAAATAGCTCAGAAAGGAACAAGCAGGATTTTGCCAGAGAAGATCATGCGGCGCAGACATGGTAAGTGGAAAGTGATGATCTTCCAGACCTGGTGTGCGTAGGTTGTTCAAGCTTCGCTGCCGTAGAGAAGTACACTGATGACGCAGGAATTGTGTCTAGTCATAGTCGTTATTGTGAGTGCAGGGCTACCTAGACAAGTGACTTGAGACGGGCACATACACTTGATGCTGTGCCAATGCGGCCATTTACTTCTGGGTCCAGGGAGAGGGTACCACGGAGGATATATCCCAGAAATGTAAATTGTTGCATTGCTGACAATAAGTAATTGTTAATGGTAACATCGGGTGCAGAAGCTGAACTTCGTGTGGAATGAATCTCACTAATTCCAATGAGATATGTACTTGGATCCTAGTATTCAATCAGACACGGGTGTAGGATGTCAAATAGCCAAAAGCTGCTTGAGTATGTGCCTGTCTTTTGCCCTGGAGTAAAATGATGGCCCAATGGCGTGGTGCAGATCATCTCTGCATCTCGTCCGCTGGCAGCCAGGCGGGCGATAGTAGTGTATGGCCACCAGAAAGACACCTTCCTCGTCCATCTATCGTTATTCATCTGGACCACATGGTCGGCCCATCTATCATCAGTCATGTGAGCACATGGCCGGTCCATCTATCGTCAGTCATGTGGACCACATGGTCGGCCCATCTATCGTCAGTCCTGTGGACCACATGGTCGGCCCATCTGTCGTCAGGCATGCGGTCCACATGGCCGGCATATAACCAGATGCATGAACTATGTAAAGGCATCTATTATCTCCGACAGAGAATCACTCCTGTAGTTGCTCGTGTACTATGGAGAGCGCCTGTCATTTACTAGCAAAATGAGGAAACCCTTGGAGATATGAAATGTAGACTTCAAAATGAATGTCGCCCTTTAGTGTGCAACAGGGCTGCTCTTATCACAACGTCTCTTTATCCGGGAAATTAACTGGATTCTGAAGAAAGTAACTCCAGCCAACAACAATGGAATTAAATCGACTGAGAAAACCACTTGATGATCTGCACTTTCCCGAAGACTTGACTTCTGTCTCGCAACTGTAATCACAATGCAACACGAGAAGTGTGTACTTGATGAGAGATCACAGAAACGGCCGGACATACGCAGAGCACAAACACAAGTTATGAGATGAAATGCAGGTTTGACAGATCTGGCATAATTGGCACATGACAAGACATGTGCCTCATGGGGAACTGAATGGTGTTGATTGATTGTCTCGCGCATCAAAACAGATTCAACACTTCATAAACGTTCATCGGTTCCGGAAAATCGTGCTTGAATTGGACTGGTCAAAGTTCAAAGAGGTTTGCGCATGTACTGAGGCAAACCTGTGAAATTGATTATTGTTTGGCCAAGATGAGATTTGAATGTTCGTTTTGCAATTTATTTATGCTCATTGATGCACACAATATGTGTCCATAGTGCGTTCTACTGTCCTGTTTCTCGCTTTTTATAACTCTAATATCTACTGACATGTGCTGTTTTAGCTTGTTTTCATAGTTGTTTTGTATAACGTCAATTCGTATTTCGCGTGTGTGTAATTGTATGTACTAAAATCGTGTTTAACATAGGTAAATAATGACGAGTATAAAGGAAGGTATATTGTCTTGACTCGATTATACCAGAAAGGTAGATTGTCTTCGTTTAGTCATAACAGAAAGGTAGATTGTCTTGGCTTAGTCATAACAGAAATGTAGATTGTCTTGGCTTAGTCATAACAGAAATGTAGATTGTCTTGACTTGGTCATAACAGAGATGTAGATTGTCTTGACTTAGTCATAATAGAAAGGTAGATTGTCTTAGTTAATAACAGAAAGGTAGACTGTCTTGGCTTAGTTAATAATAGAAAGGTAGATTGTCTTGGCTTGGTCATACCATAAGCTATGGTAGCCTTTTAATGATAATTCTAGAAGCAAAATTCATGGACAAAGAGGACGTCTAAGAAACAATTACATCACACAAAAAATGGGGCGAAGACCTTTACTGAGCTGAGTAGAGCTGCTGGGAACAGAGGATGGTGTCACGACATGATCAGAAAACTCCAGCATCGCGTGACTGAACTGACTAACAGAGGACAATGACGAGACATGAACAGAATACTTGAACACCAATTTCCGGACTGATTAACAGAGGACAGTGGCGTGGCATGATCAGAAGACTTCAACATCAATCTCTAAATCCACTAACAGAGAACAGTTGCGTGACATGATAAGAAGATATGAAACCACCAGTTTCCGGTCTGATAACAGCCAGTAACGGGACATGATCAGAAGACTTCAACCACAAATTTCGGGACTGACAGAAGACAGTGGTGTGGCATGATCAGAAGACTTCAACACGTCTCCGAACTGACTAACCTCATAATGATGATGAAATTCATTTATCTGTTTCGGAAACAATAGATGAGCTCATTGAAAGTATAAGCAATTAAATATTATTGTCTAACTTTTATTATGAGAAACCCCTCAATAATACTCCAAATGTGTGGCAGACATATGTCAAACGGCTTCACGGGCCGCATGCAAAAGTCGGGCGAAAGTTTCCGGTTCCTGAAATCTATCAACACAGATTGATTTTCGTAAATTGCTTGGTGTTTTACTGACATTTAATGAACCCATCGACCTGTTAAATGTGTGCTCGTTACAAACTTGGAACACAGAACATCAATTTGTGAGTCACACATTTGAGTAGTAATACGACAAGGTGACAATATGCGTGACCGTCATGGGCTGATGTGAATCTGAACCACAATGTCAATCTGACTAAGTTTGTGACATGTCGGTGGACAACCTCGCTCACGATTCATTAGAAATGTGTTAATTCAATTCACGCCATTCGTTGATCACATCTTGGACAGGGAGAGCACTCTCAGACAACAATTCCACAACACAATTGGGTAATACTTTAAGCACTGTTAATGTGATACTTATTCTAATGTAGCTAATATAAAGAATTTAGAACACAATTTCTTGTAGAGATAAAATACTTTCATTGATATAAAGAAGACGCAGACAATGATCATAGCCAGAGAACCAACCAGTGTAAGAGTGTAAGTGTAAAAGGGAAAGAAGTCAAGCATGTATTCCAATTCCCGTATCATGGTCAAACTAAAACAGAAGATGCACGATGCTGTAGAGAAATACGATCTAGAATTGTAATGGCAAAAAAAAAGGTGTTTAGAGAGAAACAAAGAATCCTTACATTCCAATAAAAATTAGTATGTCTCTAACGAAACGAATTCTTTACACATATGTTTGGACTGTGGCAATGTATGGCTCTGAAACATGGACAATAAATAAAAGCGAGGAAACATACTTGGAGGATTTTAAGATGTGTAACCGAAAGATGGAAAGAGTGAGTTGGAACGAGAAGAAATCAAATGAATAGGTAATGGCGGAGATGGGAGAAGAGAGAAAGATGATGCGAAAGATTTAAAAAATCGACCACTGGTTGGGTTATAATCTGCGGAAAGAGAACCTAGTCAAAAGACCTAGAAATACCTTTTTGTCTAAAGTTTGCGGAGATATGACTGTGAAGACGTATGGAAGGACAAAACCCATGAGTTTATTGACCAGTCGGGGGACTGAATGACCTGTTGATAATGTTGATGGCAGGTCAACAGAAAACACTTCTGTCAGCTGTGAAACGGCGAAAATGTATATGGATTGGGCACGTCAAGAGACATGACTCCATCTAAAAAATTATATTTGCTGAGAACAATTGAAGGTGGAAGTGAGCAAAGAAGACACTCATGAGCTGATAACATCAAACAAGGATCAGTGTAGATGTTTTCCCACACTCGTCCGCTTGCTATAGGATGGAGTTATATGGATGATATTGTGTGTTATTTCATCATGGCATCACTACGAAGCAAACGCGTCGTTTACGGATATTGATTAATTGATTGATTGCATATAACACAATACTAGGGGCTTCAAGTCAAACCGGGACTTTTTTTTTAAGGAATAAAAAAATTCAAGTTGTCAAAATGCCATTTATTTTTCAATAAAATCTCCTGCAACTGTATGCATTTATCCCATCGTTTAAGTAATGCGGCAAAAGCTTTACCTTGGAGAAATTTGTCAGTATGTCTTAACCAATCCAGGACAGCCTGTTTCACTTCGTCACCAATGCTGAGATGATGACCTCTCATGAATTCTTGTAGGGGTCTAAACAGGTAGAAATCGCTTTGAGCGAGGTCTGGACTGTAATGTGAATGTGGCAATACCTCCCAGTTGTGTTGCTGCAGATGACACATAGTGCGGTGAGCCGTATGTGGCCGAGAGTTATCTTGCAGAAGCAGGACGCCCTTTGTGATCAAACCAGGGCATTTTTTTCGCAGACAGTTATGCACATCACTAAAACTGCGTAGGTACTGTTTAGTGTTGATAGTGGCACAATAGGGTAGAAAATCAACATGAATGATGCCAAGTATGTCCCCGAAAACACTCTCCATCACTATACCTGCAAACGCAATTGTTCGAATTTGTTGGGTGGTGGTGATTGCGTATGCTTCCACTGCTTGGATGCTCGTTTCGATTCAGGAATATAACAATGTTTTCAAGTTTCTTCATATGTAATGAAGGAATCCCTCTTATGTTAGTTACAAATTTCACAAGAAACCTCATCACAACACGCTGTTCCATACATGCACTAACAGTGTTGTCCGCCATTTATATTTATATTCCGCGTGACTGGACCTATGACAAGTGAGGCACCTAGCAGTAGTATGACACAATTGCCTCTAATTAATGGTAGTAGGTCCAGCACAATATATCCCAATCATGTAGAAAAGAACAAAGAGTCCTGGTTTGCTTTGAACGTTCTTCGTAAAGCATAATCCCATATAACAGAATGCAATGTGTACCACTCGCTACTGGACCCTGGTTTCCCCTTATAAATGTTAAACCAATGAACGTAATGCAGTTCAATTTGACATGGACATACATGGGCGAACTCATATTGGGTACCAGATCACAGGACAGGCTAAATTAAGATACAAAGACATTTGTAAAAAGATCCATGAACGATTTTACGAGTAATCCAAATACATGAGAGAAGATTGCAGAGGATATATCTACATGGAGAGCGACCTTGAAAACGGGGATCTAGGCATCAAAGCTGGAGATGGCAAAGATGGAGACAAGCGACGGAAAAGAAAGCAGCCTGCACCACACCAATCGAACTTTTTCTGTTTACACTGCTGCCGTCCCTGTCAATCGAGAATCGGCAAAATCAGCCACGAAAGTCGATGCCCCTCCAGGACAGATGCTGCCACCTCCATCTGTACAACAGACTAGCTTACTGGCCGTCTATCAAGATGCAAAAGGCCATAACGTATATATATATATGTATATATATATATATATATATATATATATAAACCATATCAATGATTGTTACAAATTGTATGATTCATCCACCTAAACATGGTATTTCTTATAAGAAAACGCGGCATGTGGCCTGTCCGAATATTCCCTATGCAAATGCGGCCAGGGCCCCAAGGAGAAGGACTTATTGCTCCGGGCCCACCAGAATCTTATCCCTGGATGGTAAAACGATTGCAATATCAGTGCGTAAATGGCACTTGTGAAAGCATGTTCGTGAAGAGAACTTTATTTCATGCTCAATGAAGAGTCTGCACAGCATCATTGATATGGTTTATATATATATATATATACGTTATGGTCTTTTGCATCTTGATAGACGGCCAGTAAGCACGTGTAGCAGACCCTCTGCTGCCGTGATCGAACTTAGATTATTCTCACACTCATCCACATCATCATGACCATACTCAGTAAATGACATATCAAACAGCAGGTGGCATATTTATTATATCATACTCATATCATACAATGAGTAGAGAAATTACAAACACAATATAATACATATCTTAACTAAACATTATACTAAAACGGGAATTGTAAGCATTAGCTATTGATGGAATTCCCAACTATCTAAAAAAAAAAACCAGTTCTATTGCCTTGCAATTACATCACACACACATCGCCTTAACTGCGTCTTCAACACACCTTATCAAATACTCTTCCTCACTGAAATCCCCTCAGGCGGGCGATCTCGACATAACTCGTTCACAATGTGTCCTTGCTTACAAACACACGTTCAGATTATCAATTAATGCAAAACTAACACACCTATTTGAGCGATCCTGTTCTATCACTAAACATTCGTCCAACAGTCTATCAATCGCTCCTCTATCTAAATCGGTGAGTTAAACATACTATCCACATTCAGTCTCTCTCTCTCTCTCACTCTCCATCTCTCCTCCAGTTAAACTTTGTCTCGAGTTATATATCCTCAAGCAAGGCCAGAGTTTGACCAATCGATCTCAGGTATGGTCATCTTCAATCCCAATTGGAACGAAACACTTTGCACACCTGTCACTCATTCTCTCGCAGCAAGCCCCGTTGCCAATTTCGTCTGTCAATCAATCTCCCCCTACCAAAATCGGAAGGCCAGTGGTCAGTTTCTATCTGTCCACATTCCTTAACCCAACTCTGTTCTCCTTTGCTGAGACGGGGAGTGACCTTGATATGCATTCAGGTAGCTTTAGGCTTTAACATGTTCAGGCATCCTAAACTCCCCTTGCTCCGGCGGGAACTGTTACATTACCTCCCTAAACTACAGACCGAAACATGGATGGTCATTTTTTTCATCTGGCAGTTGACCACCATTTTCGTCTCCACTATCCATAATGTAAAAACCACTCCTGTTTACAACTTCACTCACATCGTACATGCATAAAAAGACATGTCATTTGATACATATAAACTTTTTGTAATACATACACAATCAATACAAGCAGAAGAAAAACACTGTGGCTGGTCGTTTTTACAACACAAGCCACCACTTTTACATCGTTTTACAGTCAAATACACCCAAGTCTGTCCCTGCGGGACCTTTAACTCATCAAAACAGAAACACCTTAAGGAATTCTCCTTACTCATTGAGGTCAACATACCTCGCCCTGTTCCCGTGCCTTCCTCTAAGGACACGAACCTTCATTGTTACACTCGACCAGTTCAGGTCAATTTTCTCAGGCGGTCTCATTACACGCCTGGCCGACGATTCACTTCATACTAACTCCTGCGAGGCCACGAATGTACGTGGGGTATCCTCGGGCTAGTTATCATTGTCTCTCTTGACAGCTATCCCCTCTCAAATAAAACAGCAAAATTCTTTATGTTTCCCACAAAAACGATATTTGACAACATATGTCATAGTCAATATTACAACTTCTGATCAATATAGTCTTCTCTGCAAAGACTCCACATACATGTGATAAAATATACACCATACCAAGTCAGTAACATCTACTGTTACAACAGTAAGTCCCATAAAGTCAGCCAGCTCAGTGTTCCAACATGCTATTTCTTGTTCTGGAACTCGTGGTGACCTCTGTTTGCGGAGGCCTACAGTCTGGATGAGATATACTGCTCTGTAGATCACCTTTATAACCTGTATCAAATACCTGTAAACATGATGATTCAACAACAACAACAACAAAAAACCCAACTAAACACAAGACAAATGCATTGCATACAATGTCGAAACCCAAAATCAAAATATTTGCACGCATACTTATGATATCAATATTTCAGTCAGCAAGTATCACACTTTGATACTGTCAGGATATGTAATCATGTTTAAACAACAAAACAACAACAGAATAAAGAAAAATTCAATGCATACTAT
Organism: Ariolimax columbianus; assembly: GCA_036924085.1. Classification (NCBI taxonomy): domain Eukaryota; kingdom Metazoa; phylum Mollusca; class Gastropoda; order Stylommatophora; family Arionidae; genus Ariolimax; species Ariolimax columbianus. The sequence continues at coordinate 51,753,099 of JAVGWX010000010.1, read as the reverse complement.
ATCGACCATACAATCTACTAAAAATGCAAGTAATACCATTAGTCAAAACCCAAACACCAAATACAAATGTCAAAATATTTGCACACAAACATGATCAAGTGCCATCAACCTTCACTCCTGCTCGTGCCCCACAGATGAGCACCTGTTAATGCTCCCTTCAAAAGATACTAAACTATGACTAAGTTCTAACTTAATCAGGTACTAAACTATGTCCCTAAACTATGACTAAGTTGTAACTTAATCAGATACTAAACTATGTCACTAAACTATGACTAAGTTCTAATTTAATCAGATACTAAACTATGTCTGAGTCAAAAGTCAAAAACCGAATCGTCCACCTGTCGAATTACGTCATGCTGTAACCCTCCTAGTCCAGGTGCAGTCTTTGTTAAAGTTGCATAGCCCCATTAACTGCTGGCGTCTTTGTCACGAGGAATCAAAACCGAGTGTTGTGATCTAACTATTTCACCGCTGTTTCCCGAAATTCCCCGCATCAAAGCTACCTGGTGAGATTTTGACCGAAACATCGCGTCCACGTGTTACCCTTCGTCGCGTAATCATTACCTGGCGCATCCAGCTATCCGCGTCTCTTGTCCGTTCTGTCCGTTTCTCTGGTCGGAAATGTCCCTTTGATCTCGGTCAGTCTTCGCTTCAGACTGACCGTCCGCTCATTGTCTGGCGTGTACTTCAGACAACGAATTCAAAGGAATTTTTAACATCTGGTCATTCCTCCATCTCTATACCCTACCCCCTAATTATCCAAATCTCCGTTTCCCAAGGATAACGGTAGATGAAACAAATTTTATGCAAATGCATACATTAACTGGAGTTTCACATGATAGCCCATGTGTGTAAGTACTCCACACGACTTTACCTAATTCCATTTGTGATTTCCATGTTTTTGGCTAGCGTCAGTAAACATTGTATCAACCGTTCCTTATCACTACTGCTTATTTTAACCAGACTATGCGTTGCCCCACCAGCTGTCTCTGATTGCTGCGCGATTTCCTCCTGTAAAACGCCCATCGTCTGGTCTGTTTGTTTCACGGTTGTTTGGTTCGTACCTACCGGTTCTCTGTTAGTGTTACGTACACTTACATCGTCCGCTACTTCAGCCTTCCGTCCATCTGTATTCACTATTTGTGGGAAAAACTTTTCACACTGTTCGTTTGACTGTTGGCTTATCTCGAACTGAGATCTTTTCATCTTTGCTTCGATGACTGGTTCGCTGTCCTGGCTGTGGTTAACCTGTCTTTCCCTTTACTTCGTTTTCCTTAGAAACTCTGTTCCTCCTTTGTTGGCTGCTGTTGGTGCGTCCGTTTCGCATTCCAACTGTGCGTCATTTCCACTTCCTTCCTCGGTGGCCGAAGGGTTGTCCCTTCTTTCGGTCTGTTCAACCACTTCTCCCGCATGGCTAGAACTTGGCTTGGGTGGGCACGAAACCATAGCTGGTCCTGCCACCATTCCTCCTCCTCTCCTTTCTTCTTTATCTGACGAATCTCTGACTATTTCCTTGTTCGATTCTTCGTCGACTTTAACTAATGTTCTACCAGGCTTGACCACAAGTTCCTGGTAAACTTGGCTCCTTTCAGCACGCCCGACCATGTTAATCGACGTAATACCCTCTTCCTGAATTCTCGGCCTACACTGTCCGATGCGGTAACATTTTATCTGGACCTCTGAGCGAACGTTTGTCTCGTTTGCATTGCGTAACCTGCCCTCCGTCCCTAACTTTTCTGGATACACAAAACCTGTATCTCTTTCTTTCTGTCCATCCGCCTCGTGCTTAAAGTCTCTTTGATAGCTCCTGTCCTGCCTCTCCATCTGTAACCGTGCAAAAGGCCTCTTGTGGGCTAAGAATCTGCCCGATTCAAACTTCTGCCCAACTATTCCTCCTCCCCTCACTTGACTTGGGCCTCTCCACCTGGGTCAAACACCTATCCTTTTCGCCACCTCTTTATATATTATCATATATTTGGGCATCCTATAGACAAATGTCCAAAAGCTAGACAATGATAACATTGTTTAACATTGTCCAACCTCGACATACTGAATAAACCCGTCTGGCCCACCAAAAAAATTTACAAGACTGTCAAGTACGCACAAAGTCTTGTCAATAATACAACAATGGGTGGTAAAAAAAATGTCACACTTACCAGTCAGATGATTGGAAAAGCTGTATATGGTACTAACACTCTAACCACTAGCTACTCCTCTATTTCTAACTACACACACACATTATATATAACTGCGACACTTGTGTTAAACAGGCAAATAAAGATCTGTAGCTACACACTATATTTATAAAACTATAACTATCCGTGGTCACTGGCACCAAAATAATAATAACGTGTAGCAGACCCTCTGCTGCCGTGATCGAACTTAGAACACTCTCACACTCATCCACATCATCATGACCATACTCAGTAAATGACATATCAAACAGCAGGTGGCATATTTATTATATCATTCTCATATCATACAATGAGTAGAGAAATTACAAACACAATATAATACATATCTTAACTAAACATTATACTAAAACGGGAATTGTAAGCATTAGCTATTGATGGAATTCCCAACTATCTAAAAAAAAAAACCAGTTCTATTGCCTTGCAATTACATCACACACATCGCCTTAACTGCGTCTTCAACACACCTTATCAAATACTCTTCCTCACTGAAATCCCCTCAGGCGGGCGATCTCGACATAACTCGTTCACAATGTGTCCTTGCTTACAAACACACGTTCAGATTATCAATTAATGCAAAACTAACACACCTATTTGAGCGATCCTGTTCTATCACTAAACATTCGTCCAACAGTCTATCAATCGCTCCTCTATCTAAATCGGTGAGTTAAACATACTATCCACATTCAGTCTCTCTCTCTCTCTCACTCTCAATCTCTCCTCCAGCCCCTCCAGCTAAACTTTGTCTCGAGTTATATATCCTCAAGCAAGGCCAGAGCTTGACCAATCGATCTAAGGTATGGTCATCTTCAATCCCAATTGGAACGAAACACTTTGCACACCTGTCACTCATTCTCTCGCAGTAAGCCCCGTTGCCAATTTCGTCTGTCAATCAATCTCCCCCTACCAAAATCGGAAGGCCAGTGGTCAGTTTCTACCTGTCCACATTCCTTAACCCAACTCTGTTCTCCTTTGCTGAGACGGGGAGTGACCTTGACATGCATTCAGGTAGCTTTAGGCTTTAACATGTTCAGGCATCCTAAACTCCCCTTGCTCCGGCGGGAACTGTTACATAGCTTACTGGCCGTCTATCAAGATGCAAAAGGCCATAACGTATATATATATATATATATATATATATATATATATATATATATATATATATATATATAAACCATATCAATGATTGTTACAAATTGTATGATTCATCCACCTAAACATGGTATTTCTTATAAGAAAACGCGGCATGTGGCCTGTCCGAATATTCCCTCTGCAAATGCGGCCAGGGCCTCAAGGAGAAGGACTTATTGCTCCGGGCCCACCAGAATCTTATCCCTGGATGGTAAAACGATTGCAATATCAGTGCGTAAATGGCACTTGTGAAAGCATGTTCGTGAAGAGAACTTTATTTCATGCTCAATGAAGAGTCTGCACAGCACATCAATTATCAAGATTAGACCATCTAGTGAGAGATCTGGAATTGTCCCCCCAAAAAGGCATACCTGAAAGAGGTCCAGACCGCATCAATATAGTCTTCTTAAAGAGAATGTGCATGTTGAGAGTGTTTAGTAATCGGTAGAAAACTGTGCTTGCATATTACCCAAAAATAGTATTAACAACGGAACATACACCAATAACTTCCATGCAGAAGCAGAGGCGCTGAACGCCGCAGCTGAGCTTGTAATCCAAGATAAAGATATCCACCAAGAAAACATAGTATTCCTAACTGATGTCTCGTCAGTATTAGCATCGTTAAAGCAAGACAAAGATGAATATCTCCAGCAATGTATGTTTTCCCTGACACAGCTCTCAGCAGAACACCCAAGGTTGATTACACAGTGGATCCCATCCCACTGCAATATTGAAGACAATGAAGCTGCAGACAAACTAGCAAAGTGTTGAGGAGCATCCCAACAAACAGACCTGAGTATCAAATATAATGAAGCCGACCATAATTAAAGCCAACTTTAAGGGAAAATGCGCTGATCAACACTCCGACTTCAGAAAAGAAGACAGCTACTTTAACTTAACAAGAGAAGAGCAAGTCATCATCTTCAGACTGAGAACTGAGCATAACAGACTCAAGGGTCATATTTACAACAAAATGAGGATTGAAACAGATGACAGGTGTCCATGTGGGAAGCATACCAAGACCGTGGAACATATCCTACAAAGCTGCACGCTCACGCAGGAAATGAGAGAACAATACTGGCCTTGCGAGACAAATATGAGACAAATCTGAATGGAGATAAAACTGTGTCCTTTGTAGGAGAAACCTCAACCTTGATATGAGAATGAACGAAGAAGAAGAGGGTATTACCAGAAAAAAAAAAAAACTACAAAAAACTACTAAAAAAAAAAAAAAGAAAACTGCCGTACGACATTTTCCCCATTACTGTGGTAGTCAATGGGATTTACAGGCTGAGGACTGGAGGCCGCTGCTGTTGGCACGTCATGTCCATATTACAAAATTACAGATAATTTACTACTACAACCCCATTGCTTGCGTTGTTATAGCCGGGCTGATGGCACCACTGAACATCAACTGCACGATTGGAGGCTGTTCACGTTAAGTTTAAAAGATGTGTTGCTTTAAAATTGTAACGGTCTAGCATCTGTTCCAATCGGGCCTTTTGTTCCACATGAAGGAAGAGTACACCTGCTTGAACCGACTATTGGACGCCAAAAACTGTGACAAGAATACGTGGCACATTTGAGATGACCAGAAGACCATTGTCATCGGGGGCTATAGCAGGGTTAAGCAAGGTCTTGCAGCTTCCTCTGTCTCTGCGACAGCAGTGCCAGGACTTAACAATTTGAACTAAAAGTATTAAGCCCCGACGAAAATTACTTTGGCTTACAGAGGAAAAATAATGTCCAAAGCTCTCAAGAGGAATGAAACGCCATACTAAATTACAGGAGCTCTGAGCATAAAGGAAACGTCATTCCATCTTACAAGAGCTTTGAGCAGGATGGAAACTACATGACACTTTACACAAGCCTGAAGATGAAAGAAACGTCATGCCACCTTACAAAAGCCCTGAAGAGGAAGGAAACGTCATCCCTCCTTACAAGAGCTCTAAGGATGAAGGAAACGTGATGCCACATTACACCCGCTCTGAGGGGGGAAAACTTCATGCCATCTTCCCCCTCTCTGAGAAGAAAGGAAACGTCAACATCTACACCCACTCTGAGGAGAAAATAAACGTCATACCACATTAAAAAAGCTCTAAGAAGGAAGGAACGTCATGCCTCCTTAAAAGAACTCTAAGAAGAAAGGAAACGTCATGCCACCTTAAATGACCAATTGGGAGGGCGAAAACGTCATGACACCTTACACCCGGTCTGATGAAGAAGAAGACGTCATGCCACCTTACAAGAGCCACGAAATCACGTCTCTAAGACGTCACGCTAAACAGCGATAACTGCTGGGAGAATGACACTTTACGCTGACAATCAATGTTGTCTCTCTATTTACTTTCATCGTCTCCCTTTGGATAGATATCCCGTGCCACATACTAGGTGTGCATGTGGAATAAGGCTAGCTAAGCATGGCATGACAGAGTCATGAAGGGGGCATGGAAGAGGCAGGAAAGAGGCAGAAAGAGGGAGGAAAGAGGCAGTAAGGAGGCATGAAAGACAAGGACACGCAGTATGTCCTGCGAAACTAAGTTCTACTAATTTTGACACTACAACTATTAATACAACTTCTACTAATCCTACTACTACAACAACTACTACTACTACTACTACTACTACTACTACTACTACTACTACTAACTCTACTACTACTACTACTACTACTACCACTACTACGGCTACTACTATCTCTTCTACTACTGCTACTACTTCTAACTCTTCTACTACTAACTCTTCTACTACTATCTCTTCTACTACTGCTACTACTTCTAACTCTTCTACTACTAACTCTTCTACTACTAACTCTTCTACTACTATCTCTTCTACTACTATCTCTTCTACTACTAACTCTTCTACTTCTAACTCTTCTACTACTAACTCTTCTACTACTAACTCTTCTACTACTAACTCTTCTACTACTATCTCTTCTACTACTAACTCTTCTACTACTATCTCTTCTACTACTATCTCTTCTACTACTATCTCTTCTACTACTAACTCTTCTACTACTATCTCTTCTACTACTAACTCTTCTACTACTATCTCTTCTATTACTATCTCTTCTATTACTATCTCTTCTACTACTATCTCTTCTACTACTATCTCTTCTATTACTATCTCTTCTACTACTAACTCTTCTACTATTAACTCTTCTACTACTATCTCTTCTACTACTAACTCTTCTACTACTACAACAACTACTACAACTAACTCTACTACAACTACTACTACTAACTCTACTACTATTTTTTCTACTACTAACTCTACTACTACTACTACTACAACTACTACAACTACTACCATTACTATTACTACTACTAACTCTACTAGTACTACTACTGCTACCACCACTACTACTACTTCTGCTACTACTACTACTTCTGCTACTACTACTACTTCTACTACTACTACTGCTGCCAATGCTGCTGCTTCAACTACTACTACTACTTCTGCTACTACTTCTATATATATTACTACTGACACTACTACAATTGCTGCTATTACTATTTCGTGTTCAACTACTACTACTACTACTACTACTTAACTGTAATAAAAACCAGCGATAAACAAAGCAGACATCATATGTGCATAAATGGTGTAGTCGAATATCTCTCCTTTGGTACCAGAATCCATCATCAGCATGGAAAGTGCATACCTAAATGTCACGTATTACGATGACAGGAATAAAAGCTACTAAGGGTTGTGCATGCCCCTGACAAACTCGTGGTGTACAGAAAATTATCACAAAAATAACCAACGTAATAACTGATACTTGTTTGCGTTCATGCTTCACGCAGATTGGAACATTTCTTTGATGATCCTATGTAACCTTTGGTGATTCAGAGGAAGGATTGTAATGACAATCATTCTGTTTCTGTTTCTAAGAATCGACGCCACTGCACTCCGGGCATATCCATAGGTGCTCAGTCTCTCTCATCAAATGGCATAAGATATGGATACTGATGGTCCATGTAGCTCGCTGGTTGTACACTCTCCTGCGTCGTCCTCTCATGCGCCCCACTCCGCTCGAACCTCGTTTAATGTCGAAACTTTGCAGTCTGTGGACTGCTGCTTCATCTATTGCGGCGTCCTCATCCAGCAGGCGGTCGATGATTGATTTCAAAATGTCACTTCTATCCATCACTAATGTGCCCATGATGGGAGCTTATGAAGCCAAGATGTCAGCCATTTCATTGCCCTGAACCCGGCATGAGCAGGACAGTAGATCCATGTCAACGCCTGGAGGTTTGAGGCCTCAACAGCAGCTATCCACCTGTACCTAAGCCATCCCTTCTGTACTTTCTGAAGTACGGCTTGCGCGTTTGTAACGATGACTGCCCTTGTTATAGAAGTCTCATATATCCATTTCAGTGCTGAGTTCACTGCTTCCGTTTTCATTCTCAAACTGGAGGTTGTTGACATGTATGTCCTACTGGGCTCAGCAGCTACCTCTCCTCTCACTCTAGCCGAGAAACCCCAGCCTGATGTCCCACTGCGCACGCTGATCCATCGGTATATATGACAGCGTCACTCTACTGGTGTTCTCACTTATCAGCTGATTTACCTCGTGCTCTGCTCTCTCGTTGTTCAGTTCTCTGCATTCCTTGCTTAAGGTTATGATGACTCTCTGGTACTCTATTCTATCACCAGTGTGGACCCATTCTTCCCCTTTGGCTATTGTCTCAGCTGGAGTGACGTGTCCGATTGTTGTCTTAGCCTGTGCCATCCATGACGACCCTCTCTTGATTCTTGATCCCTTGATTTAAAATGACTGCCTTTTTAATTCCAGTACGAAGAATGTGTTTGAACTGCACCTAGCCCTACACAGGAAGTCTGTATCTTGACGTTTTCATTTGATGATTACAATAATAACCATCATCAACTTGTTGATAAGTCCTAAGACTGGTTGTCAGGTTGCCTGAGCACGACTTTCCATTTGACAAATTGTTTGTTACACGGTTATCTGTCCCTTGTTAGCTTATATGTGTGTCCTTCTCAGTGCTGTTCTTACCCATTTGTGAATATTATCTGCGTTTTTTTATCTTGAATGCTTCGTGCTAATCAATCACTGACTGACTGTTAGATAACAACGCTTCAATCAATCACTGACTGACTGTTAGAAAATGTGACTAATAAATCACTAATTGGGTGTTAGATAACTTAACATTAATAAATCAATGATTGGTTGTTGGATAAAGACACCAGAATCAATCACTGATTAGTTTTTAGTAATAAAAACGTAATTACTAAGGGACTGGTTGTTAGATAATGACGCTGGATGAAACAATGAATGGGTGACTTTTGGGTAACGAAACAAACAATTTCTAATTGATTGATGTCGTGGATGAATTCAAGTAATGTTTGTATGTTAGATAACGACAGGAATCAATCAACGGTTGACTGCTAGATTACTAAATTGGAATAAATGATTAATTGACTGTTTTAACGAAATTGCAATCAATCAATGAATGGCTTTTAGCTGAGGTTGCTGGAATCAATCGATGACTGATCATTAGATAAAAGTCACTGTAATTAGTCAAATATGATTAAATACAGTCACTGGAATCAATCAATGACTCACAATTAGATACGATCACTGCAGTCAATTAACTTATTAGATAACGTCATTGTAATAAATCAATTACTGATTATTAATTAACGACACCGCATTCAATCAATGACTGACGCTTACATGTCGTCCCCGCAATCAATCAATGACTGATTGTTAAATATCGTCACCTCAATCAACCAATGCCTGACTATTAAATGCCGTTGCTGCAATCAACCAATGCCTGACTATTAAATGCCGTTGCTGCAATCAACCAATGTCTGACTATTAAATGCCGTTGCTGCAATCAACCAAGGCCTGACTATTAAATGATGTCACTGCGCATGAGCTGCAAGCGGTCAACGAGCGACCCATAGCAGACTGCTAGCGTCAGGGCCAGCGAACCAGAGCTGCAAAGACCCTTCTACACCTCCACGCGGTGATCCTGGATAACAGGCTGCAGCTAAGGAGAAGGGATCGAAGAGGGAATGCTAACCCGGTACTCAAAAAATGCTTGCTGCAATCTGATGTATTGGAACGAAAGGGGCAAATATCGCAGTCAAGCTGTAAACTACGACACAACGCATTCCGTTCTCTAGACTACATTCTGTTACTTAAGCCATTTTAGGGCTTGGTAGCGAGAGATTGAGAACCAACGAAGCCAAGCCAAGCCAAAGAACGTCACTGCAATCCACCAATGTCGGACTATTAAATGACGTCACTGCAATCAATCAATGTCTGACTATTAAATTCCTTCAATCGATAAACATACACATGTCTCCCGAGTTGATTTAGCGATGATGGGTCGTGCAGAGAGGAGTTTCAGTCAGGAGAGACAGAAAGGCCAGGAGTATGTGCAACCAGCTAGCTAAAGAAATCACCAGCTTCAGTTTCCTTGATCATATGGTCTGAAACGCTGAGCATCCTGGTGTAAACCAGGTGTTCAGTTTTGCCATTTCTACTAGAATTATTCATCCTCGTTTTCGAACAACACGCTTTGTGACGTAAATTGCGTGTTACGCGGCTATCTGTCCCTCGTTGGCTCATCTATTTGGCCATTTCAATATTGTTCCCGCCCATTTGTGAATATTATCTGCAGTACTTATCCTGCATGCATCTTGTGTTGTCGTTTAACGGGACTGCTTGTTTGTGTTGTCGTTTAACGGGACTGCTTGTTTGTGTTGTCGTTTAACGGGACTGCTTGTTTGTGTTGTCGTTTAACGGGACTGCTTGTTTGTGTTGTCGTTTAACGGGACTGCTTGTTTGTGTTGTCGTTTAACGGGACTGCTTGTTTGTGTTGTCGTTTAACGGGACTGCTTGTTTGTGTTGTCGTTTAACGGGACTGCTTGTTTGTGTTGTCGTTTAACGGGACTGCTTGTTTGTGTTGTCGTTTAACGGGACTGCTTGTTTGTGTTGTCGTTTAACGGGACTGCTTGTTTGTGTTGTCGTTTAACGGGACTGCTTGTTTGTGTTGTCGTTTAACGGGACTGCTTGTTTGTGTTGTCGTTTAACGGGACTGCTTGTTTGTGTTGTCGTTTAACGGGACTGCTTGTTTGTGTTGTCGTTTAACGGGACTGCTTGTTTGTGTTGTCGTTTAACGGGACTGCTTGTTTGTGTTGTCGTTTAACGGGACTGCTTGTTTGTGTTGTCGTTTAACGGGACTGCTTGTTTGTGTTGTCGTTTAACGGGACTGCTTGTTTGTGTTGTCGTTTAACGGGACTGCTTGTTTGTGTTGTCGTTTAACGGGACTGCTTGTTTGTGTTGTCGTTTAACGGGACTGCTTGTTTGTGTTGTCGTTTAACGGGACTGCTTGTTTGTGTTGTCGTTTAACGGGACTGCTTGTTTGTGTTGTCGTTTAACGGGACTGCTTGTTTGTGTTGTCGTTTAACGGGACTGCTTGTTTGTGTTGTCGTTTAACGGGACTGCTTGTTTGTGTTGTCGTTTAACGGGACTGCTTGTTTGTGTTGTCGTTTAACGGGACTGCTTGTTTGTGTTGTCGTTTAACGGGACTGCTTGTTTGTGTTGTCGTTTAACGGGACTGCTTGTTTGTGTTGTCGTTTAACGGGACTGCTTGTTTGTGTTGTCGTTTAACGGGACTGCTTGTTTGTGTTGTCGTTTAACGGGACTGCTTGTTTGTGTTGTCGTTTAACGGGACTGCTTGTTTGTGTTGTCGTTTAACGGGACTGCTTGTTTGTGTTGTCGTTTAACGGGACTGCTTGTTTGTGTTGTCGTTTAACGGGACTGCTTGTTTGTGTATGGTGTTCTAGAGCCTTTTGAACGAGGCACAATTTAAATACCATTGACGTTTGTATGCATTTAAGAATATTGATTCTGCCTATACTTCTTCCTCTCCTTATTCTTCTATTCGTCTTTTTCTTCTTCTTATTCTTCTATTCGCCTGTTTCTTCCTCTTCTCTATCTTCTTTTTCTTTGTCTTCTTTTTCTTTGTCTTCTTTTTCTTCAACTTGTTCTTTTACTTCTTCTTCTACTTCTTCTATTTCTTCTTCTATTTTGTTGTTATTCTTCTTCTTGAAACGAATGTTTTGGTTAATTTTTCCGAAAAGTTTATAGTAAAGCTGCGATATCTGCTCATTTCAGCCCTACATATCTGATTTCAGAATGAAATTGTTGGTGGACTGGCTTTATAATCTCTCTTCAAGCTCTATTATTTCTACCAGACTGCACGTGTGCAGCCTGTTCCCAGGCGACCACTTACAGGTGGAATAGGCTCTAGGTCATTATGTTTCCTTGACACTGGCTAAGCAGCCAGCTACAAATGGCTGGCTGCTATGAGCTCATTCAGTGTTACATTCTTGACACCACCTCTCGGTAGAACATACCAGAACATAGCTTCAAAACAAGATTTCGATCCAAGGTAAAGATGATACCAAGATAGCCATTGCCGTCTGGGATAAAGAGTTTGAGATTTTATTGGGTTGGTCTTATTTTTGTTAGTCATGTTGCCACCAACTCTCTTCTAGCTGCCCTTTCTTTCTAAACAAAAACTTAGATAATAATTTACATCTGATTAGAAAGCAGATACCAGTGATTGAACAGGCATCTTTTCAACATGAAGGCAACGCACTAACTACGCAGTAACTCAGACGCACTTGTGTCCATTCTTTTTCTGAGTTGACCTGTACTTCTACTGTAGCGCGTGCGTCTATGCAGGACCCGTCTCTAGTATGAGATGGGTGTAGCCGGGAGGAGGATTTCCTGCTTAGCGGACTAGACTCGAGTAGTTTATTACTCCGCTGCGTTTGAGATAAGTGCCGCGGAGGGTGTGAAAATCGATGTGCGAGCCCATCTTAATAGACACAAACACTAAAGCAAAGTAGCCTATTAGACGCCGTTTATGCTGTTCTTAATAAACCACCTAACCATGGTGGGTGTTATGGCATGTCACACAGTTATTCGCCTCTAACGACAGTTTCTGTGGGGCAGTGGTTCTATTCTTGTCCTCGCCATACACATAGACCCCGGCGGAATGCACGTGTGTGCAGTATCCTACGTAAATAGTACGGAATGGAAACACTCAATTGTGTTCAAAAGTTCTAGCGAAGAATTGTGCAAGTGAACACTAGTGCATCCACGAGAACGGCATGTCCAGAGATAGATTACCGCCTTTAAGATACCTGACACTGGTGGGAGTTATCCAAGTCACGCCAGGCACCACGCTCAAATTAGGACTCCCAGCCACCAGTGACCTGTTCGTGTTATCTGCGCTACGTTGTCTAATACCTATTCCCCGCTGGTCGTTGGTGACGTAACATTGACAGTATTTATAATAATCTATGTTAATGTGACATTTTACCACCTGGATATACAGCGAAACCTGTCAAATTTCTGTGACAAATATCGTAGTTCTATCAAAGTTAAATGTGACATATGCTAATTAACAGACGATATGCATAAGGAAATACTATATCATATTTGTACATAAATTTGTAATTTGTAGACAATATTCACGAAATTTGTGAAGTGATATTTTTAGTGTGTGATATATTTGTTTGTGCACGAAAAAAAACATTTTTTATCAAATGTGTTCATGATTAAGTTGTAATATTATTTAATTATAAAACAGCAATTGTTATTTTGTGTAGACAAGATATTGCATGATGTGCCTTAAAATAAATATCGGGGAGAAATATTTTTCCATTTCTGCTGTCTTCTGGTGCGTTGATATGGATGAGTAATAAAGACCTCTTTTCCAAACAATCGTCGCGCGTGTGAAAGTTAGTCTTTCATAACAAAACAAACTAGGCCAATATCTTCAACCTGATGATTTGTTTCCCTATAGCAAACCAACTCCTGTGGTCGACCCAGTCTCATAAAATGGGCACTAGAGCAATCAGAGAAGTAAAGGCTGCCGTGTGATACCGGCCACAACAGCCATTATGTGCTGTGGGTCACAAATAGTATGAGCCCAACACCATATTCCCCAAACGCCTCATAACGTGAAACGGGATCTTTTTTTTTTAAAAACTGACTTTACTTTTGTAAACTCGCTCCAGTGTAGCTAAATATAATTTATTGCTCAACCATCTGGATCTGAATGAGGAAAGAAAAGAACCACTGCTGCATATCAGGCGTGTTGTTTAAGGATAGTAAAAGGCAGCTTATGGAATTTAGCAACCTCCACATGTAATGACTGTAATAACTATCAACTTCGGAATAATTTGATGCAAATTTCTTGAAAGGAGGCAACGGAAGTGTTAAGTCTTATTCTCCAGAGGAGCCCTAGAAAAAAGGCCGTACCAGTGTAAGGTAAAGTGGAAATTCTGCAGAATTAACCGCTGGTTGGAAATAGAGTCTTTTAAGATCCCATTGTACCAAGCCGCAGCCTGTGCGAGGTGGGCTATCCAGTGCCCTTCCTTGCTGTTTTTACTTTCCCTAACGCATGCGTCAGGTACATATGCATCATATTTACAGCTGGGTTGTAAATAGCCAATTTCTCACTATGAACCGAGGCACGCTGTTACCACAGGAAATAGCCAATTGCTCACTATGAACCGAGACACGCTGTTACCACAGGAAATAGCCAATTGCTCACTAAGAACTGAGGCACGCTGTTACCACAGGAAATAGCCAATTGCTCACTAAGAACTGAGGCACGCTGTTACCACAGGAAATAGCCAATTGCTCGCTATGAACTGAGGAACGCTGTTACCACAGGAAATAGCCAATTGCTCGCTATGAACTGAGGCACGCTGTTACCACAGGAAATAGCCAATTGCTCGATATGAACTGAGGCACGCTGTTACCACAGGAAATAGCCAATTGCTCGCTATGAACTGAGGCACGCTGTTACCACAGGAAATAGCCAATTGCTCGCTATGAACTGAGGTAACGTGCCCAGTGTAGCCGTGCTAACATATTAGGATTCGCAATGGCAAGGCAAACCTGATACACAACAAAGGCGGATGTGCTGGGACGAAAGGGCCAGATATCACAACCTCGCTATACACTACGACACAACGTCACAATGTCTATTTCCGGATGAACGCCGGAGGCAGAAGAAAAAGAGGAATCAAGCAACCGTCCCTCGGTGCTAGATTCAGTAAAAGGAATGTTATATTATATCTGACAATAAATGTAATGAATAGAACAAGAAACAAGTATATACAAAGATTAATGTTGTGAGACATGTCATGGGTGACTGTTAAGGCCCAGAAAGAGCATATGTCTTCAACAAATTCACACCAATTCCACGGGCCCGTTAAGCTCATCCGCGTGTCTTCCTCTCTCTCTCGTCTCTCTCTATCTCTCTCTCTATCTGTCTCTCTCTATCTCTCTTTCTTTCTTTCTCTCCTCACTCACTCACTCACGCTTGTCTTGACCATCTTCGTTCTGTCGGTGGCTCTCTGCGATCAGACGAGTCGTTATAGTTGTTTAAATCCCACGGAGGTTAAGGGTGTCTTTAACATTTTCTATCCACCTACTTCTCGGTCTTCCAGGAGTTGTTGATGCCCGGCAGCCGTGCATCTTAATCGCGCAGGCTACTTTCTCATGACGTTACCTTACCGAAGGGACACATTGGAACGCTATGTTCCCAAACCATGCCGAACAGCAGGAGTAGCATGGAAGGCTACACTCTCATTACGTTATTGAAGCGAAGTGGTAGCATGGAACGCTACACTCTCTTTACGTTATTGAACCGAAGTGGTAGCATGGAAGACTACACTCTCATTACGTTATTGAACCGAAGTGGTAGCATGGAAGGATACACTCTCATTACGTTATTGAACCGAAGTGGTAGCATGGAAGGATACATTCTCATCTCGCGATCAAACAGAAGGTATAGCAGGGAAGGCTGCATTCCCATAACGTGACCGAACGGGAGGGATAGCGTGGGAGGTTACATTCCCATAACGTGACTGAGCGGGAGGCATAGCATGGGAGGTTTCATTTCCATAACGTGACTGAGTGGGAGGGATATTATGGGAGGTTACATTCCCATAACGTGACTGAGCGGGAGGGATAGCATGGAAGGTTACATTCCCATAACGTGACTGATCGGGAGGGATAGCATGGGAGGCTACATTCCCATAACGTGACTGAGCGGAAGGGATATCATGGGAAGTTACATTCCCATAACGTGACTGAGCAGGAGGGATAGCATGGGAGGTTACATTCCCATAACGTGACTGAGCAGGAGGGATAGCATGGGAGGTTACATTCCCATAACGTGACTGAGCGGGAGGGATAGCATGGGGAGGTTACATTCCCGTTACATGACCGAACCACTCCAAACTTTTTTCTCTAATGGTGTTTTGATCTGCACATTGGTCTAATGCTTTGGGGATTCCAGATCAAAAACTGTTTAGCAATGCTTTATGCTTGTTTCTTAACTTAAAGTCTTTATACTGGTTTAGAAGACTCTGCAGAATCTGTATACAACCAGTTTCATTTACATTAACTTGCTCTAAATGCTATGCACATTTAATTTGTTCTTAAATACATAAATTCTCCCTCAAAATATGGCTATCAGAATTACCCTTGGGGCATTGAAAAGCACTCCAATTACAGAGCTGGGAAAAACAGCAAATGTTGAGCCCCTTGAATTAAAAAGAAAATATAAATCTCTTAGTCAGTTCGAAAAACTAAAGAGATTACCTGATCATCCTCTGCATCAGAAGTTCCAAGAGAGAACAAAATACAGACTACTAAGGGAAAGCCCCAACCATCTGACCAGAGAAAACACGCAGACATCCTTGAAGCTGAAACCAACAATTGCGATGCACTCATTCCAGGACCCCAAACACGGAACCAGGACCGATCCAAAATAATCTTGGAGGTTCCTGGGTTAACGAAGAAAAGTGAGACGTGTACAAAGATGGATCTGCCTCGGTGAGCGATAAAAGGGGAGGCAGTGGAATCTACATCGAACACTCCAATGGTGACATAGAAAATCACTCCATACCAGTAGGAGGGGCTTGTACTAATTTTAAAGCTGAAACAA
The DNA here is from genome assembly GCA_036924085.1 of Ariolimax columbianus. Lineage (NCBI taxonomy): Eukaryota > Metazoa > Mollusca > Gastropoda > Stylommatophora > Arionidae > Ariolimax > Ariolimax columbianus. The sequence continues at coordinate 51,736,757 of JAVGWX010000010.1, read as the reverse complement.
TAGATGTTCATGCAGCAACTGAGAATCCTATCAGCCAAACATAAATACAAAGAAATCTGTGATTCTTACATACTCCCCGAGTGTACTCCTTGGATTCCGGCCCACGGTGGGATCCCTGGAAACGAGAAAGCAGATGAGCTCGCAAAAGCCGAAAGTGGCGACAAGCAGATTCCCCATCCGCAGAGCTATACAAAAGCAAAGACTCTCATCAAACGATCCATGAGGACAGAAGAGATAAAAGCACAAAGAATAAAAGCTAGAAAAAGACAGCATAGCCACACTTGGCAGTGTTGGGCAGACAAAGATCTTCACTCAGAACGGGGCATTGTAGACTCAAGGCCCACCTCCACAGAATGGGTCTCAGAGACACTACTACGTGCGATTGCGGAGCACCCAAGCAAACACCAGAACATATTCTGCCAGAAAGCCCTACCTGTGCAGACCAAAGGCCTGGGGGAGCAACCATGCTCGAAAAGCTGTGGGGGACCGGCGAAGACCTGAAACGCAGTCTCCTTCATGAACCTCACCGGACTAGAATGATAGCATCAGTTGATCGATGAAGAAGAAGAAGCTGCTCTAAACAAACCACCTACCCATGGCCGATGTTATGCCATGTCCCACAGTTAGTCGCCTCTTACGACATGCTCTCTGTGAGGCAGTGGTGATATGCTTGTTCTTGTCATACACAAAGACCCAGGCAGACAACTCCGTATATTGCATTACAAAATTTACACATTGTACGAGTGTTCGATTACATTGCATTGCATTCATTATATCTTGTGCTGCTGGTTAATACATAAGAGAATAAACGTTAATATTTGTAAAATGCAGGTTAATAGGTTTACTGGCGTTAGCACACGGCCACACAATAAACACAATTGGTCTAAAAATGTACAATCAGTGGTAGAAATAAGAAAGATGGCGTACAGTTTAACATTAACTACACTGAACAAGGGCAATAACTGAATAAAAGCCGAGAATGATGGTTGATATTATATCTTTTACAAATATATTTCAATAGAGTGTTTGAATATGTCTCATATTTAGAACAATTCAGCACATGTTTTGCGTTTCGTTTTGAATTGTACTACTAATCGTAATACTATTACTACTATTATAATTATTGTTGTGTATTTGCACAGAAGTTACAGTAGCATAAGCAACAACAACAATAAAACACTCGATTACATCGATCTACTTTGAGACTTGTTTCAACACGAAAACATACTGTAAAACTTGTTAACTCGAACCTGGTTAATCTGCTAGAATATATTCAGTGTTTGGCTAAACAATCAGCGGTTTTAAAGTTATGGAGAACGCGAAAGTTCCCACCAACTCGAACACGATATCAAGATGCAAAGTGCGTGTGGGCCCGTGTCTGAGAGCAATGAAGTCGGAACTGAAGGAAGAACTTTCGACACAGCTGGACGAGGTAAGAAGCATTAGTTAAACAGGTATTACGTTATTCATATGTTATACATTTTAAGGAAGCAGATGGTTGAACAGGTTGTAAATAACGTCTTGACCAAGCGGACACAGGTTCAAAACTTCAATAAAGCTGATACTTTCATTCTATCTTATGTAAAATAGCAAAAAATACACAATACACTGATTGGCGTCTACAGGTGAAAATGGCCTTTTTTCCTCAGCTGTACAAATTCTAACTACGAACAGCAGTTGCCGGAGTAAAAAAAAATGCAATAATTAATGTTTTAAACGAAATCACTGCACAACGGGCAGACCCATCTCGTAAATATGTCTCTCCTTCACCAAGTGGCCTAATTTAGTTACTAAAGCTGTCACACGCTAGCTCCTTCCTCACAGGCGTCCCTTCCTGATCGACTAACGGTTGAGTTCATCATCTTGGAATACATGGATCAATACGCATCGATTGTATTAGCATTATCTAACATAAAGTCATTGATTTAATAATAAGGGTGATCGGGAATTATGAATGCTTGTCTATATTGTATTCGCTCAGAAACATGCACATTGATCATAAATCTAGGTATATAGAAGAAGAGCCTCATTTCTGGGGATAAGATGTAAACATGTGGTGCAGTTTGGAAAAAATCAGGAATGCAAAGAAAATTTAAGAACGAAATCAGAGTCCGCCGGTTAAAATGTTTTGCTCACATGAATAGACGCAACACAATAGTGGAAGAAAAGGTGGAAGGCAGAGGGTCAGTGGGAGGATCATATCAAACGATGGTCAGGAAACATGTGAGAAATTGTACAGTTAAGACGTTAAGTCACAGAGTACGTTGGAGATCAATTACATCTGGCCTTCGATTTTTGGTTTAATACACTCCTCGCGACGCTCGCACCAAGGCAGCGGAGTACCCGGCTCCACCTGGGGAGTTTGTAGAGATCTCGGTCGACACCTTACGCATGAACACAGCCTCAGCAGTTGGACATGGTAGCGGTCGATCGACGTAACGGCCTTTGACACCTACGCGAACATTATTATTCGATGAAGGCATGTCACCTGTACTGAACTAAACTGAACATTGATTGATTTCTCAGATCAGGTCAAGTCATTCCATAACCGGTAATGTCGTTGGGGCACGCGTGAAGACACCCCCACAAACCCACTCCACAACTGTCGGAGATTGGTCCAGTCTTTAATGTTGTCCGTCCACCTGTGTTTTGGGACGATCTTTTCGTCGTCAGTCTTGCACCTTTCCGTGCAGGATCGTATTTGCAAGACCATTTGATTTCGATACGTGGCCGTACCAAGCGAGTTACCATCTTTTGACCGTTGCCATGAGGTCTTTAAAAGGCCGTATTGCTTTTATAAATCTGTTTCGAATTTCTTATTTGTAACTCGGTCTTTGTAAGTGACGTTTAGAAGTCTTCAGAAACATCTCATATTCAATGTATATCCGCGGCAGGTTAGTTGTAATTGTCCATGTCTCACAAGCATAAAGAGATAGTGACAGGACCAATGTACGCATTAATATGATCTTCGTGCAAATGGTTAACCGTGTGTCTTGCCAGATTTTATTAAGCCGTGGAAGCGACGCTATTGTCTGTCCTATTCTTACCAACACCTCATATTTCGATCCTTCATCACTGAAAATCGAACCTAGATATGTAAAGCGATCGACCACTTCGAGTTCCTGGCCATTAACTTGTATCCTACTGTTTAAGCCCTTGGCGTTGTCGGTTATTAATTTGATCTTTCCACCATTAAATTTATATAAAATACCCAAGAGCTGTTACATCGAGTCTTCTGACCCATTCCTGGAGCTCTGCTTATGTGCCCGCCAGCACGTGGATGTCATCTGCAAAACGAAGGTTGGTAATCGTAATGTCCTCTCTCTTGACAGTTCCAACATAATCTCCAAGTGCCTCACTCATAATTCACTCAAGGAATAAGATGAAACATATTGGAGAGACTGTACAAGCCTGTCTCCCACCGACCGATGTGCAAAACCAGTCCATATGTCTCGCATTCACAAGAACTGCGCTGGACGCCTTGTGATACAAGTTTTCAAAGACCTCTATAATATAGCCGTTTATTTTATATATCCATATGGTTGCTCAGAGCGCTTTATGCCAAACTCTATCAAACTCCTTCTTTAAATTAACAAGCACATGATGTATATATTCATACAAAATTAACACATAATAGCTGTATTGGAAACCAGCATGTCTAGTCTTTTAGAGCCATGAACCCCAGCACAAGCATGACCGTAGATACGCATACAACTATTAATATTTGATGCCTCTGTATCCGATGAAATCTTCTGATTAACATAGTACGATTGAGTGATAGAGCACTCTCTTTTCACGAGAAAAACATATAGTTCAACGCCCGTTACTATACGCTCTAGCTGACCCAAAGGTAAACGGGTAGGCTGCTCACTGTTAGGAAAAGAAAGTCAGTGAGGAAACAAATTGTTCACCTGATCTCATAAACAAGCTGTGACCTGATACAGCGAAGCCAATACCACTACATCCCTGATGGCAGTATCTGCAGGGGGACTACCTTAATCGCCACCGTGACGTCCGCCAACACGGATGGTGAGCAAACGAAGCGCTTTGAAGACCAACTCAAAATATCTTACATTCTTTAACATCGATGTCCACTCACAGACGTGCCTGGCACAGGCCATGGCCTACTTTATATCTAGAGCTGGCTGTTCACAGGCCCACCAAGCAGGACGTAGAACGAGCATCAGAGGCGTCTCCATTGCTGGGGAATGTCTTCTTCTTCTGCGTTCGTTCTCAATCTCCCGCTACCAAAACCTGAAATGGCTTAAGTAGCAGAATGTAGTCCAGAGAACGGAATGCGTTGTGTCGTAGTTTACAGCTTGACTGCGATATTTGCACCTTTCGGTTCAAAACATCCGACTTCAGCAAGCATTTTTGAGTACCGGGTTAGCATTCCCTTTTCGATCCCTTCTCCTTAGCCAGTCTGCCCTGCTGCAGCCTGTTATCCAGGATCACCGTGTGAAGGTGTAGAAGCGTCTTGGCAGCTCTGGTTCGCAGGCCCGGACGCTAACAGTCAGCTATGGGTCGCTGACCACTGCAACTCATGCGCTGCTCAGCGTCTTGATCCCTGAGGAATGGCTGATCTCCGAGGCGCAGAGAACATGTACTTTGCGATAAGACAAAACAACTGACACGCACATGCACAATTCTGACCCTAAATGCTACATATGTAGAAGTGTTGTTCCGTGCCACAATTGGACTATGCAGCCAACTCCGTACTCACCGGTGAGTTTCAAACACATGTCTGACTTCTGTTGTTATCATCGGTGGTGAGGTCCAGTACACCATGTCTGACTTCTGTTGTTATCATCGGTGGTGAGGTCCAGCACAACATGTCTGACTTCTGTTGTTATCATCGGTGGTGAGGTCAGCACAACATGTCTGACTTCTGTTGTTATCACCGCTGGTGAGGTCCAGCACACCATGTCTAACTGCTGTTGTTATCATCGGTGGTGAGGTCCAGCACAACATGTCTGACTTCTGTTGTTATCATCGCTGGTGAGGTCCAGCACAACATGTCTGACTTCTGTTGTTATCATCGCTGGTGAGGTCCAACACAACATGTCTGACTTATGTTGTTATCATCGGTGGTGAGGTCCAGCATAACATGTCTGACTTCTGTTGTTATCATCGGTGGTGAGGTCCAGCACAACATGTCTGACTTCTTTTGTCATCAAAGCTTGCGATGGACGGCTATTATATTGAACATATCTATACGTTTTCCATCTTCTTCTTCCCTTTCCTATTGCTTTTTGCCTTGAGGCGTCGCAAAGAGGAGTATGCATAGACGTCTGGTTTGCACTAACTCGGGGGTGGGGCTTGTGCTGTTGACATGATGAACTTTTGGAGCGTTTCATTGATCCCCCCTTTCACCATCGTTGAAGTCGACCTCTTGCTTGTGGTCCTAAAGCCTACATTTAGTATGATTTAGCTGCAGGTTGATTATACTCCATCCCCGTCAGATGATCAGCTCACTCTATTTGATGTGCATCAGTATAGTAGTTAACCAATGTAGTCCAAATATTCCCATAATGTACTCCTGTTGCCCCGTCGAGAAGCTTACTCTTGATCAATGAAGGTCACCTTGTTCCTAGGGTTAGCATCCACCTTGTCTGCCTGTCTGTCTGTATGTATGCTGTTCACTTGTTTCGTTTGTCTGTCTGCTGCCTACATTTGGTCGTTAGACGTCGTATCTTCTTTGTTTTAAATTTTTTTTGGCAGGCAAACATTCGCTGGTGGTTTGTCAGGTCAATACCAGTATATCTTACCAACTGTTAGGTTGGTAGTCCCTGGAATATACGATCGCCTATTTTTTAGACTGGTGGAAGAGTAAAATAGAGCAAGGTTGATCCGAAGCCCGTCAGGTGCCATCAATGCCGCTCCACTAACCACATTACCAAGACATGCTATTATAGCCACACAGTCTCCTGTTTGCGACATAATCTCTGTGGGGCGGTAAAACCATATAAATATTTTGAGTAGATTTTTTACTTGAATTTTGCCCGATCATCGGCCTGTCAGCCTACTCTTTTCCATGTCAAACTGTCAAGGGATCTTTAACGTGCGCGCTACTGAACACGGGTGTCTGATCTCACCACTCAAAGATCAGGGGACATTATTACTGGATGATCCATGTGAAAAAATCTCAGTCTTCACCGTGATTTGAACCATCGACTTCCAGCAACCGAGGCGGGCACCTCACCTCGACACCACTGGGTCTCGTTTTGAATCACCAGGCAACAATGTCCATTTTTTTTCCGATCCTGGGTACCTTACGTAACATTTGTAATCTCTGACCAGGTTGGGTTACAAGCGAAAGAACAAATATGTCTCTCTAATCAAACTTCCTGCCCATTGTCAGTACGTGTTGATGGTTATGCTGCAAATATCCGGAGCTGCCTTGAAATATACCGACACGCATATTCTCCTTGAGAGATGGAAACTCTATCCAATCTGTGCTGGATAAGTTCAACTCTAAACTCTATCTAATCTGTGCTGGATAAGTTCAACTGGAAACTCTATCCAATCTGTGCTGGATAAGTTCAACTCGAAACTCTATCCAATCTGTGCTGGATAAGTTCAACTGGAAACTCTATCCAATCTGTGCTGGATAAGTTCAACTCGAAACTCTATCCAATCTGTGCTGGATAAGTTCAACTGGAAACTCTATCCAATCTGTGCTGGATAAGTTCAACTCGAAACTCTATCCAATCTGTGCTGGATAAGTTCAACTGGAAACTCTATCCAATCTGTGCTGGATAAGTTCAACTCGAAACTCTATCCAATCTGTGCTGGATAAGTTCAACTGGAAACTCTATCCAATCTGTGCTGGATAAGTTCAACTCTAAACTCTATCCAATCTGTGCTGGATAAGTTCAACTCTAAACTCTATCCAATCTGTGCTGGATAAGTTCAACTCGTTATAGCTGTTGTTGACCTTGAATATCAACAGTGAGTTAACTGTTTTGTGTACCCTGACAAGGCGTGTTGCAGCAGCTTACCTCGAATTCCGAGCGTGCGGATGAAAGAAGAACCATGGTTTTTCAGGCGGTTGTGCTATGCTTGGCTTCATTTGCGTGACGCTCACTACTACAGGGATCACGTCGACCGACATTGCCTTGAAAAGATTATTTCTCCAGGAAATGCTAAATGAAAAAGAGATAGTGGTATGTATCAGTATTTTGTGCTTGACCCTGACACAACTTCCTGCTGGGTGTGTTGTACTTGACCTGACCAGCGTTTCAGTTCCCCAATTCAGCTCGTGATTCTTTCTGATTCAGTCTCAGATAATTATCTCAACATCTTGACCGTACGCCTTAAACTATGTACTGTTTTGTAACAGACAATATCCAACGTATAATACTGAGGCTGTAACTTAAATCCCCTTAGGTGAGCTTCTTGTTTTTGAGTGTTCCATCCTCTACGCTGAAGCCATCTAACTCATCAGAAGAGGAGTGGAAACTGACGTCTGGTCACTCAATACATACTGATCGGACGTGTTAGTCAGGGTCAGGTCAAATATATTGGCCAGCACCCTCCCCCATCAATCAAGTCACCCAAAGCTCGTCGCTGCTCTCCGTACATAGGCCATCGACAACATCCCACCAGCATACATGTTCCTAGACTGCTCTTTCTGCCTCTCTCCAGGCCATCTACAACATCCCACCAGCATACATGTTCCTAGACTGCTCTTCCAGCCTCTCTCCAGGCCATCGACAACATCACCCAGCATACATGTTCCTGGACTGCTCTTTCTGCCTCTCTCCAGGCCATCGACAACATCCCACCAGCATACATGTTCCTAGACTGCTCTTTCTGCCTCTCTCCAGGCCATCGACAACATCCCACCAGCATACATGTTCCTAGACTGCTCTTTCTGCCTCTATCCAGGCCATCGACAACATCCCACCAGCATACATGTTCCTAGACTGCTCTTCCTGCCTCTATCCAGGCCATCGACAACATCCCACCAGCATACATGTTCCTAGACTGCTCTTTCTGCCTCTCTCCAGGCCATCGACAACATCCCACCAGCATACATGTTCCTAGACTGCTCTTCCAGCCTCTCTCCAGGCCATCGACAACATCACCCAGCATACATGTTCCTGGACTGCTCTTTCTGCCTCTCTCCAGGCCATCGACAACATCCCACCAGCATACATGTTCCTAGACTGCTCTTTCTGCCTCTCTCCAGGCCATCGACAACATCCCACCAGCATACATGTTCCTAGACTGCTCTTTCTGCCTCTATCCAGGCCATCGACAACATCCCACCAGCATACATGTTCCTAGACTGCTCTTCCTGCCTCTATCCAGGCCATCGACAACATCCCACCAGCATACATGTTCCTAGACTGCTCTTTCTGCCTCTCTCCAGGCCATCGACAACATCCCACCAGCATACATGTTCCTAGACTGCTCTTCCTGCCTCTCTCCAGGCCATCGACAACATCCCACCAGCATACATGTTCCTAGACTGCTCTTTCTGCCTCTCTCCAGGCCATCGACAACATCCCACCAGCATACATGTTCCTAGACTGCTCTTTCTGCCTCTCTCCAGGCCATCGACAACATCCCACCAGCATACATGTTCCTAGACTGCTCTTTCTGCCTCTCTCCAGGTGAGGTTATTTAATCTTAGTTCCTTCTCACCTTCTCTTCTTTACGTATTTTTGGGTTTATCTCTCTCTCTTCCCTTGATGATTCCATATAAGAGCCTGTATGGTTATGTTAGACTGTTTCTTCCGCAGCCTATGTCATATATCCAGCCCCATTTGCTTCGCTTAATTTATTTTTCCATTGGCTTCTTTCGCACAAATCTTCATCCCTCACCATGTCCTGCCACTTTATGCCCATTATCCTTTGTAGACATCAGTTAACGAGGGGCTGGAGTCTTTGTTGTATGACCTTGGTTGTTCTCCATGTCTCCGCTCCATAAAGCAACACCGACTTGACTTTGTTGTATGAACACCGACTTGACTTTGTTGTATGACCTTGGTCGCTCTCCATGTCTCCGCTCCATACAGCAACACCGACTTGACACTAACATTGAATATTCTAATTTTGCTTGGAATTTTAATTTCTCTAGATTTCCAAATATTGTTTCGCGCCAGGAATGCCACTATTGCCTTTCCAAAATATGATCTTACATCTGTACCTCCTGATGTGTCTGATCCTTACATCTGTACCTCCTGATGTGTCCTGATCCTTACATCTGTACCTGCTGATGTGCCTGATCCTTACATCTGTACCTCCTGATGTGTCTGATCCTTACATCTGTACCTCCTGATGTGTCCTGATCCTTACATCTGTACCTGCTGATGTGCCTGATCCTTACATCTGTACCTCCTGATGTGTCCTGATCCTTACATCTGTACCTCCTGATGTGTCCTGATCCTTACATCTGTACCTCCTGATGTGTCCTGATCCTTACATCTGTACCTGCTGATGTGCCTGATCCTTACATCTGTACCTCCTGATGTGTTCTGATCCTTACATCTGTACCTCCTGATGTGTCCTGATCCTTACATCTGTACCTCCTGATGTGTCCTGATCCTTACATCTGTACCTCCTGATGTGTCTGATCCTTACATCTGTACCTCCTGATGTGTCCTGATACTTACATCTGTACCTCCTGATGTGTCCTGATCCTTACATATGTACCTCCTGATGTGTCCTGATCCTTACATCTGTACCTCCTGATGTGTCCTGATACTTACATCTGTACCTCCTGATGTGTCCTGATCCTTACATCTGTACCTCCTGATGTGTCCTGATCCTTACATCTGTACCTCCTGATGTGTCTGATCCTTACATCTGTACCTCCTGATGTGTCCTGATACTTACATCTGTACCTCCTGATGTGTCCTGATCCTTACATCTGTACCTCCTGATGTGTCCTGATCCTTACATCTGTACCTCCTGATGTGTCTATTGCGCTGCCCAAATAGTTAAAGGTCTCCACTTCCTCCAACTGCTCTACCTCCAACATGATTGGTTCTTTGCTGCTGGTGTTGAGTTTAAGTAGCTTGTGTACTTCATATTGATTTCGGTCCCAGTTTGGCCGATTGTTCTTCCACCTTATCAAGTTTCTCTGTCCATACTACCTCGGAATTATCACTCTAAACATGGTAGCCTGTATAACAAGGTGGACAATCGACGTCATCCCTGCAGCAGTAAGCGACACGCAAATGAAACCAAACATAGCACAACCGCATGGACGACCAGATGCCACTTTCATCAGCACGCTCGAGATGGGAGGAAAGCTACTCCATCCAACCATTTAATACGCCCTTTCCAGGGTGCATGAAAGAGTAAACTTACTTTTCGTGGGCATTAAACAACTTTAACACCAGCAACAACACCAGCAACAACAACAGTAACTCGTGAGAATTGTAGATCGCAAACAATATGATCGCTAAAATTATTTATTTGGGATATATGCTTGAATTTATCTTCAGCTGAGTAAATACAGCTATCTGTATTCGTTCACCACCCTCATCAGCCAATATGCTTGAACATCTGTTCTCAAAGTAGGTACCCTGCTGAAGTAGGATGTGTTGGACCAAAATGTGCAAATATCGCAGTCAAGCTGTAAACTACGACACAACGCATTCCGTGCTCCTCACTGCACTCTGATATTTGCTCTTTTCAGGGCTTGGTAGCGAGAGATTGAGAACAAACGAAGCCAAGCCAAAGTAGGTACACTAAATCTCATCATATTCAGGGAAGAACCTAGCAGGATAACCACGCTAACATATTCTGCTTATTTAGCCTGTGTTATAATGATCTTTATGAGCCGTTCCTTAGCCCAGCGGATACTGTCTTGGGCCACGGTAGTCCAAAGGATGGCAAGCTCTCATCCAGAGGTGCATTGGGTGTTGTCGTGTACAGCAAGGAAGTCTAACCAACGTATTGGAGCTTTTCCTGCAGTCTGTTATTACCTTGGAGGTACCAGGTCACTGTCTCCGTGCTCCATCGACCATCGTTTCCTCGCAACATGTGACCTGCCGATCTAAGTTTTACGCTATCTGCATAAGATATCGCACCATTCACCAAGTACAATCATCGTATGTCAGAATTGTGGAGATCTTGCATGCGTTGGTTACGGAGAGTAATTGCGACCAAGCGTCTCTCAAAAGAGGCCTGGATCACTCTCAATTGTCCGCCAGCGATTTTGTGAGTGTCCTTCTCTCAGAACCGAATCACGTGACAGGGAGCAGTTGAATTGAAAAGAAGGGCTCGTAAGTTCTGATCTTGGCAACCATCTAGAAGTTATCAGGTTCATTTAACTATAGAAACCATCAAAGGAATTGTTTATCGTTATATACAACTCAAAATGGACCATATACAGTCATACAGACACTTCACTACTGTCGATACGGTTGTTTGTTGCTTTGCTGTTGTACACTTGCTCCAGTGATTTGAATACAATGGCAAATCTCGCTTGCAAATGTGTCCCTGAATTAGAAAGCAACATCGTCCTAAGCGAAGTAGCGATGCGTGATGATAATTGTTTCTGGTAAGCTGAGTCATAAAGCGACGCACTTAACGATGTCGAAGGCATGTTGAAAAGTACTTGGTGCTTGTGCTGAGTGAGGTAGTTCATACCCATGATGTAGACGTACTCATGCACAGCTGTCTACGTTTTCTTGAAAATCAGTTCTTTTATATAAGACAACGGACAGTTAAAAATTGTGACATGGAAGAGATAAGATTCTGGACAGTTTAACTTGTGACATGGAAGAGATACGATTCTGGGCGCTTTAACATTGTGACATGGAAGAGATACGATAATGGGTGGTTTAAAATTATGACATGGAAGAGATACGATTCTGGGCAGTTTAAAATTGTGGCATGGAAGATGTAGGATTCTTGCGAGTTTAAAATTGTGACATAGAAGAGATACGATTCTGGAGAGTTTAACATTGCGATATGGAAGAAAAACGATTTTGGACAATTTAACATTACATCTGGAAGAAAGAAGATAAAGGACAGTTTACAATTACGATATAGAAGAGATACGATTCTAGAGACTGTAACATCGTGATATTGAAGAGATACGATCCTGGAGAGTTTAACATTACGACATGGAAAAGATTCAATTTTTGAGAGTTTAACATTGCGACATGAAAGAGATTCTAGAGAGTTTAACATTGCGATATTGAAGAGATACGATTCTGGAGAGTTCAACATTGCGACAGAGAAGAGATAAAATCTGGACAGTTTAACATTGCGACAGGGACGAGACAGATTATGGACAGTTTAACATTACGAAATGGAAGAGAGAAGATAATGGACAGTTTACCATTGCGACACAGAAGAAAGAAGAAAATGGACAGTTTAACATTGCAACACGGAAGAGAGAAAGTAATGGACAGTTTAACATTGCGACACGGAAGAGAGTAGATAATGAACAGTTTAACATTACGACATGGAAGAGAGAAGATAATGGACAGTTTAACATTACGACAAGGAAGAGATAAATTCTGGACAGTTTAACATTGCGACATGGAAAAAAGAAGATAATGGACAGTTTAACATTGCGACTTGAAAGAGAGATAATAATGCATAGTTTAGCATTGAGACATGGAAGAGATAGATTCTGGACAGTTTAACATTGCGACATGGAAGAGAGAAGATAATGAACAGTTTAACATTACGACAAGGAAGAGATAGATTCTGGACAGTTTAACATTGCGATAGGTAAGAATAAATATAATGGACAGTTTAACATTACGACATGGAAGAGAGAAGATAATGGACAGTTTAACATTGCGACTTGAAAGAGAGAAGATAATGGATAGTTTAGCATTGAGACATGGAAGAGATAGATTCTGGACAGTTTAACATTGCGACATGGAAGAGAGATGATAATGAACAGTTTAACATTGTGACATGAAAGAGAGAAGATAATGGACAGTTTAACATTATGACATGAAAGAGAGAAGATAATGGACAGTTTAACATTGCGACATGGAAGAGAGAAGAAAATGGATAGTTTAACATTGAGACATGGAAGAGAGAAGATAATAGATAGTTTAACATTGAGACATGGAAGAGAGAAGATAATGGACAGTTTAACATTACGACAAGGAAGAGATAGATTCTGGACAGTTTAACATTGCGATAGGTAAGAATAAATATAATGGACAGTTTAACATTACGACATGGAAGAGAGAAGATAATGGACAGTTTAACATTACGACAAGGAAGAGATAGATTCTGGACAGTTTAACATTGTGATAGGTAAGAAAAAATGTAATGGACAGTTTAACATTACGACATGAAAGAGAAAAAATAATGGACAGTTTAACAATGCGATATGGAAGAGAAAAGATAATAGACAGTTTAACATTGCGATATGGAAGAGAAGATAATGGACAGTTTAATATTGCGATATGGAAGAGAGAAGATAATGGACAGTTTAACATTGCGATAAGGAAGAGAGAAGATAATGGACAATTTAACACTGCGACGTGGAGGAGAGAAAATAATGGACAGTTTAACATTACAACATGGAAGAGAGAAGATAATGGTCAGTTTAACATTGTGAGATGGAAGAGATAAGATAATGGACAGTTTAACATTATGACATGGAAGAGAGAAGAAAATGGACAGTTTAACATTGCGACACGGAAGAGAGAAGATAATGGACAGTTTAACATTGCGACACGGAAGAGAGAAGATAATGAACATTTTAACATTACGACATGGAAGAGAGAAGATAATGGACAGTTTAACATTACGACAAGGAAGATATAGATTCTGGACAGTTTAACATTGCGACATGTAAAAAAGAAGATAATGGACAGTTTAACATTACGACAAGGAAGAGATAGATTCTGGACAGTCTAACATTGCGATAGGTAAGAATAAATATAATGGACAGTTTAACATTACGACATGGAAGAGAGAAGATAATGGACAGTTTAACATTACGACAAGGAAAAGATAGATTCTGGACAATTTAACATTGTGATAGGTAAGAAAAAATATAATGGACAGTTTAACATTACGACATGGAAGAGAGAAGATAATGGACAGTTTAACATTACGGCATGGAAGAGAGAAAATAATGGACAGTTTAACATTGCGTTATGGAAGATAGAAGATAATGGACAGTTTAACATTGCAATATGGAAGAGAAGATAATGGACAGTTTAACATTGCAATATGGAAGAGAAGATAATGGACAGTTTAACATTGCGACATGGAAGAGAGAAGATAATGGACAGTTTAACATTGCGACATGGAAGAGAGAAGATAATGGACAGTTTAACATTACGACATGGAAGAGAGAAGATAATGGACAGTTTAACATTGCGACATGGAAGAGAGAAGATAATGGACAGTTTAACATTATGAGATGGAAGAGAGAAAAAAATGGACAGTTTAACATTATGACATGGAAGAGAGAAGATAATGGACAGTTTAACATTGAGACATGGAAGAGATAAGAAAATGGATAGTTTAACATTGAGACATGGAAGAGAGAAGATAATGGATAGTTTAACATTGAGACATGGAAGAGAGAAGACAATGGACAGTTTAACATGTCGACATGGAAGAGAGAAGATAATGGACAGTTTAACATTGCGACATGGAAGAGAGAAGATAATGGACAGTTTAACATTACGACATGGAAGAGAGAAGATAATGGACAGTTTACCATTGCGATATGGAAGAGAGAAGATAATGGACAGTTTAACATTGCAGTATGGAAGAGACGATAATGGACAGTTTAACATTGCGATATGGAAGAGAGAAGATAATGGACAGTTTAACATTGCGATGTGGAAGAGAGAAGATAATGGACAATTTAACACTGCGACGTGGAGGAGAGAAAATAATGGACAGTTTAACATTACATCATGGAAGAGAGAAGATAATGGTCAGTTTAACATTGTGAGATGGAAGAGATAAGATAATGGACAGTTTACCATTGCGACATGGAAGAGATAAGATAATGGACAGCTTAACATTACGACATGGAAGAGATATAATCTGGACAGTTTAACATTGTGACAGGAAGAGAGAAGATAATGGACAGTTTAACATTACAACATGGAAGAGATAACATAATGGACAGCTTAACATTACGACATGGAAGAGATAAGATAATGGACAGTTTACCATTGCGACATGGAAGAGAGAAGATAATGGACAGTTTAACATTACGACATGGAAGAGATAGATTCTGGACAGTTTATCATTGTGATAGGGAAGAAAAAATATAATGGACAGTTTAACATTACGACATGGAAGAGAGAAGATAATGGACAGTTTAACATTACCACATGGAAGAGAGAAGATAATGGACAGTTTAACATTGCGACTTGAAAGAGAGAATATAATGGATAGTTTAGCATTGAGACATGGAAGAGATAGATTCTGGACAGTTTAACATTGTGACATGGAAGAGAGAAGATAATGAACAGTTTAACATTGCGACATGGAAGAGAGAAGATAATGGACAGTTTAACATTATGACATGGAAGAGAGAAGATAATGGACAGTTTAACATTGAGACATGGAAGAGATAAGAAAATGGATAGTTTAACATTGAGACAGGGAAGAGAGATCATAATGGACAGTTTAACATTGCGACATGGAAGAGAGAAGATAATGGACAGTTTAACATTGCGACATGGAAGAGAGAAGATAATGGACAGTTTAACATTACGACATGGAAGAGAGAAGATAATGGACAGTTTAACATTGCGATATGGAAGAGAGAAGATAATGGACAGTTTAACATTGCAATATGGAAGAGAAGTCAATGAACAGTTTAACATTGCGATATGGAAGAGAGAAGATAATGGACAGTTTAACATTGCGATGTGGAAGAGAGAAGATAATGGACAGTTTAACATTGCGATATGGAAGAGAGAAGATAATGGACAGTTTAACATTACGACATGGAAGAGATAGATTCTGGACAGTTTATCATTGTGATAGGGAAGAAAAAATATAATGGACAGTTTAACATTACGACATGGAAGAGAGAAGATAATGGACAGTTTAACATTACCACATGGAAGAGAGAAGATAATGGACAGTTTAACATTGCGACTTGAAAGAGAGAATATAATGGATAGTTTAGCATTGAGACATGGAAGAGATAGATTCTGGACAGTTTAACATTGTGACATGGAAGAGAGAAGATAATGAACAGTTTAACATTGCGACATGGAAGAGAGAAGATAATGGACAGTTTAACATTATGACATGGAAGAGAGAAGATAATGGACAGTTTAACATTGAGACATGGAAGAGATAAGAAAATGGATAGTTTAACATTGAGACAGGGAAGAGAGATCATAATGGACAGTTTAACATTGCGACATGGAAGAGAGAAGATAATGGACAGTTTAACATTGCGACATGGAAGAGAGAAGATAATGGACAGTTTAACATTACGACATGGAAGAGAGAAGATAATGGACAGTTTAACATTGCGATATGGAAGAGAGAAGATAATGGACAGTTTAACATTGCAATATGGAAGAGAAGTCAATGAACAGTTTAACATTGCGATATGGAAGAGAGAAGATAATGGACAGTTTAACATTGCGATGTGGAAGAGAGAAGATAATTGACAGTTTAACATTGCGATATGGAAGAGAGAAGATAATGGACAATTTAACACTGCGACGTGGAGGAGAGAAAATAATGGACAGTTTAACATTACATCATGGAAGAGAGAAGATAATGGTCAGTTTAACATTGTGAGATGGAAGAGATAAGATAATGGACAGTTTACCATTGCGACATGGAAGAGATAAGATAATGGACAGCTTAACATTACGACATGGAAGAGATATAATCTGGACAGTTTAACATTGTGACAGGAAGAGAGAAGATAATGGACAGTTTAACATTACAACATGGAAGAGATAACATAATGGACAACTTAACATTACGACATGGAAGAGATAAGATAATGGACAGTTTACCATTGCGACATGGAAGAGAGAAGATAATGGACAGTTTAACATTACGACATGGAAGAGATAGATTCTGGACAGTTTATCATTGTGATAGGGAAGAAAAAATATAATGGACAGTTTAACATTACGACATGGAAGAGAGAAGATAATGGACAGTTTAACATTACCACATGGAAGAGAGAAGATAATGGACAGTTTAACATTGCGACTTGAAAGAGAGAATATAATGGATAGTTTAGCATTGAGACATGGAAGAGATAGATTCTGGACAGTTTAACATTGTGACATGGAAGAGAGAAGATAATGAACAGTTTAACATTGCGACATGGAAGAGAGAAGATAATGGACAGTTTAACATTATGACATGGAAGAGAGAAGATAATGGACAGTTTAACATTGAGACATGGAAGAGATAAGAAAATGGATAGTTTAACATTGAGACATGGAAGAGAGAAGATAATGGATAGTTTAACATTGAGACATGGAAGAGAGAAGACAATGGACAGTTTAACATTGCGACATGGAAGAGAGAAGATAATGGACAGTTTAACATTGCGACATGGAAGAGAGAAGATAATGGACAGTTTAACATTACGACATGGAAGAGAGAAGATAATGGACAGTTTAACATTGCGATATGGAAGAGAGAAGATAATGGACAGTTTAACATTGCAATATGGAAGAGAAGTCAATGGACAGTTTAACATTGCGATATGGAAGAGAGAAGATAATGGACAGTTTAACATTGCGATGTGGAAGAGAGAGGATAATTGACAGTTAAACATTGCGATAAGGAAGAGAGAAGATAATGGACAATTTAACACTGCGACGTGGAGGAGAGAAAATAATGGACAGTTTAACATTACATCATGGAAGAGAGAAGATAATGGTCAGTTTAACATTGTGAGATGGAAGAGATAAGATAATGGACAGTTTACCATTGCGACATGGAAGAGATAAGATAATGGACAGCTTAACATTACGACATGGAAGAGATATAATCTGGACAAATTAACATTGTGACAGGAAGAGAGAAGATAATGGACAGTTTAACATTACAACATGGAAGAGATAACATAATGGACAGCTTAACATTACGACATGGAAGAGATAAGATAATGGACAGTTTACCATTGCGACATGGAAGAGAGAAGATAATGGACAGTTTAACATTACGACATGGAAGAGATAGATTCTGGACAGTTTATCATTGTGATAGGGAAGAAAAAATATAATGGACAGTTTAACATTACGACATGGAAGAGAGAAGATAATGGACAGTTTAACATTACGACTTGAAAGAGAGAATATAATGGATAGTTTAGCATTGAGACTTGGAAGAGATAGATTCTGGACAGTTTAACATTGCGACATGGAAGAGAGAAGATAATGAACAGTTTAACATTGCGACATGGAAGAGAGAAGATAATGGACAGTTTAACATTGAAACATGGAAGAGATAAGAAAATGGATAGTTTAACATTGAGACATGGAAGAGAGAAGATAATGGATAGTTTAACATTGAGACATGGAAGAGAGAAGATAATGGATAGTTTAACATTGAGACATGGAAGAGAGAAGACAATGGACAGTTTAACATTACGACATGGAAGAGATAGATTCTGGACAGTTTATCATTGTGATAGGGAAGAAAAAATATAATGGACAGTTTAACATTACGACATGGAAGAGAGAAGATAATGGACAGTTTAACATTACCACATGGAAGAGAGAAGATAATGGACAGTTTAACATTGCGACTTGAAAGAGAGAATATAATGGATAGTTTAGCATTGAGACATGGAAGAGATAGATTCTGGACAGTTTAACATTGCGACACGGAAGAGAGAAGATAATGAACAGTTTAACATTGCGACATGGAAGAGAGAAGATAATGGACAGTTTAACATTATGACATGGAAGAGAGAAGATAATGGACAGTTTAACATTGAGACATGGAAGAGATAAGAAAATGGATAGTTTAACATTGAGACATGGAAGAGAGAAGATAATGGACAGTTTAACATTACGACATGACAGAGAGAAGAAAATGGGCAGATTAACATTGCGATATGGAAGAGAGAAGATAATGGACAATTTAACACTGCGACGTGGAGGAGAGAAAATAATGGACAGTTTAACATTACATCATGGAAGAGAGAAGATAATGGTCAGTTTAACATTGTGAGATGGAAGAGATAAGATAATGGACAGTTTACCATTGTGACATGGAAGAGATAAGATAATGGACAGCTTAACATTACGACATGGAAGAGATATAATCTGGACAGTTTAACATTGTGACAGGAAGAGAGAAGATAATGGACAGTTTAACATTACAACATGGAAGAGATAACATAATGGACAGCTTAACATTACGACATGGAAGAGATAAGATAATGGACAGTTTACCATTGCGACATGGAAGAGAGAAGATAATGGACAGCTTAACATTACGACATGGAAGAGATAAGATAATGGACAGTTTACCATTGCGACATGGAAGAGAGAAGATAATGGATAGTTTAGCATTGAGACATGGAAGAGATAGATTCTGGACAGTTTAACATTGTGACATGGAAGAGAGAAGATAATGAACAGTTTAACATTGCGACATGGAAGAGAGAAGATAATGGACAGTTTAACATTATGACATGGAAGAGAGAAGATAATGGACAGTTTAACATTGAGACATGGAAGAGATAAGAAAATGGATAGTTTAACATTGAGACATGGAAGAGAGAAGATAATGGATAGTTTAACATTGAGACATGGAAGAGAGAAGATAATGGACAGTTTAACATTGCGACATGGAAGAGAGAAGATAATGGACAGTTTAACATTACGACATGGAAGAGAGAAGATAATGGACAGTTTAACATTGCGATATGGAAGAGAGAAGATAATGGACAGTTTAACATTGCAATATGGAAGAGAAGTCAATGGACAGTTTAACATTGCGATATGGAAGAGAGAAGATAATGGACAGTTTAACATTGCGATGTGGAAGAGAGAAGATAATTGACAGTTTAACATTGCGATATGGAAGAGAGAAGATAATGGACAATTTAACACTGCGACGTGGAGGAGAGAAAATAATGGACAGTTTAACATTACATCATGGAAGAGAGAAGATAATGGTCAGTTTAACATTGTGAGATGGAAGAGATAAGATAATGGACAGTTTACCATTGCGACATGGAAGAGATAAGATAATGGACAGTTTAACATTACGACATGGAAGAGATATAATCTGGACAGTTTAACATTGTGACAGAAAGAGAGAAGATAATGGACAGTTTAACATTACAACATGGAAGAGATAACATAATGGACAGCTTAACATTACGACATGGAAGAGATAAGATAATGGACAGTTTACCATTGCGACATGGAAGAGAGAAGATAATGGACAGTTTAACATTACGACATGGAAGAGATAGATTCTGGACAGTTTATCATTGTGATAGGGAAGCAAAAATATAATGGACAGTTTAACATTACGACATGGAATAGAGAAGATAATGGACAGTTTAACATTACCACATGGAAGAGAGAAGATAATGGACAGTTTAACATTGCGACTTGAAAGAGAGAATATAATGGATAGTTTAGCATTGAGACATGGAAGAGATAGATTCTGGACAGTTTAACATTGTGACATGGAAGAGAGAAGATAATGAACAGTTTAACATTGCGACATGGAAGAGAGAAGATAATGGACAGTTTAACATTATGACATGGAAGAGAGAAGATAATGGACAGTTTAACATTGAGACATGGAAGAGATAAGAAAATGGATAGTTTAACATTGAGACATGGAAGAGAGAAGATAATGGATAGTTTAACATTGAGACATGGAAGAGAGAAGACAATGGACAGTTTAACATTGCGACATGGAAGAGAGAAGATAATGGACAGTTTAACATTGCGACATGGAAGAGAGAAGATAATGGACAGTTTAACATTACGACATGGAAGAGAGAAGATAATGGACAGTTTAACATTGCGATATGGAAGAGAGAAGATAATGGACAGTTTAACATTGCAATATGGAAAAGAAGTCAATGGACAGTTTAACATTGCGATATGGAAGAGAGAAGATAATGGACAGTTTAACATTGCGATGTGGAAGAGAGAAGATAATTGACAGTTTAACATTGCGATATGGAAGAGAGAAGATAATGGACAATTTAACACTGCGACGTGGAGGAGAGAAAATAATGGACAGTTTAACATTACATCATGGAAGAGAGAAGATAATGGACAGCTTAACATTACGACATGGAAGAGATATAATCTGGACAGTTTAACATTGTGACAGGAAGAGAGAAGATAATGGACAGTTTAACATTACAACATGGAAGAGATAACATAATGGACAGCTTAACATTACGACATGGAAGAGATAAGATAATGGACAGTTTACCATTGCGACATGGAAGAGAGAAGATAATGGACAGCTTAACATTACGACATGGAAGAGATAAGATAATGGACAGTTTACCATTGCGACATGGAAGAGAGAAGATAATGGATAGTTTAGCATTGAGACATGGAAGAGATAGATTCTGGACAGTTTAACATTGTGACATGGAAGAGAGAAGATAATGAACAGTTTAACATTGCGACATGGAAGAGAGAAGATAATGGACAGTTTAACATTATGACATGGAAGAGAGAAGATAATGGACAGTTTAACATTGAGACATGGAAGATATAAGAAAATGGATAGTTTAACATTGAGACATGGAAGAGAGAAGATAATGGATAGTTTAACATTGAGACATGGAAGAGAGAAGACAATGGACAGTTTAACATTGCGACATGGAAGAGAGAAGATAATGGACAGTTTAACATTGCGACATGGAAGAGAGAAGATAATGGACAGTTTAACATTACGACATGGAAGAGAGAAGATAATGGACAGTTTAACATTGCGATATGGAAGAGAGAAGATAATGGACAGTTTAACATTGCAATATGGAAGAGAAGTCAATGGACAGTTTAACATTGCGATATGGAAGAGAGAAGATAATGGACAGTTTAACATTGCGATGTGGAAGAGAGAAGATAATTGACAGTTTAACATTGCGATATGGAAGAGAGAAGATAATGGACAATTTAACACTGCGACGTGGAGGAGAGAAAATAATGGACAGTTTAACATTACATCATGGAAGAGAGAAGATAATGGTCAGTTTAACATTTTGAGATGGAAGAGATAAGATAATGGACAGTTTACCATTGCGACATGGAAGAGATAAGATAATGGACAGTTTAACATTACGACATGGAAGAGATATAATCTAGACAGTTTAACATTGTGACAGGAAGAGAGAAGATAATGGACAGTTTAACATTACAACATGGAAGAGATAACATAATGGACAGCTTAACATTACGACATGGAAGAGATAAGATAATGGACAGTTTACCATTGCGACATGGAAGAGAGAAGATAATGGACAGTTTAACATTACGACATGGAAGAGATAGATTCTGGACAGTTTATCATTGTGATAGGGAAGAAAAAATATAATGGACAGTTTAACATTACGACATGGAAGAGAGAAGATAATGGACAGTTTAACATTACCACATGGAAGAGAGAAGATAATGGACAGTTTAACATTGCGACTTGAAAGAGAGAATATAATGGATAGTTTAGCATTGAGACATGGAAGAGATAGATTCTGGACAGTTTAACATTGTGACATGGAAGAGAGAAGATAATGAACAGTTTAACATTGCGACATGGAAGAGAGAAGATAATGGACAGTTTAACATTATGACATGGAAGAGAGAAGATAATGGACAGTTTAACATTGAGACATGGAAGAGATAAGAAAATGGATAGTTTAACATTGAGACATGGAAGAGAGAAGATAATGGATAGTTTAACATTGAGACATGGAAGAGAGAAGACAATGGACAGTTTAACATTGCGACATGGAAGAGAGAAGATAATGGACAGTTTAACATTGCGACATGGAAGAGAGAAGATAATGGACAGTTTAACATTACGACATGGAAGAGAGAAGATAATGGACAGTTTAACATTGCGATCTGGAAGAGAGAAGATAATGGACAGTTTAACATTGCAATATGGAAGAGAAGTCAATGGACAGTTTAACATTGCGATATGGAAGAGAGAAGATAATGGACAGTTTAACATTGCGATGTGGAAGAGAGAAGATAATTGACAGTTAAACATTGCGATAAGGAAGAGAGAAGATAATGGACAATTTAACACTGCGACGTGGAGGAGAGAAAATAATGGACAGTTTAACATTACATCATGGAAGAGAGAAGATAATGGTCAGTTTAACATTGTGAGATGGAAGAGATAAGATAATGGACAGTTTACCATTGCGACATGGAAGAGATAAGATAATGGACAGCTTAACATTACGACATGGAAGAGATATAATCTGGACAGTTTAACATTGTGACAGGAAGAGAGAAGATAATGGACAGTTTAACATTACAACATGGAAGAGATAACATAATGGACAGCTTAACATTACGACATGGAAGAGATAAGATAATGGACAGTTTACCATTGCGACATGGAAGAGAGAAGATAATGGACAGTTTAACATTACGACATGGAAGAGATAGATTCTGGACAGTTTATCATTGTGATAGGGAAGAAAAAATATAATGGACAGTTTAACATTACGACATGGAAGAGAGAAGATAATGGACAGTTTAATATTGCGACTTAAAGAGAGAATATAATGGATAGTTTAGCATTGAGACTTGGAAGAGATAGATTCTGGACAGTTTAACATTGCGACATGGAAGAGAGAAGATAATGAACAGTTTAACATTGCGACATGGAAGAGAGAAGATAATGGACAGTTTAACATTGAGACATGGAAGAGATAAGAAAATGGATAGTTTAACATTGAGACATGGAAGAGAGAAGATAATGGATAGTTTAATATTGAGACATGGAAGAGAGAAGACAATGGATAGTTTAACATTGAGACATGGAAGAGAGAAGACAATGGACAGTTTAACATTACGACATGGAAGAGATAGATTCTGGACAGTTTATCATTGTGATAGGGAAGAAAAAATATAATGGACAGTTTAACATTACGACATGGAAGAGAGAAGATAATGGACAGTTTAACATTACCACATGGAAGAGAGAAGATAATGGACAGTTTAACATTGCGACTTGAAAGAGAGAATTTAATGGGTAGTTTAGCATTGAGACATGGAAGAGATAGATTCTGGACAGTTTAACATTGCGACACGGAAGAGAGAAGATAATGAACAGTTTAACATTGCGACATGGAAGAGAGAAGATAATGGACAGTTTAACATTATGACATGGAAGAGAGAAGATAATGGACAGTTTAACATTGAGACATGGAAGAGATAAGAAAATGGATAGTTTAACATTGAGACATGGAAGAGAGAAGATAATGGACAGTTTAACATTACGACATGGAAGAGAGAAGATAATTGACAGATTAACATTACGGCATGACAGAGAGAAGATAATTGACAGTTTAACATGGAAGAGATATATTCTGGACAGTTTAACATTGCGACATGGAAAAGAGGAGATAATGGACAGTTTAACTTTGCGACATGAAAGCAACAAGAAAATTGACAGTTTAACTTAACGACATGGATGTGAGAAGGGTTTCCGCTTAGGCATCTTAGCGCCAAGTACCTACTTGACAACTCCGTGAATGACTGATGTCATAGTGTTCCAGGCTCGTTCTTTTTGATCCGACCAGGAACACAACTTTACATACCGGTTTTGAATTGTGATGGACTATTGTGTTTGACCTAGATCTGGTCAATACGAAGTGATTCAATCTTGTGGCCAGTTGTCAATTTTGCTTTGGTGTGGGAAAGGATTAAGAGCTACGGATACACTAGCAGAAGACTGATTAAACGGCTGCTGAAGAACTGTATTTGTAGCAAACATATCTTATGTGTAATTCGAAACCCTTCTATATACTACATTCGATTATCCGAATGTCACATACGCGATGCCGGTGTCTACCTCCCGTGAAGTGTTAACTATTATTTAACATCCACGTAGTTTATTCAGTAGTCAAGAAACGAAACGTTGACCGTATTAGAAAGACCGCCTGATCCCACACAAAATGCTCTACACGGTCCCACACAATAAATTGCATGGCCTACTTACTCTTCCGTCTGCTTGTTATGTTAAAATATGAATGAAGCTGTAGTTTTCTTTCTTAAGCCAACGTGTTATATCTGTTGTTATAAATCCGTGTTGGGGAAAGATTTCTGGTCCAGGCCTAGTACCTCTGCCTTCAGCGTTTGTTATATTGTGGAATGTGATCCACCTCCCCTATCTGGCTGAGGACTTTGTCTTGACCTCGTCTGCTGTCCCATCTTGTCACCTGCATGTGTTCTTGGTGTTGTTGTTTAGTTCCGACAAGCAGTAAGGGACGTCAAGTGACGGGTTGCAATAGCTTTCCTCCAGTATGATGATACAGATGGACCGTGGTCGTCCAATCGGTTGTGGAATGCTTGGTATCATCTGTGTGGCCTTCACTACTATAGGTATCATGTCGATCCACATCTTGTCATCCAGGCTGCCTTGACAACAGCCTGTTTCCAGAGAACGATTCATGGAAGAGATATTGTGGTCTTGGTTAGTGGTCTGTGTCTAACACTGACGCGACGTACAGGGCCGTATGTTGTTCATGACTGGCAAAATAACAGAATCCACTGACGTGCAGGTGAGATAAACAGACAGGAGAAGGTATGACAAATTTGAGTCTTGTATCCGCAATCACTTCCTCATTTAGACCCCTATCTAATATACGAGGCGTGTTCAAAAGAAACCGGACCCAACTGCAACAAATGTACATTCGTAGGATGCGAATGATGACGACACTTCTGTTGTAAACAGCACATACCAACCGCCAAGTTTGCAAAATGTCATTATCCTCCGACTCATAGTTTCCTCAGCAGACCGTTGAAAACATGGCGGAGTGATACGGATGTGGTCCAGAGTTGATCAGCGAGAGGTGATTCGGTTTCTAACAGCTGAAGGATGTCGACCATTTGACATTCATCGCAGAATGCAGGTAGTGTATGATGACAAAAGTGTCTTGAAGACAACAGTTAAAAACTGGACAACGATGTTTAAAGAAGGACGTTAGGTAACGCAATAATATGCGCCTGACCTGGTCTCTAAATATCTTTTGTTAACTCACATCTTTATTTAAACACCCGCCATGTTTTCAACAGTCTGCTGAGGAAACTATGAGTTTGAGGATAATGACATTTTGCAAACTTGACTGTTGGTTTGTGCAGTTTGCACCAGAAGTGACATCACCATGTTTATTGTACGTATGTTCACTTGTTGCAGTTTGATCCGGTTTCACTTTAACACGCCTCGTACATTCAGTCAAATGATTATTCACAAGAACTTTTGCAATATCACCATCATCGCCATCATCATATCTCTTTCTCTCTTCTACTGACAGTAACTACTTCTCTCAGTCATTTCATGCTACAAATAGAAATTATCGTTATTACCATTTGTCTTACCTTCTTTTCTAAACTAGCCTCTACTTCACAGCTGACTAGCTTCTATTTCTCTTCCATTTGTCTTACCTTCTTTTCTAAACTAGCCTCTACTTCACAGCTGACTAACTTCTATTTCTCTTCCATTTGTCTTATCTTCTTTTCTAAACTAGCCTCTACTTCACAGCTGACTAGCTTCTATTTCTCTTCCATTTGTCTTACCTTCTTTTCTAAACTAGCCTCTACTTCACAGCTGACTAACTTCTATTTCTCTTCCATTTGTCTTACCTTCTTTTCTAAACTAGCCTCTACTTCACAGCTGACTAGCTTCTATTTCTCTTCCATTTGTCTTACCTTCTTTTCTAAACTAGCCTCTACTTCACAGCTGACTAGCTTCTATTTCTCTTCCATTTGTCTTACCTTCTTTTCTAAACTAGCCTCTACTTCACAGCTTACTAACGTCTATTTCTCTTCCATTTGTCTTACCTTCTTTTCTAAACTAGCCTCTACTTCACAGCTGACTAGCTTCTATTTCTCTTCCATTTGTCTTACCTTCTTTTCTAAACTAGCCTCTACTTCACAGCTTACTAACGTCTATTTCTCTTCCATTTGTCTTACCTTCTTTTCTAAACTAGCCTCTACTTCACAGCTGACTAACTTCTATTTCTCTTCCATTTGTCTTACCTTCTTTTCTAAACTAGCCTCTACTTCACAGCTGACTAACTTCTATTTCTCTTCCATTTGTCTTACCTTCTTTTCTAAACTAGCCTCTACTTCACAGCTTACTAACTTCTATTTCTCTTCCATTTGTCTTACCTTCTTTTCTAAACTAGCCTCTACTTCACAGCTGACTAACTTCTATTTCTCTTCCATTTGTCTTACCTTCTTTTCTAAACTAGCCTCTACTTCACAGCTGACTAGCTTCTATTTCTCTTCCATTTGTCTTACCTTCTTTTCTAAACTAGCCTCTACTTCACAGCTGACTAGCTTCTATTTCTCTTCCATTTGTCTTACCTTCTTTTCTAAACTAGCCTCTACTTCACAGCTTACTAACGTCTATTTCTCTTCCATTTGTCTTACCTTCTTTTCTAAACTAGCCTCTACTTCACAGCTGACTAGCTTCTATTTCTCTTCCATTTGTCTTACCTTCTTTTCTAAACTAGCCTCTACTTCACAGCTGACTAGCTTCTATTTCTCTTCCATTTGTCTTACCTTCTTTTCTAAACTAGCCTCTACTTCACAGCTTACTAACGTCTATTTCTCTTCCATTTGTCTTACCTTCTTTTCTAAACTAGCCTCTACTTCACAGCTGACTAGCTTCTATTTCTCTTCCATTTGTCTTACCTTCTTTTCTAAACTAGCCTCTACTTCACAGCTGACTAGCTTCTATTTCTCTTCCATTTGTCTTACCTTCTTTTCTAAACTAGCCTCTACTTCACAGCTGACTAGCTTCTATTTCTCTTCCATTTGTCTTACCTTCTTTTCTAAACTAGCCTCTACTTCACAGCTAACTTCTATTTCTACTACACCAAACTGAATCGAACTATTCTGGTGAAATTTCTTTGATTTTTTTAGTCGATGACAAATTTATCAACCCGTGATTGAGGCCGTTTGGTCTATGATTTTTCTTCCAATCTAACTCGAGGTAAAAATAAAACTTGCTAATAGATTTTCTTGTTATCTTGAGACGCTTGTGAGAGAAGAAATTAGCGATGCGATTTCATTCTCTATTTCGTTGGGCTTTATGAAAGCCAAGAATATTTTCCATCTGCCTGTGTGATGGTTTTATGTCTTGGACACCATCCTCTTCTTTGTCATTGTATTTTGCCTTTAAGTATTTTCTTCTTCTTATTCTTCTTCTTCATCAGACTTCAACTTCAGCGACTCTAACAAAAGCAGTAGTTATCTCTAGGCTATGTACACTTCCGCGCAGTTGTTCATGGAAGTAAATTTGATGCTGTCAGGTGCAACGCATTTCACTAGTGAATGATGAGCAGGACTACAATATGTGAGTCGCTGTCATTAGGGATGTGCCACATGTACACAGTTCAGCTATGCCAATCTTGAATTTATTATTAAGATGAGATTTAAGTGTGTGTGTCATGTGCGTAGTTTAAAGATGATCACCTGATTTTTAAAAAAAATGTCATACGGCATTTTCCCCATTGCTGGGGTAGTCGTGGGGTTTTGAAGGCTGAGGACTACAGACCGCTTCGCCACTGCTGTCGTCACGTCGTGTGCTGACGATGTTTTTTTTTTTCACCCCTAACAGAAAAACAACATATGCCATACCGAGGATTCGAACCGCTGCCCTTCTTGTCGGCAGGCAGGCCTCGAAATTATTCGGCCACGCGATCCTCCACCTGATCTTACTGAAGAGATATGGTCAGGTTTATTTGTTTTCGATGTGATTAAATGTTTGTCAGTAATAGACAATAATATAATGGGAGAGAGCGGAACAATGTAACTTGGAACATAAAATATTAGGAAGAAAGTGAAGATGGATGGGTCATACATTAAGAAAGCCCTAGGCCAGTATCACCAGGCAATCCCTGTCAAGGAATTCCCAGAGAAGGGGAGAAATAGGCAGACCAAGGAATACTTGGAGACGAGATCTGGAGGTAGAAGTAACGAAAATAGAAAAACGCTGAAAGAAAGTGGAAAAGATTGCACAGGACAGGACTGTTTGGCGAAGGTTGGTTGATGGTCTATGCACCCCTGGGTGATAGAAGGCGACAGAGATATAACATATTGGCCACAAAGGCAATATGCCTGTTTGTATATTTTTCATGTTATATGTTCGCCCCTATAACGTTAATCCCTTCTCGTTTGACCTTTTTCCTGCCCAGGTCATTCTCCGAATCCCGCGATAGCACCATAACTTAAATCTTGTGTAAGGTCTTTTCATCTGTTTGTATTACATCCGTATTTATTTAGAGTCAGTGATTCAGAGCCGTGAAGTGCTATGGGCCAGGTATGTATTGTGGTTGTTCATTCACCCAACTTAAGATTGATGTTACGTGTTGTGGTTGTTCATTCACCCAACTTAAGATTGATGTTACGTGTTGTGGTTGTTCATTCACCCAACTTACGATTGATGTAACGTGTTGTGGTTGTTCATTCACCCAAATTAAGATTGATGTTACGTGTTGTGGTTGTTCATTCACCCAACTTACGATTGATGTAACGTGTTGTGGTTGTTCATTCACCCAACTTAAGATTGATGTAACGTGTTGTGGTTGTTCATTCACCCAACTTAAGATTGATGTAACGTGTTGTGGTTGTTCATCCACCCAACTTAAGATTGATGTAACGTGTTGTGGTTGTTCATTCACCCAACTTAAGATTGATGTAAAGTGTTGTGGTTGTTCATTCACCCAACTTAAGATTGATGTAACGTGTTGTGGTTGTTCATTCACCCAACTTAAGATTGATGTTACGTGTTGTGGTTGTTCATTCACCCAACTTAAGATTGATGTTACGTGTTGTGGTTGTTCATTCACCCAACTTAAGATTGATGTTACGTGTTGTGGTTGTTCATTCACCCAACTTAAGATTGATGTTACGTGTTGTGGTTGTTCATTCACCCAACTTAAGATTGATGTTACGTGTTGTGGTTGTTCATTCACCCAACTTAAGATTGATGTAACGTGTTGTGGTTGTTCATTCACCCAACTTAAGATTGATGTAAAGTGTTGTTAGAAGTTGTTGTTTCTCCCGATAATGCCCGTTATGCTACTGTGTTATTACGTTTGATTTAATCTTCTGTAATTATTTGTCCCAAATATGAACATTTCTGCCCTTGTTCTGTAGAATGTCCCTGTTTGCATATATTCTTTCTTTTTGGGTTTGTTTTGCTTTTAGCATATATTGTGTTTTGCTAGTTTTAATCGTCATACCAAATGTTGTGACTGTATCCTTGATCTTGGTGAGTAGCAGTTGTAATAACTGATGCGTTCCTTCTATGATGGTTTGGTCATCCACACATTTTAGGACACTTATTCTTTGTCCATTGATAAGAACACACACGTTGCATCGTCTGGTAGCTTTGTCCATTATTATTTCTGAATAAGCATTACATTGGTCTCTTGATGATACACATTTCTGTCATACACCTTCTCTGACTGGGACTGAGCTTGTTATTCCCTCCTTGAGGTCTTTATTCGCGGTTTGATGTTTATAAGAGTTCTGCATTGATGTAATTATTATTTTATCCTCATTAAGGAATATTGAAGCAGCCCGAGAGACCAGACACCCTTGATATTCACCTTCATCGACTATCAAAAAGGCGTTAGATTTGGTTGGACCACATTTTGCGTGGCGTTCACTGTTGGAACAAGGTGTAGATCCTGGTTACATCAGAGTTATCGCTAACAGTTATACGAACTGCACTACCACATTTCGTCCCTTCCAACGTCCAGTTGTGGTACCAACTCAGAAGGGGGTCTGCCAGGGAGATCCTATCTCACCGAACCTCTTCTCCGCATGTCTGCAATCAGTCATTATCCGATGCAACTGGGACACCTTTAGCATCCTTATTGACGGCAGACGACTCAATCACTTTCGATTTGCTGATGACAAAGTGCTCATCACAGAGTCCGCAGCAGACGCCAACCAAATGATACAGCTACTCAATGGAGAGGGCAAGAAAGTGGGTCTGGAAATGAATGTCTAGACCAAAGTGTTGCGCAATCGCTTCGTCACTTGTGCTCCAGTCTTTCTTATCTACTTACGATTAGATGATATCAACGACTACATCTATCTTTGCCCTCTCATCAATATGGAGAATGACCTGGAACCTGAAATGATAAGACGTCGCCTCGCGGTTTGAGCAGCCTTCTCGTCTGTTAACACTTGCCACCCTCTCAAATCCACTGTACTTCGCACGATGTGCTATGGCCCTGAGATGGGGACACTAACAAGATCATTAGATGACAAATTGAGAGTGATCTAGGCTTCCCTTGAGAAACGCTGGTCGGAATCACTCTCCAGAACCAACGTATGCCAGGTCTCCACAGTTCTGACATGAGACGATTGTCCCTGGTGAATTATGCAGTAGTCTATGCAGACAAGGTAAAACATACATGGGTAAGTCACATGGTACGACAAAACGGTGGTCGATGGAGCACAGCGACAGCAGTGTGGTACCCCCGAGGTTAGGAGAGACCGCGGGTAAAACCTCTAATGCCCTTACTGTACGCTGCAAAATTAGAGGTGCCTCTAGAGGGCACTCACCACGTGTTGGACTTCCGTGGTCCAAGACAGGGTCCGCTGGAGACGAAGTTGGTACCGGCAGCTACGCGGAGGAACGGGTCATCAAGGTTGCTTTAGCCAACCTTATCTTGTCCAAAATAGGTAATAGTTTGTTTCCCTGCACCATGTTAAAGGCCTTTTAACAAATAAAATAATAAGTTAAAGTGAGCTCTACCATGTTTAATTATTCCATCTGCAAGAAACGTCATTGTTTAAATTGCGTCTCAAGTGTCAACCAATTCGAAACCCAAACTGATTTCGTTTTAAACAAAGATTTTGTCTTGCTATAAATTCTTTTCCAAATTACTTCCAGTAGAGCTGGGGAAGTGCGTGATAATTAGTACTCAAACCGTATTTATCATGAAATTTTTATTTTCAAAATTTCTTTTCTCTTATATTTTTTACCATACTTATACATTTATTTCTACACCAAACTCTACTTTTTTGGACAAACTTTTGACGACTTTTGACTTTTTTTTTCTCGAACTTCGATTTTGCGGTGTTGATTGTATCTTAATTATTAGTCTATGATTAGTGTATGTTCCCACATTGGCGATTCTTTTAGAGTCTGTTATACTTTTTCCAGTTGGAGAACGACCAAAGTGATACAACGACGTCTTCAGTCTATCATTAGCAGATGCCTATGCATAATAATGGGCATAAAGTGAGGGGGCATAGTATGGGAAAAGAGTCAACCATAGCCAATGGAACAACAAATTAAGCAAATATTTGGGGCCGGATAGGACATACGATGAGGAAGGCCCAATTGAACATAGCCAGACATACTCTCATAGCGACTCTGCAGGAAAACATAAAGAGAGGTAGACTTACAAATACGTGGGGGAGAGAATATGAGAGGGAAAAACGATTAAATCATTACATTTGGAGAAAAGTAGCCAAGGGCCATGTTTGATGTGGTCAATGGTCTGTGTATCGAGATAACTGACGGGCTTTGGTTGATTGATATTTGTCGATGGTTTGTGTCTCATAAATACGTAATGTACTTGTCTGGTTGCATCGGGGTTATCCCACCTGTACTGGAGCGGCGAGTTATCATGTCAGGCGAAACAAATTGTCAAGACCCCATCTCACGTCTTCATTTGTGCTCCCGGAGACAGACCGGGAGATGAGTCTGACAAACAATGGGAGGATTGACACAGTGAGTTTACCACGAACTTCAAGGCACTCACTAACAAAGATTCGTCGTCAAGAAGGTTGAGATCAATTCACAACGAGCAGATTGGAACAATAACAACACCAGCAGTAACACACCACCTGTACCATGTGTCACTTTTCTTGTAGGAAGATAGCATTAGTTGTTAATAGACCAAATGTGGGGACTGAATGGTAAGATGTCGGACTCGGGTGCTGGAGATCGCGGGTTCAAATCGCGATGAAGACCCGAATTTGTTCCTCGTGGAATTTCTGGTATTTCCCCAGATCTCTGTGTAGTAGAGATCGGACGCCTGTGTTCAGTGTTGAGCACGTTAAAAATCAACCGGCAGTTTGAAATCGAAAAGAGTATCTTTAACGGCTGCTGCCCGGAGAAAATTCTAAACTATGTTAATAATCTAGCCAATCTATTACGGGATCCTCTCCGGTGCTACGCAGTTGGTGCATTGTGCTGCATTGTGCTGCATTGTGCTGCATTGTGCTGAGATTCTGCACAAAATATGGAGAATAACAGAACACTTATGGGTTAAACCGCGTGCAATGACGTCGATTCTTCGACTAAACTAAACTAGACCAACGCTGAGTACATACTGAATGGTTACATCTGGAAACACATGCCAGTGTATGCTAGAGCGGTGGGTTCAGTGGCCTAAACTGATCGAGAGGAGCGTCTGATTAGTATAGTGGTCGAGCACTAGCTTTTCACGGCCAAGGTCCGGGGTTCAACTCCCACAGCCGTTCATCTGCAGTCGACCCCGCTGTAAATGGGTAACTTGAGTAAGGCTAGGGAAGTAATAGACAGCGAGGCAAAGTACTGGTAACGCTACCTCATACTAAATGTGGCTTAGTTTACTGAAGTCTCTAGCAACTCTATTCCACGACAGAAGTGTAACTACTATGGGGCGAACATTTAGTTGACAGTACATGCTTGTGTGGTAGAGATATGCTCTCCTTCTTTCTATTCTTTCACTCACAATAAGATCATTGAAGAAACATTGATTGTTGTCTAGTTCTTCGCCAATAGTTGTCACCATACACTGCCTGCATTCTGCGATGAATGTCAAATGGTCGGCATTCTTCAGCGGTTCGAAACCGAATCACTGCTCCCTGATCAGCTCGGGACCAGATCCCTGTCACACCGCCATGTTATCAACGGCCTGATGATAAGTCGGAGGATAATGAAATTTTGCAAACTCGACGGTTTGTATGTACTGTTAACATTAGAGGTGGCATCGTTATGTGCATCCTACGTATGTTCACTTGTTGCAGTTTGTTCCGATTTTATTTGAACACGCCTTGTGTGTGTGTGTGTGTATATATATGCGAATGCTTACTATTAAGTATTAAATGTACATCTCCTCTCTCTCCTCGATGTACCGAGACGCTAGTCCGGCCAGGCTCAATATACTGACCAGGACGTCGGGTCAGGTTCAGGCACAATACACTGACCAGGACGTCGGGTCAGGTTCAGGCACAATATACTGACCAGGACGTCGGGTCAGGTTCAGGCACAATACACTGACCAGAACGTCGGGTCAAGTTCAGGCACAATACACTGACCAGGACGTCGGGTCAGGTTCAGGCACAATATACTGACCAGGACGTCGGGTCAGGTTCAGGCACAATTTACTGACCAGGACGTCTGGTCAGGTTCAGGCACAATATACTGACCAGGACGTCGGTTCAGGTTCAGGTACAATATTCTGACCAGGACGTCGGGTCAGGTTCAGGTACAATACACTGACCAGGACGTCGGGTCAGGTTCAGGTACAATACACTGACCAGGACGTCGGGTCAGGTTCAGGTACAATATACTGACCAGGACGCCGGGTCAGGTTCAGGCACAATACACTGACCAGGACGTCGGGTCAGGTTCAAGCACAATATACTGGCCAGGACGTCGGGTCAGGTTCAGGCACAGTATACTGACCAGGACGTCGGGTCAGGTTCAGGCACAATATACTGACCAGGACGTCCGGTCAGGTTCAGGCACAATATACTGACCAGGACGTCGGGTCAGGTTCAGGCACAATATACTGACCAGGACGTCGGGTCAGGTTCAGGCACAATATACTGACCAGGACGTCCGGTCAGGTTCAGGCACAATATACTGACCAGCACGTCGGGTCAGGTTCAGGCACAATATACTGACCAGGACGTCGGGTCAGGTTCAGGCACAATATACTGACCAGGACGTCGGGTCAGGTTCAGGCACAATATACTGACCAGGACGTCGGGTCAGGTTCAGGCACAATATACTGACCAGGACGTCCGGTCAGGTTCAGGCACAATATACTGACCAGGACGTCGGGTCAGGTTCAGGTACAATATTCTGACCAGGACGTCGGGTCAGGTTCAGGCACAATATACTGACCAGGACGTCGGGTCAGGTTCAGGCACAATACACTGACCAGGACGTCGGGTCAGGTTTAGGCACAATATACTGACCAGGACGTCGGGTCAGGTTCAGGCACAATATACTGACCAGGACGTCGGGTCAGGTTCAGGCACAATATACTGACCAGGACGTCGGGTCAGGTTCAGGCACAATATACTGACCAGGACATCGGGTCAGGTTCAATACACTGACCAAAACCCCTATCTCTTTTCCACGTAGCGTTTCCTGGAAACTTGGTGTATTTATGGATAGCCTGGCTGACGAGATGTAGATCGATGTGAGCCCCGTAGTAGTGAGGGCAACGCAGATGAAGCCAAGCATAGTACAACCGCCTTGAAAATTGCGGTCCACCTTCTTCAGCATGCTCGGGATGTGAGGAAAGCTACAACTACCAGCCACGTAACGTCCTTTTCAGAGCGCACAATAGAGTAAACTTACTCATTTGGGGCATTAAACAACAAGAAAAACTATCAATACGTAGGCCCCTGCATCAGATCTGTTAAGATATCTACTTCAGAAATAAAGGACAGAATAGCCAAGGCAACATCAGTCTCCCAGAGTATGAAGGGAATCTTGTGCAACACAAGTCCAACACTAGATTTCTCACAACCCGAAGGTGGTGGGTTCGCTCCCCGTCACAGCACCGGCCGTTACTCCGGGGAAGCAAACACTTAGAAAATGCAGGAGCAAGCAGACCCTTACATAAAATGCCTGCCGAAGTCGGATTCATTGAACCGACAGAAGCACAATAAAAACATAGTGCAATGCACACCGCCTTGGTAAATAGAGAAATAAGGCGAAAAAAAATTTAACAAAAAAAAAATGGTTTTCATGAAGAGAGTTGTTGCATGCTTGTAGAACCAGTACTGACATACGGTAGCAAGTCATGGACAATCATCAGACAAGTACAGGAAGCATTGAAAGCAACGGAAATAACATATTCAACAGCTTGAAGGCACGGCATGGAAGCCGATCAACGGCGGAAATGATAAACGACACACTTAACTTACTTAACGTCTTTATACTGGTTTAGAAGACTCAACATAGTTTCATTTACATTTCTTTGCTCTAAGAGCTATGAGAATCAAATCAATTTTTAAATGCATTAATTGTCCTTGCCTTCACTACTTCCTGTGGGAATGCATTCCAAGCATTCACGTATCCGACTAAAAAAAATATTTCCTAATATCTAATCTGGACCTCTCATTAGTTAATTTGTAGCTATGAACTCTTGTTCCTGTAGGTGGTTGCATGTTCAAAACAATCTTGTTATAGTCTAATGTATCCGTTCCTCTGATCATCTTATAAACCTGTATTGAGTCACCTCGAATTCTTCAATTTTATAGACACTGTAGTCCGGTTTTTCTGAGTCTTTCCTCATAACTGTAATTCTGGAATCCCACTATCAGTCGTGCCGCTCTTCTTTGTATCACTTTCAGCATGTTTATATTTCCTCTACGATAAGGACTTCACATCTGTACACAGTACTCCAATCTAGGTCTAACCAATGCTTTATACAGTTTGTCAATCACTTCCTTGCTCCTATATTTAATATTTCTTTTGATCATACCTAACATTGCATTTGCCGTGTTCACTGCAGCTTGACATGAGGAAGTGGAAGTACGTGATCTCAAACACCAATCGGCAGGGCACTAGATGATAATGATTATATCAATCATGAACGCACTTAACATTTATTGTTACTTCATTCCCTCACATTTGCTCCCTTCTCCACCCTAACTCCCGACCAACTCTGTGTGTCTTACTCTGCTAGTTTATACTATGCGTTACCTTCTTTTCTTCCCTCCCACTGATCATAACGAGAACATTACTAGTCCAGACGTATCTCTTGGCACAGAACTATTGCTACATCGCTTTTCACATTTGCTAACGACAACTTTCAAATACACTACGAGTGATTACCCGAGTGTCACTTATCCGATTCAAGTACATATCTAACATAAAGTAGGTTGCACATTAAACGTAGGTACTATTTGTACAATCCCAAGAAACATGCAAAGTGGTCCTGCAGTAAAAAATCGTCTGATCCACCAATAAAAAAAGAACTATCAATTTCCGCACGTAAAATTCCATTCCCACCTGGCTGTCTTCCTGTATAACTTTATGGGTTTTGAGATTACATTCACTTTCGATTTTTTGTCAAGAATACAAATATCAAACTTCGATTTCGTTTCATTACAAGATATAGGGCCTTCTCGTGTTCTGAAATGTTCGTAATTCCCGGTCCCGAGATATGGGACTAAAATAGTCAGATTTGTGTAGTTGTAAACTTTCTCTTTAGTGAAATTGTAAAAATATTTGAGGTATGGAAACATGTTCAGCGTTGTGTAAATATATTTGAGGTATGGAAACATGTTCAGCGTTGTGTAAATATATTTGAGGCTTAGAAATGTTTGGTTATTAAGCGTTGTGTAAATATATTTCAGGCATAGAAATATGTGGTTATTCAGCTTTGTGTAAATATATTAGAGGCATAGAAATATGTGGTTATTCAGCGTTGTGTAAATACATTTTGGATATAGAAATATGTGGCTATTCAGCGTTGTGTAAATACATTTGGGACATATAAATAGGTGGCCATTCAGCGTTGTGTAAATATATTTTGGGCACAGAAATATGTGGCTATTCAGCATTGTGTAAATATATTTTGGACATAGAAATATGTGGCTATTCAGCATTGTGTAAATATATTTTGGACATAGAAATATGTGGCTATTCAGCGCTGTGTAAATATATTTGGAGCACAGATATGTGTGCTTGTTCGGCGTTCTGTAAATATATGTGAAGCATAGATACATTTTTGCCCGTTCCCTATTGTGTAAATATATTTGGGGTATAAACACGTTCAGAGTTGTGTAAATATTTTTAAGGCATAGAAACATGTTTTTGTTCGTTCTCTGGTGTGTAACTATTTTTAAGGCATAGAAACATGTTTTTGTTCGTTCTCTATTGATTAAATATATTTTGGGGCACACACTTATATTTTTGCCAGTGTTTTATTGAGTAAATATTTTGCGGGGCATAGAAACATATTTTTACCTGTATTATATTGTGTAAGTGTGTTTGAGGCGAAGTCATACATCTGCCCTTTCTCTGCTGTATAAATATCTTTTTGGCTTAGACACATGTTTGCCCATTCGCTGATGTGTATTTATTTCAAGGCATAGACACATGTTTGTCTTCTTACTGCGGTATAAACATGTGTGGTGCATGTACACATATTTGCTCTTTACGGAAGTGTAGCACACAGTGGATATTCCTAGTGTCTGAAAGACGCTCATGGCCTCTTAGAATAAGTCCTTGCTTCTAAATATCACTTTAGATACTTTGGCAAGATTACAGTTTTCAGCATGGCTTTCGTGAAATCAACGGTTTAACAAAAATTAAATTCATATTTCTAAATCAAATTGTTTATGTGAGGTTTCATCATCCGGCCGCCTAGTTCTTCTATCGAATTCGTCACCGGAGTTATCATGTAACTCTGTTACGTAAGTTCCTGTTCTGCAGGTCAGGCTACGTGAATCTGACACAGATGGGATTATGTAAGTCATTGCTGGATGATAATGATGGCGCGTCATATGTCGATGGCGAGGGAGATTGTTACATCTCTGTGTGGGTCTGAGGGCATGTGACATCTCTGTGTGGGTCTGAGGGCATGTGACATCTCTGTGTGGGTCTGAGGGCATGTGACATCTCTGTGTGGGTCTGAGGGCATGTGACATCTCTGTGGGTCTGAGGGCATGTGACATCTCTGTGTGGGTCTGAGGGCATGTGACATCTCTGTGTGGGTCTGAGGGCATGTGGTGTTGTGACATCTCCGTGTGAACCTGATGACATGTGGTGTTGTGACATCTCCGTGTGAACATGATGACATGTGGTATTGTGACATCTCCGTGTGAACCTGTTGACATGGGATGTTGTGACATGTCAGTGTGTTCCTAATGACGTGTGATGTTGTGACATTCCCGTGTGTTCCTAATGACGTGTGACGTGAAATATCCGTGCGGACCTTATGGCTTTAGGTGATGTGACATCTTCGTGTAAGGCTATTAGTGTGATGTTGTGATATCTCCTTGTTTTCTCCGAAGATTCTGGAAGATTCTGACTGTAGAGAGGGGAGCTTATATAAGGGCACATCACTGTCGTCACAGCCTGTTCCATTCTAAGTGGCGGGAAGAATAACCGTATGTCCTAATCATTTGTCACATAATCACATCAGATGCTCTGTGTTATCCTATCAACTTTGCCCTTTTCCAACTTTGTCTGCATTCCTCTGCCTTTCTAACCATCGACCACGCCCCTTTGAGGGCGAGCAACCAAATCTGCGGCCCGCTAGAACATTGCATTTCACACTTGAACTCCTTTATATCATCACGCCCTAGTCTACACGACTGTAAATGGGAACAATACTTGCCATTAAATAAAACACAGAAGAGGGAATGGAACTGTCCACACACTTCCCAATTAGAGTAAAACATGACAGTCATCAACTTGTCAATCAAGACCAAAGTGAGCTCTATGAGATAATCTGAACTCTTTTTTTATTTACCTATTTCTTCTTCTTAGTCGTTCATCCTGAGAACAAGGTTCCGATTTCTCTTACAAAGGTCACTGTTGTTTGTAAGGCTGTCATCTCCATATTTTGTCTCATATCTGTCTCACGAGGCCAGTATTGTTCTCTCTTTTCCTTTGCATGCAACTTTGCAGGATGTGTTCCACTGGCATATGCTCCCCACATGGGCACTTGTCATCTGTCCCAATCCTCATTTTGTTGTAAAGATGCCCAGTTCTCAGTATGAAGATGATTACCTATTTGAGTACGTTAACTGGTCGTTTTGTTGTTGTTGTTACCAGTAATGTTATAATAGTGTTTTCTTTTGATATATTTCCATTGAATTTCGTTGATGTTCACAATATAGGTTGTTGTTGTTTAAAGCCCACAATGAGTATGTTTACTTGTTTGTCCGCCCTGAAAAAGGCGTGAAGTGGCCGTCTGTAGTATTTCCTCACGTCCCGAGTGTGCTGATGAATGCGGATCTCGATTGTTCAGGAAGTTGTGCTATTCTTCATTTCCTTTACGTGAAGCTCAATACTGTTGAGATCACGTCGATCCACATCTCGTCAGCCAGAATGTCTTTTAACGCAACATATTTCCAGGGAAGCCTTCGTAGATGGGAGATAGTGGCCTTGATCAGTATATTGGGCCTGACTCTGACGCGACGTCCTGGTCAGTATGTTGCGCGAGTGGACCAGCGTCTCAGTTCCCCTCAAGATATACGAGGCGTGTTAAAATGATACCGGACGTAACTGCACCAATTCAACTTACGTACGATGCGCATGCTGATATCACCTCTGATGTAAACAGCATATACGAACTTCAAGTTTATCAAATGTCATTATCATCCGACTCATAGTTTCCTAAGCAGACCGTTGAAAACATGACGGTTGTGATAGAGAATCCGTCCAGATTTGATCAGCGAGCGGTGATTTAGTTTCTAATATCTGAAGGATGTCGACCACTTGACATTCATCACATGCTGCATCAATTTTGCCGATGTCATCTTCTGACGCAACAATATGCGCCTGACCTATTTTCAGAAAATCTTTTTAACTCACTTCTATCTTTAAACATCGTTGTCCAGTTCTTCACTGTTGTCTTCGACACACTTTTTGTCACCATACACTGCCTACATTCTGTGATGAATGTCGGCTGGTCGACATCCTTGAGCTGTTAGAAACCGAATTACCGCTCTCTGATCAACTCTGGACGGATTCCGTATCACATCCGCCATGTTTTCAACGGTCTGCTGAGGAAATTATGAGTCACAAGGTAATGACATTTTACAGAGTTTCTGGCTTGCATGTGCTTGTTTACACCAGAAGTGGCGACATCATGCGCATCTTACGTATGTTCACTCATTGCAGTCTGGTCCGGTTTCATTTGAACACGACTCATATATATATTTCCCCGTGAAACCAAGCCGTTTCGCGAAATGTACTAAAAATGAAATTGTGTTTTTCTTGTGTATTGTAACCGATTTATGCACTACCGATTTGATCAGTGTATAAACGTTATTGATTAATCATTACTTGTCATAATATGCACACATATGATTACTGAATGACACAGCGACGTTGTAATTCTTCAACTGTAAGTACCAGATATTATTAATTCTCATCTCATGAACGTTCAGTTCATTTGTTATCGACAATTGGGTAATCTCTAGTAGGAGTACAGGTACAGAATAGGTCAAGTTCTGTCACCACGGGTGTCTGGCAGGCCAGGAATGCCTAGCCCAAAATCAATCTGAAAAACTGATGGAGAGATATCCTATGAGATATTCGCACTTATATTAAGTGTGTATCGTTTCAATTGTACGCTGTGTTGGAAGAGGGCAGTTTGTTTGCGTAAAGTGTTGACAAACACGTCAAGCGTGTTGTTTACTTTATTTAAAAGTTTACCTCTTAGGAATACGTTTTGCAATGTCATTCAAATAAACGTCATGGATAAAATTAATAGGAAAATCTCAATATACGTCATTTATCAACACGGAATGTAACTCGATTCACCGGGCACGATGGTGGAGTTATCTGGTTGTAGCATGAAGTTGAATATGAGATGGATCTCAACAAGGAAAAGAGACTGTCGTGATATCGCGTGAATTCGTGCAGATAAGTTTCCACTGCAGTCACAAGCAATTAAGGGAGTTCAAATATCTAGGCAGTATGTTGACTGATGACGGTAGAGTAAACAGAGAGTTCGCCCACAGATATCAGTCGACAGTGTCATCATCATCATACAGCATGCCCGTTGCACAATGTCGCTCCCGTCACAGCAAGACTGACAGAAACTGCCACTCTTGCTAACTCTCTAGCCTGCTCCAACTCCAATCACTCTTTGACATTTAGCTGCGATCGTTTTCTTGGTCTGCCTCTGCGTCACTTGCCTGGAACCATACTTTCCATTACTACTCTCTCAAGGCCGTTGTTTATTTTACTGACAGAAACTGCCACTCTACAGCCTTCTCTAGTGTCATGTCCAAGCATTGATTGACATCTTGGTGCGACCGTCTTCTGGATTTTCCTCTGGGTCTCTTTCCTGGCACCATACCTTCCATTTCCATTTTCTTGTCATTATGAAATGAATGAACCGGTACTCCTCTATGCCCGACTCTAGCTGAATGTCGGCATTTTGTGTTTGTTTTTGACTGGTATTCTGAGGTTCTTTCTATAACGTTTTGACTCGAATGTCTCGCATGCCTTCCTAGAGGTTTGGGTAACTGTCCATGTTGCACAGCCGTACACTGCCACAGCAAACATACATGTTCTTAAAATGTTCTCCTTTGTTGGTTTATAGGTATTCTGTCATAGTTTCACCGGTTGTGTAGACTCTCCACTTACATTGCCAATCTCCATCTAATTTCCTTTGATTATCAATTCTGTAGTCCAGATACTCGAAGTTTCATGACCTGTTCCACTGTTTCCACACTTAGAAATGTGAATTTATGTAGATTTCTTGTTTTATCGTTCGACATTATCTTTGTTTTGTTTATGTTCACAAAGAGGTGTTGCTGTTTGCCTGCATCTTCCGACGGCTTGAATGAGCTGCTCTAAGCCATCTGTTTTGTGTGATAATATCACAGTATCGTAGGCGTGTCTTACGTCTGAGATTTTGTTTCCGTCGTTAGTAACGGAAGCGTAACTTTCAATATTAGCATACTCTTTAACGTTCCTCATTTGGCACTCTGCAAAATGTTATAAAGGTATGGGGAGAGGATACACGCTTGCGTTACTCCCATTTGTTTATCAACCAATCTGAACAGTGTCCATTATTAAATTTGGTCTCATTAGCAGACACACCCTAGAGTGCTTATTTCAACTAAGAGGATACTGATAAATGCACTGTTTATTCCTACATTGTGTTATCAATGCCAATCACCGTATTTACTAGCAACACATAAGAGCACGATCAGAGCTGTGAGATGTGTGAGGAGGGCTGTCCGAAAGACAATCCGTGACCGAATCCGCAGTCCCAACAAAAGGTAGATAATGTAGACACTATATACATTGACGCTTGAGACATCAAGTGTTTTGATCATTTAGTCAGAATGCATTAAGACCAGCCCGCAGTGAGGGCATGTCATATGAAGGTCTCCGGTCCATGTGCAAAGGGCGGACCTCGACATAGATGGATCGAGGGTGTCTCTGGCACTCTCAGGAAGTGACACCTAACGACAGCACACGGTTCCAACTTAGCGATAACAAGAAATCTACACATCCCACCTCTCGACGAAAGCAGTAGGACAACAGAAAAAGAAGTCAGTCTGATGTATTCTCATTCAGGATGTCTAGGGATGATCATCATTACCATCTTCATCTTCTTCCCAATTAATATTTTTTTAGAAGCTGTGGTAAAGCGATTGCATCACTATTGTGTTCAAACCTCTGCCATGTTGTTACTTTTTGGACACGTTACCCCGCCTTTCCGAAGATGTCATCACCCATCACCCATTACAACACGTCATGGCAATAAGAGTTGTGAAGATGACTACTACGTCACGGTCTCACACTCGTGGCCGTCCACATCTCAGCTGGCTAGGTCAAATCTGAAGGATATCATCTTCAATACATGCAGTCTGGGACTCAATGTGTTCGTGGACCATTTAGAGTGACATACCGTGTCGTGTCTTAGCGGTAAACCTCGCTACGCATCGTGTTCAATTATATTTGTTTTGCTTTTGTCAGTTTCCTTCCAACCTCGACACTATTTAGCTATGTATCTTCAGTCCACTTATGTCGTTAGACGTCGTGGGGAGGTCTGACCTCCTTTGTTTCATATTTTTTGGCAGGTGAAAATCCACTGGTGACTTGCCAGGTCAATTCCAGCACCTATTAGATCCTGGAATTTTCTATCACCTACTTTTGAGACTGGAGGTGGAAGCGTAAATTAGAGCAAGGTAGATGTGCAGCCTGTCAGACGACATCTAAGTCCCTCCGCTAACCACATAACCAAGACTTGATGTTATAACCACACAGTCGCCCTTTTGCGACATATTTTCCGTGGGGCGAATCTCCCTAGAATAATTTGAGAGTTTTAACTTGCATTTGGCCCTAGCAGCTCAGAGATCAGGGGAAATATTTACCGGATGATCCACGTGAAAAAATGCATGTCTCCATCGTGATTAGAACTCACGACCTCCAGCACCCGAGCTCGAGGCGAACATCTTACCTCAAGACCACTAGGTACCGCTCCCCCCAAATATCGATACACTAACCTAAAATGGCGCAACCCAAGAATTGGGGAACCTTCTACGCTAGGCGTGTTGATCTAATTATAGATCCGTCTCACTTTCAACTGAGGTCAGATCGATTTCACGATATTCCGAGGTTCCA
This sequence comes from Ariolimax columbianus, assembly GCA_036924085.1. NCBI lineage: Eukaryota > Metazoa > Mollusca > Gastropoda > Stylommatophora > Arionidae > Ariolimax > Ariolimax columbianus. The sequence goes on along the minus strand of JAVGWX010000010.1, from coordinate 51,692,030 downwards.
AATGTTACTCAGCGAGCAGAGCTATAAACTAATGTTGACACAATTTGTTCGCCGACCAGAGTAAATAAACATACACCGGTAAAGATAACATAAACTATTATGTAGGAGTACTACTGCCCTGTAAACATAAGCGTCAATTATTCTAGAATCTACAAAAACCATCCGTGGGGAGAGTTGCACAAATGTACAATGAAATGGTGTGATTGATTCCGAATGCTAGCACCATGTATTGACATAATTCCAATTGCTAAGTGCTACATGTTTCCATTTCGTGAATGGAATTGTGGAATTACATTTACGTGTTACATTTGGGTTTGCACTCTTTACAGAAAACTATACGTTTGGCTTTACTCTTATGGATTGTACTAAATTACTTTGGGTATTGGTTTTCAAACAGCCAGGCTATACCTACTGTCATGTAGCCAAGGGCCATCCATAGTAAAGGTAAAGGTGAGACTCATATCAGCAATTGCCGGGATGAAGATACCTCTTAAAGGACTAAGCCGCAGCCGATGTGAAGTTTCCTTCCATGTTGTCTTTACCTACCCCAACGCATACGTCAGGTATCCATTTACAGTTGGGTGGACAGGTGGAGTGGTCGTAAAAGGCACGAATCACGGTCCAGATTTTTGTTCTGCCTGTCCGTGAATTCGAACCATACAGCGCAGTAATCCCAGTCTAGCAAGCCGCCAGCTCACTGTCGTCTCGGCTACACACTCCGTAGTGCGTTCTTAATTTTGCATTGTTCACTTCCGACGGTTTACCTGAGCTGAGGGAAAGGTAGACTGCGTATTGGGTAGGAATGTCTAGGTTTTTTTGTATTTTGGCATTACATTGTCTGACAGTTTATTGTTATCAAATTTCAACTTCTAAGGGTTCTTCTAATTAGCTAACTAGTTAGTTAACTTAACTAGTTAGCTAAGGTAATTAGTTAGTCAGCTATCTAGTTAGTCAGCTAGCTAGTTAGTCAGCTAGATAGCTAAGCTAGTTAGTTAGCTATTTAGTTAGTTAGTTAGCTTGTTAGTCAGTTAGTTAGCTAAGATAGTTAGTTAGTTAGCTAGTTAGTTAGTCAGCTAGTTAGCTAGCTAGTAGGTCAGCTAGTCAGCTAAGCTAGTCATTTAGTTTGTTAGTTAACTACTTAGTTAGCTAGTAAGTTAATCTAGTTATTTAGCTAGTTAGTTAGGTAGTTAAGTTAGTTAGCTAGTTAGCTAGCTAGTTGCCAATCCTAAGTGAAGACGACGACAGTATCACAGACATGTTTATTCAGATGTGACGGTACAGTCCAATCTGAGCGTCTCAAAGTCTACCGCAGGTAGGGCTCACGTGAACAGCGTTGGTAATTGGGGCGTCTCGTAATCTGTCCTATCGGAGTTGAACGCCTTACTTTTTCAGTACAAAGCCAGTGCTCTACAATTAACTTAATCGGGCATCCAATGTGATGGCGAGCGAGTTCAAATCACCGGCTATTTAAATGTTGCGTACCTATTTGCCTTAACCATTCTTTCAGTTTTTTTTAACAACTGTTTCACATAATCAAATCTTGAAAAATCATAATCACATTTACAAATGTTCATTTTACCAGACAATTGTGTTCAAAACAACATGTACAAATGCGTACAATGTGCGACATTTTACAGTAGCCATCACTAAGGCTACATTGGGTTACAAATGTCAATCTTGTTCCTTACTAAGAAACGCATAAGATTAAGATCCAGAGTTTTGAGATGCGCTGTGTGAGAAGTGCAGCCAGAAAGACAATCCATGACCGGGAGGATGTTAGATGAAATGTGCGAAGACTCTCTGAAGGTATCTTTGAATAGTATCTCATTGATAACGGCGCCTGGGAGCTGCCTGCTTCGACCCGCTCAGTCTGGAACACTGCCACGTGGTGCTCGCATCAATGAGCAGAGAACCATAACTGAGACGAAGGAAAAGACAGCCGTGACCGTCACGCTCCAGTCAATCCAGCTGTAAATGGGTAAACTGCATACGACTAGGAATGTAAAATGCAGCGAGGAAACTAACTGGTCACTCTATCTCATACAAGCTGTGACTTAGTATACTGAGGTCCTTAACTACTTCATTCCCCGACTGTAGTATAACTACAATGGGACAGACCTTGACCTTCATCGTTATCACTGTCGTTAGAATGAAGCTCATCTGGTGAAAAATCACATGACACATTCAATGTTGCGCCATTTTTACTGTCAAATTGGGATCCACTTTCCAATGTAGGTCACTTTGGGTATCGCAAATGACGTATGTTTTTGTTACTCACTAAAAAATGCACCAGAGTTTTAGCGGGTCAAAATGAGTAAAGGTGGTGCGTATTGTAAGCGAGATTTTACCATATACTGCCTGCATCATAGTACATATGCCACATGTATAATACACAAGCTCCTCTACCATGCATGTACATAGATCCTGCATACGCCATCAACACGTACTTGTCCCATAATTCCATCCAAATAAAATAACACTTTTCACAACAGATATCTATTTTTAGCACATGATTTGGGGCATGGCCTTTTGAAACGTCCCATACCAAGGCCGACTAAATAATGGAACGCATATTGTGCCAATGTTTATAATCAACCCATGCTCCACACAAAGAAATAAAATAAATTCACGGTACAAAACGCAAATAATCACTGTTGAGTGTGAACTTTCACATAATCCTGCCCTGAAACCAGTTGCATATCCATCTGTATTTCCCCAACACGCAATTATAGTTGCATTGCTAGTTAACACATGACAGTCTCGTCATTTAGTCAGCAATCGAATGTGACGTTTCAAAGAGTTTTCCTTGTGTGTCAGAAGACATGTATCTAGGTTGTGATTTAGGAGTAGTGACGTCATAGAACAATCCACTTTTTAACTGTTGGGAGTGTTAAATATTCTGCTTCCGCGATGTTCTGCTTTCGCTTGTTTCTGCCATCTTATTTTAAATCAGAAATGAATTTATTGTATCTGTCAACGTTGGTCCATGATAAGGAGAGCAACATCCGATGCCTACAGCAGCATGGCATTATCCTTGCTTTCAGACGATGAAATCACAACCATGTTATTGTCCTTGACTGAACGACAGGATAGATGGAGGTATCAACAGGCACAATGTCGGAAGGACATCTCTGTGACGCAAGGCACTGGGCTACAAGGCTCGCGCACAGCCTACAGACAGATCATTCTGTTTGTATACTGCTGGTCTCAAGAGCTGGCAAGCTGACATTTTTACAACTGAATATAACCATATTTTCTACACATCTATCTTTATCTACGTTTTTACTTGTTTATTTAAAATCAAATTATATCGACCTGTCCTCCCGGCATCCCGAAATGGAATTTCCCGCTGCAGTCATCAGCTGTCAAACTATGTATGATGGAAATACAGGGAACTCTGAATTAAGTGACAAGTACCCACCAACAATAAACTCTTTGGAGATGATACTAATGTAAAGCTAACATCTGCTGTGGTTTAACTCTCCAACCCCGCTGTGAATAGAATGTTCTGAATTGTCAGTGTGGCATCTCCTACTCCAACTCTTTGTTGGAACCACTTCTAATTTTAAAAATTATCGCATAGTGAAGATTGCCGATCCATCTAGATGGGTGCCATAATTCAACTGTTAGCACTTCATTAATGTCCGTGTCCACCTTATCAATGCACATATGGACTAGTATTCCGACACGCCAAACTCCCCCCGGGCCTAGTAAGCCGCCAGAAGCAAACATTGCAACGACGTACAGTTTTGCAGTGCACCTTATCCTCGCTGAATGTACCCACCCACTAAGGGAAATGTTGAAGGTAAGGTGTCGATCACTAACATTCTCGATGAACCCTATCGTTATCATGAGTCAATCAGACAACACACACGAAGGCTACATTCTAAGAAATCTCAACCAACAAAACACAGTTAACTCTCTGATCACGTGTGACTAGTCCCGTGGCAATGGGCAAATCTTTGTTACTCGATATCCGTCACATTTTCTCAAGGGTGTCTGATTCCTAGAAGCTTCAAAACGGAATTATTCTTAGTGTGTTCCCAATTTCCTGATCATTATTATCATATTTTTTCTTCTCGGTCATCTTATCTTTCGTACACGTTCAAATTTCAGTTTGAATATATCGGTGTGGTCGAGAGGTACAATCGCTCACCATCTAGAAGATATGAACAGAAACGATCGGTCATCTAAACCTGCAAGTTTTCAAGCGATCCATTGTCTCATGGAAGATGAAACCAGAGTACCTGCACCCTAAGTTACCTCCAGTCGTCTTGACTTAAGAATTGCCATTAATCCAATGTAGCTCGGGACCAGAGAGTGAGGTTGATAACCACCGCAGTTTCATCCTCACTGTCATCTAAATACATGATCCAGACAGAAACGTCTGATGATATCGTCATCATCCTTGCGACGGGCAACTAAGTAATCATAAGAAAGCTACATCATCCTGATGTTATAGGTGCCTCGATATTGGTTGTCCTATACTAATTTTGGTGACGACCATTTGCAATATTCTCTATCCATCGTATGGTAGTCAGTTTTCCTGTAGATATTCGGCAGTCATTTATCAGTTCCACGGAGACAATTATTGGCATTCTGGAACTTTAAAAATATTCAATTGATGATGTGGTTAAACAATGGTGTCGTACGGATTCCACGCCCCTTGTCTTGGGCCTCCTGCTGCCTTCTTTATTAGGATTCTCCTCGAGAAGAATCATTTAAATCCTTTTTGCCATTACCTCATTTGGAGCGTTCATTGAATTATCATGAAGTTACTGCTCGTGTGCACGCATCATTACATGTGCAAACAGATACCCCATTAAAGTATTTAGCAACAATACATTTGTTTTTCTACTTCTCCAGTCTCGTCTAAGTTTTATAACACGATCTTTTCTGAAACGTCATAAGTCTCTGGCGAAGACTTTTCTGTCACAATGTAGATTTTGTTAGTTGCTGTTTTCTGGCTTTTGAACAGACTCAATACCAACACCCACTTGTTTCTGTTTCTATTTACATTCGACATTCGGGTTTTTCCCACAGCCAATGTTATGTTTACCACGCCCAATGTTATGTTTACCACAGCCCATGTTATGTTTACCCCTCCCCGTGTTATGTTTACCACTCCCCGTGTTATGTTTACCACACCCCATGTTATGTTTACCACAGCTCATGTTATGTTTACCACGCCACATGTTATGTTTACCACATCCCATGTTATGTTTACCACTTCCCATGTTATGTTTACCACAGCCCATGTTATGTTTACCACATCCCACGTTATGTTTACCCAATCCATGTTATGTTTACCACGTCCCGTGTTATTTTTACCACATCCATGTTATGTTTACCACATCCGTGTTATATTTACTACAGCCCATGTTTTGTTACCCAATCCATTGCCTCACTAAAGAAGATAGTCTGTGATAACACTGCGTTGTCTCACTACACCTAGGTCCGGCTCTATCAGACTTGCGTTCTTGGCACTCTCATGTATGGAATCGAGATTTGGAGCACTTAACTAAACATGAACGGCGTCTCATGCCTTTCACATGAGGTGTCTGCAGCGTATATTTGGGGATTGGGTGACAAGAGAGAGTACCACATAATGTGATCTTACAGCGAGCAAACACTCACAGCATGTACTTACTGTTGAACCAGTGACGTCTTCGATGTATGGGGCATGTTTACCGCATGGAAGATGAGAGGCTGCCAAAGGATATCCTCTATGGACAGCTGGCCATTGAAGAATCGACCGACCTACACAGCGATTCAAGAACGTACGCAAGAGGGACATGATGTGATGTGACACCTCATCTGAGGTCTCGGAAAAAATTGCTCAGGATCAAGCTGTGGAGACAGTCAGTTAGAGAGAGCATAGTGACTGCTGGCGCTCGTAGAGGTTTTATGGCTGCAGAAAAAAGAGAAATAAAATATCAAGGAACAGCCAAGCAAGCCAGCATCCTCAGCATGGTTGTAAGATCTGTGGCATTGACTGTCACTCGCTGATTGGCATTTACGTCCATAGCAGACTGTCGAAATAAAGGAGACAGAGCTGGGCAAAACTCACAGCTCGCCAAATTTATTTATCTACATAATCTGATCAGCTTTGGACGATATGTTTACCACAGTCCATCTTATGTTAACCACACCCTATGATATGTTTACCACATCCCATTTTATGTTAACCACACCCTATGATATGTTAACCACACCATATGATATGCTTACCACATCGCATTTTATGTTAACCACACCCTATGATATGTTAACCACACCCTATGATATGTTAACCACACTCTATGATATGCTTCCCACAGCCCTTGCTATGCTTACCAGAAATCATGTTTAATCACTATAATCACTACTCAATAGAACATGATGTGACCATGCACACTTTCTGCAGAGTCACCACGTATTACATCACCAGCACTTTAGACAACAAATACTCAATTAAGATGGCGAAACATTACCAATAAAAAGCTGTGTACTATGGACAATCCCTAGTGCACTTATGTATCTCACGAAGCCGTATTTTATGAATGTAATTCCCCTAATATTCACACCAAATAGTGCGACTGATGTTTCAGTTTGTTCACGACTTGTCATATTTTGTGTGAGCTTTATACTATTTTATAGCATTATTTTTGTAATTGATTGTATGGATTCTAGCGGTACTATGCACTGTATGGCAGGCTAGTTAGAGTGCTTGTATTTTACGCTACTGTGTTCGTTCCTGGATGTGAACGCGCTGGAGTCTACTCAGCTGTTAGTGGGTACTTGAATGACAGTTCGGGAAGATAAGCCAGCGGGTTAGATATATATATGATCACTTTTTCTTATAACAAATTGAGAACTCGTACAAAGAAGTTTCTTTCAGCAGTCCCGTTTCTGAGATTACTCCGACCTCCCTGGACGCTGGGCTCGAGGTGTGAGGAAAGATGCAACAACTCGCCATTTAACGTCCTCTTTGAGGGGGAAAAAACAGTAATCCTACTCATTGTCGGCATTCAACAACAACAACAACAACAACAACCACTTACACTAAATAAATGTATTTAGAAGAATGATTGTCACACAAAGTTCTGCGGAATCCTAGACTGGCTAAAAAAAAATACCGGTTTCATTGTTTGCGATTTTTGTTTTTGTGGTTTGTTTTTTTTTGCCTTCGTCTTATTTATTTATTCCTCAAGGCGGTGTGCGTTGTAATGTGGTTTTTATTTTCTGCTGCGTGTATCCGACCAGCATTCTTTTATTGAAGGGTCTGCTTCCTCCTGAATTTTCTAAGGGTTTGCTTCCCCGGGATAACGGCCTGTGATGGGGATCTTCTTCTTCTTCTTCTTACGCTGTCAGACGTCAACCTTTATTTTATCTAAAAAAGTAGCGGTCATCCTGAGGCTGTCGACACTGCCATAGAGCTTGTCTAGTGTTGCCACTGGTGATGGCCACATCTGCTTTCTCTGATCTTCGTATGTTGGCAGTTTTGCAGCAGATGTTCAGCGGTCATTTTCCCAGTACCGCACATGCATTCGTCAGTGCCACATATCTTCAATTTATTGAATAGGTGGTACCTCAGTGCGAAGTCTGAAGACCACGACCTGCTCTCTTCTGTTTAACTGGTAATAGGCATCGTTTGTTGTGATGGGGATCGAACCCAGAACCTTCGGTTTGTGAGCCGTGTCACTTAATCACTAACCCACGCCGTCCCCTCGTTGTTTGTGATTTTAAGCTGCTCACTTTCCGATATTAGCGCGTTCAGCTGTGGGCGGTGACCGAGCGTATATAACTCTGGCTATCAAAGTTTAGCGTATCTGTATCTGTGTGGTAACTTCACCATTTCAGAAACACTTGATTGATTGTTTTTCTGTATCTTGCCGCAACTACCTTGATTGCGATATTATTTTCCTGGTTATTGGTTCATTTTGGCACTTTCTGGCTTCTGGATATTGATTATTGATTTGATTATTTATTTCTGGTGACAAATACGTGTCTTCTAGTACGCCTTGGGATGTTTTGAAGACACTATTTGTATTTTTCAGTAACTTTTAAATGATGGGTGTTGATGCACTGGTATAAGAGATCTGTGCTTGTTGCAAACTTCTGCCAGGCTGCTTTTGTTTTAGTTTCTTCTGCGCACTGACTTATGGTGTGATGAATGTTTCCCTGGTTTGTTAAGTTTGACTAGTCTGTGGTAAATATCTGTTAGAGGTCCGTTTGGAATTTTAGTTAGGTTGCCGATGATATAAGCAAGGTCTGGGAGTAATGTAAGCATTGACTTGAATAGCAAGTTGAATGAAGGTTGGACGGGTTCACATTGCTGTCTACCACCTTTTACTAAAGTTAAGTTTGTGCTCCCCTGCTTTGGGTTTTGAGTAAAACCACACATAAGAGAGACGGCTAAAATCTCATACAGCTGCTTCACTGTGAACTCATAACCGGGAGCTCACATCAGGCATCTCACAATCGGCACAACCAGCAGCTCACAACCGGCAGCTCACAACCAGCAGACGCTCACCAAGTGGGATAAACGCTAAAGAGACTCCTTGAAAGTGTCTCTGAAAAGCTTCATTTGTGATGTCACCTCCTGGGAGATGATTGCATACAACTGTAGGACCTGGGAGATGCTTGCATACAACTGTAGGACCTGGGAGATGCTTGCATACAACTGTAGGACCTGGGGGATGCTTGCATACAACTGTAGGACCTGGGAGATGCTTGCATACAACTGTAGGACATGGGAGATGCTTGCATACAACTGTACGACATGGGAGAGGCTTGCATACAACTGTAGGATATGGGAGAGGCTTGCATACAACTGTAGTACCTGGGAGATGCATGCATACAACTGTAGGACCTGGGAGAGGCTTGCATACAACTGTAGGACCTGGGAGATACTTGCATACAACTGTAGGATATGGGAGATGCTTGCATACAACTGTAGGATATGGGAGATGCTTGCATACAACTGTAGGATATGGGAGATGCTTGCATACAACTGTAGGATATGGGAGATGCTTGCATACAACTGTAGGATATGGTAGATACTTGCATACAACTGTAGGACCTGGGAGATACTTGCATACAACTGTAGGATATGGGAGATGCTTGCATACAACTGTAGGAAATGGGAGATGCTTGCATACAACTGTAAGATATGGGAGATGCTTGCATACAACTGTAGGACCTGGGAGATGCTTGCATACAACTGTAGGACCTGGGAGATGCTTGCATACAACTGTACGACCTGGGAGTGTCCCCAAAATGTGCACAGATCGCAGAGAGTAAAGCCATCTCGGAGGCTCAGCGAAAGCGTGATGCCGTGGAAAAACAAAACGCATGATGGATCTCTCAACATGTGTGCGCCGAATGGGACAGGGTTTGCCTTTCCAGGGCCTGATCTTTGAAGTCACAAGAGAACACACTCCTCAGCAAAAGTCTGAAACTGCCACCATCTTCGCAAATATGATTAATACTAATAAGGGAGATGTCGAATATTGAATGCCAATCGCTAAGATTTGCCGTGAACCCTAACATGATGTGAACAGTAGATCACATAACAGCCCTGACGGTCTGTGGCCTCAAATTCTGTTCCCTCAAAGCAGTTGCAACAAAAAAAAAACAATCAGTGGACTCTCCGGTCACTTGTCATATACAATATTCCTTTAGACGACAGAGACATGTCGTTACTCTGAAATGGTCTAACTTTCTCATGGACTATTTAATTGCTGACAGCTTGAACGCTTCCGTTGTCTTCGTCTTCTTACGTGTTCAGATGGCAACTTTAATATATCTAAAGGAAGCAGTGGGCTTCTTTCTTCTTCCTTTCGCTTATCCTGTTTTGCCTCTTAACGTCAGGTTATGAAGAGGTCTCTAGAACGAGTCAGACTGTAAGGCTCGTGCACAATGGCATTTGTCACCTCAGATATTCTGTAAGCCATCTTTTTCGTGGTCAGCGTTTGGCCCCGAACTCGTATCTAAATAGCAATGCATGTTGTGGTGCGCTGTGGGGTGGTCGTTGGATAATGAAACATTTTAGATCTGTCTTTTGATGAAGTCTAATATTGGTGTTGTTCCCACCAGTCTCCTGATGTCATCGTTTCTGATCATGTCTCTCCTTGTTACACCTAAAATTTTTCGCAGGCATTTTAAGTGTGCTGTTACGATTGATCATTTATAATATAATGTTTGTGTCCAGTTCTGACATTGCTAACATAGTGTCGGGGCGGAAATCATGTTGTACTTGTATAAAGCTCTTCTAGTAGTTGTTGTCACGTAATTGCAATTAAGTATTGCTGTTCTTTGCCCAATGATCTGATTTGCATTATTGCATCTTTACTGAATGTCCGCTGTGATTCTTCAGTCTGCTGATAACGTGCTCTCTCCTTATATCTTCTATCGTCAGTCCACTTATGTCGTTAGATGTCGTAGGGAGGTCTGACCTCATTTGTTTCATATTTTTTTTGGCAGGTGAAAATCCACTGGTGACTTGCCAGATCAATCCCAGCATCTGTTAGCCCCTGGAATATACGATCGTGTATTTTTGAGACTGGTGGAGTTCAAAGCGTAAATTATAGCAGGATAGACGCGCAGCCTGCCAGGCGCCATATAAGCCACTCCGCTAACCACATAACGGGACCTGTTGTTATGGCCACACAGTCCCCTTTTTTGCGACTTATTATCTGTGGGATGAGATTCCCTAGAATAATTTAAGTACATTTTTAACTTGAATTTTGCCCGAGCAGCGGCCGTTAGGCCTACTCCTTTCGATTTCCAACTGCTAAGGTATTTTTAACGTGCGCGACACTGCGCACGGGTGTCTGATCTCACTTCTCAGAGATCAGGGGAAATATTCACCGGATGCCGTGAAAAAATCCCAGTGTCTACACCGTGAATTGAACCCACGACCCTCAGCACCCGAGGCGAACAACTTACTTCAAGACCACTGGGTTTTCACCTATTGAATTTACTCCTTTTCAGTGAAGATATTGGCTTCCCCAAGTGTTCTTTACATGTTGTTGCACTTGTATTTCTGAAGTTACTGTGACTGATTGATCGTCTGCGAAAAGATTTTCGTTTAAGAGGTCACCAACATTGTTTCCTTCATTTATGTTAGCTGTTTTACATATGTGGTGTACATATGTGATGAACAACAAAGGGGAAAGTACACACCCTTTCCGTACTCCAGGTTTGTTATGCAATTCTTATGCTTGCTTGGTGTTTTAACAGAGAACTGGCTATCAGTGTAAAGACTTTTGCAATGGTTAATTATGTAGTCGTTTAACTTATTGGTATCTCTAATGAGCTTGTACAAGAATGATATTGGCCATTGTCATATCGGTTTTCTCTGTCCCTCGCATGTTAAACAACGTTGTATATATTCTTCGACGAATTTATCAGTGCGACAACACATTTACCGGTATTTGTTTTCTTTAGTTAATTTAATAGACGGTTTTGTCATCATGAACGCTTTCGACACCCATTCTCAAAGTCAATTGCTGTCTTCCTGCCAAAGATTTTATTTCCTTCGTCAAGAACGCTAATTTAAATATGTCATTATATTTTGTTATTCCAGCATTGTACAACGCATCATGTAGTCGCCGTCCGTATGTATGTATCATTGTATTTGTAATTCAATAACGATTTTCAAATATTCAAAAAAATACTTTGCTTGAATGTTAGGATCTGTCTCGTTTCTTGTTTGTCCCCAAATCGCTATTGCACGGAACATTCCTGCTCGGACTATGTCATGTATTGTCAGCAAAATTCCTATTACCTTGAACATTCCAGCCGTGACCGTGCCCTGTTTTATTAGAAAAAATAACTACTCCATGAAACATTGTAGCCATGGCCATGCCCTGTTTTGTCACCAAAATTGCTATTCCATGGAACGTTTTAGCTATGACCATGCCCTGTATTGTCCGCCAAATCGCTATTCCATGGAACATTCTAGCTGTTACCATGCCCTGTTTTGTCACCAAAATAACTACTCCATGAAACATTCTAGCTGTGACCATGCCCTATTTTGTCACCAAAATCACTACTCCCTGGAACATTGTAGCTGTGACCATGCACGCTTTATGCTGATTCACCACGTATTGCATCACGAACACTTTAGACTAAAAATACTCCATCTAGACAACGTAATAATATCATTTAAAGGCTCTATAGCAGGGCCCATCCCTAGCGCTCGTGTTCAAACTGGTGAACCTCGCTTTTAATTAATGTAATTCTCCTAATATTCACGCCACATTTTATGATCGAGGTTGCAGTGTGTTTATGTTCTGACATTTTCAGTGCGTTTTAGAATATCTTATTTAATTACTTATAAATTTGATTTCTGGATTTAAGTGGAACTACAGACAAAGTGAAAGACGTGTTAGAGCGGTTGTTTCTCATGATAAAGGTAATGTGTTCCTCTCACAAATATCAACGCACTGAAGTATGCCAATACGTTTTATAGGTGCTTGTTGGTTGGTTGGTCGGTCGGTTGGTTGCTAATGCCAACAATGGGTTGGTAACCCTTTTGTGCGCCCTGAAAAGGACGGAACTTGTGGCAGAATGTAGAAGCTTTCCTGACATCCCGATCGTGCTGATGAAGTGGGCCGGAGTCCTCCAGTCATTTGTTTGTTCAATGCTTGGCGTCATATGCGTGTCACTCACTACTACGGGGATCACATTGAACCTCACCTCGTTAGTCAAACTGTTGTCCTTGACAACAACTCATTACCAGGACGACCAACGAGGAGGTCAGCTGAAGGTCTTGGCCAGTACAATTCTCCGGACTCTGGCTAACATTGTTTGATCAGTGTGTTTTGTCTGTCTAGACGTTAGCCTCATCGTCCCGTCAGCTGAAGGTCTTGGCCAGTAGAATTCTCCGGACCCTGGCTAACATTGTTTGATCAGTGTGATTTGTCTGTCTAGACGTCAGCCTCAACGTCCCGATAGGTATTAAATCAAAATTACGGATTACATTGTCTTTCCTTGACTCTTTATGTAGACTATGTCAATGTATGTAGACAAAAGATTCTCAAACTGTTTTGCGGTGGACCGTAGAGCTCTGCAAGAGTTAGTGGTTGAGAAAAAAATTAAGAAACAACAATTTGAACGAAAAAAACCACCCTGGCTTGGCCGATATTCACACGCGCAGTCGTGGGCATTGGCCGAGCGTATACAATTATATCCAGGGATCTATTGGTAATTCACAATGCACTGTGGTGTGTATTTTTAGTATATTTAATATTCTTCATCTTCTTCTCGTTTGCTACATTTAGTTTATTACGTCAGTATATGAAGTCCAGTTCTTTGAATACATGTTGCTGGAGTGGAGAGTTCGGTACTTGTCCCTCAATTCACCCCAATCAGAGTTTGCTGAGTTCCCTGAGTTCCACCCTGAGCTGCTTAGAATGCATTACCACAGAAGGTAGTGGAGGCAGGGACAATCAATGCATTGAAGAATAAATTGCATGCGCATAGCTTTTAGAGAAAGGTAATATAAATGAAACTGGTTGTATGCAGACTCTGCAGGGTCTTCTAAACCAGAATAAAGACGTTGAGTTACACACTTTGCCGATGCGCCTCACAAATTCCAGATGAAAACTACAGGTATTTCATTCTGCGTTATTATTAAAAACGAGGCATTCAATGTTACCCGACTGAACTGCACCAAGTGAACATACTTACGATACGCATGATATCAATTCTGGTGTAAACAACCCATACCAACCGTCAAGTTTACAAAAAGGCATTATCCTCCGACTCATAGTTTCCTCAGAAGACCGTTGAAAACGTGACGGGTGTGATACGGAATCCGTCCAGAGTTGATCAGCGAGCGGTGATTCGGTTTCATTATCATTTTCATTTCATTATCCACCGACTCATAGTTTTCTAAGCAGACCGTTGAAAACATGGCGGGTGGGATACGGAATCTGTCCAGAGTTAATCAGCGAGCGGTGACCCGGTTTCTAACAGATGAAGGATGTCGACCAGTTGACGTTCATCACAGAATGCAGGCAGTGTACGGTGATCCGAATTGCTTATCAATGTTAGCGATGGTATCTTCTGACGCAACAATATACCCCTGGCCTGGTATAAGAAGATCTTTCGTTAACTCACGCCATTAAACATCTTGTCTAGTTCTTCACTGTTGTTTTCGACATCCTTTTGTCACCATACACTGCCTCCATTATGCGATGAATGTCAACTGGTCGACATCCTTCAGCTGTTAGAAACCGAATCACCGCTCGCTGATTAACTCTGGACAGATTCCGTATCCCACCCGCCATGTTTTCAACGGTCTGCTTAGAAAACTATGAGTCGGTGGATAATGAAATTTTGCAAACTTGATGGTTGGTCTGTGCTGTTTACACAAGAATTGCCGTCATCATTCGCATCTGTTCACATGGTACAGATAGGCTGGTTGTCAGTGTCTCACTCAATGTGTGAAGGAGTATATTTTATTTGAACATGTTTCAAAGAGGGTGACCTATTCTCGTCTGTGTAAACACTGCCGACTTAGACATCGCTACATGTTTCAGATAGAGCTTTCACTATCAATATCAGCGTTGTAGAATTCCCGTGTGTAAAAAACGATAAACTTGCTTTAACAGTTAGATGTTTTGACTAGCCAGCGGCGTCTTGCTTTAACAGTTAGATGTTTTGACTAGCCCGCGACGTCTTGCTTTAACGGTTAGATGTTTTGACTAGCCGGAGCGTCTTGTTTTAACAGTTAGATGTTTTGACTAGCCCGCGACGTCTTGCTTTAACAGTTATAATTTTTGACTAGCTCGTGGCGTCACACTAGTAGTACGAGAAAAAGGCACACCAGTTGGACTTGACGTCAAAATGAGTGCCCAAGCCTGAGACAATGAAAAAACCGCGCACTTTCTCTGTGTTGGTCACCAACAATTTGCTGTGTTATCTCCGTTCGTGCTTCCAACAAGCTCGCAAACTACCTCCGCTGCCTTTCGATTATATCCATTGGTGGAAAAGGCTTTGGGAGTTAACCCAGAGATCAAATCAGGTGCCTGAGTCCCCCAGGCAGTTAGGCACTGTCCCTAATGTCAGTCTGAACACTCCTGCGACGCATCAGGTGCATCGGCTTGTGGTTCCCTTGGATACACCTTCTGCGTGGAATGGGTCTGGGGGTGATCTATGACTGAGCAAAAGCGGTCCTCGTATGAATATGTCCTGGCAGGCGCTGGATAAAGATCATGAAATAAATCAATCCATATCCAGACACCAAACCTGTATATATATATTACATTGGATTAGCATAGTGATAGAGCACCTGCTTTTGACGAATGTGTGCAACGTTCAACTCTCACAACCGTCTCGCTCCAGCTGTACCTGACTTGCGCTTAGGGAAGGAAAATGCAGTGTAGAAAGGAACTGGCCACCCTACCTTGGCGACTCATTGTTCTGTAGTCTCTAACACTTCATTCCAGCGGTTAGGTCTGCTTAAGGACTTCTGGTGCGTGTCCCATAATTCACCCCAAACAGAGTTCCCTGGATTCCAATCATGTATTTTTGACAGCTGATGACTGTAGTGGGATAATCATTTCGGGTTACGGGGAGGACAGGTCGTTGACACGTACAGAACGCTCTTGACATCCTTAGCAACCATATTAATAGATTAATTTTTCTCAAAACATGGCTCGAAAAAAGGTGACTGCCTTGTTGTGATCCTTGCAATAAGTTGTGTTTGTACCTCTTCGAGTTCTGTATCATTAGTCTTCTTTGTGTTTGTACCTCTTCGAGTTCTGTATCATTAGTCTTCTTTGTGTTTGTACCTCTTCGAGTTCTGTATCATTAGTCTTCTTTGTGTTTGTACCTCTTCGAGTTCTGTATCATTAGTCTTCTTTGTGTTTGTACCTCTTCGAGTTCTGTATCATTAGT
Source organism: Ariolimax columbianus (assembly GCA_036924085.1). Lineage (NCBI taxonomy): Eukaryota > Metazoa > Mollusca > Gastropoda > Stylommatophora > Arionidae > Ariolimax > Ariolimax columbianus. The sequence continues at coordinate 51,676,136 of JAVGWX010000010.1, read as the reverse complement.
CTTCTTTGTGTTTGTACCTCTTCGAGTTCTGTATCATTAGTCTTCTTTGTGTTTGTACCTCTTCGAGTTCTGTATCATTAGTCTTCTTTGTGTTTGTACCTCTTCGAGTTCTGTATCATTAGTCTTTATTTCAGTTCACTGATCCACATAATTTTTCTGTAAAACCACATCTCCGTTGCTTCCAACGATCTAAGCACTTGCTTGCTGATTGTCCTCCATTCACTGCCATATCTTAGTATTGGTTCCGCGTAGCATCCAAGGACTGTCTTCCTCAGTTCCAGCGACAAGGTTTTGTTGCATAATATTCCTTTCATGGCCTGGAAGACTGATATTGCTTTGACTATTCTGCATTTTATTTTATAATTGCATCCTTCATCTAATAATGTCTCTCTTCAGTCCACCTTTTCTGCTAACCATTGTGGCGAGGCAATGTTTCTTTCATTGCGTCTTTTATACCATGTTGGTTGTTGATAACACGAATTGTTGTTGTCGCTGGATTTCGTAATAAACAATTGGCGTGAATCCCTGTAATTAAATTCTGAATTGCATTGATTCTGAAAATCTTTAAAATCGGTGAACCTTTTGAAACAATGATGGCTCTATGAACACGAGGCCGTACTGCCGCAACACCATCCTTTCTGTTACACCTATGAATTTATAAATATACGAACAGTCAAGAACCTCACTCATATTCGACACACCGATACTCAAACCTCACTCACATTCGACACACTGATACTCCAACTTCACTCACATTCGGCACACTGATAATCAAACCTCACTCATATACGACACATTCACACTCAAATCTCACTCATATTCGATACACTGATACTCAAACCTCACTCATATTTGACACACTGATACTCAAACCTCATTCATATTCGACACACCGATACTCAAACCTCACTCATATTTGACACACTGATACTCAAACCTCACTCATATATCAGTTTCAGTTCAGTTCATCCCGTAACCCATCATGTCGTTGGGGCACAAATCAAAACTCTCCCAAAATCCCACGCCATCCCTCGCTGTCTGTCGCCGCCTGTCGTATCTCACCGGGATAAAGGCCTGACCACTCAGTGATGTTGTCCACCTATCTTTTCCCTGGACGTCCTCGCCCTCTCTGTCTCGGCACGGAACCAAAGAGTATCGAGTTGGAAATTCCGTTGGACCTCGCGACGTGCCTGCACCAGACCATCTTTCGTCTTTTGATAGCTGTGAACAGATCTTCAAAAGGACCAATAGCGTCTTCAGCTCTCTGACGTATTTCTACGTTCGTGACACGATCTTTATATGTAACATTTAGAAGTTTTCTATAGCACCTCATTTCCATTGCATGTATTCTGCCCTGGATATCTGCTGTAATGGTCCAGGTCTCGCAGGCATACATAAATATTGATAGCACCGGAAAGCGCATTAGTCTAACTTTTATGCCGAGGGCGAGCCGCTTGTCTTGCCATATAGGTTTCAGCCGGGTCAGCGCCACTGTTGTTTGTACTTGCAATTACCTCTGGGTTCGATCCCTCTTCACTGATCAATGATCCCATATATTTGAAACGTTTTACCACCTCAAGTTCCTGCCCATTCGCCTCTATTACAGATTTAAACCCTGCTATGTTATTGGTCATGAGCTTTGCTTTATCTGCATTTATTTCCATACCAAAACTCAGGGCCGCTCTATCCAAGCTACCAATCAACTCATGGAGTTCCCTTTCTGTGCCTGCTAATACATCACTATCATCAGCAAATCGGAAGTTTGTGATAAGCCTGTCACCTATTTTAACCGTACCAACATGTCCTTTTAAGGTCGTCTCCATTATTCTCTCCAAGAATATATTGAAGAGTATTGGGGAGAGTATACATCCCTGTCTCACACCCACCGTCGTACGGAACCAATCGCCTAGCGTCCCCTCTACCGAGACTAAGCTTTTCGCCTGCTCATAAAGGTTTGCAATTACCCTCACAATATCACTGTTGAACTTATAATGCTTCATTGTTGACCATAGCGCCGCATGCCACACTCATATTTGACTCACTGATATTCAAACCTCACTCGTATTTGACTCACTGATATTCAAACCTCACTCGTATTTGACTCACTGATATTCAAACCTCACTCGTATTTGACCACCCGATTGTTGCGAGAATGTAAATGGTCAAAGAAAATGTGAAAGCGTAAATAGTGCACTAATGACCGACCCTAGCTTAGGACTAATAAATATACCATTGATTTGCCTTTGTGCAAAAATAAAAAGTGCACTAGGGGCTTATTATGGTTATAACATTATAAGTGCACCTCACATAATTTAAAACCATTAAATGCACCAATGCCTCATATGGTTTGGACCAAATAAATGCACCAAGTACTCACATTGGTTTAGAGCAAATAGGTGCACAAGCGAGTCACGATGGTGTATGAGTAATAAGTGCATCAGAGACTCACACGGTTTAGAATTATTAAGTGCACCAGAGGCTAACCGTGGTTTATGATTATTTCATTCATAGGCGTCTCACTCTTTTCTGACCAAGCGCGTGGCACCCTGTGAGTAGCCTCTTAGGGGGCAAGCATAGACCGTGAAAATGGAGACCCTGGGCTGCAGGATACCCCTCTAGGCCTTGCTGGTGTAATCCAAAGGAATGCAAGTCATGACAATTTGGCACCAGCTCAGCTGCAGGAGCTGCCGGAATGAGTTCGCAATCTTGATACCATCCGCCTTAGGTGCTACCACTCCGGATTTTCTGTCTGGGTTTACTCCCGCATCCCTACCCTCTGCCAAGGTTTCCACGAGGCAGTGGCGACGTTGCCTGCAGATGTTAGTTACTCGAGACATCCGATGATACTCTCATCGTCCAAAGACTAGCCAGCACTCCCTGGGACTTGTGGGTTTAAAATCAGAGTTCCTCCTCTCCTAGGCGAACTGCCTGAACAGGCTAACGAGCTTCGTCTACACAGGTTTAGAGTCAGAGTTGACCTTCTCTTAGATTGGCTGCCAACCAAGGCTAATGAGCCAAATCTGCCCGCCCAGTTATGCCGCAAGGTACTCGGTCGCGCCCCACATCAGGCTCTGTAAGAAACAGGGGGCCCCTCATGAAGATGCTGCTGGGGACACAATAATGTGGGAGAGGCCATTAGCATGGACACTCCTGAACGGCAAGCCGAACAGTGAATCCAGCGGCGATCTCTACACCTGGAAAGGAGAGGCTATATCAGACGCTTCACTTTCTTTTAACGAGCGGGACGTCTAGCGCAGACCTCGCTACACCCCTTAGGATTAATAAGTGCACCAGAGACCCAACCTAATGTAATATTGATAGGTGCACCTGAGTCTCATCATGGTTTAGAATTAATAAATGCATCAGAGACACAACATAATTGTATTTTGATAAGTGCACCAGAGGCTCACCATGGTTTAGGATTAATAGGTGCACCAGACGCTCATATGATTTTGGATTAGTAACTGCACAAGTGACTTGTCTTGGTTTAGGATTAATAACCGCCCAAGCGAATTGCCGTGGCTTAGGTATAATAAGTGCACAAGCCATTTGCCATGGTTTAGGATTAATAAGTGCACGAGTGACTTGTCTTGGTGTCGAGATTAGGATTAATAACTGTACAAACGAATTATCGTGGTTTACGATTAATAAGTGCACCAGAGGCACACCTCGGTATAGGATTAATAAGTGCACATACTACTTGTCATGGTTTGCATGTCAGATAGTGGTCAGTAAATTGTGCCTGACTCTGACACGACGTCCTGGTCACTATATTTTGTCTGACTGGACTAACGTCTAACTTCCACATAGCGTAACATAACATAACAAATATAACATAGCATAGATGTGAAATTGATCGTTATAAAAGCGATAAAATCATTTAACATTTCCTCAATTTTTTAACTAACAAAATCCTTTTTCAAAGAAAATTAATTTTGAACTGCTATGCTCTGTCGGTAATTGGTGTGTGCACACGGTTGGCAAATATTGTCCTCGGTTTTCCTGTGATCACGAATCGTGAGATGGAAACAAAATTGTGCACTGTGATGCTGTGTCAGGAGTTTTCATATCTGTTTAATGCAAAAAAGGTAATTAATTTCCGGTGTCCGTGCATTTTGTTGAAATATTTGCAAATCTGAGACGCAGTGAAAGGATTCTGTGACAACTGTGAGAAGATGAAAGGTTTCCATATCACAGGGGACACTGGGAGGCCAGAAAACGAATGAGATAACTTTTCAAGCAAGTCCTGAAAGGTCACTAAAGAGGGTTGTGTATGGGCATAGCAACGCATTGCCCAAGTAGAGTGAAAAAAGACAAAGTATTGTCTACACTGCCTTCAACACTGGTGTTTTACTGTGTTAAGTTGCCTGGTGGAATGGTTTCGATGCTTGTCTCCTGACAAAGATTGCTGTGGATCGAATCCTCGGTAAGGCCAATGTTGTTTTTTTTTTGGCGGGGGTGAAACAGACACATATAGACAGCCCACGACGTGGCGACATCAGTGACGAATCGGCCTGCAGTCCTCCTCACTCTAAAAATCTCTGGACAACTACATCAATGGGAATGAGGTCTTTCCACAGTTTTTGAACGCTTCATTATCTTACACTATTCGTTATTTGAGGGACACTCCTCCACCAGAAAAAGATCCACGAACAAACATGAGATCCTTCAAAAGGTTGTGACAAAAGTGAGATAAATTAGTTAATGGCCAACAGCAGGTGGCGAAATTCTTTACAAGATGTGATAGTTGGTCGAGGTCCAGCTAGAGGGCATTGATGACCACCTTGCGGAAGGTCAAGGTTGCGAGTATTAAACAAAAAGTAGAAAACAAACAGTGTTTTGCTAAACTTAACTATTCTCTTGTTACCGGATTTCTCTTCTCCTTGCGACCGCCTTTCTCTTGTTACTGAACATTTTCTTCTCGCTGCGACCCCTATTCTCTTTTTGCCATATTGTCTTCTCGCTGCGATCCCTATTGTCTTGTTACCGGATTTATCTTCTCGCTGCGACCCCCATTCTCTTGTTACCGGACTTATCTTCTCGCTGCGACCCCCATTCTCTTGTTACCGGGTTGTCTTCTCGCTGCGACCCCTATTCTTTTGTTTCCCGGATTCTCTTCTCGCTGCGACCCCCATTCTCCTGTTACCGAACTTATCTTTTCGTTGCGACCCCTATTCTTTTGTTTCCCGGATTCTCTTCTCGCTGCGACCCCCATTCTCCTGTTACCGAACTTATCTTCTCGTTGCGACCCCTATTCTTTTGTTACCGGATTTCTTTTCTCGCTGCGACTCCTATTCTCCAAGCCAGCTTACACAAGTGCAGCTGCTTGAAAGGTTCATCGCTTAGGGACAGACTAGGGTCTTGGTCTGCTCTGGATCGATGCTGTCAGCTCATTCACCCTGTTGCATCTTCAGCTTCAATTGTTGGGCTTGAGATGGTACGATATAGTTACAAATGTCGACGGGTGGTTCTGGTTGAACCACCTGTTCGTTGCGCAAGAGGTGAAGGCGAGAGGATGAGGTTGAATAGGCTCACACCTTGAACAAGGATACACTTAACATTACTCGACAGTGCCTGCAATGGAACGAGACGGTAAAGAAAATGAGAAGCAGACCTCGACATACTTAGACGCGGGAAGTATAGTGAGTGCACTGGCCGGTCGTGGATAAAGCTGGAATGGCTAGCGGCAGATCCAAGATGAGTGAGACTATTTGTTTAGGACCTCTGCCCCGTTAACGGATTTTGATTCATTGATTAGACTGAAGAACCATTCCCTTTAACCACCATTGTTTTACATGGACAGAATGTATTGCAGAAGTTAAGTAGCGATATCAAACTGCAAAAACTACAAATAAAATAATAGCTGGCAATAAAAACTAATTGGTTTAGGATTAAAAGTGCACAAGCGACTTGTCATGGTTTAGGATTAATAAGGACAAAAGCGACTTTCCATGGTTTAGGATTAATAAGGACAAAAGCGACTTTCCATGGTTTATGATTAATAAATGCACAAGCGACTTGCCATGGTTTAGGATTTTGAAGCGAATTACGCTGAGATGAAAGTCTGCATTACGTGAATTTGAAACAAACCCATTACGCTATCAGCCCTTCTCAGCACTAACTGATAAACGGTAACACGGAGGTGATAACATCTAATGGCTGCCAGACACTGCAAACAACTACAAAATTCATTAATTAAGGATGACGCCAAACGATACGCCAGTTCAGTACTTGTCTGTTTTAAAAACATTCGGGGAAAAATTGGTATTCTGTTGTGTAAGTACCGACTCACGATATATGGCTGGATTGATTAAAGAAATTAAGAAAGAAAGTGTGAGATCTATACTTTATGCCTGAACGTGTACGTGTGTATACACATATATGTATATAAATATATAGAGCGGAAACCCAGTGTTCTCGAAATAATGTGTACGCCTTGGGTGCTGGAGGTCGCGGGTTTAGATCACTGTGGAGGCCGACATTTTTTCACTTCGATCATCTGGTAAACATATTCTCTGATCTCTGAGTAGCGAGATCACACACCCGTGTTTAGTGGCGCGCATGTAAAAAATCCTTTGGCAGCTGGAAATCCAAAAAAGTAGGCTAAACGGCCGCTGCTTGGGCAAAATTCAAGTTAGAAATCTACTAAAATTATTCTTTAGATTCTCGCCTCTCAGAGAATATGTCGCAAAAGGGGACGGTGTTTCTGAAACATCACGTCTTGGTTATGTGGTTAGCGGAGCGGCCTATATGGCGCCCGACAGGCTACTGGTCTACCTTGCTCTGATTTACGATTCCACCTCCATGAGTCCCAAAAACAAATGATCGAATATTCCAGAGGCTAATTATTTCTAACAGATACTGGGATTGACCTGACAATTCACCAGCGGATTTTTCGCCTGCCAATACACAATTTGAAACAAAGGAGATCACTCCTCCCCACAACGTCTTTAGACTGAAGATATATGTCGCGAAAGAAAAAAAATCGAGTTGAAATTTTCACCGTACTTACTAAAGCCGATTTCTAGATCAGCACAACTATTTCAAATCGCTATATTGTCACCTTCACTAGTTATGGGCATATGGTTACATGATTGCCCGAACGACATTGTTTACCGGGAAATTATGACGCGATTAACTGTTTGTTCTTTAAACAACCAGCCAAGTGATTTGAAACAAGAAATGGGATGGTGCCTGGGAATTAGGCGGATTGGGAAATATATTAAGGAGGGCAGGGTTAAAGACGGAAGAGATTAACGGAGTAATGAGTGGGTTGATGAAGTAGAAAGAATATGAACGATTCGGTCAGTGAGAAAAGATTGACGTTGGAATGGTTTGGTTGAGTTATATAAATATCCGGAGCATAGCCGGGTGATACGGATAGCAGATAGATAAATAAAAAACAAGAAAGGCATGCAGATTCAGACCTAGAACAGGCTACTTATCGCCTTGTAGTAGTAGCCCCTTTCAGTCATGACTGCCTATGCAACTATGCGACATGGGAGTGGGGGTTCTCTTTTGCGATGCATACCCGACCACATTATGAGGACGCTGTACGTAAGAAGTGCATTAATCTCTGGAGATGTGCAAACACCAAGTGACAACAAGTAGCACATGCATTATTAATATGACATGAGATGACATGAGATAACGCAAGATGACGTCATATAACATTAGAAGACATAATGTTAAATGACATTTGATGAGATGACATGACATGGCATAACATGATATGAGATGAAGGGAATGAGATGATATAACATTCGATGAAATTAAATTAAATGGCATGAGATGGTATAAGATGACATGACATTTTATAACATGATATGACACAAAATGACGTGATATAAGATTCGAAGACTTCACGTGAGATGACATGACATTAAATAACATGACATGACATAAGATGCGATGAAATTAAATGACATAAGATGGCATGACATTATATAAGGTGACATGACATGAGCTGAGCTTGACATGAGGTGTCATGACATATTAAATAACATGAAATGAAATTATTTGACATTGGATACCATGACATGAAATGGCTTGAGATGAGATGGCATGAAATGACATACGATACCAGAGATGAAATGGCGGGCGTTGGCGTGATAGGACAAGAGATGATATGAAATGAGAGGACATGAAATGACATGAGATTACATGAGATGAGATGATATAAAATGACATGAGATGAAATGCGCTGATTTGAGATCTCATCACGTGACATGCCATAAGACGAGATGACATGATACGACATGAGTAGATATTAAATGCAATGACATGATATGACATACAATGGCAGGACATGCTATGAGATGAAATGACATAAAATGTCATACTATGCAATAAGTTGACATGTGATGACAATTGATGACATGACGTTGCATGGCATGATAAAATACGACATTATGTACAAATCGATTAGGACACAGAGGCCTCGGACCTCCGGAAACATGTATAGATCTAATGCCCCGCCCATTTTGTGTTCTGCGGGAATGAAGGCGCTGACATCCACCATCCGGGACACCCACTTTGGCAATGGATCCCGGTGACATTGTAAAGTTGATCAACGACCGACTTTTGGATCAAGATACTACAGTTAATAAACCAGCACTGCACAAATTGCAGGATTTTAATATCATACTTGGGTCCAGCAGATAGCGGATCTTGATATGACGGATATGGAGTGTGTACATCCACCGAGCTACATGAAACATCCTTGTCTACACTCTTTTCGATTTTCTGAGAGAAGCTTAAAGGTCTGGCATTGACGTCGATTCTTTACATAACAGAACATAGCGTAACATTATTGTTGTTGTTGTTGGATGTTGGATGTTAACAATGAGTAGGTTTACTCTTGTGCCACCTAGAAAGCACATTAATTGGAGGGTTGTCGAAGCTTTCCTTACATCCCGAGCGTATTGATGAGGCTGGAGCGGGGTTCTCCAGGCTGTTATGCTATGCTAGGCTTCATCTGCGTGTCGTTCATTACTACGGGGATTACGTTGATCCCTCACCTCGTTAGCTAAGCTGCAATGAAAACAGCCCGTTTCCAGAAAAGACTGCGGGGAAATCAAGGTGAGGGCCTTGGTTAGTATATGTTGCCTGACCCTGACTAATATATCTGATAGAAATATGTTGCCTGACCCTGACTAATATATATGATAGGAATATGTTGCCTGACCCTGACTAATATATCTGATAGGAATATGTTGCCTGACCCTGACTAATATGTCTGATATGAATATGTTGCCAGACCCTGACTAATATGTCTGATATGAATATGTTGCCTGACCCTGACTAATATGTTTGATAGGAATATGTTGCCTGACCCTGACTAATATGTCTGATAGGAATATGTTGCCTGGCCCTGACTAATATGTCTTATATGAACATGTTGCCTGACTCTGACTAATATGTCTGATATGAACATGTTGCCTGACACTGACTAATATGTCTTATATGAACATGTTGCCTGGCCCTGACTAATATGTCTGATATGAACATGTTGCCTGACCCTGACTAATATGTCTGATATGAACATGTTGCCTGACCCTGACTAATATGTCTTATATGAACATGTTGCCTGACCCTGACTAATATGTCTGATAGGAACATGTTGCCTGACCCTGACTAATATGTCTGATAGGAACATGTTGCCTGGCCCTGACTAATATGTCTTATATGAACATGTTGCCTGGCCCTGACTAATATGTCTTATATGAACATGTTGCCTGGCCCTGACCAATATGTCTTATATGAACATGTTGCCTGGCCCTGACTAATATGTCTTATATGAACATGTTGCCTGACCCTGACTAATATGTCTGATAGGAACATGTTGCCTGACCCTGACTAATATGTTTGATATGAACATGTTGCCTGACCCTGACTAATATGTCTTATATGAACATGTTGCCTGACCCTGACTAATATGTCTGATAGGAACATGTTGCCTGACCCTGACTAATATGTCTGATAGGAACATGTTGCCTGACCCTGACTAATATGTTTGATATGAACATGTTGCCTGACCCTGACTAATATGTCTGATAGGAACATGTTGCCTGACCCTGACTAATATGTTTGATATGAACATGTTGCCTGACCCTGACTAATATGTCTGATAGGAACATGTTGCCTGACCAGACGTTAGTCTTCCTCTCCTTTGTGCGCTAAGAAAGGGGCGTTAAGGGGCAGATTGCAGTACCTTTCGTCACATCACGATATTACTGATGAATTGGAGATCGTGGTCCCCCTGGCGCCTGTGTTATGTTTGGCTTCATCTGCGCAACGCTCACTACTACGTGAATCTCGTCGATCCACTCCTCATCCAGACTGCCCTGAAAACAGGCCATTTCCATGGAACGCTCCATGAAAGAGAGATAGTGGGCAGTAAATTGAGCCTGACTCTGACACGACGTCCTGGTCACTATACTTTGTCTGACCTGACTAGCGTCTAGCATCCACATAGCGTAACATAACATAACAAATATAACATAGCATAGATGTGAAATTGATCGTTATAACAGCGATAAAATCATTTAACATTTCCTCAATTTTTTAACTAGCAAAATCATTTTTCAAAGAAAATTAATTCTGAACTGCTATGCTCTGTCGGTAATTGCTGTGTGCACACGGTTGGCAAATATTGTCCTCGGTTTTCCTGTGATCACGAATCGTGAGATGGAAACAAAATTGTGCACTGTGATGCTGTGTCAGGAGTTCTCATATCTGTTTAATGCAAAAAAGGTAATTAATTTCCGGTGTCCGTGCATTTTTTTGAAATATTTGCAAATCTGAGACGCAGTGAAAGGATTCTGTGACAACGATTAGATGAAAAAAGATTTCCATATCACGGGGGACTCTGGGAGGCCAGACAACGAATGAGATAACTTTTCAAGCAAGTCCTGAAAGGAAGGTCACTAAAGAGGGTTGTGTATGGGCATAGCAACGCATTGCCCAAGTAGAGTGAAAAAAGACAAAGTATTGTCTACACTACTTTCAACACTGGTGCTTTACTGTGTTAAGTTGCCTGGTGGAATGGTTTCGATGCTTGTCTCTCGACAAAGATTGCCGTGGATCGAATCCTCGGTAAGGCCAATGTTGTTTTTCTTTGGCGGGGGTGAAACAAACACATATAGACAGCCCACGACGTGGCGACAGCAGTGACGAATCGGCCTGCAGTCCTCCTCACTCTAAAAATCTCTGGACAACTACATCAATGGGAATGAGGTCTTTCCACAGTTTTTGAACGCTTCATTATCTTACACTATTCGTTATTTGAGGGACACTCCTCCACCAGAAAAAAGATCCACAAACAAACATGAGATCCTTCAAAAGGTTGTGACAAAAGTGAGATAAATTAGTTAATGGCCAACACCAGGTGGCGAAATTCTTTACAAGATGTGATAGTTGGTCGAGGTCCAGCTAGAGGGCATTGATGACCACCTTGCGGAAGGTCAAGGTTGCGAGTATTAAACAAAAAGCATTAAAAAATAGTATATTGCTAAACTTAACGGTTGCATGGATATAATTGTGCATTTCTTCTTCTTTGATATTAGTCCTGAAAAGGAAATTGCATCACTTTGTTGTAGTTTACATCTTCTTCTTCTTCTTCTTCTTCTTCTTCTTTTTCTTCGATCATCTGATACTTAGTATTAGTCAACCTGTACTTCTACAGTGACATACGCCCCTGTGCAGGTTCCATCTCTGATGTGAGCTGGATATAGCCAAGAGGAGGATTTCCTGCTTAGCGGGCTTGGCTCGAACAGCTTATTAATCCACAATGGAGGGTGGTAAACTGATGTGCGAATCCATCTTAATAAACTCAAACATTAGAGGAAAGTAGACTGTGCCTGTTCGACGCCATCTATGCTACTCTTAACAAACCACTTAACCATGGTTCTTCTTCGATCATCTGCTGCTGTCCTGCTAGACCGGCGATGTTGACGAAGGAGATTGTGCGTCTCAGGTCTTCGTCGGTCCCCCAGAGCTTGTCGAACATGGTCGCTCCCCGGACCGGACTGCCTCTCTTTCTTCTGTATGTCCTGCAGGATATGTCCAGGTGTTTGCTTGGGTGCTCCACAACCCCTCACGGCGATATCTCTGAGACCCATTTGGTGGAAGTGGGTTATCACTCTGCAATATCTGCGATTGATGTTCGTTTCGACTTAACACTTCTAGTTTCAGCTTCTTTTGATTTTTTTTACCAGGGTTGTCTTCTAGCTGCGACCCCTATTCTCTTGTTATCGGGTTAACCTTCACGTTACGACCCCTATGCTCTTGTTTCCGGGTTTATCTTCTCTCTGTAATCCCTATTCTCTTGTTATCGAGTTTATCTTCTCGCTGCGACCCCTATTCTCTTGTTATCGGGTTTTTCTTCTCGCTGCGACCCCTATTCTCTTGTTACAGGACCTGTCTTCTCACTGCGACCCCTATTCTCTTGTTTCCGGATTTTTCTTCTCGCTGCGATCCATATTGTCATATCCAGCTTACACGTGCATTTAATTGAAAGGTTCATCGCTTAGGGACAGACTAGGGTCTTGGTCAGCTCTGGATCGATGCTGTCAGCTCTGGATCGATACTGTCAGCTCATTCGCCCTGTTGTATCTTCAGCCCCACTTGTTGGACTTGAAACGGTACAAATGTCGACGGGTGGCTCGGGACGAACCAACTGTTCGTGGCGCAAGAGGTGAAGACGAGACGATGAGGATGAATAGGCTCACACCTTGAACAAGGATACACTTAATATTACTCGACAGTGCCTGCAATGGAACGAGACGGGAAAGAAAATGAGAAGCAGACCTCGACATACTTAGACGCGGGAAGTATAGTGAGTGCACTGGCCGGTCGTGGATAAAGCTGGAATGGCTAGCGGCAGATCCAAGATGAGTGAGACTATTTGTTTAGGACCTCTGCCCCGTTAACGGATTTTGATTCATTGATTAGACTGAAGAACCATTCCCTTTAACCACCATTGTTTTACATGGACAGAATGTATTGCAGAAGTTAAATAGCGATATCAAACTGCAAAAACTACAAATAAAATAATGGCTGGCAATAAAAAAATTTTTTTTTTTAAATGTCATTCAACATTTTCCCCATTGCTCGAGAGCTTTTGAAGGCTGAGGACTACAGACCGCTTCGCCACTACTGTCACAAATCGTATGCTATCTATGCTTGTTTCATTCACCCCCAACAGAAAAACACCATATGCCGTGCCGTGGATTCGAACCGCTGCCCTCCTGTCGGCAGACAGGCCTCGAAACCATTCATCCACGCGCTCCTCACTTTATAGCTGGCAAATAAGATGACACAGATTGACATTATCTTCGGCCTCAGTCCAGCAGGTTTGCCGCATGCGAGGCAGTCAACGATATTCTTGATCCGTCCTGATCTGCTGCAACGCTGTACCCATGTGGCCTAGGTCTTTGGTCAGTCCATCACCGCACTTGTAGGAGACCCCGTGGACGGGTGGTCAATCCATCTCATCACCGCACAAGTAGGAGAACCCGTGGCCGGGTGGTCAGTCCATCACCGCACATGTAGGAGACCCCGTGGCCGGGTGGTCAGTCCATCACCGCACATGTAGGAGACCCCGTGGACGGGTGGTCAGTCCATCACCGCACAGGTAGGAGACCCCGTGGACGTGTACGGGCATATGGCCACCAAAACGTTGTTCTACGTGTGCATCTGTTGTCAGGAATGCGTACCATATGCCCAGTCCATGAGATATCTCTGTTTGCTCAACGTCCAGAAACAAAGTTTGATGTTGAAATTCTTCATTTCGGATCTTACCCGTATCGACATTTTTAGTGCAGCGCGTTCCATTGCTTTCTGAGTTTCTCATAATCCGTTTTGCGCAAAGTCCCACTCTTAGCTTCCGTAAATCATTGCTGGAATGATCATGACATTCAAAGTGTGTGCTCTTGCCATGGTGTCTTTCATCTCTTGGAGTATTGACTTGATGGCGCTGAATGAAAAACTAAGCTGCTTTTCGTCGTCTAGAGATTTCGTGGTCGATTTTGTGATTGTCATTTATCTCTTGGCCTAGGTAGATACAGGAGTTGACATCCTCGGTGGTTTCCTCTCCTAGCTTGGTGTCCTGCTTTGGGCAGTAAGCGTTTCTGAAACTTTTGTTTTACATTTATTTATGCTCAGATCAGAGGAAACTATTCTTACAAGCACTGCCGACAATTACCAACACATAGTACCTAGCAGTGACATAACTGAAGACAACATGTATACATATTAGAATGATATTGTGCTACCAAGAGCAGGATTACTCAGCAGCTATGGAATAATAACAACAACAACAATGCTCAGACCAGAAACTCTGCTTACCCCATTCAAGTTTGTAAAGGATTGTGAACACATTGTCATCTGCACATCATAAATGGGTGAGCCACTCGCCATCTATATCTACACCTGAGTTGACCTAATGTGATTGTTAGAGAATTTCTTCGTTAGCCGCTGTAAATAGCTTGTGGTAGATGCTGTCGTCCTCTCAGACTCATCAATGACTTATGTCAGCACAAAAATATACAGAAGCCAGATATGCTGATTTCGTTAATGAAGTATCCCGAGTGGTCTGCCGGGGTCTTTGTGTATGACAAGGACAAGAATAGAACCACTCCCTCACAGGGAGCACTAAGAGGCGACTAACTGTGAATTGACATAACACCGGCCATGGTTAAGTGGTTTGTTTAGAGATGCATAGATGGCGCCTAACAGACTGCGGGTCTACTCTGTTTTAGCGTTTGTGTCTATTAAGATGGACTAACACCTCGGTTAATCACCCTCCGTAAGCGCTTGTCCCAACGCAGTGGAGTATTAAGCTGCTCGAGCCTAGCCCGCTAAGCAGGAAACCCTTCTCCCGGCTACATCCAGCTCATATCAGAGCTAGGACCTGCACAGGGGCATATGTCACTATAGAAGTACAGGTCGAATAGGAACTAAGACTAAGAACCATATAAAGAAGACAAATAATCAAAATAAAGTAAGAGAAAGCAATGTCCTGTAGACTAAAGGATATCTATAGTAACATATACTGGCAGCTAAACAAGGAATAAGACGTCGTACTCGTGCCAACAAAAGGAAATTCTAGGAAGACCATGCAAGGTCTGATGAAGAGACAGCACTGAAGAACTAACACAATCAAATACACATAATAGCAAAAATTCAAATGTGGAAACATCGCTAAACCACTGAACATCGTCAGGACATAGGCAAGAAGCAAGATGGTAACACAATTTCAGAGAAACCGTCAATAAGAATCCGCTGTAGACACAGATGACCATTTCTAAGGCTGGAACAGACCTAGACGTAAAGACAGACATTCCCCGAAGTGGAGAACTTATCACAGCACATGTATCAGAGGGCTGAAGTATGGACAAGTTCCGGGACACGACAGCTATAATGGACACGTTCCGGGACACGGCAGTTATAATAGACAAGTTCCGGGACACGGCAGCTATAATAAACATGGTCCTGGACACGACAGCTGTAATAGACATGGTCCTGGACACGATAGCTATAATAAACATGGTCCTGGACACGACAGCTATAATAGACATGGTTCTGGACACGACAGCTATAATCGACAAGGTCCGGGACACGCAGCTATAATGAACAAGTTCCGGGACACGGCAGCTATAATGGACAAGTTGCGGGACACGGAAGCTTTAATGGACAAGTTGCGGGACACGGAAGCTATAATGGACAAGTTCCGGGACACGGCAGCTATAATGGACAAGTTCTGGGACACGGCAGCTTTAGTGGACAAGTTCCGGGACACGGCAGCTATAATGGACAAGTTCTGGGACACGGCAGCTTTAATGGACAAGTTCTGGGACACGGAAGCTATAAAGATACGCTTTTAAAATGGACTGAATTAAAAGCAGTGCGTTCTTAACTTAACAGAACCTCTTTATACTGGTTTAGAAGACTGCAGAGTCTGCATACAACCAGTTTAATTTACATTTCCTTGCTCTAAAAGCTATGCACAACCAATCTATTCTTAAATGTATTTATTGTCCCTGCCTCCACTACCTCCTTTGGCAATGCGTTCCAAGTATGCACCGCTCTTTGACTAAAAAAAAATATTTCCTAATATCTAACCTTGACCATCACTTTAGTTAATTTGTAACTATGCCCTCTTGTTCTTGTAGCTGGTTGTATGTTTTTTTTAAAACTTGGTATAGTCTAATTTATCCCTTCATGTGATTATCTTATAAACCTGTAGTAAGTCACCTTGAATTCTTCTCTTCTCTAGACACCGTAGGCCGTTTTTTCTGAGTCAATCCAGGATTCTGACAAATAGGGCATACATAGACGACACCGAGGGAGGAAGACTAACAGCCTGGCCAACGAGGTGGGGGATCGATTTGATCCCCGATTAGGTGAACGACATGCAGATAAAGACAAACACAGCACATACGACATGAAAAACCCCGGTCCACCATCATCAGCCCGCTCGGAATGTGAGAGAAGCAACTGCAACCCGCCACTGAACGTCCTTTTCAAGGCGCACAGAAGAGTAATCCTACTTGTTGCGTCCGCCCACAGAACAACACCATGGGAATGGAGCAAATGTACTACTTTGAAATTAACAAGAAAATGGCGACTGCAAAATCAATGGAGCCAAAACCATTCCATCGATCTATATATCTATATTAGGTCCACTTATATCGTTAGACGCCGTGGGGAGGTGCGACCTCCTTTGTCTTATATTTTTGTGATAGGTGAAAATCCATTGTAGACTTGTCAGGTCAATTCCAACATCTGTTGGCCGTTGGAAAATACGATCGCTTATTTAAGAGACTGGTGGAGGTGGAAGCGTTAATTAGAGCAAGGTAGACCCGCAGCCTCTAAGGCGCCATCAAAGCCGCTCCGCTAACCACATAACCAGGACCTGTTATGGCCACACAATTGCCTTTTTGTGCGGCAAATTCTCTGTGGGGCGAGAATCCCTAGAATAATTTGAGTAGATTTTTAACTATGCATTTTGTCCTAGCAGCGTCCGTTAGGCCTACACTTTTTGATTTCCAACTGCTAAGGTATTTTTAGCGTGGGGGCCACTGTACACGGGATGGCTCGAGACCACTGGGTCCTCATACACCCCCCCCCCACCCCCCCCCGCCTCCCATTCTATCGATATCCAGCCATATACTAAATCGGTTCTAGGAGCCCTTGGTCATAAAAAGCATAGAGCCACTAGTACAGTCACCAGTTTTAGTGTTCTTGAATTAGAAAGTTGTTTTACATAATGACGTTGCTAGCAACATACACAACCCATTTTGACACCTTTAATGAAATTCTTTAGAGATGTTGTTGGCTGTTTTCTTTACTACATAGTTCAGAGTATTTGTATGTGTGAAGATTCTTCTTCTTCTTCATCTTCTTCTATCTCTTCCTTTTCTCCTTTTTCTACTTTTCCGTTTCTTCTTTTCGTTCTTATTTATATCTTCTTCGTCTTTTTATTTTCTACGTCTCATTGTTTTGTCTTCTTCTTCCTTTTCTACGTCTTCCTCTTTTTACTTCTTCATCTTGTCCATTTCTCCTTATTTCTTCATTTTCCTCTTCTTCTTTATCTTCTTCTTCATCTTCTTCTTTCTTTTAATTCTTCTTCTTCTACTTCTTATTATTAATATACTTTATTTTCAGTATTCATCCTGGGAAAGGATGATGTGACACTGTGTCACTGTTTACAGCGAGGCTGCGATGTCTGCGCCTTTCGAATGAACACATCCTGTCTCAGCTGACTTGTTTGTGTTACCTGGTTTTGTTTCCAGCTGCGATCACCCTTCACTTAGCCACACTGCACTTCCAACGTATTTCCAGGTCCGCGTCTTCGGGGGCGGAAACAGGTCGTCCTCAGCTCTGGTTTCCATCAGGAAGGTAGAAGAAATTCAGACACATAAATGTCGATCCTTACTAAACAATGACTGAACGGTGAGGAGGGGAGGGACGAGGGATTGGGAGGGGGGGGGGGAAGGGGATTGTTACATCGTCAAGACAGTAGGTGGCCCACTAGAGACGGATCAGAAAACGAGATAACGACTGGCCAATGTGGTAGAGAATACGATCTCACTGTGTATACCCCTTACCGGATGCAAGGGAAAACAAAATTAATGAATTTGTAAACTTCCTGGATATTTTTATGAAAGCAGGGTAATTTGATCTCAGAAGCAAGTGATAACCATCTAACTCTAGTTCAGTGTGGTAGGGGGAAGGCTGGCAAGGGCCGGATGTGTGAGGAAAGAGCGAGAAATAGTTATACGTTCAAGAGATATTCAATCATTGAGGGGAAAGCAGCTTGAAAAATAAGTGTTTAGTATTTGGACACGCACTGATCGAATAATGTAGTTAACATAGAAAATAAAATCATTCTAAGACCTAGCTGAGAAATAGACGTGCAGTGGTAGTTGATTATGTCGTATTACAATGCACATGGTAACCTTTGCATAACGGAATAACCTGATAATAAACATTCTGCGTCACGACCAATCAAATCATGGTATTTAGTCCAATCTATGCATGCGGAGCATACGGGCACAACTATGTCTAGCACTGTACGAACAGTTTGTACCTAATCATATCAGGTGGCGCTTTTAATAGCAATGGTTGCTGATCCTAAGCACCGCCTTCTTTAGTCGTTTTTGTGACATGCTTATATATAGACAATCCTGCTCTCGTGTTTGAGTCTTCTTCTTCTTTGATTTCAGTCTCGTGCTCGTTTTATGCCACCAGATGGTTCGCCTCCATGACGTAACACGTCAGTCGCAGGTCCTCAATGGTTCACCAAAGTTTGTCTTGTATGTTTCTTTCCTCGGGCCAAGTCTTCTCACGGGAGCTTTGGTGCAGTGGACATGTTTGCAGGATGTGTTCTTGTGTCTATGGTCCTCACTGATGTGTATTGTCCAGTCTGTGCTGCTTTCATTTTATGCATGTGTGCATTTAGTCTGCAATAACCTGTTCTGAGGATGAACATTGTGGTATACTGTTTCCTATTCAGTCCATTGATTTGGTCCTGTGGTATTTACTGTTTGTTCTCTCTATCCACTGTTTATATATTTTTTTATGTGTGCCTTGAACTCTGACAGTGAAAGTGGATAGGTGAATTGTTCTCTTTGCCTTCCCTACCAGGCCAGTCTGTCCGCCCATTCATTCCCATGTATGCCGCAGTGAGCTGGAATCCACTGGAGGGTGATTTTATTGTGTTCTGAGAGTTTATTTAGCTGGTATATCAGTTCCCTTTCCATACTATCTCGCAGTTCTCTTTGTGTGGCCCGTAAAATGTCCATGCAGTCACAAAAAACACTATTCTTTTATCATTTCATCCAATAGTTTGACTGCTTCTATAATTGCCTGTTGCTCTGTTCTTAGATTTGTCGAGGGCTCCCCGGCAGCACTTGCTTTTTCTATAACGGTTCCATCCTGTAGAAGTATGACGAGTCCCGCCCCTCCTTTCCTCAATGCTTCCTCTGATGATCCATCTGTGTAGACGTGCGTCCACATATGTTGAGGATAGGCGTCTCCAAAATGCTTTACGTTTTTTCTCTCAATGCATGGTCTGATTCTTCTCTTTTTCTATCGATACCTGGTATTTTCGCTTCCACCGTGAAGTTGGTCTGTTGGTCTGTATATTCATATACCTGAATCATTTCCCATCTCGTTGGACATTTTGATATGATGTCACTGTTCCATGATGTACGGGCTTTTGATAGATGCTTGTTCTTTTTATGTGATTTTCTTTGTTAATTCATTGACTTTTCCGTGCAATGAATGCAATGAATACGCTTGTATTTTGTTTGATTTGGATGCCGCGAAATCACGTTTTCTTTTTAATTCGCACTAGCGAAGACTTATACTTGTGTCCATGAAAACGTGGTGGGGTTTTTCATTTAACCAACATCATCGCATAGGGGGCATTCCCATAAGTGCTTCGATCTCCGCCCAAGCAGCCAGCCAAGCGTATATGTACTCAGAGTTCATGTCAAGTGTTGTTCATGTCAAGTGTTGTTCATGTCAAGTGTTGTTCATGTCAAGTGTTGTTCATGTCAAGTGTTGTTCATGTCAAGTGTTGTTCGTGTCAAGTGTTGTTCAAGTCAAGTGTTGATTTCGTGTTCTTCGGATCTTTCTAGACTGAACGCACTGCTTCTTTTCTCCCCTAATAATAATGTTCCCCAGGCGTTTGAGGCCTCTTGCGTCGGTCGGTCACATCATGACCCACTACTGAGACGTGGTTCCAGGCCTCGTCAATAGAGAAGGTTGATATCTGCTACAGCCATAATATGCGGTAAGGCCGCTTCTGTGCGTCCAACCGACCGGGGAAAGAACGTTGGTGCTTAAGAACGACGTGGGTTGTCTTGTTTCTTGGTCCAACATGAACGAACGGAGAAACTCGGCGCCGGTCAAGTATTTCTGAGATAAGGTTGAGGCCTGCTTTAGCAGAGACTTCTACGTTGCGGATGTAGTTATGCCATCGGATGCATAGGATACGCCGCTGGTTGCGCATGTGCAAGGCCTCCAGTCTCGACATGACATGTTTCAGCAATATCCAGGTTTCGGAGCCGTAAAGCAGGACTGTGACCACGCAGGACTGGTAGATACGGATTTTAGTCTCAGGTTAGAACTTGCCTTTACTCCACACACGTCGGGGATAGTACATAACAAACGCAGCGAGTCCGATTCGCTTTGACGTATCGGGACCGCTGTGACCATCAGATGTTATAATGATACCGAGATAAATTAATTCGTTGGTGCCCTCCGCAGTGTGACCTTGAGTTTCAATACCCCGGGGTCCTGTGTCGGAAATGAGGTTCTGAACTTTGGTCTGCCCAGGATATAGACATGCCTAGGGAGGACGTTTCGCTGTCTAACATTTCCAGAGAGCGCTGCAGCGCAGATCTGTCTGTGTCGAACAGGACAATGTCGTTCGCGTAAACGAGATCAGTGAAGATTGACTGATCAATTGCTATATCCTCATGGTGCGCGCTCAGGTGGTCAAGAAGCTGGTCGACTTCCAGGCAGAATAATTCGGGGGCAAGACAACATCACCTATCTGATACCCGAAGTCGTGGGGAGTCAAGTCACTTTTTTGCCTTAGTCACTCCCAAATTCTAGCATACTCTGCACATATGCCTTTTATCGACCTTCTATTTCTTGATCATTCTGTAGAGTATCAATTACTGTCCTGGTTAACTCAACCCTGTCTCTCGTAATCCCCGCGCCATTCACCACATCTCGTCTCTCCACTGCATCTACTCTTTCGTTGCCCCATGCGCATGCGTGTTCCGGGCAGCAGATCCATGTGACACCTTGTACACCAAAGTTGCTCAGAAGAGAGGCCGACTCCGATCTTAACATGCACCGCTCTGTCTTGCAAAGCATATCCTCTGAGTCTGACAGTATCACTGCGTGTGTCACCGGTTGCGTCACCAAACCGAATATTCTGGCAAAAGCCATCTGCCATTTTTGTTCTCATTTGTGTCGTAATTTTCACGGTTAAGTGCTTACGGCTGGGCCTGACTAGCATGGCGCCATTCATTCTGTTTTATGACACGTCCGTGGGGCAAGAAATATGCAGAGTATCTCGTCTCCAGTTAGCAGACGGCATGCACTTCATTCTCTCCACGATCAGGGCCTTGCTGTCTTGACGAACATACGAAAACTGTTGTACTTTAGAATGAATGAGTCAAGGCATTTGTGTGGAAATTGGTGTGGACCTTAGTCCTTCTGTATGTATTCACCCCGAATAGGCCATACACTTACCCATGTAGTCTTAATCTCTCTGGTGCATTGATTGTAGAACTACTCCGTCTGGACCAGGAACCACGTCTCCAGTTTAGTTTTCAAGTTCTGGACGTCAGAAAAACGTGCGGGTATTAAATCACGCCTCTGTAAATCCTGCTGTAGACCTCATCTATGGTAATAAAGGCCGCCCGCTGTTGTCCGTTGTCTATTATTATACCACTCGTGTGTCGAAACGATATAATCACTACAACATTGTAACTTTAACGGGGTCAAGATACTGTTCAGGGCATGAGCTGTAGCGATCAGCCACCTGAAACTGACTGTTAACGTAAGGGCCAGGGATCTAGAACTGCCAAGACCCTTCTACACCTCCACAAGGTGATCCTGGATAACAGGCTGCAACAGAGCAGACTGGTTAATTAAGGAGGAGGGATCGCAGAGGGAAGGCAAAACTCGGTTCTCAAATAGAAGACGGAAGTGTCTGACAGAAAGGTGCAAATATGGCAATCAAGCTGTAAACTCCGACAGAACGGATTCCGTTTTCCGTACAACATCCTGCTACTTGCAAAGCCCTGGTCAGGGCTTGGTAGTGAGAGAAGGAGAACGAACGAAGAAGAAGAAGAAAATAAGTAGAAGAAGAAACTAACAAAATGCGTACTTGGAAATGAGGAGGGTGGCTAGGGCCTAATTTATGCAGACGCCATTATTGTGATGACTCTGACGCAAAATGTTACGTTGCACTATTATTCTACGCATATTTAACTCTTGTCACACTCTCAGATGTCATTAATCCGACCACGTTCAATATGCCTTGCTCTAGAGCACTTATCTGGCGTCTAATTCCTGCCATCTGCAGTTGCTCTAACGTTTTAGTGTGTACTTTATTTTGACTGGCAATGTTTGCCCATTAGATAACTTTGTTGGATGGTTAATTTCACTGACGTAATTAATGTCACGTTTTGCAGAGTCTAAACACTATGTATCGCTACATTATTTCAAATGTACTAACTTTTTGCACTGCTGTTGTTTGTAAGTACTGTAGTTTTCTCTTTTGAGTAATTATTTCGTTGTTTCATTTGATGCCTTGTGCGGTTTGGTTGAGCTTGGCAGGAGCCAACGAGTCCCGCTGATAAAATAGATAGATCTGCAGAAAAGAATGAACTTAAGATTTGTAAAACTAAAACTCAACTATTACTGCGGGGGAACAAGTTCCATTCCTCTCTTTATTTCTTTTCAGAGAAGTAAATCAGATATTAGTAAACATTGATGAGGGGGAGGGGGGGAGGAGATGAATTGAAGCTGTACTACGCAAGCGCTGTGATAGTCAACTCGGACGCGACGCAGCTTATAAGGAAAATGAAAGTCTCATCCCACCGATCTAACCACTTTGTTCTGGTCATGATGGAATTTATGAACCAGTTCTGGTATATGCCCAAATCTGTATCTCTAATGTCTGCATTATCCTTTTTGTTGGTCCATGGTATTCTAAAAACCTTTCTGTAACATTTCGATTCTTCTTCTTCTTCTTCTTCTTTTTGGTACGCAGTCAGACAGTAACCATTATTTTTTCTAAACATGTGGCGGTCATCCTGAGGCTGTCGCCACTGCCATAGAGCTTGTGTTGTGGTTCAACTGGTGATGGCCACATTTGCTCTCTCTGATCCTCGTATGTCGGGCAGTTCTGCAGTAGATGTTCAGCGGTCATTTTACCAGTACCGCACGGGCATTCGTCGGTACCACCTATATTCAATTTGTTGAATAGGTGGTACCTCAGTCTATTGTGGCCAGTGCGAAGTCTGAAGACAACGACCTGCTCTCTTCGGTTCAACTGGTAGTAGGCATCGTTTTTGGTGTAACCAGTATGTTCGGTTTCCCATTTGGTCATGTATCTGGCTTTGATAAACCGTTTTGACTCTTCGTACGTCATACTAGTATCTGTTTGTGGTAGTCTTGCACCTTCTTTTGCCAGTCTGTCTGCCTCCTCGTTGCCTTGGATGTTGCAGTGTGATGGGACCCACTGTACCACTACCCTTTTTGGTGCGGACTGCTGGCACAGTTTGCAGAGTGCTGCTCTTAAATCATTAAGCTCGGTGTTTTTCTGGCTTTTTAGCGCTGTGACTAAGGCGAGAGCATCTGTAAGCAGGACTATATGGCTTTCATTTTCATTGTGTGTCCCCATTTCTTCCACTGCCGCCCTCAGTGCCTCTGCCTCCGCTCTGAAATTGCTTGTGTACTTACCAGTAGCGAATGACAGTGTTATTTGTCTGCCATTTGGTAGGTTCAGGAATGCTCCTGCCCCTCCGTTCTGTGTAGTGTTTGTTACAGAACCGTCGGTGTATGCATGGGTCCAGTCCATGCTTGGGTAGCTTTTCGATATGAAGCTTAGCGTAGTGTCTCTCCTTTCTTTTTCAGTCTGGCAGTTTTTGTTTACAACACCTGGTATATGTTCTACCACCTCTGGAAATATATCCTGCCTCCAGGTAGATTTTCGTACAGTAGTGATGGGTTTTGGTGTTGTTAGTGCGTTTATGGGATCTTCGTGCATCTTTGCTTTGGCTATTTCTGCAAAGTTTCTCCGCTTTAGTTTCCCATTTCCCAAATTGTTTAGTCTCTGGTGCATTGGATGGTCAGTCAGTCTTCAGAGTTTCTCTGACTGCAGCGGGGCTCTGCAGTCTCTTCTATCGGTCATGGATTGCAGTTTTGTAATCTTTTTAAGTTCTACAATTGGCGTTGACTTCATGCCTCCTGTTATAACTCTCATGGCTTGGTTTTGAAGTTTGCTAACTTTATCGAAGTTCGCCTTTGCTGCTGTTGTCCATGCCGCAATGCCATACTCGAGAACTGGTCTCACTCTTCCAGTGTACAGTTTCTTTAGTATGCCTTCGTCGGCTCCCCAACTTGTGCCAGCCAGTTTCCTCATGATTGCCATTCTTTCTCTGGCTCTCATTCGGTTTCTCTCGATCTGACTTTTCCATGTCATGCGCCGATCAAATGTGACTCCCAGATAGGTTGGGTTGTCGTTTGGCTGCAGGAATTTGCCATTTAAACTTAATTTAGTATTTTGGGGTTTTATTGAAAGCGAGAATATTGTGCATGTGGTTTTCTCCTCGTTTATTTTGACCAGCCATGAGTTCGCCCACTCTTCCAGCGATGTTAGGGCCTGCTGCATCCGATTTCTGGCTATGGTGAGATTCTTTTCAGAGGTCCACATAGCCAGATCGTCTGCAAACATTGAGCTATGGACTCTCCTTGGTATATTCTCTGTAATGTCCTTTATATATACCAGGAAGAGTGTGGGTGACAGTACACCCCCTTGGGGTACTCCCTGCTCGAGTGTCACCTTTTTACTCATCTGCCCTTGTACTTGGACTCTGGCCGTTCTTTGTTTGATGTAGTGGTTGATCCACTTGTACATTTTCCCACAAACATCACTTCTGCTTAGCTTGACTTTAAGTCCGTCTTTCCAGACTTTTTCAAATGCCTTTTCCAGATCCACCCAAACAGCTACTGTGTGTTTCTGTGCCTGGTAGGCATCTTCTATTTCCTGAGCTATGAGGATGACCTGGTCCTCAGTGGATCTGTGCTGTCTAAAGCCGACTTGCTGTGGAATTAGTATTCGTTTTTCTTCCAGATGCCACATCAGTCTGGTGTTTATCATACGTTCTATCAGCTTGCCGACACAGCTGAGTAGGCTGATGGGCCTGTATCCATTGGGATCTGTTTTGTCCTTTCCTGTTTTTGGTACTGGCACCAGTACTGCGTCTTTCCATGCCTGGGGTACAATTTCCCTTTTCCAGCTTTGGTTCAGGACCGATAGCAGTTTCCTCTTCGCTGTTTGGCCCAGCCCCATCAGCATTTCGTTTGTTATCCCGTATTTTCCGGGAGATTTCCTTTTCTTTAATGTTCTCATAGCCTCTTCCAAAAAAAAAGTTTCTCAAAATAATTTTCACTTTTGTTGTTTTGCTGGTATTTTGCCATACATCGATATGAAACCATACGCCACTGAATTTCCTGCTTAATTATTCATTGGATCAAGCGTGTCATTAACAGTTGGACTGACTGTGTCCAGTTCAGTTCAGTTCAATTGCCATCTATTCATCGAAGGTCGGCTGCAATGGTCTACCGTGTAATCTATCTCTTGCTGTAATTGTGCAACCTGTCATGCTTTTTCAAGTCCATCACCTCATCTTATCTCTTCCTCCCCCCCCCCCCCCCGCCCCACTTAAAACGTCTACCTGTTGAACGACTGCCTTCCCCCCTACCTTCTAGTATGGTCTTCAACACGAACGACTGCCTTTCACCCTACCTTCTAGTATGGTCTTCAACATGAACGACTGCCTTCCACCCTACCTTCTAGTATGGTCTTCAACATGAACGACTGCCTTCCACGTTACCCTCTAGTATGGTCTTCAATATGAAGGTACGTCTTGTAGAGTCGACATGCGATGTAGCTTGCCTTCTTTCATTTGGGCTACCTAAGGAAACTGCTGAACATAAAATGACGTGATAGGATCACAGATGTAGAAGTTCTTTCGTGGGCTAAGATGACAAGCATTCGTCCAACTCTGAGAAAATCGCAGCTTAGATGAACTGACCATGTCAGATGAGCGGCTTCCAAAAAAAATATTCTATGGCGAGCTGGAGTCTTGCAAGTGAGCGAGCGTTGGCCAAATACAAGACGTTACAAAGACAATCTGAAAGCCTCAAGGAGGAACTGAACATTGGCACTGATAATTGAGAGAACATTGCTGCTGATCGATCTGTCGGGCGAATTCCAATCTCTTCTAGAACGACACATGTGGAGCAGACAAGAATCAAGGAAGCTGTACGGACACGAGCAAGAAAGGCAAGAGACGAGTTGCCTCGGTCTGATGATCAGACAGTGTTTCTTTGCCCTCACTCAATGTTACAGACTCTTTTGGGCTCGGATTGGCGAAAACAATATGGTCATCTTCGGAAACGATGGAAAAACATGAGTATGTCTTGTTATATAACCAAAATATCGTAACTGCCTAAGACTGATTTCTGTCATTAATTCTCTTTTCACCCAGAATTTATTCAATGGCTCCACATTTGAATATCTTCTCTGTCTGACTGACTGTGTTGTTGTTTGCGAATGCCCACAATGAGTAGGTTACTCTTTTGTGCACCCTGAAAAGGACGTTAAGTGGCGGGTTGCAGAAGATTTCCTCACATCCCGAGCATGCTGATGAAGGTGTACTGGGTCCACCATACGATTGTGCTATGCTTGGCTAAATCTGGGTAGTACTCACTACTACGAGGATCACGTCGATCCCTCACCTCGTTTGCCAGGCTGCCATGAAAACAGCCCGTTTCCTGAGAGGGTTACTAGAAAGCCGAGACTAGGGTCTTGGCCAGTATGTTTTGCCTGACCCTGACTAACATGTCTGATCAGTATGTTTTGCCTGACCCTGACTAACATGTCTGATCAGTATGTTTTGCCTGACCCTGACTAACATATCTGATCAGTATGTTTTGCCTGACTCTGACTAACATGTCTGATCAGTATGTTTTGCCTGACCCTGACTAACATGTCTGATCAGTATGTTTTGCCTGACCATGACTAACATATCTGATCAGTATGTTTTGCCTGACCCTGACTAACATATCTGATCAGAATGTTTTGCCTGACCCTGACTAACATGTCTGATCAGTATATTTTGCCTGACCCTGACTAACATGTCTGATCAGTATATTTTGCCTGACCCTGACTAACATGTCTGATCAGTATATTTTGCCTGACCCTGACTAACATGTCTGATCAGTATATTTTGCCTGACCCTGACTAACATGTCTGATCAGTATATTTTGCCTGACCCTGACTAACATATCTGACCAGTATATTTTGCCTGAGCCTGACTAACATATCTGATCAGTATGTTTTGCCTGACCCTGACTAACATATGTGATCAGTATGTTTTGCCTGACCCCGACTAACATGTCTGATCAGTATATTTTGCCTGACCCTGACTAACATATCTGATCAGTATGTTTTGCCTGACCCTGACTAACATATCTGATCAGTATGTTTTGCCTGACCCTGACTAACATGTCTGATCAGTATATTTTGCCTGATCCTGACCAACATATCTGACCAGTATATTTTGCCTGACCCTGACTAACATATCTGATCAGTATATTTTGCCTGACCCTGACTAACATATCTGATCAGTATGTTTTGCCTGACCCTGACTAACATATCTGATCAGTATGTTTTGCCTGACCCTGACTAACATGTCTGATCAGTATGTTTTGCCTCACCAGACGTTACTCTTCCTTCCCTACTGACTGTGTAGTTATATATGAAATGTTTTCTATAAATATGATTGGGGGTCGCTGTAGTCTAGAGGTTATTGCACTCGCCTCTCACAGTGATGAACGGAAATAGTGGGCGATCGAATCCCGCAAGTTTCAAGCGACCCCTGGTCTCACAGGAGGTAAGACTAGAGTACCTGCATTCAGACTTACCTCAAGTCGTCTCGACCAATAGTCTTGCCACTGATCCTAGATTACTCGGGATAAGAGTGAGATTGATGACCAGCGCATTCACTCCCTCACTATATATAATCCAAATACCGCTCACATCACATTATTAAGAAAAAACCGTCTGATGTTGTGGCCATCAACACTAGCGATGGACAATAACTAAATATGATTCATTGTTTAGTTAACAATTTCAGCTGTGTCTACTGTCACTTACTTTGAGCGTGTCCTGATATAATTGGGTTGTGATTTCGTTTTAAAATAGATGGAGCGTAACATTACAAACGCGGTCATTGAAACGCAGTCATTGTTTGACAGTCTAACAGCCTGGAACGTTAGTGTGTACCGTCACCTCTTGAGCATATTGGGTCACTAACAGAATCTGAAACATTAGTATTGACTACAGTGACTTGCATTTCACAACGCGACCTAATTTCGTTAATACAAATAATGTTTGAAACACTATCAGTCTATAGTCGTATTTGTGTATTTTATGTTGAAACTGAATTCCTACTTTGGTGGATTACATTGCCGCTTTGATTGTTTGTGTAATAGTTTCGCTGCTTGTTGGTTTATTTGTAACCTAGTCAGCGATATTTCCACATGTATAATGTGGTTTCTTTGAAGTGTTTTGTTTGTCTTCAGTGCTACTGAGCTTATAGTTATTTGTATAATTGTTAGGGTGATGTAGTTATCTTTATGTGCGTTTTATTTTGATGGATAATGGACAAAGAGTCATTGATGCGGGCCAGTGTGACGAGACGTTAAGTGTTCATTGGATAATGTTAACGGGTGTCCATTAGAGGACGTGGGGTTCGAAACGGGATGCAAACGGCGTGGGTGGGACACGGCGTAATAGGATGGTTTCTCACGAGGGAACATGAAATTTAATGAACAGTTTCTCACGAGGGAACATGAAATTTAATGAACAGTTTCTTAGAGGGAACATGAAGTTTAATGAACAGTTTCTCACGAGGGAACATAAAGTTTAAAGAACAGTTTCTCACGAATGAACATGAAGTTTCTTCTTCTTCTTCTTCATCGTACGCAGTCAGACAATAACCATTATTTTTTTCGAAAAAAGCAGCCGTCATCCTGAGGCTGTCGACACTGCCATAGAGCTTGTCTAGTGTTGCAACTGGTGATGGCCACATCTGCTCTCTCTGATCCTCGTATGGCGGGCTGTTTTGCAGAAAATGCTCAGCTGTCATTTAACCGGTACCACACGGGCATTCGTCGGTGCCAACTATCTTCAATTTGTTGAATAGGTGGTAACTTAGTCTATTGTGGCCAGTGCGAAGTCTGAAGACCACGACCTGCTCTCTTCTGTTCAACTGGTAATAGGCATCGTTAACAAGGGGCAATGGTATTTAACTATTGGTTTCTAAATAGGGCAATGTGATTTACAGAACAGCCTTTCATTAGGCACTATGGTATTTAACTATTGGGTTCTCACGAGAAACCATGGCATTTAAATACCAGTTTCTCATAAGGACCACGGTATTTACATACCCGTTTCTTACAAGGGACCATTGCGTTTAAACATTGGTTTCTCTCAGGTGCCATCCGGTGTGTAATGATGGACCATGTGGGAGGATAAGGTTTGTAATAATTAACGACAAGGAACTACTATCACATTTAACATAACAAATCACGAACATAAGTTGAGATTTGCCATCACGGACTTAATAGGGACCGCAAGACATTACAAAGCGGTCGCTTCAGATGGCTTCCCCTACCTTCCCCCGGGTAAACAGACCGCATCCCAGTTCTCCGAGTCAGTACGCTACTAATGTTGCCCCCCCCCCCCCCCCCCCCTGTTGCTTTTCTATGTTATTTACGTACATTCCGTGTCCGGCTACTTCACACAGTCTTCACCCAACCTCACACAGTCCTCATCCAACAACCTCACAGTCCTCATCCGACAACCTCACACAGTCGTCACCCAGCAACCTCACACAGTCCTCACACAGCAACCTCACACAGTCTTCACCCAGCAACCTCACAGTCTTCACCCAGCAACCTCACACAGTCCTCACACAGCAACCTCACACAGTCTTCACCCATCCTCACACAGTCTTCACACAGCAACCTCACACAGTCTTCACCCAGCAACCTCACACAGTCCTCACACAGCAACCTCACACAGTCCTCACACAGCAACCTCACACAGTCTTCACCCAGCAACCTCACAGTCTTCACCCAGCAACCTCACACAGTCTTCACCCAGCAACCTCACACAGTCTTCACCCAGCAACCTCACAGTCTTCACCCAGCATCCTCACACAGCAACGTCACACAGTCTTCACCCATCCTCACACAGTCTTCACCCAGCAACCTCACACAGTCTTCACCCATCCTCACACAGTCTTCACCCAGCAACCTCACACAGTCTTCACCCATCTTCACACAGTCTTCATCCAGCAACCTCACACAGTCTTCACCCATCTTCACACAGTCTTCACCCAGCAACCTCACACAGTCTTCACCCATCTTCACACAGTCTTCATCCAACAACCTCACACAGTCTTCACCCAGCAACCTCACACAGTCCTCACCCAGCAACCCCACACAGTCTTCACCCAGCAACCTCACACATTCTTCACCCAGCAACCTCACACAGTCCTCATCCGACAACCTCACACAGTTTTCGCCCGGCAACCTCACACAGTCCTCACCCGACAACCTCACACAGTCTTCACCCAGCAACCCCACACAGTCCTCATCCGACAACCTCACACAGTTTTCGCCCGACAACCTCACACAGTCCTCACCCGACAACCTCACACAGTCTTCACCCAGCAACCTCACAGTCTTCACCCAGCAACCTCACACAGTCCTCACACAGCAACCTCACACAGTCTTCACCCATCCTCACACAGTCTTCACACAGCAACCTCACACAGTCTTCACCCAGCAACCTCACACAGTCCTCACACAGCAACCTCACACAGTCCTCACACAGCAACCTCACACAGTCTTCACCCAGCAACCTCACAGTCTTCACCCAGCAACCTCACACAGTCTTCACCCAGCAACCTCACACAGTCTTCACCCAGCAACCTCACAGTCTTCACCCAGCAACCTCACACAGTCCTCACACAGCAACCTCACACAGTCTTCACCCATCCTCACACAGTCTTCACCCAGCAACCTCACACAGTCTTCACCCATCCTCACACAGTCTTCACCCAGCAACCTCACACAGTCTTCACCCATCTTCACACAGTCTTCATCCAGCAACCTCACACAGTCTTCACCCATCTTCACACAGTCTTCACCCAGCAACCTCACACAGTCTTCACCCATCTTCACACAGTCTTCACCCAACAACCTCACACAGTCTTCACCCAGCAACCTCACACAGTCCTCACCCAGCAACCCCACACAGTCTTCACCCAGCAACCTCACACATTCTTCACCCAGCAACGTCACACAGTCCTCATCCGACAACCTCACACAGTTTTCGCCCGGCAACCTCACACAGTCCTCACCCGACAACCTCACACAGTCTTCACCCAGCAACCCCACACAGTCCTCATCCGACAACCTCACACAGTTTTCGCCCGACAACCTCACACAGTCCTCACCCGACAACCTCACACAGTCTTCACCCAGCAACCCCACACAGTCCTCACCCGACAACCTCACACAGTTTTCGCCCGGCAACCTCACACAGTCCTCACCCGACAACCTCACTTATTCTTTGCCCACAAACCAGCTACTGTCAGGGTTCTTTCATTTGCCACTATCCTGTCCTCCGCTGCATCCTAGGACATATAATTAGTTGTTCCGTGATCTGGATGCCCCCACATTCATCGTCTGTATATCCCGATTTGTTCAGGCTAGACCAATTTGTTGATAACAGCTCAGACCCATAAAGCATTTACGTTTTAACGTAGCATAGTTTCAAGAAAGTCGCATCTTGCGACAGGAGATCAGAGTTGTTTCGGTACCGCACTGAGAGCATGTCATAATACGTGACCAACAGCCACTTCAGGAGAGAGGTCGCTTATTCCCTGGACCTTGCATTCCTCGCTATTCACTCTGAATAAAAGTAATCAAAGTAATAGAAGCATCTAGAAACATTACTCGATATCACTGGCTCCTTCTTGATTTTCCTATCACTTTCACATTAATGGCTGCAACATAACGTGTCTTTGGTTATGTTCATGGATGGGTCATTTTGTGTCCGTGCTGGCTCTACGTTGTGTTTAGGCCCGCTAGCTGCCCATTCGAGAGGCGAAAAGTTAAATCTGTAGCCTGCCGATAAAGTTGGAATACAGGTCAACCTCATATCCACGGCGTGCAAATCGTTCAAAGATGTTTGTGGGGTCACATGCTTACGCGGCTCTGGTTCGTGTGGAGGGATGGACTCGTCCAGGCCAACATATTAGAGAGGGGATGGGCGCCGCTAAGCAACAGCTGCCCAAGATTCATCCGTGATAACACAGCCATAATCTACTACCGGCGTGGTGCAAGTTTATGTGTGACAACTGTAGAAAGCTGATTTGGTGATGGACACGTCTCGAGTTCTTTGGAGATACGAGACTGCAAGGCACAGTACAAGGGCACTGTACAGGACACAGTACAAGACACTGTATAGGACACAGTACAAGGCACTGAATAGGACACAGTACAGGGCACTGTACGGGGCACTGTACAGGACACAGGACAAGGCACTGTACAGGACACAGTAAAAAAAATGTACAACACTCGGTACATGGCACTCTACAAGGCACTGTACAGGACATAGTACAAGACACAGCACAAGGCACTGTACATGACACAGAACAGGCAAGTGAAGGCAGGGACGTCCGAGAAAACGATGTGAGGGCAATATCCATGAATGGACTAACCTACGACCCGAGGATGCACAAGAAGTAACCGCAGACAGAGAGGGAAGTTGCAGGATTGTGGAAGTGTCAGCAGGAGTTTTCCAACAATCCCAAGAGGTCACGGGATGAACTGAACTGATGTACAGTAGGTTGGTTTCATCGTCACTTTTCTGTGCCAGGGTGCCACCCCAATTCAATCAAATATATTTGTATTACCCATTTCATAACAACACGAAACTGAGTGTAAACGTTTCATTAGTTGGAGTAAATATAGAACCATTTACAATATTTGCTGTAAATCTCATCCACCGATATACAGGCATACTATATACTCAAAGTAAGTTGAGCGTTACTTTACAAAACTCACTGTTGTAGAAAATTGCAAATGAGAAGTCAATTAAATTTAATGAAATTGTTCTTAAGTCATTTGGACAACAGAGTGTGCCAGTTTCCTGAGCAATTATTGGCTAATGGTCAGTAACGTGTGCTTCCTCCACTGGCGTTGATACAAGCTTGACAGCGATGCCTCATGGACACAGTCAACTTTCTGTAGACAGCGATGCATCATGGACACAATCAACTTTCTGTAGATAGCGATGCCTCATGACACAATCAACTTTCTGTAGACAGCGGTGCCTCATGGACACAATTAACCTTCTGTGGACAGCGATGCCTTATGGACACAATCAACCTTCTGATAGTACACTGGGAGATCGTTTGCCACTTCTGCAGAACGTTTTGAAATAATTGAATTCAATTTCACCACCGGCTGGACGGTTAGTTCCTGCTGATCGTCCAAAAAAATTCCTCAACTCAGGTCATACCATCTGTACTAATCGTCTAGAGTGCAACTGAGGTCATACCATCTGTACTAATCGTCTAGAGTGCAACTCAAGTCATACCATCTGTACTAATCGTCTAGAGTGCAACTCAGATCATACCATCTGTACTAATCGTCTAGAGTGCAACTCAGGTCATACCATCTGTACTAATCTTCTAGAGTGCAACTCAGGTCATACCATCTGTACTAATCTTCTAGAGTGCAACTCAGGTCATACCATCTGTACTAATCGTCTAGAGTGCAACTCAAGTCATACCATCTGTACTAATCGTCTAGAGTGCAACTTGGGTCATACCATCTGTACTAATCGTCTAGAGTGCAACTTTGGTCATACCATCTGTACTAATCGTCTAGAGTGCAACTTGGGTCATACCATCTGTACTAATCGTTTAGAGTGCACTCGTGATTAAATCGAAACACGGTCACTTGCTCGGGATTTAAATTCTTGTGGCAAATGACGCAACTTCAGACACAAAACCTGCTTACTGTGGTCATGCGTGACCACGACGACATAGTGATTCTGACTGAACAAATGCGAAATAAAGAAACTAGGTTCTATTGACGCAAGAGATCAGGAAATATATAATGATGGATCGCGATAGAACATGACGTTTGACACGGTTAACCAAGAGGTATGACGTGAAAGGCTATGACATGTATGGTTGTGGACCGCAAGGATTGAGGAATGTCCTTTTAATTGCGAATTTTGAAAGGATGGGAAATAGTGTATGTCACGCGTCCCACGATGGGACATACGTTTGTCATATGGACCACGACTTGTGAAAATAAGTACTAAGAGAATTACAATTACTGTTGTTACACGTCGTGGCAACGGGAAATATAGCAGGAAAGAGAGGCAGAGGAAGGCCGAGAGAGAAGATTGTGGACAGTCTGAGAGAATGGCACGGGCGACAATCAACAACAGTGTTGGTAAACGGCACGTGATATCAATGGATTGAGGTCCATGATAATCAAAGCTAACCGGCAGGGCACCTGATGGGGATGATGTTGTTGCACGCACTAACGGAGTCCAGTGGCGTGACTAAAGTATTTTGAACTGTGGGCGGTTTTTTTTTCATTTGGCAACCTTCTGTACAATTTATGCACATAAAGGATATATTACAAAATATGCCATCCAACCGTTCCTATAATACTGTCGCCCTCGACAAATAGAGCCTCCGTCAACCTTTAGACACGCCACTGGTTAAGTCCGTTAACGCCATACGTGAAAAGATACATCTTACACGCCCCCCCCCCCCCCACCCCATCTATCTGCCTTCTTTCCCACCCACCTTCCCTCTTTTTATATCAGTTTTCTCCGACTCTTAATGGGTTTATATCATTTTCTTTTTGTCTCCCCCCCCCCCCCCCCCCGCCTCCCTTCCGCACTTGGCTCGCTATTTTGTATTTTTCCACAT
Source organism: Ariolimax columbianus (assembly GCA_036924085.1). NCBI lineage: Eukaryota > Metazoa > Mollusca > Gastropoda > Stylommatophora > Arionidae > Ariolimax > Ariolimax columbianus. Next base: position 51,640,773 of record JAVGWX010000010.1, on the reverse strand, counting down.
TTTGCCGTCACTGGCTTATCCAACCCTTTCCGACTCACTTTTTACGCTCTTCTTATCTGACCGTTGTCCGTCATTTAGTGTCTAGCCTTCGACATGAAAAGTCGCGATGATATGCACTTTATCAGATAAGTAGACCATTTTTTCCTTATATGTTGGTTTGCTAGTTTACAATTGTTGTTATGTATTGTCCCTGATAAAGGATTTTTGGTCGTAACGTAGGTTTTGTTTGTGTTCTCGTCTCGGTGTGGTATCTGACCATACCCAGTTGAGAAAAAAAAGAAAAATTTTACTAAACACAGGAGAGAAGTCAATCAAACCATACATATTGTTCGGTCACAGAGGTGGGTGTAACATACTGGCAAAGACACCTATCTAACTTCCACGCAGGTCTCCCTGGAAACGAGCTGTTTTTATGGCAGCCTGGTTAACGAGGTAGGGGATCAACGTGATCCCTGTAGCACTGAGGGACATTCGGATGAAGCCAAACACAGCACAACCGCCTGGAGCATTTTAGTCCACCTTTATCGGGATATGAGGAAAGTTTATTCAAATCCGGCAATCTACACCCTGTTCAGGGCGTACACAAGAGTAGACTTACTCATTGTGGGCACTCAACAACTTTACGAAATATCCATTTCCTGGATGTGGTGATGTTCCTGGTATGAACTTGCTTCACCGCTCAGAAACTATAGAATTCCCTTTAACGATGTTCAGGTACAGTTCGAAGAAATGCTATGTTTGAAAAAGTTACACGCATACGGATGGAAAAATAGAAAACAATTATCAGATAACCAGCTGGTTTGCCACCCTACTTCTAAGAAAAACTTGATAACCTCTGCAAACGTGGCAGCCGGACTGTGTTGATAACCAAATCCCTTGGTGAAACAGCGATTTTCATCCGTTACCACAGCAACCAATTCCACAGTAAACGTTATCAATACACCACTCAGGCTACGAGTGACCAAACCTGACACGAGACTGTCACGCGCTAAGATAACTTTTGAAGCGCTTGCTCCGTGACGTTATTTTGTTTATCATGAGTACTCATTGGGGAAATATTGTTAGTTCGATCTGAATTCAGGTGATAGAAATGACAATTTCGATTCTGGAGATGTTTACTGTTAGATTTGTGCTTCTTTGCGTCTGGCTTCTCAAAATGTTTGTCCAATCCGACGGCGGTTATATTTATTGATATTGTGTGGCTATACAAGCGATTTTTGGGTTCAGGTACGGTACGCTGAGTTGCTTCTAAAGTTGACCAACGATATCGCTTGGTTTGGTACTTTTACGTCATTAAAATGAAGCTTTATTGAAGTTTTCTTCTCCTTCAGCGTTCGTACTGAAACTGACTTTGTGACTGTGTTAAAGGGTGCGATATTTGCTGCTGTCCACCAGACACATCCGTTTCATCAGGGATATGTTAGATTCCGGGTTTCCCAGGGCGATCCTCATCCCCTTAGCCAAACTACACTAGTGTAGGCTGTTTCCAGGGCCACTACTTGAAGACGAAATAGGGTCTTAGTCGATCCTGATGCGAGCAGCCAGCTATGAATCGCTGGATATTGTCAGCTCTTTGTTGAGGTCGCCATCTTGCGTGTTTTTTATGTTGGCTTTTTCTTGAAAGTGAGACTTTATACGTACGCATTTGTCGGTGTTAAGTAAGTATATGCTGGCTAAGACCATAATGTCACGAAAAGACACTTTTCACAAGTTAGAGAAGTAAAAATAATATTGTGTCTCAGAATATAGGTCATACAAATGACACTTTATAGAGCCTGAGCTCTTACATGTTTATTGATTTCAATAGTAATATAAAAATTGACCCTTAATAAAGGCCGAATTAAGTAGACAATCTTGATTCAAATCATATGACATGAAGATGACACTTTATACAGTTCTCTGCGTACGTATATTTGGTTTCAATGATAACGTCAAGGAGATGACACTGTATAGAGGCTGAGTTCCAGTATATTTATTGTATTTGATGGTAATTTAAAAAAGATAAAAGAGAGTTATACTTTCATCATCAGATGTTGTCGGATTGTTTTAACTGCACGGACACCGGATGTTTTTGCAAAGACTGCACGTCACCATTAAGCAGCATAACTATATTAAAAGGTCCAATGTTAAGATGGTACAAATGTAGAATAGTTCTCGTAAATCTAGTTTTACGGACTTTGATGGACCAGATATCGACTGTGTAGGTTGGGTTACCTGCTCCTTGTCAATCCCCAGACAGGAAGACAGGTGCACATTTACATCTGGCTAAACTGGAACGTATCCAGATGAATGATTGCAGTACGAAAACTAGCGCTCTAGACACTATCTGTCGGCTTTAATGAGTGTTTAAGTACGTTTTGATTGTTAGTTAGTTAATTAGTTAGTTGCCCATCGCAAGCGAAGATGCAGTTGTCAGACATGTTTATTAAGATGTGATCGTATATGACTGTGCATTCCGATCTGAGCGTGACAAACTGTACCGCACGTAGCCACACGTGAATGGCGTCAGTAATTGGGCGTCTTGGATCATGTCCTTTCGTGCAGCTTGCTTTTCCAGCAATGCAAGCACCACATGGGATGGCAGTGCGCCAGTCTGAGCGGCTCGGAGCACGCAGATTCCAGGCAGCGACATCAATTGGAAAATTATTCAAAGATACTTTTAAAGTGTCTTTGTATCGGTTCTTCTATCTACCCGGCAAGCGCGGTCATGTCATGAACTAACCCTACAACAGTTGCTTAAGGGGGCACTCATCTGAGGGAGCCGCGTAGCGCAGTGGTTAGCCCGCTGTCTTCGCAGCTGAGTAGGTCTGGGTTCATTCTCCAGTTGAGGCGGTAATGTTTTTTCAGACCGCAATGGCTCCCGGGTCGACCCAGCCTTAAATGGGTACCGGTTCAGTCCGGGAAGTGAAAGCGGCGAGGAGATGGCTACCGCCCTCATATAGCCGAGCCTTTTAAATGTGAGATCACTAACACCTCACACCCCTACGGCAGTAATGATATGGGTTACTTTACTACATCTGACAGGCAAACAACATGTCCAGTCTACCTGATCTGGACTCTGTGCAGCATCGTATGGGTGTCGGAGAGTCTCGCATCGCCGAGGACCATAGAGTTGGGTAACTCTATCCTGCCAACCTACCGTGGCATTTTGAAGAGTCTTCATGGACATGATGAAATAATTCTTCTAATTCAAGTAATAATCATGATTACAGCAGACTCCTATTATAGGACCGGTCCCTGTTTCTTTTATTAAGATCAAGGCATGAGTATCCATATGTACAAACATGACAACACTAGCGAGGGAAACAAACCTCAGTGAACACTTAAATGAACTTCTCTTTGCTGATGATCAAGCACTAACAGCAGCCTCAGAAAAACAACTGCAGGAACATATCAACAATCTGATTGAGACCTGTACAGATTACAGCATGACAATCAACATATCAACAATCTGATTGAGACCTGTACAGATTACAGCATGACAATCAACATATCAACAATCTGATTGAGACCTGTACAGATTACAGCATAACAATCAACATATCAACAATCTGATTGAGACCTGTACAGATTACAGCATGACAATCAACATATCAACAATCTGATTGAGACCTGTACAGATTACAGCATGACAATCAACATATCAACAATCTGATTGAGACCTGTACAGATTACAGCATAACAATCAACATATCAACAATCTGATTGAGACCTGTACAGATTACAGCATGACAATCAACATATCAACAATCTGATTGAGACCTGTACAGATTACAGCATGACAATCAACATATCAACAATCTGATTGAGACCTGTACAGATTACAGCATGACAATCAACATAGCGAAAACCTAAGTTGTAAGGGTTGCAAGCAAAGAAATAGAAACAGCAATATTCATACACAAGTAACAAGCAAAACAGGTGAACAATTTGATGTACCTGGTTAACATAATCTCATCAGATGGCAAAGCCAACACCGAAATCCCACACAGGTGTAATAAAGCAAGTCAAATTATTGGGCAAATGTCCGAGATATTACAATGTAAGCACGTGGTAATGCACACAACATGAACACTATACAGCACGATATCCCTACACACATTGTGAAATCAGTGCTATAATAACATTGGACATCATAACAACAGAAATGAAATTCCTGCGGAAAATGTTTGGACAGAATCAGAAACGAAAATATTAATAAACAAGTAGGCAGAACACCAGTGATAGAACTCATCAAGAGACAACAAACCAAATGGTTCGGCCACGTGACACGTCACACACCAGAGAGTATCCCTCAGAGAACAACACTATACAGTTACAGTCTAGGCAAAGCTAAGGTCCTACCACACAAGAGATGGATAGCAGAAATAATAGAAGCAATCAAGCTCCCCTTGTACGAAACACATTCTAGGGCCTGGTCAAGATACCACTTCATCACCTGACGCTAAAAAGCACAAGCAGGACAAAAAGCCAAGATAAAGAAGAAAAGAGAGAAGAAGTGGACATGTATAGCCCAGCTGCAGTATCTGAATGTTGTTGTTTTCGGATGCCCAAAATAATTAGGCTACTCTTTTGTGCTAACAGATGTTTGGATTGACCTGGGAAGTCACCAGTGGATTTTCACCTGCCAAAAAATGTGAAACAAATTAGGTCCCCACGACGTCTAACGACATACGTGGACTGAAGATAGATATATAGACTCTTTTGTGCGCCCTGAAAAGGACGTTAAGTAACGGGTTGCAGTAGCTTTCCTCACATTCCGAGCGTGCTGATGAATGTGCAGCGGGGTCCTCCAGGCGGTTGTGCTATGATTGACTTCATATGCGTGTCACTCACTATTTACGTCGATCCCTCACCTCGTTAGCCAGGCTGCCATGGAAACAGTCCGTTTCTAGGGAGGGCTACTAGGAAGCCGAGGTGAGGGTGTTGGTCAGTATATTTTCCCGGACCCTGACTGACATGTCTGATCAGTATGTTTTGCCGGACCCTGACTAGCATGTCTGATCAGTATGTTTTACCTTACCCTAACTAGCATGTCTGATCAATATGTTTTACCTTACCCTGACTAGCATGTCTGATCAGTATGTTTTATCTTACCCTGGCTAGCATTATCTGATCAGTATGTTTTACCTTACCCTGACTAGCATTATCTGATCAGTATGTTTTACCTTACCCTGACTAGCATGTCTGATCAGTATGTTTTACCTCACCCTGACTAGCATGTCTGATCAGTATGTTTTACCTTACCCTGACTAGCATTATCTGATCAGTATGTTTTACCTTACCCTGACTAGCATTATCTGATCAGTGTGTTTTACCTTACCCTGACTAGCATTATCTGATGAGTATGTTTTACCTTACCCTGACTAGCATTATCTGATCGGTATGTTTTACCTGACCAGACGTTAGTCTTCCTCACCTACTGGAGCGTGTGTTAGGTCATTGTTAGATGTCTCTGCTTCTGAAAACTAGTTTTCTTCTTGAATGTCTCGTCAAAATAGGTTAGGTGACGCCTTAGATAGTAGTACACATTGCCTGTAATTTGAGGTCTTTTATTGAGGAGGGAAAAATAGGACCACTGAACTCGTCTACCTATTGTAAGGAGTGGCGACCACCATCAGCAATCACCATTCTGGTTCCCATTGAAACACATGGCTGCGACATATGATTTCCAGTTGTCCCTAATCTGATCTGTCTTACTGAGGTCCATCAACGAGATCCCAGCTGAACTGGTCCCAATGTTCATCATTTGTTTCTTGGCCTCTTTACCCGGCTCTTTCTCTGTGGGTTTCAGTAGAGGGCATTTCTGGTTGTATTTTCTGGCTGATTTATTTGCTCCCTCTATTTCTCTCCATCTCCTGTTTTTATTCGTTATGGTTGTGTCACTTGACGCATACTTGCATGTGTTACCACCCCTGACCATCTAATATCAGGTACACAAGCCTGCCGAAGACTGATGTGTCGGACTGAAAGATAAAAATATCGCATTCAAGTTGTAAACTAGCGACACAGCGCATTCCGTTCTCTGGGCTACATCCTGCTGCTTGTAAAACCCTGTTCAGGGGTAGATAGCGGGAAATTTAAGAACGAACGCAGAAAAGAAGAAAAAGGTACGCAAGAACATATATGCTTGAAGATCTCGTATGGGGATTTTGTTCTCTTAGACACATCTCATATTCTCGTATCGGGATGTTGCACTCTGAGACACATCTCATATTCTCGTATCGGGATGTTGTACTCTTAGACACATCTCATATTTCAGAACTATATTGTAGGATCGACTTTATATTGGTGTTAGCTGTCTAGCCGTTCTTTCATTGGGCATTATGCTAAGTTCCACATTAGTTGAGGTTTATGAGAATTGTTGAATGAAATCAGAGTAAGACATTTAAGATATTTTGTTCACATAAATATACATAATACATTCCTGAAAACAATACTGGAAGGAAATGTGCAGGACGAATGAATTCGATTTCAACAGAGCTGGAAGTGGAAGGATAAGTTTACACATTCGACAGCGTGACGACCTACAGACCTACAGACCTACAGACCACACAATCAAGACAAGAGACACATGCATGTTAATGTCCTGTACAGCATACATTTGATGTGAAGAAGATACTTGAGCTGAACTTATCTGAAGATGAAGCAACATATTGTTTCATGTTTGGGAAGTTAGTCTAACCCAATCCCTTGAGCCTTGAGGGTGTGTCCATTTATTTAGCCTATCCTCCCCCACAAATTACGTATTAAGTTTGGTTAATCCCGCAGTGGTCTGCCGGGGTCTTTGTATATGATGCATTAGCAGCATCCATTAATACGAGCGGATCCCAAACGTTGAGGTCACAATAAAAAAAAGTAAAGTATCAGATGAGTGGTATGCCGGGTACAGTGTGTATGACAAGGACATTAATAGCCCCACTATCTCACAGAGAGAATGTCGTAAGAGGCGACATAGCATAGCACCGGCCATGGTTAAGTGGTTTGTTTAGAGCAGCATAGATGGCGCCTAATAGGCTGCGGGTCTACTTTGCTCTAGTGTTTGAGTCTATTAAGATGGACTCTCACATCGGTTCACCGCCCTCCGTATGCGCTTGTCCCAACTCTGCGTAGTATTACGCTGCTCGAGCCTAGCCCACTTAGCAGGAAACCCTTCTCTCGGCTACATCCAGCGCATACCAGAGCGGATACCTACACAGGGGCATCTGCTACTGTATAAGTACAGGTGGACTAAGAAGAATCCCTCCAGGAGCAGAAAGTAAAGCCGACGCTGCTCATATAAACATTATGGCATAATTCCTATCCAAACACACCCATATAATGTATACACGGACGTCAGTTGTGATAAAAGATGGTTTGGGAAGTTAGACCTAATCCAATCTATGAGCATGAAGGATGAGTGCATTTATTTAGCATATCTTTCCCAAGAGAAATTACCTGTTCAGTTTGGTTAGGCCTTCCAGGATCAGAAGGTCAAACCCACGATGTTCATATAAACGTCTTGGCACACAATCTGTCCAAATACACCAAGGTAGTGCAGACACGGAGGTAAGTTGTGATAACAGATGGTTGCTGTCAACTTGAGAACGTAGAAGTGCAAGAGAAACAATTCAAGCAGAGACACACGCTTACTTTTTCAGCCAGCTTCGTGTAACGGCATTTGGGGCCCTTTACTCCTGCTGGAGCGGAAACCATTTATATATCATGATGATATAGACCTGGTAGCTAACATCCTACATGGAGGCTTTAGGGCTACGGGCAAGAGATCGACCACGGCTACGAGGAATAGAAGGAATTATAGAGACACTCCAAAAGTCCAACATGTCGGCAGCACAAGCCTTCCACCTAGTACACACTAGAAGCCTACGCATTCCTCCTCTCTGCGACACCACAAGCCAAGAGGAGCATGACGGAAGAAGAGGATTACATTGTTTATCTAGGCATCTCTCAAGCCTTTGTCTTTACTGACTCTGGCTTATTTTTGCAACGAAGGTATGAAAATAATGTTCGCTCCATTTTCATGTTTCTCAATCGTTTTCCCCTTTTTCTTATATCAGACTTCATTGGCCTCTTCTTTCTATATTTTTTGCCATGTGTTCTTCAGACTCACTTCCAGTCTTCTCTATGGGTTTCAACCAGCTCATGTCTTCTAAGTGTTTGCGCTATCCATCTCAACCTTCATTTCCCAATCCTCATCCGCATTGGCTGTTGTCCTGTTGTCTGCCCCAGATTTGTGTTGTGTTGTATCTCCGGTCACCCAAAGGGTATTATATGATAGAGCTAGTCTTACTCTTAGTATTAATCGACCTGTACATCTACAGGTCCAGCTCTTGCATTCGCGTGATGTAGCCCGATTTAGGATTTCCTGTTTAGTGGGCTAGACTCAAGCAGCTTATTACTCCACTTCGCTGGGACAAGTGCAACGGAGGATGTTTAACCGATGTCGATATATACATATTTAAATGTCTGTTTCTGGATGCGATACTTTTGTATTCAAAGAAATGTTTCACAATCGCGTAATGGAGCAGTTTTTTTTTGGTTTTACATTTTCGTTAAACAGCTTAATCAATTGTGCAATTATTAATATTGTAGATTTTTATGTTAGGTAAAACGGATGGAAAGTTCATAATGCTTAAATAATTTATATTTCTCGTTAGTTAGTCTCGGTTCTTGGTGAATATCTGTGTTCGTAACGGAGTTATATCGAGTTCTCACATCATCACATTTGATAGAATGTCACAATATACAATATATCTGTTTATTGTCGCTTGTTGACAGCCAATGCATGCCGAAGTCGTTTCTAAGTAAGACGGGGTTAAAAACAACAGTGTTACAATGTCAAGGCCGTACTGGGAAAAACGTCAGCTCAAGAAGCAAGATGCTGTTATTTTGGTGGATTCCACCGGCTCACCAATTTTTCAGGACAAGTTGTCGAATGTAGCCCTGGACAAGCTGACGGATAGTCCCCGGGTGAAGGACACGAGCCTTAATGACGATTATGATAAATATAAACCCCGAGTAAACACTATATCCGATGTGGAAAAGATATCCATCATTTCTGTCGCATCCAACAACGCGATGAAAATTCACGATCTGAAGGGTGATAAAGTTATAAAAAGTGAGTGTGCGTATTCGCCTTTCAAAAGTATCCACGAAACCGCCCACCACACTGAAAAACAATCTATGGAAACCTTATCCATGTTAGATGGCACGACAGTGAAGCAGCAACCAAAGAGGAATTCCATGATAATCAGCAAAATTCGAGCTTTTGCCAAAATGAGAACCAACTCGAAGCTGAGTAAAACTGAAACAGTTGACTCGTACGTTGTAGATGATCATGACTTTGGGCCTGTGTGCTTGATCCAAGACAGTCCACTTAGGATCTTCAAGGTAGGTTGAGAATATGTTAGTCGTGTGATATAGATCATCACTGCTTTAAAACCCATGTGGCTATTTATATATTTCTAATCTTCAATCCACTTGTGTCGTTAGACGTCGTGGGGGAGGTGCGACGCCATTTGTTTCATATTTTTTGGCAGAAGAAAATCATCTTGTGACATGCCAGGTCAACCCAGTGTGTATGTTACCAGTCGTTAGGTTGGTAGCCCCTAGAATATACGTACGCCTACCTTTGGGACTGGTGGTGGAAGCTTAAATTAGAGTAAGGTAGACTCGCAGCCTGGCAGTCCCCATATATGTAGCTCCGCTAACCACTGAACCAAGACCGGATCTTATACCCACACAGTCTCCTTTATGAACACATTCTCTGCGGTGTGAGAATCCCTAGAATAAACTGAGTAACAATTCAATTTGAATTTGCCCGATCAGCGGCCGTTAAACCGAATCTATCAAGGAATTTTTAACGTGCGTGTCACCTCACGGGGATGTCTGACCTCACTGCTCAGAGAGGAACATTTTACAGGAAGATCCACGTGACAAAATTACGGTCTGCACCGTGATTTGAACCCGCGACCTCCAGCACCCGCAGCGAACATCTTACCTGGAGACCACTGGGTGGGTAACCATCACTGGATGTCACGACTGGTTAATTAGATTTCAAATTTATACTGTAATAATAAAATAAAAAATGTATTTCTCATAAAAACAGTAGAAATAAGGTGAAACGACACATAGTAAATACTGAATTTAATTTGCATTGAACCACCTCTTTAAGACAGATGGGGTAGACTGTTTATGGCGATCCATTCTATCATATATTCTTTAATATCCAAATATGAAGTATCGGATTACCATTGCTATTGTGCTGAACTTCAGAACATTGATATCATCTGTGTGATCTAGCGTACAAAACCCCATACCATTAGCTTTGACTATCTGATCACCTTCTTGGATATCAAGCTTGCTAGCTTTGACTATCTGATCACCTTCTTGGATATCTAGCTTGCTAGCTTTGACTATCTGATCACCTTCTTGGATATCAAGCTTGCTAGCTTTGACTATCTGATCACCGTCTTGGATATCAAGCTTGCTAGCTTTGATTATCTGATCACCGTCTTGGATATCAAGCTTGCTAGCTTTGACTATCTGATCACCCTCTTAGATACCAAGCTTGCTAGCTTTGACTATCTGATCACCCTCGTGGATACCAAGCTTGCTAGCTTTGACTATATGATCACCTTCTTGGATACCAAGTTTGCGTGCTTCACTATCTGATCACCTTTTTGGATACCAAGCTTGCGCGCTTCACTCACTATCTGATCACCTTCTTGGATACCAAGCTTACTTGCTTCATTATATCATCACCTTCTTGGATACCAAGATGCTTGCTTCACTATCGCATTACCTTCTTGGATACCAAGGTTGCTTCACTATCGCATCACCTTCTTGGATACCAAGCGTGCTTGCTTTACTATCTGATCACCCGCTTAGATACCAAGCTTGCTTGCTTCACTATCTTAGACACAAAAAACAAACAAATTATGCTGCTTTCCTCCGTGTATGTTGAGTTCAAGAATCTTTCAACATTTTTAGTTCAACTTTTCGGGGCATGAACATTTGTAGATCAGTGTTGTCATTTTTTGTCACGTACTCACTCTTTATATGGTAGGAGGAGGAGGTTCATGCGGAGGAAGTAAGTCTTGTAATGTAGGGTAAAAATGCGACATGCTACAAATGGACATTTTAAGCTTCATTGACTTTGTTAATGACTTCCATCCATCTATCCAGTTCACGTCTGTTATCTCCCTCAAGTATGTCTACTTTCACGACATCACGGGCTCAATCAGTCCTTTGCGCCTCTCCACGACTGTTTACTACAAACATACTGACGCCTACAACTACCTCCTCTACACTACTTCTCACCCTTAATCATGTCAGCCCACGAAATGCTTGACGTCTTCCTTGAGCCACTGTATACTGAGACCACTCCCTCCCCCGCCCTGTAGTGGGTTCTCCATATCACCAGTCACGACTCCCTCACTTGCTCTCACCGTCCTCCCTCTGAGCGTGTGAAGCGTTTTATCACGTATCCACCCACTACCTCTGTTCGGAATATCTTATCCATCGTTCTATCCTGCCCTCAGATCCTTCCACTCTTGAGGTTTCTCCTGATCCTCCACTCGTGGCATAAAAACGGGACAAAAACCTGAGGGACTTGCTGGTTAGTATCTGTTTGTACACGATCCCCCCACTACCATCCAGGCACCGAGCCGTGCAATAACAAATATGGATGTGATACTTGCGACCACGTCATACTTACACGTTCGATTACCTTCTCCAAAGCCGAGTTCTTCACCAAGAAGGAGTTCACGTGTAAGTCCCGCGTCCTCATCCACTCTATCATCAGTCGCCAGTGTCGTATAATACATATTGGGGGAGGCTATTCTGGAACTGGATGAGCGTTTCTACCATCACTTCAATGATATATACGAGGGGTCTCCAGAAAATAATGCACCAACGTTTTTCTCAGCTAATAATAAACAAAGAAGCATGACATTTTGCACACTTCAAATATGACATGTATCAATTGTGTATCAAATTGATGAGAATTATGTTGAATATATTTATATATATATATATATATATATATATATATATATATATATATATATATATATATATTTATATATATATATATAATCACTCTGCTCCGCTATTGCCAGCCACTTCAGTGGTCCTGGGCACAGTGGTAAGGCCGATGTTAGGGTTACATGCTTAGTTTCTTGCTTCTCTGACGATCGCCATCGTTTCACCCTTGAAAACAAACTGATCTCCCACATGGGCTGCCTCATACCACATGGCATTAATATCTTTTATCTATACTTTTTCTTTAATTCTTATCACATACCGGCTTCCATATATTATTTTATATCTTTTCTCTTTTTTGTCTCTACTTAAATCACTTTTGAGTCTCTCCGTTTCTGGCCACCACTGACTTGCCCGTGGTTTTTCTACTTCTTACGCCCTCCTGGGGACTTCATCCGCTTTTGCCCGTGGTTTTTCTACTTCTTACGCCCTCCTGGGGACTTCATCCGCTTTTGCCCGTCATTTGGGTTACCTCCCCGTCTCGAAAGGAGTGACCTTTTTTTGTTATTTAAACCCCTTTTTTCACCCGTATGTATTGATATCCCCCAATGTATGTATTAATCCCTGCTTCTTCAATTTTCTAGTTAATGTGTGTGTTTATTCGTTGTCCCTGGTGAAGACCTATTGTTAGTAACGTAGGTTTCGTTCGTGTTTTCGTTTTGGTGCGATATCTAACCATTTATATGTTTTTTCACTTTGTTTTTTACGTGCAATATGAATGAGCGATAAATATCAATTTTCAAGTGGCTCAATGAACACTGATATCCCCCAATGTATGTATTAATCCCTGCTTCTTCGATTTTCTAGTTAATGTGTGTGTTTATTCGTTGTCCCTGATGAAGACCTATTGTTAGTAACGTAGGTTTCGTTCGTGTTTTCGTTTTGGTGCGATATCTAACCATTTATATGTTTTTTCACTTTGTTTTTTACGTGCAATATGAATGAGCGATAAATATCAATTTTCAAGTGGCTCAATGAACACTGAACAAGGCACACAAATGTGATAACATCAAAGATGCCGAACAGAAATATAAACGAATATTCAACAACCACAAACACAATTTGCCTCTATCCCACATTGGCTGCAGTGTTGGTTCAGGCAACCCCCAGCGGCGGCAGTGTTGGTTCAGGCAACCCACTATGGCGGCAGTATTGGTTCAGCCAACCCACAGTGGCTGCAGTGTTGATTCAGGCAACCCACAGTGGCTGCAGTGTTGGTTCAGGCAACCTACTGTGGCTGCAGTGTTGGTTCAGGCAACCTACTGTGGCTGCAGTGTTTTCTCTGACAGAATATCCAAATTTCTCTGACAGAAGACCAGCATTTCTCTGACAGAAGATCGAAATTTCTCTGACAGAAGATCCACATTTCTCGACAGAACTTACATCAAACTGGCAGCGATCATGATGAACGCCCCGCACCCAAACTGATCTGTCATTGTTCATGTTGTTGATAGTTTCCATGGCATGGTGTGGCCGTTTTGGTTTCTAACCCTCCTTCTATTACTACCTACGTGGATTGTTAAATGTTACTATTTTGTGCTCCACTTTCAGACTCCGGTAACACTCGCGGTAATCCGACAACAAAATAGTAACAATTATAGGCTAAACGACCAGAGTTTATCCGTAAGGAAAGACTATTAGCCCCAGTCATTACCGTGTCTCAGGTTTTATGATTTTTCTACCTGTCGAGTCATCTCTGGCAGTCAAATACCAATTTACAACTGTTTCTTTTTCAGCGGCATCTACTCTGTTTTACTTATCTTTGTCTTATCTTAATTGACTTCTTCTTTTTCTTATTTTCCTGGCATTCTTCTTCATCATTTTGTTCTCTTTTATTTAACTTGACAGGGTCGCTGTCCTGATGCATGGACTTCTATTTCTCCTATTTTAATTAATTTCTCCAAAGCCAATAGAGCTGACATGTTGCACGCATCTACTAGCATGACCTGCTTATCTATCAAAACTGTACTCCTGAAGTTTCAAAGAGACAACATATGTCTATAAATAAAAGCTTGTCCCGAAAACATGTTTTTAAATATTCATTTGTATCTTCACTCGATCTCATGAAAATAAATAGATTTCACAATGAAATACGTGACTCGATCTCATGAAAATAAATAGGTTTCACAATGAAATACGTGACTCAATCTCATGAAAATAAATAGATTTAACAATGAAAAACGTGACTCGTTAACATACCATTTAACCAAGATCATAGTAGACAATTTGTAGTTAAACAACAACCGACTTTTGGTTGAAGACAGGGCCCGTTAATGAACCAGCTAGGATCAGATTGTTGGATTTTAAAACTATACGCGGGTCCAGCAGAGACGTATGTCTGAGAAGACGGAGCAAGAGTGTGCACATCCAGCGAACTACATAAACATCGATATCTACACTATACGCCCTTTACTGAGAGGGACTGACAACTTGAAAACAGTCTGTTTCCAGAGAACGCTAGATGGAAGAAAGATTGTGGTCTTAATCAAGGTATTGTGCCTGACACTGACGGCACGTCCTGGTCAGTGGGTTGTGCCTGCACCTGACGGCACGTCCTGGTCAGTGTGTTGTACCTGCACCTGACGGCACGCCTTGGTCAGTGTGTTGTGTCTGCTCCTGACGGCGGCACGTCCTGATTAGTGTGTTGTGCCTGCAGCTGACGGCACGTGCTGGTCAGTGTGTTGTGCTTATCACCTGACGGCACGTGCTGGTCAGTGTGTTGTGCCTGCAGCTGACGGCACGTGCTGGTCAGTGTGTTTTGCCTATCACCTGACGGCACGTCCTAGTCAGTGTGTTGTGCCTATCACCTGACGGTACGTCCTGATCAGTGTGCTGTGACTGCTCAGTACGGCATGTCCTGGTCAGTGTGTTGTGCCTGCACCTGACGGCACGTCCTGCCCAGTGTGTTGTGTCTGCACCTGATGGCACGTCTTTGTCAGTGTGTTGTGTCTGCACCTGACGGCACGTCCTGGTCAGTGTGTTGTGTCTGCCCCTGACTGCACGTCCTGGTCAGTGTGTTGTGCCTGATAGATCTAGCGTATCAGTTTCCTGGGTCTACAGAGAGATTGCAATATATTTGCAAGCCTGGCAGAATCGCCTGTTGATTGTGAGTAAATATTGCATCTTAAGAGAAAAGATGGTGATCTCCCTGATCTTCGTTTTGACCTTTTCCAAGGTTAAACAGCCTATCGTCCGACCTAGTGTGAAGTCAGTTTTCTTCATTTGCGTTACCAAATGCATTCTTCAGCAACAGAGCAGCGAAGATTCCGAACAGTGTCATAGAAGTGCGCGATATCTTAAATCATAACTCTCTTTATGGGGTGGGTTAGCTAGATATTTGTATTGATGCTGTCTTAGTCTATGATGAAGATCGTTAGATTAAAACGCAGATATGTTTTCTGTATGTGCTGTGCATAAACTGGCTCCAATTAATTAATGCATTTTGTTATCTCATTTGTTTTAGTTTCTACTTCATCCCACTGATTTGTTTTTGATTGTATTCACTGGCTGGACTTATTCGTTCCTCTTTATTGATTGTATTCACTGGCTGGACTTATTCGTTCCTCTTTATTGATTGTATTCACTGGCTGGACTTATTCGTTCCTCTTTATTGATTGTATTCACTGGCTGGACTTATTCGTTCCTCTTTATTGATTGTATTCACTGGCTGGACTTATTCGTTCCTCTTTATTGATTGTATTCACTGGCTGGACTTATTCGTTCCTCTTTATTGATTGTATTCACTGGCTGGACTTATTCGTTCCTCTTTATTGATTGTATTCACTGGCTGGACTTATTCGTTCCTCTTTATTGATTGTATTCACTGGCTGGACTTATTCGTTCCTCTTTATTGATTGTATTCACTGGCTGGACTTATTCGTTCCTCTTTATTGATTGTATTCACTGGCTGGACTTATTCGTTCCTCTTTATTGATTGTATTCACTGGCTGGACTTATTCGTTCCTCTTTATTGATTGTATTCACTGGCTGGACTTATTCGTTCCTCTTTATTGATTGTATTCACTCGCTGGACTTATTCGTTCCTCTTTATTGATTGTATTCACTGGCTGGACTTATTCGTTCCTCTTTATTGATTGTATTCACTGGCTGGACTTATTCGTTCCTCTTTATTACATGTTGTAGCTATTGATCATTTCACTCGTACTTCAGATAGGTACTCTGACGGCTTACTTTGACGAGGGGTTTACAGTGGCTCTCTTCGCATTCTGAGTAGTACATGAGAAGGAGGACTGAAAACATCATGGATGTATTGCAATGCGAAGCTTTCCAGTAAGCTAACACCTTTGGGGATCACAGCTCCGAGCCGAGCCTCCTTAGTCGGTTTGCTATGAATCAGAATGTTTACAAAGATAACTGCCAGAAAGTGAACTTGTGGATCAGCATATTTTATCTGAACCGTACTAGCAGTTTTATCAGTATGTTTCAGCTGGCTCTGGCTAACATAGTCTGACCGGTATGTATCACCTGCCCCTGCCTAACATAGTCTTATCATTATATTTCACCTGAACCTGACTAATATAGTCTGACCAGTATATTTCACCTGACCCTGACTAATATAGTCTGACCAGTATATTTCACCTGACCCTGACTAATAAGGTCTGACCAGTATGTTTCACCTGACCTGACGTTAATCTTCTCTTTACATCAGGAAATGTAACAAGTCATCTGTTATGTTTCTAGTGGCTTGTAGTTTCTGTATGATTGCGTATCCTGTTTAATTCACATCCATCTGATGTCGCCTCTTACGACATGCCCGCCATGTTACAGTGTTACTAATCGTTGCTCCTTTTTAAGATTCCGGTAACACACGCAGGTGATAATCTATTAAGCAGATGGTAAAACATGATCGCAGTTGCCAGTTTTCTGTCTGAATATAGCCTTTAGATCTTCTATTGAGAACGTACAACGTAATTCTGGTTGAGCTAATCCGTATGTAGAATAGTAATACTTTACTTAACATAACTTAACGTCTTTATACTGGTTTAGAAGACTGCATAATTTCTGTTACATTTCATTTCTCTAAATGCTATACGCATCCAATATATTCTTAAATGCATTAATTGGCCCTGCGAAAATGAGAAAGTCGTCAGGAACAGACGGAGTGTCCAATGAGATGATCAAGAACTTGGGAACAGCAGCAAAAACAAAGCTGCTTCAGTTCTTCAACATTTGTTGGACATCAGGTACAGTCCCACAGACCTGAAGAGAAGCAATCATGATACCACTCTCAAAACCAGGGAAAGACAGTTCCAAGGCAACCAGCTAAAGACCAATCAGCCTCACAAATTGCATATGTAAAACAATGGAACGTATCATCAACCTAAGGTTCCAGTGGTATCTTGAGAACCAAAACCTTCTTGTGCCACAACAGGCAGGATTTAGGAAATGCAACTCCACTGAAGACCAGGCAACATACCTCTCACAAGAGATCGAGGACGCATTCCAGGACAAGAATTTAGTATTAGCAGCATGTATACTTAAGGAAAGCTTTTGATAAGGTTTGGAAAGAAGGACTTTTAAAGAAACTGAGAAATAATGGAGTGATGGGTAGGATGTACAAATGGATAAAAGTATACTTACATAACAGAAGAGCCAGAGTCCAACTAGATGACCTCAAGAGTAAGAAAATTCTACTGCGTCATGGTGTGCCTCAGGGAGGGGTTCTTTCCCCTACACTTTTCATAGTCTTCATCAATGACTTTATTGCTGAGCTACCACAAGGAACAAAAGTTGCAATGTATGCAGATGACTTGGTAATATGGTGTGTAAATGAGCAAGCAACAGTGGCCACCAGAATGCTGCAAAGAGCTATTGATGCCTTGACCTCATGGACAAACAGATGGTGTGTAAACATTAACACCGAAAAATGTAGCACTACGCTTTTCACCCTCTCCCCAAAACAAAAAGCTGGAGTTATCAAGATAAATGGAGAACACCTCAAAGAAGATAAACAACCCACATATCTTGGAGTTACATTTGATGATAGGTTGACATGGAGGGAACACGTCAACAAGGCAGCCAAAAAAGCCAGGAGGAAGTTATCCATCCTGAGAAAATTAAGTGGAATCACATGGGGTGCTAGTGGAAAAATACTTAACAAAGTTTACCAATAAGGTATTCGGCCACATCTGGAATATGGGTCAGCAGCGTGGTGTCCCGCAGCAAATACTGCCCTAAAAGAGGTGGATAAGGTGCAAAATCAGGCACTTAGGGTCATTACAGGAGCAATGAAATCAACACCTATTGTGGAGATGAAGAAAATGGGAAGGATACAAGCACTAAGAGAGCCCAGAGACACAAAGGTATTAACACAGGCAGAAAAGTTCCACTGCATGCCGAGCCATCCAATGAAAGACAGATTTCAAAATTTAACAATGGGAAGACTGAAAAGAAGTAGTTTTATGCATCAGGCAAAACGACTTCGCAGGCAAATTATGGATCTACCTGAAGTTGACATCCCCCTAAAGTCTGTGCCAGAACAAACCCCTTGGAGAGAGGAGCACGGACTATCAGTATGCATTCAAACAAAAGTGAAAGGAATATTAGACAAGGATGAACAGAACAGTGTGCAACGTAGGATAGTGATCCTCAATTTCCTGGATGAAGAATACCCACAAGACCTCTGGATCAGAGTATACACAGATGGGTCAGCACAGAATGCAGTAAAGAATGGTGGAGCGGGAGTGTACATAGAATACCCAAACAACATTAGGGATACAGTCAAAGTACCAACTGGGAAATTCTGTCATATATATGATGCAGAAATACAGGCAATCAAGGTGGCAACTGAGAAACTGTTGAACACCAATGTCGGTCCACAACCTGTAGTATTTCTTACAGATGCACAATCAGCACTCCAAGCACTTAAATTTGAGAAACTGCCAGATCTACAGGCTCTACTGTCTGAACTGAGCAACCAGCGCAAGATTGTCATGCAGTGGATACCTTCTCATTGTGGAATACCAGGAAACGAGAGAGCAGATCGACTGGCAAAGGAGGGTGCTGCAGACGAGCAACCAGATGTGCCAGTTACATACCAACAGAAGATAAGGATGATCAAATCAATAAGAAAGCCACCAACAATAACACCAGACGATTACCATAACATGAACAGACAAGAGCAAACTGTTGTGTTGTGCCTTAGAACAGGACACAACCGACTCCGCAGCCACATGTACACAAAAATGAAGATTGGCAACTCAGCCATGTGTACATGCGGACAGGCGCCCCAGACAGCAGAGCACATACTGCAAAACTGCCCCGAATATGATATACAGAGAAAATCTCACTGGCCCATAGAAACAACACTGGAAGAGAAACTTTATGGACCTGTGTGTAAACTACAAAAGACAGTGAAGTTTATACAAGAGACAACATTGCAGATATAGACAATATTTTCAAGCGAACGAAAGAAGAAGAAGAAGAAATTGGCCCTGCTTCCACTACTTCCTGTCGCAATGCATTCTAAGCATTCACCACTCTCTGATTTAAACAAAAGTATTTCCTAATATCTAATCTGGTCCTTTCTTGAGTTAATTTGTAGCTATGCCCTCTTGTTTGTGTAGGTGGCTGAATTTTGAAGAAAAAAAACCTTGTCATAGTCTAATTTATCCGTTCCTTTGATTATCTTATAAACCTGTATGAAGTCAAGTCGAATTCTTCTCTTTTCTAGACGCTGTAGGCCGGTTATTCGGAGTCTTTACTCATAACTGTAATTCTTGAATCCGACTATCAGATTTGTCGATCTTTATTTTTGTGAACAAAATTTTTTTTGTTTGAATTAATAAAAAGTATTTATACTTAGAATTGCTACCATTATTTGAAGCGTGTATCATCTAACTACATTTTTTGTCACAAACAATTCATACGCACACTGCACCTCTGGACGAAATATAGACGTAATATTCACTCTGCTTTTCTTGATGAGCACATAGAACTAACTAACTAACTAACAAACATAGACCTGGTGCATCTTTGATCTAGTTTTGTTTGACCAATGTTTAATTTGTTGTTGCTGAAGGAATGCCCACAATGGGTAGATTTACTCGTTTGTGCGCCCCTAAAAAGGACCTTTAGTGGCGGGTTGTCGTAGCTTTGCTGACATCCCGAGCGTGCTGATGAAGGGGTGCCGTGGTCCCCCAAGGCGATTGTGCTATGCTTGGCGTAATCTGCTTGTCGCTCACTATCACTGGGATCACGTCGATATCTCGGGGAGAAAGACTAACGTCTGGTCAGGCAACATAAACTGATGCGACGTTAGTCAGGTCAGGCAAAATATACAGATGAGACGTTAGTCAGGGTCAGGCAAATTATACTGAGGAGATATGTTAGTCAGGGTCAGGCAAAATATACTGACGAGACATGTTAGTCAGGGTCGGGCAAAATATACTGATGAGACATGTTAGTCAGGGTCAAGCAAAATATACCGATAAGACATGTTAGTCAGGGTCAGGCAAAATATACTGATGAGACATGTTAGTCAGGGTCCGGCAAAATATACGCATCAGACATGCTAGTCAGGGTCAGGCAAAACATACTGATCAGACATGTTAGTCAGGGTCAAGCAAAATATACTGATCAGACATGTTGGTCAGGGTCAGGCAAAATATTCTGATCAGACATGTTAGACAGGGTCAGGCAAAATATACCGATGAGACATGTTAGTCAGGGTCAGGCAAAATATACTGGCCAAGAATCTCACCTTGACTTCCCTGTAGACCTTCCTAGAAACAGGCTGTTTTCATGGCAGCCTGGCTAACAAGGTGGGGTATCGACGCGATCCCCGTAGTAGTGAAACCAAGTTTAGCACAACCGCCGAGAGGACCCTGGTACACCTTCATCAGCACCGTCGGGATGTGAGGAAGGCTAAAGCTACTGCATCCCGCTACGTAACTTCCTTTTCAGGGCATCCACAAAGAGTAAACCTACTCATTGTGTACATTCGCAAACAACAACAACCACAACGTCGACCCTCCACCTTGTGAAACAGGCTGGCATAAAAACAGCCTGTATACAGGATGGGCTCTGGGGAAATCAAGGTCATGTTCCTGGTCAATATATTTTGCTTGACCTTGCCTAGCATGTCAGATTGGTATATTTTGCCTGACCTTACCTAATATGTCAGATTAGTATATTTTGCCTGACCTTGCCTAACATGTCAGATTAGTATATTTTGCCTAACATGTAAGATTAGTATGTTTTGCCTGACCAGACCTTGTTATCAGAATCGGGAACTGCGAGGCTAGTTCTCAACCCGCGTTGTGTTGCCTAATCTCTTGTTGACATGTTTAGTGTCTTGGTCGTTAAACAAACAAAAAGTTGTTGCATTATTTGAACAAAATGGCATGAATATTAGTCAGAAGATAAGAAGGAAAAACCAATAATTAAATGTATTTGCAAAATGTAGCAGTTACAACTGGAAAGACATATGGTGTAAGCCCTCGGAGAAATATAAACACAAACACAAAAAAAACATTAATCATTGAAGGGATAATCATTCCATAACTGAACCTGTGACCTCCATTCGACAGGGTGTCTCGTTGCAAGAAAGACTTCAGTTACTAAACACCCTAGTTTAAAACTGAGCCACACAAATCTTGATCATTCGAGCACTGGACGCCCTCAAGTTGTACCAAACCGTGGCGTCAAGTTTCGCTTGCCGTTATGTTCATGATATAGTTTGTTAAGCTTGGTGATATGCTAAATCCACGAGTGTGTTTATGGAACGGTAGGCAGAGATTGATGCGATTTTGAGCTAATCTTTAATGGCTATTTGTCATCCTTATCATTGCAACCAACCTGCTCTTGTTTGTCCTTGCAAACCTGCAATAATTTCACTTGTCGCAGTGGCATGTCCCATGTTGATATCAGTGATGATTTTTAAAAGGTAGTTTTAATGATGTAACAGTACAACTGCACCAAATGGCGGACCTGAGAGTCCTGCTGTGTTATACAGATCAAATATTGCCTGTCAGATGCGCGTTATAGGGAATGAATAAAACATGGGTGAAAACCTCACTCAGGTGAAGGAACCTTATCATCAATTCTCTCTTCGAGATCGACCTATCGTTTTAATGTTGCCATGTTACGCGCTGGATACAATAAACTGAGTCTTTTGACTAACGTCTTATCAGGCATAACATAATAATCAGCCATGTTAGTCAGGGTTAGACATGTTGGTCAGGGTCAGACATGTTAGTCAGCGTCAGATATGTTAGTCAGGGTCAGACATGTTAGTCTGAGTAAGGCATTTTAGTAAGTCTCAGCCATGTTAGTCAGGGTCAGCATGTTAGTCAGGGTCAGGCATGATAGTCTGGGTCAGGCATTTTAGTAAGTGTCAGGCATGTTAATCAGGGTCAGCATGTTAGTCAGGGTCAGCATGTTAGTCAGGGTCGGGCATGTTATTCAGGGTCGGACATGTTAGTAAGTATCAGGCATGTTAGTCAGGGTCGGACATGTTAGTCAGTGTCAGACGTGTTAGTCAGTGTCGGACATGTTAGTCAGTTTCAGGCAAAATATACGGACCAAGACGTTAGTCAGGGTCAGACATGTTAGTCAGGGTCAGACATGTTAGTCAGTGTCAGGCAAAATATACGGACCAAGATGTTAGTCAGAGTCGGACATGTTAGTCAGGGTCAGACATGTTAGTCAGGGTCAGACATGTTAGTCAGTGTCAGGCAAATATACGGACCAAGATGTTAGTCAGAGTCGGACATGTTAGTCATGGTCAGACATGTTAGTAAGGGTCAGACATGTTAGTCAGTATCAGGCAAAATATATGGACCAAGACCTCCACATCGGCTTCCCTGCAGTCCTCCTTGGAAACGTGCTGTTTCCAAGGCAGTCTAACTAACAAGGTTGGGGGACTGACGTGATCCCCTTAGTAGTGAGCCACACCTAGATGAAGCCAAGATTAACACAACCGCCTGGAGGACACCTGTCCACTATCATCAACACGATCGGAAAATGAGGAAAGCTACAATAACCCGCCTCTTAACGTCCTTTTTAGGGCGCACACTAATCCCACTTGTTGTGGACATCCAACAAGAACAAGAACAGGTCTGTACAGACAAGGTTCGATTGACGTGAATGATATCAGTATAATAGGTCAGCCGTACTTTTAGCTTTTTCAAATGAAGAATGCAAAAGGCGAGAGCGGCTGTTATTGCTAAACGAAATTTATTGAAATCGAAAGGAATTAAGTCAGCTACTAAAATACAGATCTTCAACTCTAATGTCAAGTCCGTCTTATCTAATGAATCTGTTTATCGTATGACACTGTTTATCGTAAGACTCTGTATATCGTATGACTCTTTTTATCGAATGAATCTGTTTATCGTATGTTTATCTTGTGACTGTTTAACGTATGATTCTGTTTATCGTATGACTCTGTTTATCGTATGACTCTGTTTATCGTATGTTTATCTTGTGACTGTTTATCATATATGTTTATATTGTGATTGTTTATCGTAATACTTTGTTTATTCAATGACTCTGTTTATCGTATGACGTGAGGAATAAAGAAAAGCACGATCGAAGGGTCCAAGCTTTCATTATTGGATGCGGACTGAGAATTGATGAACTAAAATGGTATTAGAAAGTCATTAATATAGAGCTACGACAAGGACCTGAACATATGCCAATGGGACTAGATGTAAAAATAAAGCGTTTGTAATGGATGTGACTCCCATTACGGGAACCAACAATACAGTAACTGTTCTGGAATCGCCAGGGTAGAAGGGGAAGACCTCAACACTCACGGAGAAAGGAAATCGGGACAAATCTAACATTGCCAGGAAGGACGTGAGGTGCAACTATAGAGCATGACAGAAAGATTTGACAAGATTTGTGCTCCTCATTAAGGGTATTAGTTTATTAATCGATTGAATTATGATTGAACTATGCACCCGTGCACCGGGCAGATGCAAGGTATCTGAGCAATTGTTGTAGACCTGCCCAATTATCTCTCGTGGAAGGAGAAACATGTGTCTTCAACATGTATCACTGCATGAGATGTTCTGCACTGTCTAGAGGCTTGAGCTGATTGCTACTTTTGTATGTTAGAGTGATCGATGTTAACCTCTGATAGTAAATAAGAAAAGAGAGAAGAGGAACCAGCCACGAGAGGAATTGCTCGCATCAAAGGAATATGTTTATGAGAGAAATGCTGCACATTCTATGAGCAATCAAAATAAATTACTAATCGATAATACTAAAAGAAAAATACTTCTCAGAAAGTTACACCTAAGGACAGCACAAGCCTCGCACTTATCGCTTTTAAGAAATCTACGCATCCCACATCTCTGCGGCGCCGTATGGCAAGGGCAGTAGGACAAACGAAGAAGGAAGAACCTTAATGACATAGATCTTCTAAACCTGTACAAATATAGTATATTATGGGACGTTCATTTTTTAAACAAAAATTAAATTGTTTTAAAATATATTTACAATATTTGTGTAAACTATTTATCTAATATTCTTTATGTAAAAATCAAACTAATTCAATGTGATAGCCCATTCAATTGTGCCCGTTTGTATTTGAGTTACATTAATATGATATTTAAAATAATAAAATAACGATGAAATAATGTTGTTGTTCCTTAACGTCGTTGAGCCTTTCAGATCTGTAGACCACAGTACTTCAATTCCAATGTTAAGCTGATCTTTCATTGAATCAAGCACCTCCATATCTGTATACAATAATACCCAACATTATTTCATACAGTTGCCGTTGGGTAACCATCTTACTTCCGTGCGTGGGAGAAGCTTTCAAACCCATCATCATTGCCTTTACACAATTTATGAAATATGATATCTTTGAAGGAATGTGGCTTGATATTATTAATACCACTGGTATCGATTTGTTCAGTCTGTCGTTGTTTGACTATTTATAAGACAATGAATTGTGAGAACATTTGCTGCCACATTTTTAGTGTGTCAGAAAGCCACGATGGCGACCAATAACTGTAGAATTTCCATCTGTCGCACTTGCTATTACTATTGATAATGCTTTTTCTTTTTGTAATAACGTATTTTTTTAAAAACTATTTTCAAAGAATGGCGTGCCCTTATAAACTGTTTTCAGAAATTGTTATAAAAGAACACCTCATACGATTCTATTCAAATCTAGTTACAAATCTAACATGCTACAAACAAGGTTTTGTTGTCACAAATCTAACATGCTACAAACAAGGTTTTGTTGTCACAAATCACGTCACAACTATTTTCGATGCAACATTTCATGACAAGAGCAGTAGGACAAAAGAAGAAAGACGATTGATACAGTTCTGGGCTTTTGAAACACATTTTTGTGGTTATAACTAAAATCAGTAATTTTGTTCTATACATTTCTGAGCTGGAACACTGCATCAATAATTTCATATAGTGACACGCAAAGTCATATTTTGCATTTTTGGTGTCGCCCATTCTATTGGTGTCACCCCTTCTGATGGTGTCACCTCTTCTGATGGTGTCACCTCTTCTGATGGTGTCCCTCCTTCTGATGGTGTCACCTCTTCTGATGGTGTCACCCCTTCTGATGGTGTCCCTCCTTCTGATGGTGTCACCCCTTTCTCATGATGTCACCTCTTCTGATGGTGTCACCTATGCTGATAGTGTCACCTATGCTGATAGTGTCACCTCTTCTGATGGTGTCACCTCTTCTGATGGTGTCACCCCTTCTGATGGTGTAACTCCTTCTGATGTTGTAACCCCTTCTAGTGGTGTCACCCCTTCTGATGGTGTCACCCCTTCTGATGGTGTAACTCCTTCTGATGGTGTCACCCCTTCTGATGGTGTCACCTCTTCTGATGGTGTCACCCCTTCTGATGGTGTAACTCCTTCTGATGTTGTAACCCCTTCTAGTGGTGTCACCCCTTCTGATGGTGTCACCTCTTCTGATGGTGTCACCCCTTCTGATGGTGACACCCCTTCTGATGGTGTCACCCCTTCTGATGGTGTCACCCCTTCTGATGGTGTAACTCCTTCTGATGTTGTAACCCCTTCTAGTGGTGTCACCCCTTCTGATGGTGACACCCCTTCTGATGGTGTCACCCCTTCTAGTGGTGTCATCCCTTCTAGTGGTGTCACCCCTTCTAGTGATGTCACCCCTTCTAGTGGTGTCACCCCTTCTAGTGGTGTCACCCCTTCTGATGGTGTCACCCCTCTTTATGGTGTCACCCATTCTGATGGTATCACCTCTTTTGGTGGTGCCACCCGGTGCGGTATGCATCTCGATAATGTCACCACTGTGTGTGTGCACACGTGATTTGTTGTTATGTAGTTATTGAATACAATTGGGACCTCTAAACGCAGAGCAGCGCATGAGCTGCAGCGGTCAGTGACCAATAGCTGACTTCTAGCGCCAGAACCTGCGAACCAGAGCTGCCAAGATAATTCTTTACACATCCACGCGGTGATTCTGGATAACAGCCTGCAATAGAGCAGACTGGCTAAGGAGAAGGGATCGAAGAGGGAAGGCAATCCAGTGCTAAAAAATTACTGCTAAAGTCAGATATGTTGGACCGAAAGGGGCAATTATCGCAGTCCATCTGCAAACTGCGACACAACGCATTCCGTTCTTCGAACTACATCCTGCTATTTACAAATCCCTTTTCTGGACTTGGTAGCGGGAGATTGAGAACGTTCAGGACTTGGTAGCGGGAGATTGAGAACGAACGAAGAAGAAGACGAAGAATACACATCTCTCTACGGGAAAAAAAACGGCGGTACATGTTTGTTACCGCTCTGTCACGCCAAACCTCATTTCACATATTATTGTGTATGTACTATTCAGTTCAGGTGCAATTACCACATCGAAGTTCGGCTGCAATGGATCTCCAACGTCCTCTGTCTCATGCAGTGATGGTACAATCAACTTATTATGTTCCTGTCCCTCTCCCGATGTTATCCTTCCATCTATGGTGTTATTAATCTCTAGCACCTTGACGACTCTTCACCTTTCGTACCTTAACTTAACTTCATTAGAAGGCTCTACATTAACTGGATACAACACGTCCATCTGGCTTGGCTTAGCTTCGTTAGTTCTCAACCACCCGCTACCAAACCCTGAAAGGGCTTAAGTAGCAGAATGTAGTCCAGAGATCGGAATGCGTTGTGTCGTAGTTTAAAGCTTGACTGCGATATTTGCACCTTTCAGTCCAACACATCCGAATTCAGCAAGCATTTTTTAGTACCGGGTTAGCATTCCCTCTTCGATCCCTTCTCTTTAGCCAGTCTGCCCTGCTGCAGCCTGTAATCCAGGATCACTGCGTGGAGGTGTAGAAGGGTCTTGGCAGCTTTGGTTCGCTGGCCCTGACGCTAGCAGTCAGCTATGGGTCGCTAACCACTGCAGCTCATGCGTTGCTCCGCATCTGGATCCCAAACACGTTCATTTCATTCCACCAATGCTAACAATAACTGTGAGCATCCAATTTATTTTTGAATGCATTAACTGACCCTTCCTCCACTACATCATGTAGCAATGCATTCCAAGCTTTCACCACTCTCTGGCTGAAAACAAAGAGTTCCTAATATCTAATCTGGACCTGTATTGAAAAGATTTCAACCTGTGCCGTCTTGTTCTTGCAGCCTGTTCAACTTTCACAAACTTGGAAAAGTCTAATTGATCCTTTAGATTGATTAATTGATAAATTTGTATTGTTACCTCCAATTCTTCTTTGTTCGAAACACCGAAGACTAGTTTTTATGAGTCTTTCCTCATAACCATAATTATATAATCCCATTCTCAGTTTTGTAGAGCCTTTGTGTATTCTATCTAGCATGGCTATATCCACTCTATGATAATAACTCCGCACCTGAACACAATACTCTAATTTAAGTCTCCTTCAAACATTGCTTTCAGCAAGGTATTATCTCTTGTTTATGTAGCCAACACATCTTAACTATCGGACTCTGGTTTCGTTCATCAATTCTCTTTGGACGATTCATTTCTCCAAGACTTCGTCTTTTTTTCTTTTCAGGATAATGCGCCACTTCGTCCATATTTCAAAGATATTAATTCTTTTCTTCAGTCGTCTGTTCATTGTCGACGTGTCTACCCCACACTTTAAAGATCCACACCATATCTGACCGCCATCTTCGCTTGCTATTGGCAATTATTATTTTTAACATCTGATCATTCTCACTCTTATTTTATACTTGCCTCGTGTGGATGTCAATATATGGGTAATGTTGGGGGAAATAGATTTGACCATTCCTTTTTTCTTCCTGATTTCCCATCTCCCATTTTCGATCATTATTTCTCCAAGAATATTTATCCCGTTAAGTATGCATACATTCGCCTAGTCAAGAAGTGAGCTGGTTTTCCAGACTGAGATAACAGTGTGTCAAAGTTCGAAATCACGGACGGACAGAAACAAATCCGGGACGTAGTCGTGCCTGGTACGACGTATGAGTTGGGGAAGGTCAAAGCAGCAAGGAAGGGAACTGGCCACCTCGCCTCACATAGGCTGCGGCTTAGTATATGAAGATATATCGTCATCTCCGCCATCAATTGTTGCAATGGGACTGAGCATTTTACAGAAGATGTGTTGCTGTCCCAAATTGCTATAAAGCGAACTTTGGTAGCTTTTCATGAGTGACACGTTGTTCTTAATGGGAACTAAACAACTACAGGCCCAATCAGTTCTAGTGGACCACTCCTGGAAAGTTTGAACATTTCAACTGTCAAGACCTTTTCTAGTATTTAAAATATGCCAGTCATTGTGCACTTCCTGCCCTTTGTTCTAAAGTAGACGCGCACAATTGGGACCATGTTGTGTTATTTTCGCAAGATCGTTTCATACATTTCTATGAAAACTGAGAACAGGATACACTCCTGTACAAGGAGCATGCTAGAGTAAAGTACATTTTATTCAGAAAATAACGAGAAGTATACTTTAGTTAGGCATGAAGGACAAAAAGAGTTCACTTTAGTAACACAATCAGGACGAACATTACACAATGAAGGACACTTGTGTCAAACAAAAAAGAAGACATTTAATTAAGATTAAAAATGACACAAAATAGTGCACTTAAATATTATAATGCTGACGAGAAAACACGTTTTACTAATATGAAGAAAAATAGACTACTTTAATTTAAATGTAAGGACACATAGAAGTCAGATTAATACAGCACGTAAGACGAATAGCAGACACTTTAATATGGCAAAAAAGACAAATGGAGGACACTTTTATAAGATAATACGGACAAATAGAGGATACTTTTATAGCACAAAATTAACAAATAGAACACACTTTTAATGACAATAAGGATATATAGGAGACATGTTTACGATAATAAGGACACATGGAGGGCACTTTAATAGGACAATACGGACAAATAGAGGACACATTTACACAACAAAAAGGACACATATAGACTACTTTAACACCAGAATATGACACATACATATTTTGATACAACAATAAGGACAAATAGAAGACATTTTACGACAATAGGGGCAAATATACACTTTAATAGGACAGTAATGACAAATAGAGGACACTTTAATAGGACAATAATGACAAATAGAGTTCACTTAAATAGGACAATAAGGAAAAATAGGGGACACGTTAATACCCCAATAATGATAAATGAAGGACACTTTCTTACTACCATAAGGACAATTAGAAGCCACTTTACTTTTGTGAAGAAAGGAATTTAAAGGAGGTTACATTCATTTAAACAATTTAATGCACATAAGTACTGAACTTTACTATTGTTCTTTTCTGTTGAGAATTGACGCTATTGCACGCCGGACAAACACATAGGTGCCTTGTCTCTCTCAGCAATCTGCAGAGAGTGTAGATATTGATGGTTTCTGTAGATCGCTGACTGTATAAGTTTATGCTCCATCCTTCGGGATGCCGCTCTCTGCTGCACTATCGTATGATTTTACTCTTGCAATCTTTGCCTTGCTAAACCATCGACTACAGTATCTTCATTATAAAGGTGGTCGGTGACCCATGCCCTCTATTCAATCATGTCACAGTTAGCCCTTTTGAACATTACCAAGCAGGATTGAAAGTCAGAGACCATTACAGTCTACGAAGCAGGATTGAGTCAGAGACCATTACAGTCTACGAAGCAGGATTAAGTCAGATACCATTATGGCCTACGAAGCAGGATTGAGTCAGAGACCATTACAATCTACGAAGCAGGATTGAGTCAGAGACCATTACAGCCTACGAAGCAGGATTGAGTCAGACCATTACAGCCTACGAAGCAGGATTGAGTCAGAGACCATTACAGCCTACGAAGCAAGATTGAGTCAGAGACCATTACAATCTACGAAGCAGGATTGAGTCAGAGACCATCACAGCCTACGAAGCAGGATTGAGTCAGAGACCATTACAGCCTACGAAGCAGGATTGAGTCAGAGACCATTACAGTCTACGAAGCAGGATTGAGTCAGAGACCATCACAGCCTACGAAGCAGGATTGAGTCAGAGACCATTACAGCCTACGAAGCAGGATTGAGTCAGAGACCATCACAGCCTACGAAGCAGGATTGAGTCAGAGACCATTACAGCCTACGAAGCAGGATTGAGTCAGAGACCATTACAGTCTACGAAGCAGGATTGAGTCAGAGACCATTACAGCCTACGAAGCAGGATTGAAAGTCAGAGACCATCACAGCCTACGAAGCAGGATTGAAAGTCAGAGACCATGACAGCCCTAACTAGAGAGGTCCCAGATAGCCATCTGAGAGCCGAAGTCACTGATCTCTTCTGTTTCTGGACGGTATTGTTAAGTATGCACTACTCATCTCAGGAACGACCCTGCCTTTCACCCTATAATAGAAAAGCCCCAACCGACTGGCTTACCACGTAGCACAGATCAATCGGTGTACACGACAGCAGAAAATGCGATATAGTATTCAAAAATACATCAAATAGACACGAATAAGCACACAATTGTTTTATTTATTTACGGCATTCTATTGTTTTTATTAATCACAATCAATGTTATACAGCATTGTCTGAGACCCGAATATAAAGACTTGAAACCTTTACGGTTCAATGTTGATCTACTGTCCAAATCATGATTCAGTTGCGGAAATAAAAGAGAAGGCATTTTTACTCCCACCTTATACATAGTTGGGACATTAAATATGAAAAAGGCTTCATATTAAAATTCCAAAATTCCCATGTTGTTAAGGGGATCAGTGCAAAATAATGAACTGGCGATTCGTAGTCTGTAGGAGTTGAACATACTATTTGGGTAGGTCAGAGATTTGTGCTTCAAAGGAATGTGCACTCGCCATTGATAGTATCAGTCCGTATTCATAAATGTTCCCTGCATTATTCTGGTTATGTTTCTAAGAATCGACATCACTGCACTCCGGGCATACCCATAGGTACCCACTCTCTCAGCAAATGGTGCAGGGTCTGGATGCTGATGGTCCCTCTAGCTCGCTGGCCCTACACTTTCCTGCTCCAAAATTCTCTTGCGCTCCACTCCACTCGAATATTCGTTTGATGTTGAAACTTTGTCAGTCTGTGGATTGCTGATTCATCTATATCGGTGTCCTCATCAAACAAACGGTCAATGACGTGTCATGCCATTCCACTACAAACGTGTCCATGATGGAAGCTTGTGAAACCAAGATGTCAGCTCTTTCGTTGCCCTGAACCCCAGCATGACCAGGACAGTAGATCCATGTCAACACCTGGAGGGTTGAGGCTTCAACAGCTGCTATCCACTGGTACCTCATCCATCCCTGCTGTACCTTCTGAAGTACGGCTATCGCGTCAGTTACGATGATTACCCTTGTTAAAGAGGTCTCTGCATTCAAAAGATTAAACGTCGTCCAAAAGTGTTCAATTCACCACAAACGGTTCAATTTATCACAGCATGTTCACTTTATCGCAAAATAATCATAGGGTCTTCACTTCAGTAAATAGTACCACTTTAACACAAATTGTTAACTTAATCACACCAACTCCACAGTACAGAAGGGAGTATTTTCATAACCACAAAGTTTTCTGACCGCTGTAACGTTTTCACTTCATCAAAGATTTCTTCTACAACACAGAGTGTTACCTTTTCATATATTTTATTTCTCTTCAAGAAAGTGTCATCACAACAACCACATGTGCCCACACCACAACGAAGTTATGTCCACAACATAAATAGAGTTATGTCCCAGCACATCGTGTCCCCTTTAGAAAACGTCGTCACAACAACCAAGTAAGCCCATCATCACTAACACGTTTCTCCAACAAACCGACCCTATGCCCATGCCACAAAGTGTCCTGCCCCACAATATGTCCCTAACACAAACAAGTGTGCTCATCACTAATGAGTTTCCCCAGAATGTCCCTGGTACAAATTGTTTCTTCCACCAAATGTTATCCACAACTACCACACATACTAAACATAGATAACCAACCAACCAACCAACCAGGGAACTGAGACGTTGAATCAGGGTAAGGCACAATACACTGACCAAGACTACAATTTCTCTTCCATTTAAAGTTCCCTGGAAACAGGCTGTTTTCAAGGCAGTCTGGCTGACGCGATGCGGATCGATATGATCCCCGTAGCAGTGAGTGCCACGCGGATGAAGCCAAACATGTCACAACCGCCTGGAGGGCCATGATCCACCTTCATCAGCATGCTCGGAGTGCGAGGAAAGCTACTGCAACCCGCCACTATTGTCCTTTTCATGGCGCACAAAAGGGTAAACTAACTCATTGTGGTCATTCAACAACAACGAACCAATCAACCAATCACACATAACTGATCAGCTCCCTGCAGAGCACATGTCTTCATCAAATGGACTGGAAGTTCTCGTGTCCTGAGTCATCCACGCCAGTTCTCCCGACCCCGTCCCTAAAACGTGTATGGTTGTCCTATGTCCTCTTCTCCTTGTCCGTTTTGATTTCACTCTACTTCTCTTGCATTGTGGATTCCAGAACAGAACCTGCCGTGTAATGCTATCAGCTTATTTCATGTGCTAACCGACTCCATCGCCTTCCTCGTGCCCAACTGCTCCATATTACCATTTTAACCGTTTCCCCACCACCTTCATCAGCACGCTCGGGATGTAAGGAAAGCTACTACAGCCCGCCACTTAACGTTCTTTTCAGGGCGCACAAAAGAGTAAACATACTCATTGTGGACATTCGAAACAACAACAACAACCCATTCCCATATACATGTACCTGCTTGTGAAAGTCTATACCTTTCTAGTTGTTGTTTTCATTGTTTTCCGAGTTTCAGAACAACACAAAAGAACGGAATTCACATTGAAATTGAAGCTTTTTATTTCTGTGTTGGACTTAATTTCTATTGACTTTATTTTATCGAATATAACGGCCCAATAGCCACAACAGCGACACAAACAACAGGATTATAAAGTTGGCAAACATTCGACGCGGCGATTCCAATTACTACTGTCCCACCGAACACCATTCTATTTATTTCCGATTCCTCCTAATTCATCGACCAAGTACCACTTCGCTCCTACATACTTCTCTGCCGCTATAAATATTTCCTTTAACGTTTAAACCTTCAACTGTGTCAATAAAAGTGATTCCCGCGAGATCTGGCTGTCAGACAGGGCACAAAAGGAGCAGGTCCACTCCACACGAGCATGATTTAACCATTTTACGGGTATCCGCAGATACGGCTGAGTAAATATGTCAGGATTAAGGATCTGTGCTGGGTTTCCTTTCAGATTTAGAGCTTAAGTGTTTTGACGGCTGTGTACCGGAAGATAGTTCTACACTCAGTGTGCTCTCTTGTGAAATAACTTTACTATTAAGTCGCTCAGTGTCGTATTGAAACATTAGGTCAACTGAGCATTATGTCAATATGTTTCTCAAATCGTGTATGCAGTTCGTAGCTAGTACCTGGCTACCGAAATGTGATATTTGTGAAATGGTACATTAGCGCCGTGTTTTACGCAAGGGTTACATTCAAACGATATCGCATTGATCTTAATAACTATTAGTCTGGATTTGTTAGCATAAACTCTACAATTGTATAAAAAAACAGTAATAAAGTAAGCACATAAAACGAATATATAAATAATATCATACATAAAAGTAACATAAAATATACAGTAACTTTTACATTATCAGAAACATTTTCTCAGAGCTCCAATATTACTGGGTTTACCCCGTGCTATTTATACTTTTTCTTAAACACTTTTTTGGAGTCGAACGTATATTTTTATTCACAATAAATTAAATTTAGGTAACAGGTGATTGTCTGTTTGTATCAATTATTTACAAGCTAGCGTTTGATATTGACGGATATTACCTGACGGGTAGGAAACCTTGTACAACTTTCAAGACATCGTGAAAACTACTAATAGTTATTTTTGATTGGCTGACAAACGCTAAGGATACTTAACACTAAATGTTAGTCTGAGAATTATTCCAGCACAGACATACAGATCGATAGCGTTATGATATAAGTGTGATGTTGTCATAGTACTATAACCCAACAGTTAGATAACAGTTAAACACAAACCTAGGGTTGCATAAAGACAAGGATATTCATGACTTGAGATCAACAAACAAACATGAGACGGAGGACAAAGTCTAAAAATATCACACCACTACTGGCAGATCCATGCACGTGTAGGCGGCGAGAGTATCGTGTGAAAAGAGATCGTTATAAATTTGCAGACTCTGTGGATACTCTGAAACGAGAATTAGACCGAGTTAACACTACACACTCAGATAAACCGGATTTTCTATTTCAGTGTGCCCAAAATGGAAATGTCAAAGAAGTGGTTCGTATCATCAAGTCTGACCCAACAAGGATTCACATTAAAAATCCACAGGGACAGCTGCCTTTACACGTGGCTGCTTCCAAAGGACATCTTGATGTTGTTGAAGTCATCGCCAATGAAATGTCAGGTGAGCAGTTTGTTGTTCCTGTTGTGTTTGATATCCCGACTATTGTTGTGTTTGATATCCCGACTGTTGTGTTTGATATCCCGACTGCTGCTGTGTTTGATATCCCGACTGCTGCTGTGTTTGAAATCCCGACTGCTGCTGTGTTTGATATCCCGACTATTGTTGTGTTTCATATCCCGACTGTTGTGTTTCATATCCCGACTGTTGTGTTTGATATCCCGACTGCTGCTGTGTTTGAAATCCCGACTGCTGCTGTGTTTGAGATCCCGACTGCAGCTGTGTTTGAGATCCTGACTGCTGCTGTGTTTGATATCCCGACTGGTGTCGTGTTTGATATCCCGACTGTTGCTGTGTTTGATATCCCGACTGTTGCTGTGTTTGATATCCCGACTGTTGCT
Organism: Ariolimax columbianus; assembly: GCA_036924085.1. NCBI lineage: Eukaryota > Metazoa > Mollusca > Gastropoda > Stylommatophora > Arionidae > Ariolimax > Ariolimax columbianus. The sequence continues at coordinate 51,605,429 of JAVGWX010000010.1, read as the reverse complement.
GTGTTTGATATCCCGACTGTTGTCGTGTTTGATATCCCGACTGTTGCTGTGTTTGATATCCCGACTGTTGCTGTGTTTGATATCCCGACTGTTGCTGTGTTTGATATCCCGACTGTTGCTGTGTTTGATATCCCGACTGTTGTTGTGTTTAGTATCCCGACTGTTGTTGTGTTTGATATCCCGACTGTTGTTGTGTCTGATATTCGCGTTGCTGTTTATGTTATTTCAAATCGGTACTTTAATTTGTATCTGTTTTTTTTAGCTTTCTGAGATTAACAAACGGCTGTTGTTTAAACAAATAATACCAAACCCTTTAACGTAGAAGATTTTCCAGTTCATGGTTGCTAACATCGTTGACAGTTTAAAAATGTTAACCGGTTCTGAAAAAAGACTTATAGTAACATAACATTCATAAGACTTTAATTAAAGAGAGTGAACATTATGTTACCCTAAGGTTGAAGAAGGAACGATGACAAGAAATGCAGAAGAATAACGAAAAGCACAAACAAATGAAGTAGGGAACAAAATATCAGGTAGAGATATTTACAAACTTAAGTATGCAACGAATAACTGACACCACTCTGTTCACTGCAGACGTGGCTACCTCCATGCCAATCAAATTCCTTCAGTGGCTTTCATCAAAGTGAGTGGCATTAAAGACGGATTGACCTAGAAGTCCAACAAAGCAATATATGATATAATAATTCAATGGAATAGCTTGACAGATATCAGTTGAACTGTCAAGGAACTCCTATGAGCGATTCCAGGAAAAAATTAGCGATATCTACGACTCTATCACCCCGGTCGCTAACCACTTCAACAGTTATGCGCACGAGGGGAAAGCTGATATTTGGATCACATGTATCGATTATTTTTTTCTTGATCATTGATATGAATTTCAACTGTCGAATAGATTCTTCTCTCTCATATACAGTCTTCAATCGCACAGTATCAACTTATTAGACACCTCCACCTCTGATATCCCTTTATTCCTAAGTAAGTCTGCCCTTTTTTCTACCTGTCTTCATCTCCATTTTTGTTACATTAATTTGGTTGTCTGTAGACTTATCAGAACCTGTTTGTTTCTGGTTGACCTCTAACAGCTTATCCGGACTTACTGTCCACTTTCTCTTTTAATAATTCATTTCTCATAATTCTTGACCAGCCTAATGGCTTGCACTTTTCCACAGCATGACTATCAATATTCACATACCATATAGAGACGGTATCGTGTTTATATATTCATTATTATTTCCACGACTTGTTAGTTGCTATTAAGCCTTATGTTGGTTGTCTTTTGTTCATAACATAGATTTCGTTTCTGTTCTTGTTTTAGAGTAGTTGATATTTTGTTTTCTTTCCACTTATGCCATTAAGCTCAAGTCGCCAGTCCTGCGCCAAGTGCGTTGCGTCGGTCAATGTGAGCCGTATCGTTGCACAATCATTCTAATGGCATCTATTCAGCTGCCTCGCGACCGACTTATGCTTTTATTTCTACCAGAAATGTAAGCCATTTGTCGAAGTTAGTGAGGGTGCATTCTCATGAGATAACCAAACCAAAGAATTTTTGTGCTTGGAAATGTATTCTGCTCAAGATGTAGTGCCAACCATACTTAGAATGTCGTCGTTTCGCAGTCTATATTTTCTAGTAACGCTGATGACTTTCATCAAACACTTCATTTCACACGTCGAAGTACTCTCAAGCGCCCTGGACAGAGGCCATTTTTGACACTGATAGCACAGAGTAGGCTTAAATATACTGTTTATCACCTATTGCTTTGTTGCAAAACTAATGCTCGGATGCCTGAGCAGTCACAGCAGATGCTTTCTGATACCTAGTCTCAATTTCCCTGTCGATCCTACCGTCTGACGTTAACAATACCCTCCCATATACTTGAACTCATGGGCCAGTTGAAGAGCAATATCATTGACACTTATCTTGAGTGGACCAGGTGTTCGACTGATTCTCATAGTTTTTTTTTCTTCTCCTTTATTCGCATATTGTATCTAACACAGAGTGTTCGTGTCATTTTGCAGTTTATTTTCATCGACATACAACAGACACTGAACATCAGCAAAAAGTAATTCGTGTATTGAATTTTGTTATGCTCAGATTTCTCAATTTGACTGGTCAAGGTGCGATAATACAGGAGCTTGTGACAACACTATACACAATAAGTCAAGAGTTTGGATTAGACATAAACATCAAGAAAAAAAGGACTATGATAATTGGAAAAAGTTACAATAAACCATGTTTGCAGATAATAATAAAAGATCAACTAGTTGAACAGGTACAGAGTTTCTCCTATCTAGGTCATATAATAACGGAAGAAGACAGCTGTAAAAAAGAAATAAAAAATAGAAGATATATTGCCAAGATGGTATTCGACAACATGCAACACATACTGACATCCAAACAGATAAATCAGAATTTGAAAATGAGAATTGCCAGGTGTTATGTATACTCGTCACTACTTTATGGCGCAGAAACATGGACAATGAAAAACAAGTTGGAAACGAGTATTTTAGCCTTCGAAATGTAGGTATATAGAAGATTAGGTCGCATTTCTTGGAAAGAGAAGAAACCAAATTTGGAGGTATTGGAAAAGTTGGGGGTCAAAAGAGAATTGATGACCGAAATAAGGGTTAGACAGTTACGTTATTTTGATCATATAACAAGACATACCTCCTTGTTGAAAACCATACTGGAGGGTAGGGTGGAAGGTAGTCGTTCTAGAGGCAAACAACGCTTTAAGTGAGTGAATAACATCAGGGGATGGACTGAAAAAAGCTTCTAAGATTGCACAATTACGGCAAGAGATAGAGTACACTGGAGATCCATTGAGGCAAGAGATAGAGTACACTGGAGATCCATTGAGGCAAGAGATAGAGTACACTGGAGATCCATTGAGGCAAGCGATAGAGTACACTGGAGATCCATTGAGGCAAGAGATAGAGTACACTGGAGATCTATTGAGGCAAGAGATAGAGTACACTGGAGATCTATTGAGGCAAGAGATAGAGTACACTGGAGATCCATTGAGGCAAGAGATAGAGTACACTGGAGATCCATTGAGGCAAGAGATAGAGTACACTGGAGATCTATTGAGGCAAGAGATAGAGTATACTCGAGATCTATTGAGGCAAGAGATAGAGTACACTGGAGATCCATTGAGGCAAGCGATAGAGTACACTGGAGATCCATTGAGGCAAGAGATAGAGTACACTGGAGATCCATTGAGGCAAGAGATAGAGTACACTGGAGATCTATTGAGGCAAGAGATAGAGTATACTCGAGATCTATTGAGGCAAGAGATAGAGTACACTGGAGATCTATTGAGGCAAGACATAGAGTACACTGGAGATCCGTTAAGACAAGAGATAGAGTACACTGGAGATCCATAGCAGCCGACCTTCGATGCGGAGATGGCACCTGAACCGATTTTGTCCATGTTGAAGTTAAACAACAGAGGAAAAAAGCAGGCACTTCTGTCTCATGCCGGTTGCGATTTCAAAATCGTATGTGATACTGTTATTCGTTCTGACAACGTGTATGATCGTACGATACAGTACTCTGACATTATCAAGTAGCTGACCTTGTACGCCATAATATTACAATATCTATCCATTCAATCCTGTCTACCATTTCAAATTCTTTTCCTAGTGCAATATCTAAACCATACTTTCACTTTTTAATGTAATGTACATATATATATGGTATTGTTACGTAGGTTGAAATACAAAAAAATACAACATAGTATGTTAAGACTACACGGAAAGGTGTGTAATTATGTTATTTTAATAAAACATTCCAAATCAGACTCATCGGGAGTGATATCTATTCAAGATTATTATACGGTACATAAACATGGTCTATAAACAAACAGTTGGAAAACAAAATAGAGGTCCTGGAAATGTGGAAATGGGGTTATGCAGAAGAATGCACCGCGTTTCGTAGAAAGAAAAACACACAAATATCGACGTCCTGGCGAGATTAGGCCTTGGGTAGAGCACTTTTGACAGGCATTACAATTAATAATATTTTGGTCATATAAAAAGACACGATACTTTATTGAAAACAATACTGGATGGAAATGTTGAAGGCAGACAAGAGGCGGGCAGCGCTATAAGGGAAAGAGCAACATCAACAGATGGGGTCAGCCTGGCAGGGTGTACGGATATTGGAGATCCATTGCAGCTACCTACGATGCAGGGACGTCTCTTCCATTGGATTGAAAACACAACTTTTCAAGTAGTGTTTAAAAACGTTCACACAAATTGAAAATAATCAAAACTAAGCTATCGAATATTAAAGCTGTCAACCAAGCACGCCCCACATAAAACAATGTGGGTCAGGTCCGAATACCTTACTCCTTACTTCCCTTAGTATTTACCTAGAAAAGTCATGTTTTAGTGTCATAGCTGTGTGCTAGAACGTTCCATTACAATTCGTCCCCAAAGTGTCCGTATTTCGTTCAGTGCACTTGTATGATAGAAGTACCTTACTAAACTTAACTGAACATCATTGTACTGGTCTAGAAGGCTCTGCAGAGTCTGTACACAACCAGTTTCTTTTACTTCCCTTGATCTAAAAATAACCGTGCACTCCAATTTATTATTGAATACATTAATTGACCTTGCCTCCACTATTTCCTGTGACAATGCAATCCAAGTATTCACCACTCTCTGACTACAAAAATATGTCCTAGTACCTAATCTTGACCTTTTTTAAATGAATGTGTTCTTGTATGCGGCTGCACTTTGAAAAAAATATCTCAAATTCTTCGCTTCTCTAGACAACGTATGCCGGTTTTATGAGTCTTTTCCTCATAACTATAATTCTGGAATCTCACTATCAGTTTTGTCACTCTTTTTTATATCCTTTCCAGCATGTTTATGAAGAACTCCCGACCTGAACACAGTACTCCAATTTAGATCTAATTAATTCTTCATATAGTTTTACTATCACTTCTTTGCTTTTATGTTTAATATTTCTGTATACCATACATAACATTGCATTTGTCTGTATCACTTCTACCTGGACTAGCTCACTCACCTTGCCTGAATGATCTATCAAAAGTCATATGTCTATTTCCTTTTCTATCTTTTTTAATGTTGTTCTTTCCCATTGTCGTAAAATCTTGTTGACAGATGCACTGTCTGTTGTTACATCACTAGAAAGCCAGATGAACACAGAACTAAATGATTTAAGAATAGCACTCTGTCAACTATGTCAGAAGCCCACACCCAAAATAGTCATGATACAGTGGGGCCCCCATCCCACTGTAACATTCAAGGCAGCGAGGAGGCAGACAGACTGGCAAAAGATGGTAAAAGGTTACCACAACCAGATTCTAGTCTGACCTACGAAGAGTCCAAAAGGTTTATTAGGAACAGATGCATGGACAAATGGGAAACAGAGCATACTGGCTACACAACAAGTGGTGTGTATTACCAGTTGAACAGAAGAGAGCAGGTCGTGGTCTTCAGACTCCGCACAGGCCCCAACAGACTGATGTTCCACCTATTCAATAAACTGAAGATATGTGCTACTAACAAATGCACCTGTGGTACAGGGAAAATGATCCTGAACATCTGCTGCAAAACTGCCCGACATACGAGGACCAGAGAAATCACATGTGGCCATCATCAGTGCCAACACTAGACAAGCTCTATGGCAGTGTCGACAGCCTCAGTATGATCGCTGCTTTCTTCAAACAAATTCAAGTTGACGTCTGACTGCGTTCGAAGAAGATTTATGTTCTAAGAAAGAGACAAGAGATAATGTACGTTATCTTTTTTTACCAACTGCCTGTTACACATGTCAAGTGTTATCTTTATACTAGACAGGGGAACAAAACATTAATAAGTTCCCTTTGGCGTCTAAGTGTGGTAGCGTACTGAAGCCGTACTGTACACGGACGACCTGCATTACGCCTTCACTCGTTCGAGAGAAGTCCTTTGGCGTTGGGGAACGATTTGGGAAGTATCTTGTTGGCCAGAGATTCCTGGTCCAGTTGTATGACATGACCAAATGAAGAAACTCGGCAGCGATCCAGTATTTTCGAGAAAGTATGGACACCTGTCTTAACAGAAACTTTCACATTGCGGATATATCCATGCCAACAGATGACAGGAACTGCCGTTGGTTGCGTTGTTGGAAGGCCTCTAGTTTTGAAATGTCATGTTGGAGTAAAATCCAGGTCTCGGAGCCGAAGAGGAGAATGAAATTGTGAAATCCAATGTCAGAGAAACTAACATGATTTAACCAAGGGAGATAATATGCATGTTGTGGCATCTACGTCTTATCAGTTTAACAATAATGGATTTCCATTGTTGCAGTCCACATGTCTGAGGAATGAAGTCAGTAACCATTTGTTACACAAGCTATATTTGTATTTTTGCTCCGATAGTGGGGTGACGTTTTTGTTGAGCTCACATGTCCCCACAGCGATGGCGGAGGTGACAATTTACTCACATTGAACTGTTGCTTAAAGATTCGTAACGTCAGTTCTAGGCAGTCATTATAGAAACTTAAATGTCCACTACAACACATGATGATGGTGGGATAGATCTACAGCGTTTTGGAAGAAATGCTGAGATCAACTAAAACAGCAGGACATGTTATTAAAATGGGAGACGAATGTGGCAGTTTGATAGGACCTTGACAAATACATGGCAGGATGTATGCATTATAAACAAGCTATGGAAGTGGACATTTACAAGCAAGGCAAGTGCACGTTAACCGAAACATGGCATCAAGTAGCGAGCAGAAGACGGTGTCCATGAACTAGTCCAGGAAAATCAATTCGATTAGATTGTAGTGAACACTTGATTTATAAATCAAATGAAAATACAATCATTGCAAGTTTCTAGCAGATGCTTATACTGGCCACAACCTACGTGTGATGAAGGAAATGTCGAAGACAACAGAAACACTCACGAATAACATCACTTGGATGGACGAGATAGAAACAAAGGGAAACGTTGACTTCCATAAGCCCTCATTGCTCATCGCCGATTTCTGGTTTGATTCTATTCCTCACTCATCTCATGAAGATTCGTAGCATAAGACTAACAATGCGGAGGTCTTCGCATTCAATGGCTCACGGTTACTCTGGAAATGCTACGAATGTATCCACAGTCGGAATGTATCATTTAGTAATTATCATTTATATTATTATCATATATATCAGCTCTGTACGGCCCGCAGCCCTCTAGTAATACTCCAGTTCGCAGTGCGGATGGGGTACTGCTAACAGATACAGTTCAGATTCTAGACAGATGGGCAGACCACTTCTGCAAAATACTAAACCACCCATCGTCCATAAATGAAGAGGCCATCCGGCGAATGCCGCAGGTGGAACTGAACCTGGCGTTGGATGAAGTCATTACTGAGGAGGAGGTCGACAGGGTAATCAGTTCACTATCTATAGGAAAAGCTCCAGGAGCTGATGCAATACCAGCAGAGGTATATAAGCCAGCTGGCCCATCCCTCACCAGAAGGATCACTGAACTCTTCTGTCACATGTGGGCTGAAGGAAAAATTCCGCAGGAGCTAAAGGACGCCTCAATCGTTCACCTGTACAAAAGAAAAGGCAACCGTCAGGAATGTGACAATCATCGTGGAATATCGCTACTCTCCGTAGCAGGCAAGATCCTAGCTCGCTTACTGCTAAACAGGCTCAACAAACACCTCGAACAAAGCCACCACCTCCCAGAAAGCCAATGTGGATTCAGAGCCGGAAGAGGAACAGTGGATATGATTTTTGCCGCTCGCCAAGTACAAGAGAAGTGTCGAGAACAAAATCGGGCCTTGTACACCTCATTTATTGATTTGACAAAGGCATTTGATACAGTTAACAGAGGAGGGCTGTGGATGATAATGTCTAAGTTTGGCTGCCCCAACAAGTTCATAACAGTGGTGAAACAGCTACACGAAGGCATGTGTGCTCGTATACTGGACAGCGGTGCAATCTCTAAAACGTTTCTAGTATCAAATGGAGTAAAACAAGGATGTGTACTCGCCCCGACTTTGCTCAGCATGATGTTCGCGGCCACAATGACAGACGCCTTCAGATCATTGGAGCTTGGAATATCCATAAAGTACCGCACATATGGCAAATTACTCAATTCCAGAAGAATGAAGGCCAAAACCAAAGTGGCTGGCGACATAATCAGGGAACTTGTATTAGCTGACGACTGCGCTCTAATGAGCAACTCAGAACTGAACATGCAGGTTGGAATGGACCAGTTCTCTGCCGCATGCAACAATTTTGGCCTGACCATAAATACCAAAAAAACAGAGGTCATGTACCAACCAGCACCAGGCATGCCGTACACAAAACCAGAGACTACAGTCAGTGGGCAGATGTTGAATGCCGTAGACAAATTCACATATCTGGGCAGCACGCTGTCGATATCTGTCAGCCTAGACGATGAGGTGGCAAGCAGAATAGCAAAGGCCAGTACAGCCTTTGGTAGAATGCGCTCGATGGTCTGGGCATGTCGAGGCATCAGCGTCAAGACCAAACTCAAAGTCTACCGTGCAACCATCATTCCAACCCTACTATACGCTTGCGAAAGCTGGACTGTATACTCTGGACATGCAAGGAGGTTAAACCACTTCCACACAGGTTGCCTGAGGCGAATATTCCACATCCGATGGCAAGATCGTGTTACTGATATCGAGGTTGTCTCGAGGGCTAACATGCCCAGCATCCACGCACTGCTAGAAAAAGCACGACTAGGATGGGCCGGACACCTCGTCCGTATGTCAGACGAGCGGCTCCCAAAGAAGCTTTTCTACGGCGAGCTGAGAGAGGGATGGCGCGAGAGAGGGCGCCCAAAGAAACGTTTTAAAGACGGTCTGAAGGACTCACTAAAAAGTTGCCAGCTAGACATCGACACCTGGGAAGGTCTTGCGCAAAACAGATCTGACTGGAAAAGCGCAGTCAAATCGGGTGTAGCTGCCGGTGAAGACGACCGTGTTGTGAAAGCCCAGAGCAGACGCGAGACGCGGAAATCCCGAGCAGCGGGAACACCATCCCCTTCTACAAACCTCGTGAGCCCGATATGTAGCAGATGTTTTCGTGCTCGCATTGGCCTGTTCAGCCACACGCGCACCCACACCCAACAGGGAAATCTGTGACAAGGATGATGTCGGCGGTCCTCATCGACAACGATGGACAGCTATTATTATCATCACATTTAATCCAAAATCTCATGTCGCCGCAGTCTCCTCTGCAGTGATGTTATCTGGTCCCAGTGCCTTTCCTTTGTTGATAGGTTGAATAGCGTCTTTTACCTGTGTCGCCCATATTGATTGATGACCCTTGGCACTATCAACATGTTCATTGAAGTCTGGTCTGTTGTCGTCATGTAACTCACACCTCGTTCATATATCCTGTTCATCTGTCGATTATTATCACCTGACTTATCAGTATCTCCCCGGCTTTTGATTGAAAACGTCCAGTGAGTGTGTGTCAACAGGGTAGAGTTATATAGTCTGCTTTTTAAAAAACTCTAACTTGGCCTTTGACAAGCTGCCATTAAGCAGCTATTGGGGAGCATTTGAAGAAGGATGCAGCAGTAATTAAACTAACATAAAGATGATGCTAAATGAAAATCAAACGGCGAATATAACAATCAAGGAGGGTATAACAAATGTAGCCACAATCATAGAAGAAGTAAGACAATGATGTTTATTATCACTATAGCTATTGAATGCTTAATATAAGGAGATGATAGCTACCAGAAAATACAACACGAGTGTAACGATCGATATAACAAAAAAATAAGTGCCATCAAGTTTGCGGATAATCTTCTTCTTCCTTACTTCCTTTCTTTCTTTCTTTCTTTTTCTTTCTTTCTTTCTTCCTTCCTTCCTTCCTTCCTTCCTCATTTCCTTTCCTTTCTTCCTCTTCTTTCTTCTTCTTTTTCGTTCGTTCGTTCGTTCCTTCGTTTTCAATCTCTCCCACTACCAAACCCTGAAAGGGCTTAAGTAGCAGAATGTAGTCCAGAGAACGGAATGTCGTAGTTTACAGATGGCTTGCGATATTTGCACCTTTCGGTCCAACACATCTGACTTCAGCAAGCATATTTTTAGTACCTGCTGCAGCCTGTTATCCAGGATCACCGTGTAGAGGTGTAGAAGGGTCTTGGCAGCTCTGGTTCGGTGGCCCTGAAGCTAGCAGTCAGCTATGGGTCGCTGACCAATGCAGCTCATGCGAATAATCAACCCATCATTGAAGGAACAGATAATTTATTTCAAAAGTTGCTCACCAAGATCAATGATATGATCAAAGTATTTAGTATTACAATTAATGCACACAAATCAAAAGCTATGGTAATAACCACAAATCCCAAACAATACATATAAACATAGAAGGACAGACCAAAGGACACAAGGTTATTTGGGACAAATAGTTACAGAGGCTGTCCGTTGTGAAGTTGAAATCAGAATTAGAACCGCAGGAACAAAAAGAGGCCTTCTTTTATCATTCAGAAACGTCAATATCGAACTGCGTCAAAGAATAATCACCACACACCAATCTGACCCGTAACACTGTGCGGATCTGAAACATAGGCTCTAAAAAAAAGGAATGAAACAGCCTTAGAAGAGTTTGTGATGGTGATATATCGCAGGATGCAAAGAGTTAATGGACAGAAAAAAGGTTAAACGAGTAAGCGCTTAATGATATAGGTGTACGTAGACAACTAATGATATAGATGTACATAGACAACTAATGATACAGGTGTACATAGACAACTAATGATAAAGATGTACATAGACAACTAATGAAAAGGTTCGTGTTTCTTGGATTGGCCACAATATGAGACATGGATGTATATTTGATTAAATGCAGTACGACACAATTGAAAAGAAAATAATTGTTGTTTCTTTCAAATTTGTCTTTCTTGATTCTCGTGGCAAAGGCACGTAGATTTCAACCCCGGACCGTAGTCTTTTAGGTTATATCAAGACGTACGGACTAATTATTTGGATACGTGTGTGTATCATTTTTTAATGTGTTGTAGTTTGTGTTCACTATGGCAGTTCTGCAGTACAAC